>CM042239.1:48714270-49331412 GCA_023566225.1 Romanogobio albipinnatus
TTTCTTTCTTTCTTTCTTTCTTTCTTTCTTTCTTTCTTTCTTTCTCTGTATTTAAATTTAAGTTGTGTGTGTTTTGTCTCTCTGTGTGTACCTGTGTTTGCAGTTCTCTCCTGCTGGTGACCTGATATTTGAAGTCTACTTGGAAAAAAAGGAGCCAGAGAAGTGCTGTTTAATCAAGGTTTGTTTCCCTCTGTCTCTCTCGCTCTCTGTGGTGTGTGTGTGTGTGTGTGTGTGTGTGTGTGTGTGTGTGTGTGTGTGTGTGTGACTGTCTGGCTTTCTGTGTGTCTGAACCTAGAGGGTATTCTGCCACAGACTAAATCAAACTTCAGTTAATCAAAGGCATGTTTGATTTAATTGTGAGAGTAATTGTGTTTTATCAGTATTCAAGATAAACCTCAGTTAATAGAGGTTGTTCCAGAGTGTTTTCTTTTTCTCTTGACACTTTGATATCTTTTTTCCTGTTTTCCTTTCAATTTTCCTCCAGCTAAAGTAGATAAATCCTTTTGAACAAGGAAATGAAGTCTGACAAACAGATTGATACTGATGTCTGTCTCTATAAGGTGTCTCCCAGTATGAGGTCAGATGAGCTTGCCGTCTGCACTCTGGAGATGAAGGGGATGGTGGTCAAAGCTCAAGATCTCTGGACCACTTTTGAGGTCATTGAGAATGGAGAGATGGGTAGGGTTACACTGCAGTTAAATCTTACAAACACTAAAAACTACTAAAATCAAAACTTATGAATGAATTCTTTTTTATAGCAAATTATTAGAGCATTTAACGATGTTCCTCCTAAGGCTTACACACACATTAAAATGCTTCAATAGCTAAGTGAATGCGCATGATTAGTACCATTATTTTTTCATGGTGGTTATTATGAGAAACTATTAACAGATTGTGATGGCATTGGTGGGAGGGGGAGACAGGTGGTGCAAGAGTGATTTTTGCCAATAGCGAGCATTGTGTTTTCCTTTTTACAAATTACAACTTGATAATGGATCTATTTTGCACTTGAGTGTGTTTTCTAATCATAGTCAGATTGGCTGGCGATAATTACAAATTTGCACTACATAATTATGCTTGTGTGGAGGACAAACCCAAAGCACAAACAGTTTTTTAGAGGGTGGTGAGTAGGATTCTATTTTTTCTCTCCATGTTATCTTTGTGTTATTTTTAATTATAAAATGGTTTGTTCCAGTCCTTGATTCTGATTGGTCAATAGCTGTGTTTTATTCCCGATAAAACATGGCTATGGTTACTTCACTCAACAGTTCTGGCTATCACTACACAACAACCTTAGCAACCACTCTTGGCAACGTAAACATGTTTGTTCTCATTGATATTGTTAATTGAAGCTTACTGTATTATGTAGAGTATTGTGTGTGAGAGAGATTGAGTGAGCAAAGTGTATTATCTGCATTTGATATGGCATTTTCCTTCTGGTCAGTCATATGTTCATTATTAAAAATAATTTGTAATGTCTGCTGCGATCTTGTCCTGTTAACAGTTAAGGGGTTTTCCCATGCCTCGACACTCATAGCGCTAGTCAAAGCATTTGTCAGTTGCGTCTTGCTCCGTGTTGTTACTGACTGACTCACTCATGAAGACAGTCTTTGTCGCTATATAATGGCATACTAATGTAACTTCTGTTGCTGTTCAAGGTCAGGGACTATTTTTTTTCCAGCGGAAGGAAGGCTTTTAGTGATTTAACTTCATGAAAGTTGCATTGATGCATATTTATTTGGCTTAAATATGTGTTCTGTCAAGACCACTATCGTCAAAGATGATTGATTGACTATTAGCATACAGTTTGGACTGACGGTATGGTTCTGTTCTGGGCAAGAACTCCCTGCACATCCATGCAGCCTTGCATGGATAAGAGCTTGGGAGAGCAGCAATAACCCCCCTAAGGATAAACAGAACAGAAGCAACATAATGTATTTGCTGATATCATTTATGTCAATATTAAATGTACACATTTTTTTTTGTCTGATTCAAGGGGAATCAGAATACCAAATTCTGACTGGGCGAGATCGGAGCTGGGGATGGTGGAGGGTAAATGAGCTCTGGAGAAATGGGATAGCTGCTGATAATACTGAAGGAGTTTTTATATATATATATATATATATATATATATATATATATATATATATATATACAGTACTGTGCAAAAGTCTTAGGCACGTTAGTATTTTCACCCCCAAAAATGGTTCAGCCAGTTATTTATACATTTTGTAATAGTGTGTCAGTAGGTTATATCAGTTTACATTTTCAAACATTCATTTAGCCATTATTTGTAATAATCCATTCCATTGAGATTTTTGTATGCAGAAGGAGTCTGACAACAGAGCTATGATCCACACAGAGATCTGATCTCACCATCATCGAGTCCGTCTGGGATTACATGAAGAAACAGAAAAAACTGAGACTAAATCCAGAAGAACTGTGGCAGCGTCTCCAAGACGCTTGAAGAAACCTTCCTGCAAAGCTACAGTACTTAGACACTTGTGTAAAAATGCTGTAAAGTCAGGAAGTTTTCAAAAATAATGTCATAAGTAGACTGTTAATTTTTTTGATCAATTAACTTCTATTAACTAAATCAAATCAGTGTTTGTGTGACCACCCTTTGCGTTGAGCTTTTGTTTTGGGACACTTGCTCATAGTTTTTTTAGGGAGCTTTGCAGGAAGGTTTCTTCAAGCGTCTTGGAGACGCTGCCACAGTTCTTCTGGATTTAGTCTCAGTTTTTTCTGTTTCTTCATGTAATCCCAGACGGACTCGATGATGGTGAGATCAGATCTCTGTGTGGATCATAGCTCTGTTGTCAGACTCCTTCTGCATACAAAAATCTCACTGGAATGGATTATTACAATTAATGGCAAAATTAATGTTTGACAATGTAAACTGATATAACCTACAGACACACTATTACAAAAGTTATAAATAACTGGCTTAAAACCATTTTTGGGGGTGAAAATACTAACGTGCCTAAGACTTTTGCACAGTACTGTATATATATATATATATATATATATATATATATATATATATATATATATATATATATATATATATATATATGTATATGTATATATATATATGTATATGTATATGTATATATATATATGTATATGTATATATGTATATATATATATATATATGTATATATGTATATATATATATATATATATATATATGTATATGTATATATATATATATATATATATATGCTGTGATAGATGTCGTATTCCTATAGGTAGACGTGACAGTCAGCTGGTGCGAGATTGACTAACGTGACCTGCCAGAACTGACGCTATACGCTTGCTTATTATGTGGTAACCGTGTTTATGAAAGCAATAAGGCACTCGAGGCTAGTGCTTCGCGTTGTGCCTAACAACGGCCTTCAGCCATGACATATTCACAATGCAACAGCCTCTTGTATCTTTTTGCTTATGCTTTTTGCTTAGTCTTTTAAAAGACAGAAACATACTCTACACATGGACACAAATGCTTGTCTATGACATTTCCACATGCTTTTCAGTGTACTTACTTATGAATTGTGGCCTGCCACATTTTAGAGCACGATGTGTGAAATCGAGCTTGCGCTGCTAGAAGCGTTTGTTCACATTTTGCATAGCGTATGTTTCTGGCCTTTCTATTTCGTGGAGTCGCAATCAATTATGAAACAAGTCAGATGGAGATTTGCATTCACTTATCCTACCTATAATTTCTCTCTGTGCTCAGAGCGGCCCTTACACTGCAAAGAGAAGATTTTGGAGCAGGTATTGGAGTGGAGCTCTCTGGAGGATCCCAGCTCAGCCTATCTGCTCATTAAGAAATATTCTGGTTCTAAAATGACAGATTCCAACTCAGGTACCAACAATGAATTTTCTAATGCTCCCCTGCAGATCGCTCCAAACTATGATTCACAAATGGAACAACTATATTGTTACATTACATTTTCAGTCGTTGTTTAATTGGAGCCACATTAAAGATCAGCTTCTGGTTATGCTTAGAACAGTGCTTAATTTTATTATATACTATGTATCATATTTATCCAGCCTTGACAATGTTCATCTTGTCTCAGTATATATGTATTCTATTCACTAAATGAACACAAGAAAGAAGAATATTGTGTATTTAATAATTTTCATGTTTATGCATCAATAAAACAGTACAGTTCACATATTTTTTGGAAAATACTAAAGTTAACATTTTCAGGTGAGGACCAAAACGTTCCCTGGAAATGAATCAGCATAAACAACATTAAAGCCGTTTTTTCTAGTGGGGTTTAAATAAGAACCACTATTACAACTGGAGACATCTGTCTTGTTTATTTTAATAATGAAACATCCCACATGGAGACTCCCATGAATATTTTACACTAAAGATAGTAACTCGTGGCCTCAAGATAGTATCTCGTGGCCCCAAGATAGTATCTCGTGGCCTCAAGATAGTAACTCGTGGCCTCAAGATACTATCTCATGGCCTCAAGATAGTATCTCGTGACCTCAAGATAGTAAAGTGTCTGACACATGGACCCTTTGTTATTAAACTGGACCCTGTACTGCAATACTTCACATTCGGTGCAATATTCTGTTTTAATATTCAGTGTGCAATATAGTTTGCTGCAGTTCTGCTTCTATTTATTTACTAGTACTGTTCATCACAATTATGTCAATACAGTAATGCAAATCTTGTAGGCTTCATATCCATAGTTCTTTATAATTCTTCTTCATACTTCTTCTTCTTCTTCTTCTTGGTGCACGAGTTCCCCAGAGAACCAGTCGTCCAGTGATCTGTGGGTACAGTCACCTGAAGGTGGTGCTGTTCTGAGATCATATTTCATTACAGTTTCTCACAATCGCTATGATAAATTTGTCAACACTTTTAACAAATTTCCAAAACTATTAACGCACCAACACACCTACAACACACAATTGGCAAAACGGTTAATTTCATGCTCAAAATCACATATTGTAAACTAAACTCTTAACACAAATTTTCTGAATAAAATAATACACTAACACAATACACATAAACTGCATTATTTTATGTGTCAGGTCTGCCCTTATACAATAGACAGTGTCTTTTGAAGCCTCTATATATATTTTTGTTGGGTTTTGTAAATGCATGCATTTTGTTTATTCTGCTGCAGAAATTCGATACAAAAAATGAATGTCCCATCTCAGAGTAGCTTTATAGAATTTCTTTATTTCATTGTCAGCAATCACCATAGTTCCTGATCTTCATTTAGGAGCTTTCATCTGCCCTCTGAGGGAGAGAGGTGTTGAATCCTTAGATAGATAAAATACAGTTACATATAGAGACCAGAGGCATACAGTCACTGTAATACATGGTAAAAGTATTTACACTTTGCAGTAGAAGCCCTTATACAATATCATACCTGTTGGTTTCTAGAAAAAATCTGGATAATGGATGTCACTGTGTCCCGGCTAAGATTTGGCTGTACTCGTTCACCAGCCTCTCTGTATGATAGCATGTGGTTTTTGACATGGTCTATGATATTAGCTCTTATTTCATCAGTTACCCTGATTTCATCTGGCCCTTCTTTGAGCGCCACCATGCATTCTAACTTCACAATCTCTACCTTGTCCTTTTCCAGGCATTCCTCTCCCTTGCTCTTGTCCCATTCCTCTCCCTCGCCCTTGTCCCAATCCTCTCCCTTGTCCTGGTACTCATATTCCTCTCCCTCATGAAGGCATTTTTCTTACTTTCTTTTTGTTGCTCTATATTGTTCCTTTTCCACAAGAAAATACCAAAGATGTCCTCTTTTATACCATATGGCCATGTGATTGAAAGAACACCAACACCTGAACAATTCCTAGATGGGACTCAGCTGTGATTTATATATTTGCATAACTTCAATCGGCTGTTTCTCAGTATCAATGGAATAAAATACAGGGGATATAGTTGTTTCAATTCACAGTATAGACAGCTGTTCACTTTTACTTTAGCCTATAAGGTTAGGTTTAGAACATGATGTTATCTGTTCTGACATACAGTGTTAAAGCACAAATTCATTGTTTTGGTCTTGGTTGAGCTTGTGTGTATAAGCTTGTTGAGCTTGTGTGTGTGAGTTCAAGCATTTAAAATTTGTGTTAACTGTATGCATTTTGTGTAAAAGCAACAATAAATGTGTTAATTGAATAGCCTACAGAGACATATGTTGTGCTAACTGTCTTAAGAGTTTAGGAAATTTGTTAAAATTAATGGAAAAAAATTGTCATAGCGATTTGTAAAAAACTGTAATAACAGACGGAGGTAGCGTGACCTAAGCCTAGAACGCCCTCTGTTGCCGTTTTTTCGTAGGCTACACGGACACATGCTTTTCTTACTTTCAAAACTACCACAATGTGAAACACTTCAATAATTAATGAACCAGTCTGCACACTCCACTATAGGCTAACTTAAAATCAGAATCAGAAATACTTTATTGAAGTATATGCATGTAAAAAGTATAAATATAGGCTATAAAATATGAAGAAGAATTATAAAGAACTATGGATATGCAGCCTACAAGATTTGCATTACTGTATTGACATAAATGTGATGAACAGTACTAGTAAATAAATAGAAGCAGAACTGCAGCAAACTATTTTGCACACTGAATATTAAAACAGAGAATATTGCACAGAATGTGAAGTATTGCACTACAGGGTCCAGTTTAATAACAAAGGGTCCATGTGTCAGACACTTTACTATCTTGAGGCCACGAGTTACTATCTTGAGGCCACGAGATACTATTTTGAGGCCACGAGTTAGTATCTTGAGGTCACGAGATACTATCTTGAGGCCACGAGTTACTATCTTGAGGTCATGAGATACTATCTTGATGCCGTGAGTTACTATCTTGAGGCCGTGAGTTACTATTTTGAGGCCACGAGTTAGTATCTTGAGGCCACGAGATACTATCTTGAGGCCATGAGTTACTATCTTGAGGCCACGAGTTACTATCTTGAGGTCACGAGATACTATCTTGAGGCGACGAGTTACTATCTTGAGGCCGTGAGTTACTATTTTGAGGCCACGAGTTACTATCTTGAGGCCACGAGATACTATCTTGAGGCCACGAGATACTATCTTGAGGCCACGAGTTACTATCTTGAGGCCACGAGATACTATCTTGAGGCCACGAGATACTATCTTGAGGCCACGAGTTACTATCTTGAGGCCATGAGTTACTATCTTGAGGCCACAAGATTTTTTTGACAAAGTGGGATTTGGGGGGCTCCGTAGAATTCAGAGTTTTAAATTGATTAACTGGTCATCAAAAATATATTGTGAATATTTAAAGGAAAACGCTGACTTTTTGGATCTTATTCACCGTATTCCCCAGAGTTAGATAAGTCCATACATACCATTCTCATCTCCGTGCATGCCATAACTCTGTCTGACACACCCACCGTTAGCCAAGCTTAGCACAAAGACTGGAGGTATATGGCTCCAGCTAGCCTACCGCTCAATAAGTGACAAAATAACACCAACATTTTCCTATTTACATGTTGTGATGTGTATAGTTACATCGTGTACTTAGACTGACAGAAAATGAAAAGTTGCGATTTTCTAGGCCGATATAGCTTGGAACTATACTCTCATTCCTGCGTAATAATTGAGGAACTTTGCTGCCGCTGTCATGAGAAATTGTGTCCTACTGTGAAATAGTGTCCGCATAGGACCCCAGACAGAGCGATTATATTGGCTGAAAGAACTTTTAATGGGTAATCTGTTCAGAGCCTGATTACAATTCTTACAAAATCACGTTTTGATTTTTGTCGTTTAAGTTGTGTTAAAAAAGTCTTTAACATCTTGTTTCATATACTAGTATGTACCCGAAGCTATAAGTTGTGAAATCAAGCATATCTTGTTCTTAATGTTTAGTCAGCGTACGTTCTAGCATAGCATATAGCTACCAGCTTAGTTTATACACCACAGTTGCACGTACCCTAATGTTCATACAATTAAAAAAAAAATCCTGTTGTATTTATTTTGTGCAGCTGTTTTGTATATTAGTGTTTTTTTATCCTTTATTATTTACATTATACTGTAGGTACATTACTATGTTATGATTTTGTATTGGTATTATTACTTAGTTTATTAATTGAAATAATTTACGTAATATGTTAGGCATGTTATTGCTCCCATTTTGATCAGGCATTACCACGTTGGGTCCTAAGCGGACACTATTTCTCAGGAGGACACGATTTCTCATAACACCGTATCATGGGTGCAGCAGGCACAATGATATGTAGCGTCTGAAAATGTCTGTGCAAGCAGGTTGTCACGTTGGTGATGTTGACAGAAGTTAACGCTGTGTAATATCATTGTGCCTGCTGCACCCATGGTACGGCAGCAAAGTTCCATGATTATTACGCAGGAATGAGAGAATAGTTCCTAGCCATATTGGCCTAGAAAATAACAACTTTTCATTTTTCGTCGGTCTTGGTATGCGATGTAACTATACACATCACAACATGTAAATAGGAAAATGTTGGTGTTATTTTGTGACTTATTGAGCAGTAGGCTAGCTGGAGCCGTTTACCTCCAGTCTTTGTGCTAAGCTAGGCTAGTGGTCGGTGCGTCAGACAGAGTTATGGCACGCACAGAGATGAGAATGATATGTATGGACTTATCTAACTCTGGGGGATACAGTGAATAAGCTAAAGTCCCAACAAGTTGGCGCGTTCCTTTAATAAATTGCCCAGTCCTAGTGACTACCAGTCAAAAAGTTTTCTGATTCAGGTCTAATTTCTTTTTTACAGTCTCAGTTCCAATTTCCTGATCAATTTTTCACTCTTGATGATGAATGGCGTACTTGCAGAAAAGCAACACAGATTTTTAAGAGGGTCCATTTACACTTTTTGGTTTCCTATAGAAACCATCAGGAACGGCAGAAATCATAATTTAGTAATAGCTTCTCTGCATGCCTCACTAAAGATATTAATATATATTAAGCAGTGTTGTTATGCAAAGGTTTATTCATTTGCCAGGATGTGTAATTGCTTGCTCAAATGTGCTAAGCTGGAAATGTGTTGCAGTAGAGATTTCAACTTTAGACATTTTAAAAATGCATGACACTTGGTACAGTTTGAAGCAGGAGGCCCGCACTGGTGCAATGCTACAGTATACATACAGTTTGTATGTTCTGTGTTTCATAAATAGTTAATGGGATGGCTCAATATGTTTTCTTTGTGTTGTTCTGTGTTTTGTGACAGATAAACTGAAAGATTTCATTAAAGGAGAGCAACTCAAATTCAAAGATGGTTCCTCCAAACTGTTATTGGGGAATAAGTTTCAGGACCGATACCTGGTACTACAAGACAAAAAACTGCTGCTATACAAGGACATAAAAGTATGTCTTTTACTTTTTCACTTTTAATTCCAAGTCTCCTTCTTTTTTAACAAATCAAATGGTTTGCAGTGTGTTTAAGTATCTGTGCTCATGGTAATATTTAAATGTCTCCATCACCGCTTTACATCAAGATCAACCTCTGCGCAGTATCGCTCTTCGCCAGCAGTCCCTCAGCAGTTACCAGTTTACCAATTTAGATTTTCCAGCGTGGCATTTCATATTAGCTCTGTTTGTTTTCTTAGCATGCGTTTACAGATGAAATGGTAATTAAAAAACACAGCGGATGTGAAATTACCTGCTTTGGGCCAATCGTAGGGGCCCGCTTGTAATAAGCGTGGACGGGGAAAAAAAAGGAAACAAATAAACCCATAATGGCTATTTTCATTTTGAATTAAAGTAATGTGGGACTTCTCATACACCCTGAAATGAGTACAGTGATTTAAACAACTGCAGTCTGTTCGGTTTCTCTTTCTGTAATATCTCCTCATACTTACTTTATTCACTCCGTGCGCACGCCAATCTGCTCTTCCTCGGGGGCGCACGCTTCGTGAGCTAAGACACAGTCTCCTAAAGAGTGCAATATGTGTTAATAACTGATATTTGAGCAAAGTGTGAGGACGTGTGTGTGTGTGTGTGAGAGACCGGGAGGAAAATGGAGAGAAGGCGGAGAGGCGAAGATACTCTGAATGAAGGCTGTTCTTTCCTTAATTAGTGTAATTTCTGGCTGCTGCAGAATATTCCACTAATTATCAAGTGAAGAAGGTGGGAATTGGCTGTGAAGCAGAAATTTAATTGATATTCTGATGCCTTTGTTTTCTGTTTCTTGCATTTTCATAAGTTAGATTTCATTTTGCCGTCGCTGATGTGTTCGCCTATGTTGCTCGTGTTTTGCAGTGCATTACGTACGAAGTACATCCCTTCCAGGCAACAACACAGTGTTGTCGGCACATGCTAGTTTACACAATGCCCTTGGGCTCCCAACAGCTGTAAACAGGAAATTGCCGTTTTCCCCCTTTTGATTCAAGTGAATGAGCTGGGGGAAATAAAGCAGCTTTTTTTTTTTCTCACTCTACTTTTCTGCATACAGTATGTGAATCAGTTTTAGTACCTATTTGGATGGTTTTAATAGATGTATAGCATTATTAGACTTAGTACTTTAATCCTTAAGTACATAAAGTACTTAAATGTGTAATTACACTGTAAAAAGGACACTTCAAAATAAAGTGTAACCCATTATCACATGCAATAAAGCAGCATTAAAATGAGAAAGGTTGTATGCTCTGTAAAATATGTGTAGATACAGCATTATTTTATTAAAAGCACTGTTGATTTTGAAACGTGTGCCATTGTTTCCACAGAGTACCAAGCCAGAAAGAGAGGCTTCATTAAAGTCAATTAAATGTTACTTAGGGTTACGAAGGAAGTTGAAACCAACAAGCAGGTAAATGGTCTCAAGTATTTATCTAGTGCTATACCACACACACACACACACACAGACACAAGTTATTCTCTTTATACATTTAGCAAAAGTGTTACCTAATTGCATCTTGCTCAAGTTCATGAACAAACTGGTGCCTTTTGTAACAATTTTTCCAAACCCTCTTTATAATCCTTATTTTAATCTGGAGCACGTAGAGCCCACAAATAATTTTACGAAAAACAAATCATTCAAAATTAGTGTGGCCACATAGAAAGACGAGACATAACAATAATCCTAAATGTGTAATTAAGATCGATTCATAAATGTTCTGTCATTGACTCTGGGTTCATGTTCAAATGAGCTCCTAGTTCAGTCTTTATCTTTTGTGCCAAACACACAGAGCAGCTTGGTTTTGTGCCAAATTCCCCTCCTCAGAAACAAGACTATCACATTCAATCTGAAGGCAGATTTATATCTCACAATTACAAAATTCATTAAACGTAATTTAGCAAATACACTGTACTGTGTTTTTCTCTCTCCTACTGGGAAAATTGTTAACTGTGGATTTGTTTCATTTCAGTAATGTTGCGTTTTTATAATTTATGGCTGTTGTGTAATTTATGAGTGCGCTGAAGTATTTTTTGCTAATGATCATTTATTCATAATTTTCCTTGTGAATGTATCCACGGCATGATTCTTACAATAGCATTTTACCCCAAATGACTTCCAATCTGTTCTCGCATGTTTTTCAATGTTACATTGAGGTATTGGCATGCTTTATTTAGGGTGTTTCTTCAACTATAGGCACTTTTGTTCCTGTGGACTTAGATTTAACTAAAAAAGAAGCTCTCTTAGGCCTTGTCCACACTAATACGTTATCGTTTAAAAATGCCTCTTTTTCTTTCTGTTAGGCCTTCCATACATTTGAAAACTCAGTTTTCGCGTTGTAATGTGAACCGTGAAAATTGAGGTTTTCGAAAATTATGACACGTTTAGTCATGTGACGCATGTTGTACCCCTGCAATTTACTTTCATAGTTTTGCTAAAGAGAAATTTTCTACAAGAATCTTCATATTCCATTCTTGTAAAGATGACAGAGAATGTACTCGCAATTTCAGTCCTGCAATAAAACGTAATGAAAGTTGTGTTTTAGACCATACGATTCTGAGTGTGACCTGGACACAACAGTGAATGGTGGGAAATTTTGTTAATAAAATGATCGTGCCAGAAGGATAGTGTAAGAACTTTATTATGTCTGGTCTCTCTGTGTCATCTTGTGAGCTTTTGTTTTACATTTTATGCATACATACAGTGAGGAAAATAAGTATTTGAACACCCTGCTATTTTGCAAGTTCTCCCACTTAGAAATCATGGAGGGGTCTGAAATTGTCATCGTATGTGCATGTCCACTGTGAGACATAATCTAAAAAAAAAAATCCAGAAATCACAATGTATGATTTTTAAACTATTTATTTCAAATAAGTATTTGAATACCTGTCTATCAGCTAGAATTCTGACCCTCAAAGACCTGTTAGTCTGCCTTTAAAATGTCCACCTCCACTCCATTTATTATCCTAAATTAGATGCACCTGTTTGAGGTCGTTAGCTGCATAAAGACACCTGTCCACCCCATACAATCAGTAAGAATCCAACTACTAACATGGCCAAGACCAAAGAGCTGTCCAAAGACACTAGAGACAAAATTGTACATCTCCACAAGGCTGGAAAGGGCTACGGGGAAATTGCCAAGCAGCTTGGTGAAAAAAGGTCCACTGTTGGAGCAATCATTAGAAAATGGAAGAAGCTAAACATGACTGTCAATCTCCCTCGGACTGGGGCTCCATGCAAGATCTCACCTCATGGGGTCTCAATGATCCTAAGAAAGGTGAGAAATCAGCCCAGAACTACACGGGAGGAGCTGGTCAATGACCTGAAAAGAGCAGGGACCACCGTTTCCAAGGTTACTGTTGGTAATACACTAAGACGTCATGGTTTGAAATCATGCATGGCACGTAAGGTTCCCCTGCTTAAACCAGCACATTTCAAGGCCCATCTTAAGTTTGCTAATGACCATTTGGATGATCCAGAGGAGTCATGGGAGAAAGTCATGTGGTCAGATGAGACCAAAATAGAACTTTTTGGTCATAATTCCACTAAACGTGTTTGGAGGAAGAAGAATAATGAGTACCATCCCAAGAACACCATCCCTACTGTGAAGCATGGGGGTGGTAGCATCATGCTTTGGGGGTGTTTTTCTGCACATGGGACAGGGCAACTGCACTGTATTAAGGAGAGGATGACCGGGGCCATGTATTGCGAGATTTTGGGGAACAACCTCCTTCCCTCAGTTAGAGCATTGAAGATGGGTCGAGGCTGGGTCTTCCAACATGACAATGACCCGAAGCACACAGCCAGGATGACCAAGGAGTGGCTCTGTAGGAAGCATATCAAGGTTTTGGCGTTGCCTAGCCAGTCTCCAGACCTAAACCCAATAGATAATCTTTGTAGGGAGCTCAAACTCTGTGTTTCTCAGCGACTGATCTAGAGAAGATCTGTGTGGAGGAGTGGGCCAAAATCCCTCCTGCAGTGTGTGCAAACCTGGTGAAAAACTACAGGAAATGTTTGACCTCTGTAATTGCAAACAAAGGCTACTGTACCAAATATTAACATTGATTTTCTCAGGTGTTCAAATACTTATTTGCAGCTGTATCATACAAATAAATAGTTAAAAAAATCATACATTGTGATTTCTGGATTTTTTTTGTTTTTTAGATTATGTCTCTCACAGTGGACATACACCCTACGATGACAATTTCAGACCCCTCCATGATTTCTAAGTGGGAGAACTTGCAAAATAGCAGGGTGTTCAAATACTTATTTTCCTCACTGTAATAAGGTGATTTAAGCATTTTCGGACATTTCATTGTGGATGTGCAATGCTAGTGTGGACAGGGAGAATTTTGAAATGAAAATGCTGTTTTCAAAGTGTATCTGTATTAATATAGATGTAGCCCTAAAACGAATAATAATGAATGAATAATAATGCCAAAAGTTGTGGGATGCCTGCCTTTACATGCACATGAACTTTAATGACATCTCATTCTTAATCCGTAGGGTTTAATATGGAGTTGCATATCCACCCTTTGCATCTATAACAGCTTCAACTCTTCTGGAAAGACTTTCCACAAGGTTTAGGAGTGTATTTATGGGAGTTTTTGACCATTCTTCTAGAAACGGATTTGTGAAGTCAGGCACTGATGTTGGACGAGAAGGCCTGGCTCGCAGTCTCCGCTCTAATTCATCCCAAAAGTGTTCTATCGGGTTGAGGTCAGGACTCTGTGCAGGCCAGTCAAGTTCCTCCACACCAAACTCGCTCATTCATTTCTTTATGGATCTTGCTTTGTGCTCTGGTGCGCAGTCATGTTGGAACAGGAAGGGGTCATCCCCAAACTGTTCCCACAAAGTTGGGAACATGAAATTGTCCAAAATATCTTGGTGTGATGAAGCATTAAGATTTCCTTTCACTGGAACTAAGGGGCCAAGCCCAACCCTTGAAAAACAACCCCACACCATAATCCCCCCTTCACCAAACTTTACACTTGGCACAATGCAGTCAGGCAAGTACCGTTCTGACAACCACCAAACCCAGCCTCGTTCATCGGATTGCCGGACAGAGAAGCATGATTCGTCACTCCAGAGAACACGTCTCCACTGCTCTAGAGTCCAGTGGTGGCGTGCTTTACACCACTGCATCCGATGCTTTGCATTGCACTTGGTGATGTAAGGCTTGGATGCAGCTGCGCGGCCATGGAAACCCATTCCATGAAGCTCTCTACGCACTGTTCTTGAGCTAATCTGAAGGTCTCACAAAGTTTGGAGGTCTGTAGCTATTGACTCTGCAGAAAGTTGGCGACTTCTGCGCACTGTGCGCCTCAGCATGCGCTGACCCCGCTCTGTGATTTTACGAATTGCTGTTGTTCCCAATTGCTTCCACTTTGTTATAATACCACTAACGGTTGACCGTGGAATATTTAGTAGTGAGGAAATTTCATGATTGCACAGATGGCACAGATGGCAACCTATCACGGTACCACCCTTGAATTCACTGAGCTCCTGAGACCGACCCATTCTTTCACAAATGTTTGTAGAAGCAGTCTGCATGCCTAGTGCATGATTTTATACACCTTTGGCCATGGAAGTGATTGGAACACCTGAATTCAATGATTTGGAGGGGTGTCCCGATACTTTTGGCAATATAGTGTATTATTATTATATATTTATTTATTTATTTATTATTATTTAAACCAATACAATCAATGCATAAAAGAAATGTGAAAAGTAGTGAAAAGAAAAAAGTTTAAATGTTTTTTTAAATTCAAAAAGCACCAGGGACAAAATTCCAGAAGTTGAAGAAACACATTATGCTCATTATGTGACCAGTTTTGTGGAAATAACAGCGTTTATTATTTATTAATTTTTTTTAGCCAAAATCACAAAAATGCTGTGTGTGGTCAGAAAAGATTTTGAACCATTTAGACCATGAACCATGAATTAAATAAATTAAAGGGTCAGTAAAAAGTTACATTTGTAAGAGTGTAAAGTATAACAGGGCATGTCACATTGATATAAATCTCTTGCACAAGCAAAATAGACAATAAAAAATTGTCTGCTGGCTGCGAAAGTTAAGCTGAATTTAATGGTATCTTAGCACTTTAGAGGTCCTCAAGAGGTCAGACTGGCACCATCAGCTGAATATAGTTTATGTGGAAAACTTGAATGAAATGCTGTGAAACTAATGCAACACTTTTTGTGTTGTTTTTCTGACTAATTTTCAACAGTTGGGGATTTACTGTTTATACTGAAAAGCAGCAGTGGTAAGTGCAATTAACTCTGTTACTAATTGCACATTCAATCACACGCTTCAGCACTGTTTTTAAGAAAATCATTTAGCTGAAACTGAATAATATGTCCCTTTTTTAATATATCAGCCTGAAATGTACTAAGGTTTTGTACAGCTTTGTACTTGAAGTACAGAACTGCATGGCTGAATTTCAAATAGGACACTTGAGTGCTTCAGTGTTCTGACTGTTCTGACTGTCCTGAAAAAGGTATTTCTGCTGTAAAGGGAATGATTCTCAGCAGGACTGGGTCACCTCCATTATCAGAGTGAAGGTGAGCTTTCTTCGTTTTATAAGTGCAGATAATGTGCAGTTAACGTTGTTACAAATGGGCATGTTAAGAGTTTTTGTAATGCAATTTTTAGATGTACTATTCCACATATGGAAATGCTTCAATTTAGCAACCAAAAATGAAGCATTTCTCATAAATTCCCTTCATAAAGTACCATGATATTACCTTTCTTTTTTATTCTTTTCTTTTTTTGGACATAGAAGGTATTCTGTATTGCACCTTGAAGTACCTAAATAAATACCATGGTACAGGAATATGGCAAACATGGTATTACCATCTGGTGCCATCACTGTACATCTTAGTGAGAAAGAAGTGTGTAGCACACTTCAAATCTTAAAAAAAAAAAAAAGTGTACTTGCCAATAATAGCATGTTAATTAAATAAAAGGCCATTTAAGTGTACTTAAGAGATAACTTTGTGTGCACTTTGTTATAATGTCAAATTAAAAGTGTCTTTGTTTTATCTTTGTTTTGTTGTGCTTTAAACAGTACACTTATTTTGATGAGTAACATTTATAAAGCAAAAGTGGAATACATGATTATAATTTAAACTGGGTGAAAAAGACGTACTATTAAATGTATTAAAAATGCACTATAGTATATTTTTATTGTCCTAAATCATACTCATTTTTAATGCATTTAATAGTACTTATTTTTCACCTGGGATGTTTTAATCAATAATACATGTAAAGTTAATATATTTTAAATCTACAAAATTGCAACTTCATCATTACAAATGTGTGATGACAAATATAATTGAATACAATACAGACATGTTTCAATATAAATTGTAATAAAGACTATTTATTTACCATAAATGCACATTTGGCAGTAAAACCATATTCAGAAACAATAGAAGTAATTATGAAATTAAAGTGGGTCAAAAAACTAATTAAATTTCAGCTAATTGCATTTAATATAGATTTAAACATTTTCATATACAGGTGCTGGTCATATAATTAGAATATCATCAAAAAGTTGATTTATTTCACTAATTCCATTCAAAAAGTGAAACTTGTATATTATATTAATTCGTTACACACAGACTGATATATTTCAAATGTTTATTACTTTTATTTTTGTTGATTATAACTGACAACTAAGGAAAATCCCAAATTCGGTATCTCAGAAAATTTGAATATTGTGAAAAGGCTCAATATTGAAGACACCTGGTGCCACAATCTAATCAGCTAATTAACTCAAAACACCTGCAAAGGCCTTTAAATGGTCTCTCAGTCTAGTTCTGTAGGCTACACAATCATGGGGAAGACTGCTGACTTGACAGTTGTCCAAAAGACGACCATTGACATCTTGCACAAGGAGGGCAAGACACAAAAGGTCATTGCAAAAGAGGCTGGCTGTTCACAGAGCTCTGTGTCCAAGCACATAAATAGAGAGGTGAAGGGAAGAAAGAGGATGTGGTAGAAAAAAGTGTACAAGCAATAGGGATAACCGCACCCTGGAGAGGATTGTGAAACAAAAATGTGGAGGAGATTCACAAAGAGTGGACTGCAGCTGGAGTCAGTGCTTCAAGGACCACTACGCACAGACGTATGCAAGACATGGGTTTCAGCTGTCGCATTCCTTGTGTCAAGCCACTCTTGAACAACAGACAGCGTCAGAAGCGTCTCGTCTGGGCTAAAGACAAAAAGGACTGGACTGCTGCTGAGTGGTCCAAAGTTATGTTCTCTGATTAAAGTAAATTTAGCATTTCCTTTGGAAATCAGGGTCCCAGAGTCAGGAGGAAGGAGGAGGAGAGGCACACAATCCACGTTGCTTGAGGTCCAGTGTAAAGTTTCCACAGTCAGTGATGGTTTGGGGTGCCATGTCATCTGCTGGTGTTGGTCCACTGTGTTTTCTGAGGTCCAAGGTCAACGCAGCCGTATACCAGGAAGTTTTAGAGCACTTAATGCTTCCTGCTGCTGACCAACTTTATGGAGAAGCAGATTTCATTTTCCAACAGGAAAGCAACCAGTATCTGGTTTAAGGACCATGGTATCCCTGTTCTTAATTGGCCAGAAAACTCGCCTGACCTTAACCCCATAGAACATCTATGGGGTATTGTGAAGAGGAAGATGTGATATGCCAGACCCAACAATGCAGAAGAGCTGAAGGCCACTATCAGAGCAACCTGGGCTCTCATAACACCTGAGCAGTGCCACAGACTGATTGACTCCATGCCACGCCGCATTGCTGCTGTAATTCAGGCAAAAGGAGCCCCAACTAAGTATTGAGTGCTGGACATGCTCATACTTTTCATGTTCATACTTTTCAGTTGGCCAAGATTTCTAAAAATTGTTTCTTTGTATTGGTCTTAAGTAATATTCAAATTTTCTGAGATACTGAATTTGGGATTTTCCTTAGTTGTCAGTTATAACCATCAAAATTAAAAGAAATACACATTTGAAATATATCAGTCTGTGTGTAATGAATGAATATAATATACAAGTTTCTCTTTTTGAATGAAATTAGTGAACTTGTAATTATATGACCAGCACCTGTAGTTGCACTTAACATGCAGTTAAGTGTCCGGAAACATTACGTTATTTTGCACATTACATTACTTTTGTGTAATTTCAGGAATAAGTACTTTTTTATTATGCTGCATTTCCTTTTTCCAGAGAAAGTTAGAAGAAAACTAGCCCTGAGAATTGAGAGAATGTTTTCAAGGTCATCCTCCATGAGTATAAATCACATTACCCGGAAAGGTCTTTTAGCTGAAATAAGGTCATGCAGACTGCCACAATAACACTGGTTCCAGCAGACTCCTCTTTAGACAAGCTGGGCACTACTACACGCAGAGGGCCTGACTCAGCTGATTCAGTATTAATAACTTAAACCAAAGGCAAGTGATTGCAGAAGAGGAGTACATGATTTAGCCATTGTTTAGATCTCTCCTCCAATCCGCTAACCCTCTCAGATTTTTCCTGCCCCTCTCTTCGGTCCTAATGCCTCATCCTTATCTACTTCCTACAGGTTCACTATTTTCATTGTCGAGGTTTATTCTTGCTTTTGTGGTTTTGAACTGATACGAGGGAGAAAAATAAAGCACTTCAGTTCTTACTCTTTTTTTTTCTGTTTCGGGGAGGTGGGGCGCAGAGAGGTTCTTTCCCCCCCAAGCGCTAGATTAAACGAGGAGTGGAGGGCATGTACCATAATTCAGTGTACATATTGTTGTGTCTCATTATTACATGCGCTAAATGTGGTTGTGGAGTCCATGCAGGTAGATTAATTGATACTTTGTGCTCTGAGACTCTTGTAACCTCTCACTGCTTCCATGTCACCCAGCATTCTGCTTGGCATGGTTTCCATAGAAACTGGAGAGCAGTGCTGGGTAGGTAAAGGAACAGGCAGATGAGACCTTCTGCTGCTAAAATGAGACGTGACGAACAACTGAAAGGCCATAAAGTCACAGTGGAAAGTATGAACTGTCTTAGCAAGTGTTCAGCTCAGGAATAGGTCCAGAATGTTCCAGCACATTTGTTCCTACATCATTAAGGTCAGAAAGTTTGTGTTAGTTAGAGCTGCTGTTAGTTAGAGTAGAGAATATATGGAAGTTTTAAATCTTCCGTTTGCCTGAGACTTAAAAGTAATGTATATATTTTCTGTCAAAAACGTTTTTGCCCACTGTCATGGAAAATATCAAAATATCAAGCAAAATAAATTAATTTCCAGGCCTAGAAATGTCATGAATATGAATAAAATCCTAAAGTAATTTCTCATACATTGTTGAGGGTGTTTTGCTAAATAGTTTCACTGTAATAATTTAGTATGAAAATATCCATTTGTACACTTGTGCATTGTTATTGGATTTTCTTTGTGATGATACTAATGCTCAGCTGACAACATACACTACCGTTAAAAAGTCTGGGGTTCGTAAGATATTTTTATGGTTTTTGAAAGAAGTCTTGTATGCTCACCAATATTTGATCGAAATTGTGAAATATTATTGCAATTTAAAGTAACTGTTTTATATGTTAACCCTTTATGGTACATAGCTGCCATATGGCAACAATTAATTTCTACTCATTTTCTTGTTATTCATAAAAAAATACAATACACTGCACTATGGGTATTGAAAGGGCAGGCCTTAAGGTAGCCAATTTCAACTTTGTCTAATATAGTTGTACTGTAAAATATGAATGTTTCCATATGGCAACACTGTACCACTACATAAAAATATGAATGTTTCCATATGGCAATGCTGTACCACAGTGGAATTGCAGTAATATATTTCCCCATTGGGATTTTTTATAGACAGTAGCAGCAATAATATTATTTATTTGAAGCGTTTATTGTAGTATGCTTGTATTTATGTATAAATAGCAAAAATGCAGAACATGAATACATGAATACATTTACGGAAAGGTTGAGTTAGCTCTTCCATGTGATGATAGTGAGGATGAGTTAGCCATTTTTAAGGTTAAATGATAGGGATCTTTTGCCTGAGTTCCAAATATATAAATATATCAATTTATAAAAGAAATGGGCATTTAAATAGAAGAGAAAATCATAATTTTATAGAAAAACTACTTTTTGGACAATTTTCCATTGTGGTACAGCGTTGCCATATATAGCAACGTTTCCTTAAGTACCCTCCCAAATATCTTTTGCTTTGTATGATTGAAGCTATTTCGCTGGAATTTAGCTAATTTAACTTTTTTAATATTTAAAAATATATATTTCATGGTTAGAACATAATGCATACCATTGAGGTGTAATATATTTTAAAATGTAATTTATTCCTGTGGTGGTAAAGCTGAATTTTCAGCAGACATTACTCCAGTTTTCAGACACATGATCCTTCAAAAATAATTTTAATATACTGATTTGATGCTCATGAAACATTTACTATTATTATAACAGTTAGTATATATAACAGTGGTGCTGCTATATATTTTTGTGTAAACAGTGATACTTTTTTTTCTGGATTCTTTGATGAATATAAAATTATATAGAACAGCATTTCTTTTAAATGGAAATCCTTTATAAAATTATTTTAAAAAATCGATTTAATGCATCCTTGCTGAATAAACGTATTCATTTATTTAATCTTACTGACCACACTTTTGTACAGTAGTGTAGATGTTATGACAAGTTGATATGCTTTTAATGTCTTGCGAACATTGGTATTTTCTCTAGGGAATGCAAACCTATTTTCCTTCAAGTTATGCTCACCTGTAAAATATTTGATGGACCCTTTTCAAAGATGATGATGTTCATTTATTACACTACGCTTTGTGTTATATTACCTCGGCAGTAAATTGCAAAAAATGCATTAACACTACTGCGTGAGTGTTTCTAATACAACGGCTGAAGGAGTGATGGCAGATTTCTCATCATTCTCTGTTCTGACTGCTGTAATCAATCTCTTGATGTTCTGTCACTATGGAAAGTTGTGGAAACACCATCATGGATTTTTCCCTTTGCTATTGGAGCAAATGTGAAAATTAAAATGATTTTTGCTGTCGGCTCCCATTCACCACTATAGAAGTTTACCCAACTATGATGACTTCCGCTTCTGAGAACCCCAGAAATGTGAAAAGGGTCCATTGGCTGGAATTTGCCCTTTCTATTTAGCTCAAACTGTAAAGCATGGCGATTAGTATTGAGCCAAAATCATGGGTTGGTTTCCTGCATAAACTGATAAAATGTAATCCTTGAATGCAATATTGATTTGGATGAAAGCATCTGCCAAATGCATAAACGTAAATGTACTTGCAGCATGAAGGTGACTTGTGGCCTAAAGACCTAAAGCAGAGCGCATCGTTACCTTATAACCTGAGCAGAGGGAGAACATCCACTTACAGCCCTGCACAGACCAGCACAGCCAATCACCAGAGAGAGGTCAGCATTAAACCGGCTCTACATTCACATAAATGTCATAAATATTGAACAAACCTTTTCATTTAATGTTGCTTAATAGATTTTTGCTTCAATAAACACTTCTAAAGGCGAGCAAAGTTAGCAGAAATCAGACTTGATCTCCATCTTTGTTGACAGTTAAACCTTATCAGTATCGTCTTGTCCACAAAATGGTTGTTGGAATTGCCCCTCAAGTCTATTCCCTGCATACAAAACAGCCTTTGACTCATATAGCCATGAATATTCATGCACTTTCTCCACTTCTGCAGGTTAAAGGGAAGTCAGTCGCCTCTACAAGTATAGAAGGTGCAAATACACAGACCCAAATGACCACAGATGAGGGCAACCAACCAGACTCGATGCATAAATTGGCAAGCGGTGAAAGAACTCCATGTGTCTCCAGGCTTGAAATGGTGATTGATGACACACTCCAGTCTCAGCGAAGAGCATCACTTCAACAAGACCCCAGCACTCTTACCCAGCTATCACAGAAGAAAGTGGTGTTGCCCAGCAGAGGTGTGCAGTTGCCTCAAAACCTCATTAATGAACTAAGTACTGTTCTCAACAAAACAGGACGTTCTCTGAACAAAGACAATTAAGAGAGACAGAAAGACAGGAGTCTTGTCCATTGCACTTTCCTTGTGCATGAGAAAAATAAAGCAGACCAATCGAAGCACAGTTACCTCTCAGTAAGGAAGCTGGACTCTTTGGATCAAGTATTTAACATAGAAGGACAGGGAGAGTAAGTACAGTGAATGTTCAGACTGATGAAAACTGGTAGGTAAAACACTGGATGCAAAGACTTTTTTTGTGCTGCACAACTACAACTGCTCTCCATAAGTCGCATTGTCAAATTCCTTTAAATCAGGACAGTGTCATTCAGTATTATTGGACTTTTGTGATTGCTTTAGGCTTTGCATGGTGACATGCATTTCCCTCTTCTTTCTCATATCTGTTTTTATTCCAGCTGAGGTTGAAAAAGACAGTGACGTTCAGTGATTTCATCTAAAATAGTAAGAACAATTGTAAGAAAATTATGTGAACCACCGGCAGAATCTGTGAAGATATGAATAATTTGAACAAAATAAGAGATCATGCATGCAATTTTTTTATTTAGTACCGTCCTGAATAATATTTTGTATTTTACATACTTTTTTTTTACATTTAGTCCATTTAGTTAATATTTTTAACTTTCAAAAGTTTATGAACCATTGATTCTTAATACTGTGTCATTACCTTGACGATACGCGGCTGTTTTTATTTTTTTTATTTTGTGATGGTTGTTCTTTAGTCCCTTGTTTGTCCTGAGCAGTTAAACTGCCCAAATGTTCTTCAGAAAAATCCTCCAGGCCCCCAAAATTCTTCAGTGCTCCAGCATCTTTTGCATATTTGAATCCTTTCCAGCAGTGACTGTATGATTTTGAGATCTGTCTTTTCACACTGAGGACAATTGAGGGACGCCAACACAACTATTAACAAAAAGGTTCAAACATTCACTGATGCTCCAGAAGGAAACACGATGCATTAAGAGCCGGGGGTGGAATCCAAATGTTTCTTATTTTGGTTAAATAACTTCCTTCGGAAGCAGCCCGATCACACGGAAATGCGTATAAATAATACGAGTGTGTATATGTATATGCCAAAATGAGTTTTGGCGTGCATATGGTACGCAGTTTTTTTCGCATTCATACTATACGCAATTTATTAGATGCACAAACCCAACACCCCCCACCCCCATTCTACCCAAGAGCGTGTCATATACACGCCATAAAGTGCTAGGTTAATGTTAATTTGTATATATTTGAATACATTTTACATTTGCGCATTATTATAAAACATGAATAACAATGAACAATTGTTTGTTTATAAATCAACACTAATCTAGATTCATAAATCACTATATAAATGTTAGTACATGATATCTAATGCATTAAATAATGTTAACTAATTGAACCTTATTGTAAAGTAATTTTTAAGTCATTTTAGTTCACTTCAGTTCTACTAGATTTCGGTACTCATGCTTCAAGAACTACCAAGCTTGTTTTGCTTTTTTGTCTCAAGAGAATTGTGTGTCCTTTCATAGTTGGATACAAAAATAGCCCTGCTGTTTTCCAGCATTCATATTCTTCTGTTTTCATGCTAGCTGAGGTTGAAGACACTACCAGACAATGATGCTCCAATTGCATTGATCTGTTTAGAACTTATCAAACTTCCCTATGTAATGAAAGTGATTGCTCAGAAGTGAGCTGAATTAGTCACAACAGTCTCACCACGTTTTTCATGCTTGTGCCCATTTAAAGTTGGATACAAAAATTACCCACCATTCTAAACCCTCCAAAGTTGTTGAATAATGCATAATAGTGTGACAGCATACACATTGAATATTGTCACCCAGTTTGATATTAAATATTTATAGTTGACATTTTATGTAGATTATGAATCACTTAACAGCCGCCTGCATCTCATGGCTGTTTTTAAAATGGTAATCATGCACTCTGCCTGTCGTCAAAACATGCAAGTCCTATGATATGTAAATAAACATAGTTAAAGTTAAGTGGTTCATATTAGTACACTACTATTCAAAAGTTGGTAACATTATTTAATGCTTTTAAAATAAGTCTCCGTAATATTCCAAAATATTATTACAATTGAACGTAACTGTTTCTATTTGAATATATTTTGAAATGTGATTTTAGCTGAATTTTCACCAGCCCTTCAGAAATCATTATAGTATGCTGATTTGGTGCTCTAGAAACATTTCGTATTATTCATGATGAAAACAGTTGTGCTGATTAATATTTTTTTCTTCTGGATTCTTTAGTGAATGGAAAGTTGAAAAGAACAGCATTTATTTGAAATGGAAATCTTTTGTAACGTTAACTCTTTAGTATAGGGAACACATTCTAATTTGCTAACTCCTAATTCTAACTCCTAATTTGCTGCTTATTAATAGTTAGTTCATTTTTGTAGCATTTAAGTTTAGATATTGGGTAGGGTTAGGAATGTAGAATATGGTCATGCAGAATAAGGCAATACAGTGGGGCAAAAAAGTATTTAGTCAGCCACCAATTGTGCAAGTTCTCCCACTTACAAAGATGAGAGAGGCCTGTAATTTGTATCATAGGTACACTTCAACTATGAGAGACAGAATGAGAAAAAAAAATCCAGAAAATCACATTGTCTGATTTTTAAAGAATTTATTTGCAAATAATGGTGGAAATTAAGTATTTGGTCAATAACAAAAGTTAATCTCATTACTTTGTTATATTGTATTGCCCTTTGTTGGCAATGACAGAGGTCAAAGGTTTTCTGTAAGTCTCCACAAATTTTAACACACTGTTGCTGGTAGTTTGGCCCATTCCTCCATGCAGATCTCCTCTAGAGCAGTGATGTTTTGGGGCTGTCGCTGGGCAACACGGATTTTCAACTCCTCCAAAGATTTTCTATGGGGTTGAGATCTGGAGACTGGCTAGGCCACTCCAGGACCTTGAAATGCTTCTTACGAAGCCACTGCTTCGTTGCCCGGGCGGTGTGTTTGGGATCATTGTCATGCTGAAAGACCCAGCCACGTTTAATCTTCAATGCCCTTGCTGATGGAAGGAGGTTTTTAAACCGGGCCCGGACATGTACTGGCTTAAGCAGGGGGACACGTCTGGCACTGCAGGATTTGAGTCCCTGGCGGCGTAGTGTGTTACTGATGGTAGCCTTTGTTACTTTGGTCCCAGCTCTCTTCAGGTCATTCACTAGGTCCCCCGTGTGGTTCTGGGATTTTTGCTCGCGTTCTTGTGATCATTTTGACCCCACGGGGTGAGATCTTGCGTGGAGCCTCAGATCGAGGGAGATTATCAGTGTCTATGTCTTCCATTTTCCCATAGTTGATTTCTTCACACCAAGCTGCTTACCTACTGCAGATTCAGTCTCCCCAGCCTGGTGCAGGTCTACAATTTTGTTTCTGGTGTCCTTTGACAGCCCTTTGGTCTTGGCCATAGTGAAGTTTGGAGTCTGACTGTTTGAGGTTGTGGACAGGTGTCTTTTATACTGATAACGAGTTCAAACAGGTGCCATTAATACAGGGAACGAGTGGAGGACAGAGGAGCCTCTTAAAGAAGTTACAGGTCTGTGAGAGCCAGAAATCTTGCTTTTTTGTAGGTGACCAAATACTTATTTTCCACCATAATTCGCAAATAAATTCATAAAAAAATCAGACAATGTGATTTTCTGGATTTTTTTTTTCTCATTCTGTCTCTCATAGTTGAAGTGTACCTATGATGAAAATGACAGGCCTCTCTCATCTTTTTAAGTGGGAGAACATGCACAATTGGTGGCTGACGAAATACTTTTTTGCCCCACTGTATGTGCTTAATAAGTACTAATAAACAGCCAATATCCTAGTAATAATCATGTTAATAAGCAACTAGTTAATAGCAAGAATTGAACCCTAAAATAAAGTGTTACCAGAAGTTTTTTTGCGTCCTCGATAAATAAAATAAATTCTTACCCCAAACTTTTGAATGGTAGTGTATATTCTGTTTGTATACTGTATAGACAGTGTTAATGGCTTGTTTGCAGTATTTTTACGAGTGCTCTATCAACTCCTCAACGTCTGAATAAATATACTGCAGAATTGCCCTTAGTTTATGGTCTGTTTGTACAAAAATGCTGCTGACATTTTGATTTGAGTGTTTCTGCTACTTTTAAATTGTTAATCAGGTTGTATTCCGTGTGTTGTATTGTCTCGGCCTGATTTACTGCCTGTAATCAGCCAGAGGTGTAAGTGACACACCTGCGCCGTCTCCCTCATTAAAGTTTTTATGCTTGAGTTAATTAGAGTCTTTATAAATGACGACTGTCAGATGCTGACACCTTGAGCGACGCCACATGTTGCGGTTTTGATTGAAACATGCAGCTTCTGTGCTATTGTCACTCATAGCGCGCACGTGTGTGTGTTTGTTCTCACCTGTTTTTGCGTTGCTTCCCTCCTAAGCATTACTGTGCTGTCGCTTTTTTCTCATCTGAAGGTCACCATATGGCAGGAGTGTTGGGAATGAAGAACCTCCAATAATTGAAAACATTATGCGTGACTTTAACACACAAAGGAAGGTCGCTGTTGTAGTGGTGAAATCCAGGCGTTTTTAATTAATTAGTTGGGCTGCATCTGTTACCTGGCAATTATATCGGCTACCGTTTTCTGAAAGTTTTATTAAAGGTTTTGCTCATTTTGATTAAGCACTTTAATAGCCCTGTATTTTTAGTAGCAAATGTTTGACTTCACATTCGCCCTACTGACTTTCTTGGACTGGCCAAACTACAATAATAGTCACGGCAGGAAAAAGCTCCCAAATAACCTCCTCAAAATCCATTTAAAAAAGAGATTAAGCTAATATGACACAAACATTTGCTCATAAAAGATGCAGCGTGTCCCTGTAGTCTGTTATTTCTCTGAAGCTTTTGTTTTATCAGTACAAAGTCTATTCACTGTTAAGAGCGAAAAGCAAGCATCCACCAAGCTTTCAGATTTCATCACTAATGCATAACCTTCCCTTCGTGCTATTAGTCAGTAAACACTGAGCAGTCCAGAGAGATTACAACAGTCAATAAAGCAACGTTTTTAATTTGCGCTACAAAATAGGAAAGGTGGGACAGTGAGACACCGCAGGCACCGAGTGGCTCTTGTGGGACAATTAATGTTAAACTATTCAAATGATGGACTTAAGAGCTTAATTAAATAAATGATAGTGTGCTTTTTGTAGTGTAGTAAGAGTGTTAAATAACTGGTGAGGCATTACATTGTCGCTTTTTTCCTGACCTCTTCTCTTTCTGCTGTGCATTAATGAACTATAATATAATTATTTAAAACCTAGTTGATTTTTTTGTATGCTGTACTTATGTAATACATATATGGACGTCTATTTCTGATTTAGAGTATTCAAAAATATAAAGGTAACTGCGACTTTATATCTCAAATCACTACTTATTTGCCTGTTTGTTTGTTCGTAATTGTGACTTCATATCTCCCAATTGTGACACTCTGCCATTAAATCTCGCAATGTGACAAAATCAGGACTTCTTTTTAAAGAAATGAATACTTTATTTACAGCAAGGATGCATTCAATTGATCAAAAGTGACAGTAAAGACATTTGTAATGTTATAACAGATTTATATTTAAAATAAATGATGTTCTTTTGAACCTTCAGTTACACTTTATTTCGATGGTTCACCTTAGACATTCTACTAACTAACTTATAAGTCCTTTTGCAACTACTAACCTGAACACTAATAGTCTACAAATCTCTAATGAGGGTTAGTTAATATGTAGTTGCAAAGTTCTGTATAGTTAGTAGAATATCTAAAGTCCTAAACCTTCTATTCATCGAAGTATCCTGGTTTCCACAGAAATATTGAGCATCCCAAGTGTTTTGAACATTGAGAATAATACACTCCAAAACAATATTTATGCTTAAAAATAAACAAACTATTAACTATGTGATTCAAATTTGTAGGTCACATATTAATTCATTGGGTAAGAAAGGGATAACGGTAACACTTTACAATAAGGTTGTATTAGTTAACATGAACTAACCATGAACAACACATCTTTGTTAATGTTAGTTCATAAAAATCCAGCTGTTCATGGTTTGTTCATGTTAGTTCACAGTGCATTAACTAATGTTTTAATTTTAAGATTTTAATAATGCATTAGTAAATGTCGAAATTAACATTAACAAAGACAAATAAATGCTTTAAAAGTGCAGTTTATTATTAGTTCATCTTAACTAATGTAGTTAACTAATGAACCTTATTGTAAAGTGTTACCGGGATAAGACTTCTATTTACTATATTATCATATTTTCAGATCATTTATATTCAAATTGCTTAGAATCAGCATGAAACTTTATTGTGAAAACAATAAAATGTATTCAGTTAAAAAGTATGAACATGGTTAAAATATGTGGCTAGTTGTGCATCAAGCAATATTTCATTAGTTCAAATGTATATGGTTGAAAAGAAATGATTTATTGATGATAAATATAAACCTGTAGCCTGACAAGCCAGACTCACATCAAGATCCGAGGGGCGGGATAAACGGTTGTCTTTCAAATTCCCTCTGCATCCAATTGGATAGCGCAATAGACCTTTCTCACAACTTCCGTATTTGCGACCGGAAATACGCAATCGTCGTGGTAATCTTCTTCCTCCCCGGGCAGGGCTACAGGCAAACAAATGGCGCAAGCAACGAGCAAGTGTGATTGTAGCTTACCGGGCTGTTGTTGTTATTCCCAAAAGCAGCCATATCTGTCGTTTCAATCCTTCCCTGTTGATGGTGGAGTTTGACGGAAATGGATTCGGGCTATCCTGCTGGATGAAGGACCAAACTTCGTGTCCTACAAGCCTTTCAACGCAAAGCGGCATATGACGCACCTCTGTGGGGAAATATAAAACAAATATTATTTTTTAAAGCCAAAAGACCGCTGTTCGTCAGCTTCTTTGTTTACAAGTAGCACGTAGAACCTCCACAACTCTGCCGTGACGTGCCGTCATTATGTTAAGCCCGCCCACCGACTCTACACACGCTGTGATTGGTCTGACCAGAGTTTGGTTTTTCCAGCTCTCAGGTCTACCAAGAGTTGCTTGGTAAATGTTATTTTCCATTCAAATACATAAATCGTGAAGAGTTTTTGAGCAACAAATCAGCATATTAGAATGATTTCTGAAGGATCATGTGACACTGAAAACTAATGCTGAACATTCAGCTTTGCCATCACAGGAATAAATTACATTTTTAAACATATTAACAAAGTTCAGTTACTTTAAATTGCAATGATATTTCACCATTTTTGATCAAATAAATTCTGCATTGGTGAGCATATGGTGCTTCTTTCAAAAACAGTCCCCAGGTTTGACCCCAAACTTGAACAGTAGTGTAGCAATATATCTCAGTTCTATCTTTGATCTCACAATGCAATTTCTTATTTCAAAGTTTCTCTCATAATTACAGCTTCTATAGAACTATACACAAGAATCACAGATAAGATTTATTCTTCCTGATAGTTCAACAATGCGTGTGTGAGTTTGCTGTCCTCCCACCATTATACGTCCACTCCGATTAAATAAAATGGAGACAATTGTGCCCACAGCATAAACAAAAAGACACAGATCTTCATGTGGATATTGGCCACTCCAATTGGTCACACAGCCATATTGCAGCCTGCTAGCTAAGAGGAGATGGGCCGATATTACAGTCAGGACTGGAAAAGCAAGAACTTAATGTTGACAATGTTTTTAGTGATACAAAAACCTATACAAGACCGCAATCTTATCTGAAAATTATGAAAATTGCATTCATCACACTCTGTTTGTTTGTGCACTTCGATTACAGACCATTGCGCCAATTTACTGTATTATTCACACTTGGGCGCATCCGCTGCCTCTGCTCTCCAGCGCCTTCCGCAAAGCTTCAAAGGTTAAATACCCATTGTTACATTATAAACTGCACCCAATCAAGAGAGTCGCAGCGTAATGAAAGCCAGGGAACATATGTGTACTACCAACAGATAATAAACCGATATTCCCTCTAAATTATTCATGGTTGAGATGAGATTTAGGGCGATATGAATCATAACAAGCCTTATCTTATCAAAATTAATAACCCTAATGGTATTGCACCAGTTGTTCAGTTGGCACAGGAGCTCAGATTTTGAATCATAATGTGCATCGCCACATTCCACCCTGTCCCATTATGCCTTTTATCTGATGTAAATAAAGCAACTCTCGTCGGACAGCAAGATCTCTGATTGGCCACAGAAATATAATGGTGGCTAATTAGCAGCTGAAAGACAATGCAGGGCTGATGGGAGATATCAGCACCCACACGCTGAAAATGCTCAAACTAAGCAGATGCCTTCAACACTGCTTGTATGTAAGTGAGAAAATCAGAGAGAGAAAGAGGTAATCAAAGATGAGAAGCTTATTTAGAGATACAAAAGAACCGTATTATTAAAAAGTTGAATTGGCCAAAATGTATTGGTTTAATATACATAAACCAATGCATGTGCGTGTTCATCTGTCTGTTTAACCTTGCCGATCAGTTATTAGTGTTTTTGTGGCGTGCATGACTGAGGGTTGGGTAACTACGGCAACGGTAAATGATTTTCATTATGCTAGCCTCTGACATCAATTTGTCACTAACTGCATCACCGCTGCCCTGTACTTGCATTTCGATAACAAACTTTGGCTGCGTTCATTCTGTCATATTTATGCTGCCAGTGCTACATCCAGCGCAAGCCAGACTAATACTTTAACCTAATTTGTCAGAGCATTTATCATCTTTTTATTCCCTCACACACTCTTAAATAATCTTTTACCAAAGTTGCTCTTGAATGCTCCTCAATCAGTCTCTTTGGGGTGTAAGCCATTTAAACTGGAGTCAGAATTTTACGGAAAAAGAACATTTGAGATATGTCACCTGACTACTGGATAACTATTAGTAACCCTCTCTGTTATGCAGTCACGGGTCTGCTATTTTCAAGTAAAAAAAACCCCCAAAAACATTAAAAGGTACAATACATTTTCAAGTAATATATAATACATTTTGAAGGGGACCTATTATGCCCCTTTTTACAAGATGTGAAATAAGTCTCTGATGTCCCCGGAGCGTGTATGTGAAGTTTTAGCTCAAAATACCCCACAGGTAATTTTGTATAGCATGTTAAAATTGCCACATTTTGGGGGTGAACAGAAATGCTGTATTTTTGTGTGTGTCCCTTTAAATGCAAATGAGCTGGTGTTCCCTGCCCCCTTTCAAGAAGAGGACTGTCCTGAGACCTGAGCATGAGCTCTTGAAGCTCAATCTCATGCAGATTGTCAGTAGCTGTGTTCAGTTCGAAATGGAGTCAGACAATAATGCCTAAGAGCCAGAGAATATACGCTGCATGGAGATAGAACAGGTATAGTTTAGTTTAATTACGGTTATAACTTATGTTGTCATCTTGCTTTTATCCACTATTATTACAAGCCTTTTGTAGCGGATCCCATCCGAATGATGGCCAAAACGTTACTGATGAGCAGGGAAGAAACGATTGTGTATCGAGATATAGCAATATAAAAATGCGACAATAATCGTAAAATATTTCTGTACCTCCATTAAAAGTCCATTCCTCTCAAACTTAAAAGATCCAAAAAATTTCATAAAGGCATCGTAAAAATAATCAATCGAGTGTTTCTAATCCAAATCCAAGTCTTCTGAAGAGACACAATGGCTTTATATGATGAACATAATTACAACGACATGCTGTAACACTGACATTCAAATGTGACGTGACGTATTGTCCAAAATATATTAAAAAAATATTTTGGCAAGAATACCAAATGTGGTAACGCTTTAGATTACGGCCCGGAAAGTACTGCGCAAGTAAAGAGAATTTACAACATAACTTTTGGTAATTATAGTGTAACTATAAAGTAAGTACGTGTAGGTATAAGGGAACAACATGTAATACTGGGGGAATAAAGGGGTAACTATCAGGAAAATTAACACATTATTTTTACTGTAAGTATTTTTTAATTAAGGGGTAATTATCTGTGTAGTTACAGGGTAAGTATGAATCGACGGGCTGTAAATTAAAGTGGTTCTTGTTCCCCTCTTGTTTTGTGTAGTTACAGGGTAAGTATGAATCTGCGGGCTGTAAATTAAAGTGGTTCTTGTTCCCCTCTTGTTTTGTGTAGTTACAGGGTAAGTATGAATCTGCGGGCTGTAAATTAAAGTGGTGTTTGTTCCCCTCTTGTTTCGTGTAGTTACAGGGTAAGTACAATAAACAACACATACAAAATCTGATATCACTCGGAAATATTTATTTGACAAACGACTAAATCCAAAACAGATTTGACTCTTGTTATTTTTTTTTTAAATAAACTTTTCATTTCAAATAATAACATCCGGACAGAAAGAGGCACGTTTTGTCCCTTTTTTGCTTCTCTTGCTTGTCTTCCTCTTCTTCTTTATCGTTATTTTCATTGATGGATCTTAAGAGGAATCCCAGGTCTTTTGATATTTTGTATTATTATTTATTAAAATTAAAAGTACACCAAGAAATGCTCTCATAATTTACTAATCTTTTCGCATCCGATCAGCTGTTACCGCGCTCACGTCACGCTTCAAGTTACGTCAACCCTCTCATTCACGCAGATGACTGCTGATCGGAAGCGATAGTCTACCGTTTAAAAAATGTAAAATATTGTTATTTTTCTTACAAACACTTATCGTTTCACTTCAGAAGACATTGATTCATCCATTGGGATCGTATGGATTACTGTAGTTATTGATGTATGTGCTGTTTGATGCTTGAACTTTTAGGAACCCAAATGAGTTTTCATTAGCAGAGATTATTTATTTTTCTGTGTTCATATGAAGAAATAAAGTCGTATGTACATCTCGGATGGCATGAGGGTGAAAGACGAGTAAACGGTGAGGACATTTCTGCGAGCACTGTATTTTCAGTGTAGTTACATAATAGGATAGCTAGAGACATGGGATTCCTTCTTAAGTTTCATCTGTGGCAAGGACGAAAAAGTAGAGGAACAAGACGAGGATAAAGCCAAGCAAGAGAAACTTACAGTATAAATAATGTGTTAATTTCCTGATAGTTACCCCTTTATTCCCTCAATATTACATATTGTTCCCTTATACCTATACGTGCTTACTTCATGGGCGTCGGAAGCAAAAAAAATGTGGGTGGGTCCTCAGAATTTTTTTACTGGAGTAGATGTCAATAAGTACAAATATACCACTTTGCTTGCTAAGCGTATAGTTCAGAAAGACAAAATTACTGTAATCGCCATATCATTGTGAGTAGCAGTAGTGTAGGGGTAAGACGCTCGGCAACTAGTTTTGACACAAATCGACCCGTGGTTCGAGTCCGCCTTTCGCCGAACTCAATCTTCTCCCTTTTCCCATCACATATCAGATCGAAAAGGCATTTATTTTCAATAAAAATGACGAAAATATTAGAAAAGTGGAAATAAAGCATCTAACATGTGTTTAATAATAAGTGTTTATCGATTAGGGGTAGGTAAACAGACATGTGCTGAATGTTAGAGACGATAAAAGTGAGTGGGTCCAATATCATTGATCGTAAAAAGTGGGTGGGTCTTGTCCCACCCACATACAATGGTTCCGACGCCCATGGCTTACTTTATAGTTACACTATAATTACCGAAAATTATGCTGTAAATTCTCTTTACTTACGCAGTACTTTCCGGGCTGTAATCTAAAGTGTTACCCAAAATGTTTTTGTAAATGTATTTTTTTTTTTATTTTTTTTTTTACATTTTTAACTGTAATGAATTTTTATTATGTTACACACAGACACACATCAGATATCTGGCTGAGTATCGGCTGCAATTTAGTAACCTTCTCTGTTATACAGTCACAGTTCTGCTATTTTAGTTTCTCACTAATAAGACTGTCTCTCCCATCTTAATTAGCATCATCCACTAGTGTTTATGCAGGCAAGCGATTCAGGTCATAGACAAACTGGGACAGTAGTGGCTCGGTAGTGATTCCTGCATGTTAGCAGTCTTGAGGAATAGAAAGCTGAATAAAAACTTCTGCCTGATTTCTACAGTATGTCTTCATTTTCGACATGGACATTGCATGGACGTATAGCCACTAGAATGGCCTCTAAATAATAAATGAACAAAGTTCAAAGTTCTATACAGCGTTGATATGGTAACTGTTAGAAATTTGGATTTTGTTAGTCCATTGCCACATTGCTTTAAAATATGTTACATCTGTTTCTGGGTTTGAGTTGTTTTGTTAGCCTGTTAGTTTTGCACTTTTTCCAGTTCAGGAGCCGTTTACATGACACTACTTCTTGTGCGTTTTGGCCATTTAATTACACGATAAAACAGCGTTTTGAGGGACTGAAAAGGCAACTTTTTGAAAACAATACAGTTATCGTCTCCATGTAAACTACAAAAACACAAATATGTGAAAACTGTGATGTCATGCGCATGCGTGTTACGTGTTTAGTCGATAGGTGCGTAGTTTTTCTTTACAAGGGTCACCGCCAACTAGTGGCCTGGCATGCATTATACAGCGCATGTGATATTGTTAAAACTGTAAAAAATTTGGATGTGTGAGCATTTCCGTTGTGTTGTGACGATTCCATTGTGTTGTGGTTTGTTTCTGTTGTGTTGTGGTGATTTCCCTTGTTTTGTAGTTTATTTCTGTTGTGTCATTTTTCTATTGCGTTGTGGTGATTCTGTTGTGTTGTGACTTGTTTCCATTGTGTTTTTGCTTTGTTTTGGCTTGATTCACAACTCAAAAAGGAAAAACTACATGGCAAAAGAAAATAGGAGGACTTAGAAACCAGGGAGTGCCACCATGATGAAACCTCACTTTCCACAGCCAAGACAAATATCCACAGCCATTTATCGGCTGCATTTATCAGACCTGCCTCCTGTTTTTTATCTTAATGAAGGATTCTGTTTACACATGGCTGCCCATGTCAGTCCAGACCTCACCACAGCTCTCATTTCCTCAGACAGTAAATACTTTGAATAAATGAAACGGGCCGAAAGCTGAAGCAAACAGATAGCCGCTACAGAAGGAGATGTGCTACGACCATTTCTCATATCTAGTAGGGCTTAAGAATGGAAGCCATTGTGAGACTGCCTCTGTAATTTGTCACATCAGCTTAAGGCTGTAGCTTTCATGAGGTTGAGAAACGGAGAGCGGTCCACACCACAAAGAGCAATCAACAAGGCTTTGTCCTCTATGTTGCCATGCTTTTCCTCATTGTTTGGTGAATGAGGGTGGCATGTATCGGTCGGTGCAGACACACAGTTCAGGTTTGTCTCATTCCACTCCCTAATCCCTAAGATGTGACGCAAATCGCAATGTGCTGTGAAAACAAATTTGAGTACTAGCAAGGGACTTTAACATCTAAACATTGATGGCTTAATGACCTGTGACATGATTACAAGGTTGTGCATTAAAACATAGCTGATACTGTATCTATCAACAAAATCACTATAGCACCCCATGACTGATGTCTAGAACATCTAGTATTGATTTATTTTTGCTTATCATGCATCTTTGTTGTTGGTGTATGAAAACCATTATGAAAAATCACTCAGCCTCTATTTTGGACTTAATGTTACAAATTAGCAAAGCACAAAAATGCAATAAAATGTAAAAAACAATCTGGAGAATTTGGAGGCCAAGTCAACACCTCAAACTCGTTGTGCTCCTCAAACCATTCCTGAACCATTTTTGATTTGTGGCAGGGCACATTATCCTGCTGAAAGAGCCACAGCCACCAGGGAATACCGTGTATATATGGTCTGCAACAATGCTTAGGTAGGTGGTACGTGTCAAAGTAACATCCACATGGATGGCAGGACCCAAGGTTTCCCAGCAGAACATTCCCCAAAGCATCACTGCCTCCGCCGGCTTGCCTTCTTCCCATAGTTCATCCTGGTGCCATGTGTTCCCCAGGTAAGCAATGCACCCGGCCATCCACGTGGTGTAAAAGAAAACGTGATTCATCAGACCAGGCCACCTTCTTCCATTGCTCCGTGGTCCAGTTCTGATGCTCATGTCCCCATGGCGCTTTTAGGGTGGACTGGGGTCAGCATGGGCACGCTGACTGGTCTGCGGCTATGCAGCCCCGTACACAACAAACTGCAATGCACTGTGTATTCTGACACCTTTCTATAAGAACCAGCATTAAAGGTCCCATGGCATGAAATTTTATGAGGTTTTTCAACATTAATATGAGTTCCCCTAGTCTGAATATTGTCCCCAAGTGGCTAGAAATTTTGATCGGTGTAAACCGAGTTCTGGCTGTCTCTCTCTGCCTTTGAGAAAATGACAGCCCAGACGAGCTGATCTTGAATTTTCCTGTTATGACGTCATAACAGGAACGGTTACCTCCCTTTCCTCCGCCCAGAGAATTTGGCACGCCCATGTGAGCGCCATATTTGTTTGTCCTCGAGAGATCGTGGCTTGTGAACGAGTGAATGCTGGCAGTTTCTGTTTGGATGTACACATGAAAACAGAATTCTTTTTTCTGTTCCTTCTGATCTGTGATCAGTGATTTCTGATGTGTAGCTAATTATTCAAGTTCACACAGAACTTTATTATTCGTGCACATGCAACGGCTTCTCTCTCTCCCAACACAGAACGGTGTTTTCTATCTTGTGAGTCAGTGTTTTTGTAGGTCCTCGTCGCGTCTATCTGTTCTAAAATGTGCATACAGTCGTGAGTGTCTGCTCAACATCGGCAGAGCCAAATCTTTAGAGATAAACCTCATGCACGACGAAGCTCGGGCTGCACTGACCGGTCGGCCTTCAACATCACTGACCCCCAGTACTGCATCTGGCCCACAGCGGAGGCACCAAACGCGGCGCGAGATTAAGCAGAAGGGGGTAAGCGTGAGGGTCTCCGGGCTAGGCTAGCCAGCTATCCCCACAATAAACTGGATTACATTCGATTACTGTCTTTGTTTGCGCTGTGTACTCAATGCACGTCACTGACGCTTTTCATATGATAGGAAAATATCTAAAAATAATGCTATAATCAACACTTACTTGTAACTCGTTCATCTCCTGTAATGGTACATTACATGTGTTACAAAGTTGGTAATAAGGAGGAAGACGGACTCGGCGTGACTGAGACTCGTGTTTATTCAGAACTCTCAGATACAAACAAAATAAACTCGCGCTGACAGCGCTCTCACAACTACAATATCACTTTGTTAGCAATCTCTCCGTCTCTGGTCCATTGATGTCCGGTTCGCGAACGAATCATTCTTTTGAACCAGTTCACCAAATCGGACTGAATCGTTCTAAACGGTTCGCGTCTCGAGTCAGCGCTGATCCATCATTTACTAACATTTCTGTACATTTTACTAACATTTACTAACTTTCTGACATGAGTGACAGTCCCTCCGACTAGAAATAAACTAATAACCTGAAGTATATGCTAGTAACTACAACAGTTCACTGAACTGAGACGTGCTGAGAGAACTGATGAGAAGTGACATCTGTCACTCTGGCAGCAGGCTTGTGCCTCGTAGATTTCATTAAACCACGCCCCTCTGCTCATTTCAAATGCAAAGATGTCAGCCAATCACAACAGTGGCCGTTTTTTACTGAAGTCTCAAAGCAGACACGCCCCTTGAAACAGGGCATTCAGCCAGAGGGCAAACATCAGTATAGAAAAAATGCCTTTTATTTCTAAATTATGACATTTTATGATGTAAAAATCATACTAACAATATAAGTATACCTCAGAATACATTATAAAATAAAATAAAAAATCCATGCCAAGGGACCTTTAAAGCTTTGAAAATGTTAATTAAAATGTTAATAACATATTTTTGCACTTATAATATTTAATAATATATACAATATGTTTTTAAGATATTATAATGAAGTAAATATTACATAAATAAGCTCTGTCATGAAACTGTAGATGGCTGATGGGTCCTTAATGGAACTGATGATATTTACATTGTTGACTACATGACACAAGCTGATTGGTTCTTTTCGCATCTGCAGCCAATGAGCTTGCTTTTCAACATTTAAATAGCTGGTTAGAGTTTGCTATAGCGGTTTGCAGTGCACTTCTGTTCCTCCGAGACCCTCCAAATTCCCCATGCAGCTCCACCTCTAGTTTTATATATGCTATTTGTGCAGCAGCAGCAGCATGTCTTTCATGCTCACAGCAGCGTATCGGTGTATGTATTGAAAGTAGCAAGTTCCTGTACTTGCTCTGCTGCAGCAGCAGTCTAATTTCTGCAACAACAGCAACAATCAGCAGCAGTGTAGCAGATCGATTCCGCCATAACCCTTTACAAGTAGAGGCTCCTGACCGATATTCTAATCGCTGTACACACACAGCAGAACACTTTTATCAGAGGTTGCATTATTCAGCCTGAGGGTGTGAACTGAAGGGCTTTAAGTACACACAACACATGCATAGAACGCTATAGAATTGCCTTAATATAGTATTTATTGCCTCTGAATGTTGTTTTGAAATATTACAAGTTATGGAGGAATTCCAGTGAGGAAAAAAACCCTTGTCTATTCCTCAAACATAAAACAAACACAACATAATTATACAAAGGTTATTCACCTAAGCACATAAAGGATTTATACTTTCATTGATACTCTACTCCACCTAGGAAGAACATGCATACAAACTAGTTTCTGACCTGATGCAGACTAATATTATACACAAAGCTTGATGTCGTCTTGGCATGGAGTAAAGGTTTACGTAAGGTAACGTGAAAATAAGCTGGGAAGCCTAAAATCTGACCCAGTGGCTCTCAATTAGAGCGTGCTGCAGTTCCAGTTTTAACTCAGATATACATTGGAAAATTGTGGGGCGCTGTAGAGCTGGGGAGGGCTCAGACACACACTACCCTGCTTGCTTAGTATCATAATGCACGCCTGCCGAAGCCATACGTTAATATTTTAATATCTCCTGCTCACTTTCCGACATCAAATACGAACAATGTTTGTTGCAGAATGCTGAACACATTTACAATTTATAGAGGTCTATGTTTTGGATGAATATCTGCCCTTACAGACGAGACACGGCTGTCCATTACCATACTTAAAATATTCAGAGCTTTCATGATATTATATATACTTCATATAATATATTTCTAAGTTTTTTTTTTATGGTGGATGCTGGAAATCTAATGTTTCAGTACATTGTAATACTTTTGACACTGCAGGGACACTCACTGGACAATGCACTTACCGCTAAACAAGGGAACAGATTGCAACACACGTACACTCATGTTATTCTTGACCGAAAAGCAAATATTACGATAATAGATTAGGTTAAAGAGAGAGAGAGAAATTATGCAGAAATCAGAGGTGATGGGCTCTATTGAGAAACTATAAGTATATGAGGATTAATTACTGAGATTAGCACATACTTGTGTGCAGAGCAACTCTGAGCTATTTTTTCTCAGCACAAATTGCTGTCTAATTACAATACAAAAAACATTTTCTATATGCAGTAGATGAAGAAGCGAGATCGAGAGGTTACAGATGAAGAACATGGAACAGGGAGAACTGGATGAATAGCAGGAAATGAATTAATACACGTGATGATGAGTTCAACATGCTACTGCTGAAACCATTAAGCACAATGTTTCATCAGATACAAGCCTCACTTTAGCTCTCATCCCCACCCACCCCCCCCCCCCCCCCCCCCCCGTTTGTCAAGAATGAACCACATGCTTGTTTTTCGGGGCCACGAAACCGATTCAATCGACAGAAGTTTCTAAAACCTAATGGTCTCAATACAATGCTAGTCACAGTCTATCATTTCCATTCAACACGTAGCATCTTTTGCTACATGCTCAAATAAGCGGACAGGCTTTCCATATTCACTGCAATTATATTACGTTAGATACAATTGCACATCCTGTCTGACTCTTTAATTCAGTGAAATGCTGTATGTAGCCTCACGGTAACGGGAAATTGAGTTAGTACAGCAGTATTGATTTGTATTTTCTCTAAAGCATCACTCCACTGACTCACTCAGACAGACTGCTTTTAGCTTCCTAATTCTTCAATATAGAGCCAAAAGTATGACCGAGGATGCCAATTAGAAGATGTTAACATGCAAGTGTAATCTTTGGCTAAGAGTGTTAAGAAAAACCAGACTACGCCACCTAGGTTATGTCTTACCCTAGGAAAAAGAAATACCCCAAAGAAAATTACAATAATATGAAGGACCCTGCTGGTTTGGATTGGGTTAAAAAGGCAGAGACGTGGTTTGCAAAATAATACACATTTATTTAGCAGGAAGCATCAGTAGATTTTAAGATGTCTAAATGAGTCTCAGACAGTTTACCAATTAAATACCCACAATGAATAAGAGACCACAGTAGACCAAACGTTACAGAAGGGATAAACCACACAGCAAATCAGTGAATAAATGAAAACATAAGTGACAGACCCATAAAAGAAAAGAGACAATACCAAACATACACTCTCCCCTTTCTGTTAAGCGTCAGTATTGCAGCTCATTCATGTGAATATAAACAGGCAAAGAGACTAGGCATAGAAAAACAAAAACACATAAACAAATCAAACCATTGATTTAAATCAAAATTATTATTTAAAACAGTTCTGCTTCAGGGCGTGCAGATAGAAGCGTGTTAATTTAATATTATGGTACTACCCCTTCCGGTAACACTTCATAATAACTACACGCTATGAAGCATTAGTTAAGCATTAGTAAATAGTTAATTAATCATTTATAAAGCATTAATATACATTACTAAGCAGTTTATAAATACAGCTATAAATGCTTTATTCTTGATTTATACGCATATTTATACTGTGTTTAATAATTGTATTTTCATACTTTATAAATGATCAATTTATCATTTCTAAATTAAGTATTACATTATTTACAAACCAGTTATTTAGGAGTTGTCAGTGGTTCATCAGATCATTTAGAAAGTATAAGTAAAGGATTAATAAACTATTTAAATATACATTTATACATATTATTTAGACATATAGTAGTTACTCAGTGTGTTAATAAATGCTTTATTAACATGCATTTCCACTGTAATTCATGATTAATTCAGGTAGTTATAAAACATTTAGTAGTCGTCAGTAAACTATTTCTGTGAGCTCATCTAAAGTGAGGACTATGTATGCCTCGTAAAGCTTTTACAAAGGAGATATAAAGGCTCAGTTCTCTTCTGCACTGCTGTTCTCTGGTACTGTTTTGACACTGCAAAATATCACAAAAATAGTTAACTTACAACTACTAAATATTTGATAACTACCTGAATTAATCATGAATTATAGTAGGAATAAATGTTAATAAAGTATTTATTAGCACACTGAGCAACTATTACTATATGTCTAAATAATAATATGTATAAATGTACATTTAGATTTATTAATCCTTTACTTACACTTTCTAAATGATCTTATGAACCACTGACAACTCCTAAATAACTGGTTTGTAAATAATGTAATACTTCATTTAGAAATGATTAATTGATCATTTATAAAGTATGAAAATACAATTATTAAACACATTATAGATATGCTTATAAATCAAGAATAAAGCATTTATAGCTGTATTTATAAACTGCCTATTCATGTATATTAATGTATTTATAAATTATGAATTAACTATTTACTAATGTTTAACTAATGCTTCATAGTGTGTAGTTATTATAAAGTGTTACCAAATGTCCAATACTTTCACATAACATACAGACCGATAGGGCAGAATAATTCTAGCACACTCAGTAGATCAGCGATTCAAACGAGAATGTCCACAGTGGTCTGACAGTCAGCTGCACGAACGGGGCAGTCAAACAGTAATACAGAACGGGTATAAAACAGATCTGTAAACGACATACATAAACTGTATAAAACAGCAGCTAGCGCTCACAGGCCGCACCTGAAAAACAAAAAACAAATAATGTTCAAATAATAAAAAAGTTTCAAATAATTTCCCCCTTTCCCAGAAAAAGAATCCACACGATAAAGTTTCTTAACTCACAAGTGAGATTGTTAGACTATTGTAACTTTACACTACCTGCGCCTGTCACTTCGTGCACACGTCCCTAGTAACAAACACATATTTAAATTGTGATCTGTGACTGGAAAAAAGGAATAAAAACTTGCGACTCACCAGGGGAAAACAAACAAAGCTGAGACCTTTTCTGCCCAAACAACAATGTGCACAGGAAAATCAAAACGCCACACTTTGATATGCCTTTATACAGCCACAAACACCACAGTAATTGCGCTGCACAGGTGCACTCAATGTCCGGCTGCAGCTAGTGGGCGTGTCTTCCCAATTGAAGCACACAACCATTGAAGCGAAAATTAATAAACCCAAAATAAAATAAACAGTGCCAACCTGTCACACAAGCATTTGAAGGCAAGAGACAAAGAAAATTACAGTGGTGAATAAAGTTTATTCAGTGTATTCATTAAATTGTGTCTGTATTTATTCTCCCTCATGTAGTTCCAAACTTAAAAGGTAAATTTGTAAAAACCGACAAAATAAATTCAGTTCTGAAAGTGATTGCAGATATAGTTGTGGTGTTGATGTCTCTATTCTCAAAGGATTAAAGCGAATATTTAAAGTTTATAGCTATCATGTTTATCGTCCTTGGTGTGAAAGCCATAGAGAAGATTTGAGATCAAAATTATTGTCATTTTCACTGAAAATTTGGCAAATCTCTCCTTGGTGATGTAGTGATGAATGATTCATTAATAAATCAGATCTTTTCAATGAACCTGTTGATTAATTCACACAATGGACTGATTTGAGTTGACACAATGATCCATTTGTAGTCATTAATAACTCCGTTATTGTATGGCTTGGAACGATCGCCCTGCTTGGGATGGCCCTGGCTTGGCATGTAGATGGCTTTTATGAGATTTAGAGTTATTTTGTCTCTGTTTTAAAGCTTGAAAGCTCCAGTCCACAATTGTCTCTGTTTTCTGTCCATACAAGGGAAGTGAATGGTTACCTGTTTGGTTACCAACATTCTTCAAAATTTCTTTTTTTATATCATGTCCATGGAGATGTTCACACAGTTGACTGAGAAACTTAGCAACATCCAGGGTGAGAGATGTATCAGCTGGAGATCAATTCCAGGACCGCAGGGCTGTTTTTGTATAGAACATGGGACGAGTTGTGCACATTTTCATACACTCTCTCATGTGGCCACACTTTTATGTCCACTGACATCCCCAAACACTCACGTCACATTGAATTATGACACATGACATTTTTTTTTCCTTCATGCTTTTTTTAAATCACATGCACCCACTGCCTCCATCTCCAAAAATCAAACACATCCATTCTCCGGGGTCTGTGTACCATCTCCACTCTCATTTGCCACAGGCTGTGTTTACTTAATTTCCCACAAAGAAACTCGATCACACACTCTCTCTCTCTCTTTTCCGCTCCTTCCTTTTTCAAATATGGAGTTTTGTCACCTCTGCCATCCAGTCATGTGTCAGTTTGCATCAGCCATCTTGAGCTCTGTGCCAGGACAAGAACCAGGAGCGTCTGTTCAAACTGAGAAGCATTTGTTTAAAAATGTTGCACTTGCATATTGCAAAACGATTGCTTTTCATGCACTAGTCAATTGTGAGATTTTAGACTACCGGTATTTTGCTTCCAACCCATGTTTTCGTTCTAACTAGAAAACATGCCTATACACATTCAAGTGTTTATTTTATTACACTTTATCTAGTTGCATCTATAGAATTCAAATACATATCTTAAAAGGCTGTTTTCTCAAATATTTTTTTTTTACACAGCTAGAAATCTGCAATTCAGTAGCACTTGCATAGCACTTACAAACACTTCAGTTGTATATATTCTGAAGGTTTCTACTGAGGGATTTGTTCACATATCATTTGCTTGGTTTCTATAACATTTTATTAATAAAAAAAAAACATGGTGAAATGTATTTTCTTTAGGCTGTTGCCAGTATTTTATGAATTATGAAGTGATAAAAGATATCCTCCTCTGTAAAAACCTTTAACTCTAATATTTCTATATTTAAACATAGCATTTCATACAAAACAGTTTTCTTATTGCACTGATTAATCAACTGGGAAAGTATGGAGATATCTATTAGTAAAGAAATTTGCCCTATTCACATGTGGTGTCTTAATTTGATGTACATCTATCTTTTGTGTTCATACTTAACAACATCATTTAAGGAGTGGGTGCAAGTGTTTGTTTGAAGAAGTTTACATGAAGTATCATATTATATAATGCTTATTTCCACAATGGAAGCACAAACTGAGGGTCAAATGATTTATTTCAGCTCAAACCAGGCCGTAGGGAGATTTAAGGCAGATTTTGTATACTTAAATGTATAATGAGAGAGAGAGAGAGAGAGAGAGAGAGAGAGAGAGAGAGAGAGAGAGAGAGAGAAAGAGAGAAAGTGATAGAGACTGAAATTATATCTCTGGAAGCTAAAGAGAGAATGACCCAAATTTCTTTTGACATGTGTTCACAGCTGCCACTTAAATACTCCCTGCTTTCCTTTAAAAAAGCAAAGTCGCCCTCCTTCTGTATCGCTTGTTTTTACTGTCCTCTTACAGTCAACAAACGTTTGTCTTTAACCCTTAAACTGTGCCAACATGAAATACTGTATTATTATTTTTTAAAGAGCGTATAATAATAGATTTGCTTACAGTTTATTTTGTAATGCTTTATTTTAAAGTGTCACATATGTTAAAAGTAGTTACTATAATAACTATAAATGATGCATAATTACATGCCACTAACCCTAAACCCTAATCTTAATCCTAAGTACATGTAGTTACTTAATATTACTCAGTACTTAAATGTATAATTACAGTGTAACAAAGACACCTTAAAAAGTTGACCCTTTATTTGAATATGTCCTTTTTGCAATGTAATTACACAAATAAGTAATGCATAATATTAATTGACAACATTTACTTTAGGATTTAGGGTTGCTTGTTTTTTTTTTCCTTATTCTAACTTTTTTTTAAAATGTACCTTAACTTGTCCATAAAACCTATGAAGAAGAAATGCCATTAAGGTGTATTAAAACATATCTAAACTACGGTGACCGGGAAGGGACATGTTTGGTTCACTTCGTTTTGTTGTGGCCACGACATATTATTGTGATAAAAAGTCGTGGCCACGAGATACATTTTTTGAGGTAACAACATACTTCTCATGACATATTTCTCATGGCCACGACTTGATATGCTGAGGGAACGACATCTACGAGTTAAATGCGTTAAAGTTAAATGCATTAAACAACCTACGCGGCCATAGCAACCTGGAATTATCAGAAATGGACAAGCCTATAATAATATTTATTTTTAATTAAGAAAACGTATTATATTAACATATTGCCTGTTATATTGTATTGTGTGCGATGGTGCCTATAGCAAGCATTCAAATTTATTTAGTTATTATCATTAAATTATAAAAAATATACCTAAGTGATATACTCATGAACACGCATACAGCAGTTAGCGGAAGTTAGAGATTACAGTTTATAAAGTTTTAAATATGGATATTTTTCTTACACAAACGCATCGCTTTGCTTCAGAAGGACTTAATTAGCCCCACGGAGCCGTGTGGATTACTTTTATGATGGATAGATGCACTTTTATGGACTTCAAAACGGAAACTGCCATTATAAAGCTTGGAAGAGCCAGGACATTTTTTTAAATATAACTCAGATTGTATTCTGAGTTATACACCTAGGATAACTTTAGGGTGAGTAAATCATGGGATAATTTTAATTATTGCGTGAACTATCCCTTTAAAGGGATCCCCGGTGTTAAGACTTGAATGGCTTAATATAACATAAATGATGTCTCTTACTGAAATATGTTGTTAAAAACCCATGAAAGATCTACGTTATTTAAAAAATCCATTATGGACAATGGGCGGCGCCATTTTGTTTGCGTTCTAGGTTGATGATGTAGAATGGTTGGACTCGGCAATCAACTGGCACTACCCATAGCTATTTTTTACCACAACACAACTCAAACATTGTTTCAGAGTTAAACAAAACCAATCAATTGCTTTGTAATTGCATTTAAAACACACTCAATCACATATGTGCACACAAACACACACACCAACAGATCGGTGCACACACACACACACATCCACGCTCAATCAGCTGTCATGTTACATGAGGGTTGACTTGCCTAACTTGTCACCTGGTTCCGATTCGGCAGGCCGGCACTCTCCCTGGCTGAATCCGAAATCGCCCCCTAAACCCTCATTCACTATTCCCGACTTTTTTCCACTAATATAGTTCACTTGAAGGAGTGAATGAAAACGAGTGTGTGAAGTCGTACAGCCGCTGTTTGTGTGTGTGAGTTTGTGTGCACGTGTGTTTGAGTGTGTTTTAAATGCAATTACAAAGCAATCCATTGGTTTTGTTTAACTCTGAAACAATTTTCGAGTTGTGTAATGGTAAAAATATCTACGGGTAGCGCCAGTTGATTGCCGAGTGCAACCATTCTACGTCATCGACCTAGAACGCAAACAAAATGGTGCTGCCCATTGTCCAAATATGTAATGGATTTTTTAAATAACGTAGATCTTTCATGGGTTTTCTACTATATATTTAGGTAACACTTTATTTTGATAGTCCACTTTAGACATTCTACTAACTATGCAGCGGCGAGGGATCCAGAATGCAGCGGCGAGGGTGGTCTTTAACGAGCCGAAGAGAGCACACGTCACGCCTCTCTTCATCAATCTCCACTGGCTGCCAATAGCCGCTCGCATCAAATTCAAGGCGCTGGTGCTCGCCTTCAAAGCAACCACTGGCTCTGCACCAATACACCTAAACTCGCTTGTTCATACTTACACACCTTCCAGGAGCTTACGTTCTGCCAGTGAACGACGCCTTGTGGTGCCATACCGGAGAGGCATGAAATCACTCTCACGGACCTTTTCCTGGACCGTCCCCACCTGGTGGAAATCTCAATTCGAGCAGCCGAGTCTGTAGCCATTTTCAAAAAACAGCTAAAGACACGTCTCTTCCAGCAGCACCTGACCAATCAAGAATAGCACTTATCCTTCTATTCATTTTTCTGTCTAATTTATTTAAAAAAAAATTCCAGTGGTATTATGCAGCAAAACGCTGCTTGTTCAGACACAGAAACATCAGTGGATTTATTTAAATATTTTATTTAATTATTTGATGTAATGTTTCTTTTTTTGCAAAGACAATAATCCACGCCTACAAAACATCTGGGCCCTTTTAATGCGTTTTCAAGTGAGAAAAGATGCAGACGCAGCCTGTGAAGCAGACACACAGTGATTATTGAAAGAGTCTCGTTATAAACACTCTCCTACCCTTAATGGAGGCTTTTTAGTAGCTTCCTCACTGCGATCAATTTGGTCCCCGCTAACAGTCAGGCTGAATTTGTCAGCGGACGCTAGGCGGTTGGCCTGGTGTGATTGGAGGCCTACATTTCAAGGAGGATTTTGGAAGATGAGGCCAGTTATTGCACAATTAGACAAGCAAATTAAAAGTGGCAGAAACTGTGAGCTTGCCCGAGGGGCTCTTCTACCCTTCACTCCTCCAGCTTCCCTCCCCTCCGCTCGTGTGTTTCTTCCGGAGAATTCCTTTCCTCCATTTGTCGTGCTTCGTTTTTTGTGCTGGCACATTTTCTCTCTGTGCAGCTGCCATCACTTTATGTCAGTATTTCGTTCTGTTCTCCGGCTTGTGTGGGTAAACTTTTCTTATAGCCCGTAAGTGTGATGTGTGTATGTGTAGGTGTGTGTTCTCGAGGGAGAACGGTATCTTTCTGAAGGCAAGGTGAATTTCATATTTGGTCTGTGATGCGGAAATACCATGAATATATATATATCTCTCTCTACATAGTGAATTGCAACAGAGTAACCGTGTGAACTTAAGTGAGGAGAGAAGTTTTTTGAATGGCAACCGTGCAATTTGGGAATTCATTCCCATTCCTCTCAGTACCCCTATAGCAAGAGTTTTTTTTTTTTTCTTCTCCAGTATTGTGCTTATTTCTTTTCACCGTTCCCACTTGAGCTCCTTCCATCTCCACAACTCCAGCATTTGGCTGTATGTGTTTATGTACAAAATGAAAGAGTATCTTATTTTCAATGTTCTGTTGACATTTCAAGTTGACCTTTATGCTATAAAAAATGGGCAGAGAAAGCAAAGCATCCCATTAACGGGTGATTCTGTGCGCTCTGCTGATTTTAAAGTCCATTACGTTTGCTAGCCTCCCAGCACATCAAATCTAGACCATTGTTCTAGTCAGACTACCAAAGGCTAATTGCCATTTCGAAGAGGATTCATAGGTATTAAAGGTATGTTTAGGGTGCTGTTTATCTGAGTTTTGACCATGAACAAGTGTTGTCTCAAATACATAAGGTAGAAGAGTGCAGAGCAGTTGCGTTTCTCATTGCACTCCACAGAGGTTTATTGGATAACAAATATACATTACAGTACATTAAATTGTATGCAAATTTAAATGCAGATTTCTTACATTACATATTTAGTATGTGTGATTGAGAAATTGGTGAATGAATCGGAAAACCGGGAAAAAATGCTTCACTAACTCAACTAAAGTAAGGGATGCCTATACCAAGTTCAGGGTTGGGCTGACATGGCAGCTACTTTACTTTGCTGATTGTGCTCACAACAGCTAAAAGAAATGGGAAGAAATAAGCTGTGTTAAGCCATTTTAAAGAGCGCCTCCAGCAGCACAGACACAGAGTAATTGAATGAAACTCTGTCTGTGGTGCTGAAATTAGAGTATTTGGGCATGAGGCTTATTATGCAGTGCTGTGAGACAGCAAAGACCAGAACAGAAATAACCTTTTGGGGTTTTTACTATTGAATTGAATACACTTTATATTCAATAGTCTTGAGGCATGTTATTATATATGAAGCGCACATGATTTCAGCTTTAAACAGAAGGTCATAATAGAGCAAGGACATATCAAATTAATATTGGATATATATATATACACGTGTACAGCAACACATAATTTAACATTAAATAATAATATGAATAACTCTGAATTTGATATCCATTCATCCATCCAATGAGCATTTTTTTTTATTAAGCATGTGGGATTGAGAAATTGGTGAATGAATCAGAAAACTATATTCTTCATGCTCCCTCCCAAAGATTATTTCACAATTTGAGCCTGATGAATCGTGACATTGTCATCCTGGAATATGGCCATGATGTGTCTTCCTACATGGATGTTTAAGAAATGAAAAACTACACACTCCATCAATTAGGGTTAGAAGAGCTGTTGCCAAATATATAACATGCTAGAAGCATAAGAATAGTGATCCAATCATTTACTCTTAAGCATTTGCCTATTTAAATCCAAACTGTGATATTATTATTATTTTTTTGGCTGGGTAGTTTTATGTTTGTAGATTTTGGATTACTCACTTGTCTTCTAGAGGGTCACGGGGCGTCTATCCCAGCGTCCATCTGCACTGTAAGAAAAAATCTATAGAAAATCCAAAAAGGTACTAGTAATTTTTTGACGTGACATTATCTGCTAAGTTTACGGACCCTAAAACACAACACAATGTGCAATTCAAAATATGGCTAAAACACCTGTGAAAAATCTATATGGAAAATCCTTTATATTAACCCTTAAATGCATACCTCGGGTCTTTAGAAACCCGGGACGTCATTCACAACCCTCATCATCCATTTTTTAAAGTTACACATCAACCTTCTTAGTATTCCTCAATCAATCCATTATAAACAATATAACAAGAAAATTATAAAATGATAAAAGAATGCCTGTTTTTCCATTTAATTAAAAAATTAGAGATTGATTAGTGTAGGAGTGTATGTATATTTTTTTTCTGCACAACAATAATTTAATCTTTAAAGGGGTCATGGAAATTAAAAAATGTTTATACTGTTGTCTGAGGTCAACTTATGAGGTTTGCATGGTTTTTACATTCAAAAACATCTAAATAAATATGTAATAGTTTTTTTCTGCCTTGGATTTGAGGCTCTCTGAAAAACGCTCGGTTTTGATGGGCGTGCTGCACTGAAGACTTGAAAGTAAACGCCCACGGCTAGGATTGGATAAGATTTGCATATTTAATGAGTTTCAGCTCCCCTCAGTACATGTGGAAATTGTTTTGAAAGCGTCTGGAGAAACGCTCACAGGGCTTGAAAAATATCTTTATCAAACAAACACAATGATTCATGTCTCATCCACCCGCGATTGATTGGAATGTTATTTTTGTATTACTTGGCCGGCCCTGTCAGGGTTTGTGGAGGGATGAAGCGAGGACTCAAGGATGCAGAAATAAGGGCTGTTTAATGTTGATAATAAAATAAAACAAGACAAAAACAAACTACCCCGAGGGGGAAAAACAGAAATGACTTGACTTGACTTGGAGCAGGGAAACATGAGGTTGATAAGACAACGATTTCGCGCTGGACTGAAAACACAAGGAGATTAAATAGGGAACAAACAAAAGAGGGTAACGAGGGAGGACAGGTGGGGCAAATGAACCAATAATCAGGAAACAAGGTGGGCGGGGTTAGACAATAGACATGAGCACATGGCACAGAGAAACACTAGACAAGATATGTGCTCACACCAAACATGACATGAACATGCAGCTAATGAGAACTCATCAGCTGCATGTTCACACAAAACATGACAACATGAAAGCACGCAACCAGTGAAAAACACCAGTCACGTGCTACACAACGCAAAACATAACATGAAAGCACGCGGCCGAAGTAAACACGAACCGCGTGCTACACAAACACACACGGACAGAAGAGCGCATGCTCACACGACAAGACAGAGCGCACGAGAACGAGCGAATGCTCATTCCGTGCGCTCGACAAAAAACAAACACACGGAGCATGAATGTCCGAATCCCAACACAAAACTGAAACCCAAACTAGACCGAAGTGCTGGGATCCGAACACCACGCCCCGCACACAAACACAAGGACAGAAGAGCATGCAGCTCGAGCATGCTCAAAGCTGCGCACTCACACAAGACAAGACAAACAATACAGGAGTGTCAGGGCTCTTTCACAAACCAAGAGTAAACTAGACCGAAGTGACAGAACCCTGACAGGCCCGATCAGTGAATATTACCCCAAACCGTTCACACACACACACACACACACACACACACACACACACACACACGCGCGTGTGCAAGAAAGAAATGTTATTTCACTATTTAAGATAGCCCGTCAGCAGGCCGGTGATATGTTTTGGTAGGCCGTCTGAAAAACACATAGCTCCGGGACTTTGGGTTGTGCGAGCACTGGCGTTACAAGTCCGAGTCTGATCACGAATGAACCAATAACACCTTCTCCAGCCTGAGACAGCGTGCTGAGCTATGTAATCAATAGATATCAAACGATCTGTAACAATGTAATACTAACACATGTGAGTAAAACATGTTTTTTTATATAAGTGTGTTGCACTGTTCCTGTCGGATCCAATATATCATTCACAGCATTGTGTTTTAATCTCAGTATGTCTGCAAATCCAGTCTCGACCTGTATCTTGTTTTCAATCGATTCTGTGGTGAAATGAAGCGCACAAACACGCAATGTCTTAAGCACCTGAGCTGGAACCGGCATGTTTGCTGCTTGGTAGCGACCCGTTTAGCTCCATGAGTCGGTGGGCGAGCTTGAGGCGGCGGTTCTGCATTTTATGTCGTCAGTGGTCAACATATTCTGAGAACGAGTGTTTTCTGGGCCTGGTGTCAATAAAAGCTTTTCTTTGACTAACAAGGACGTTTTCATCTCTGAAACTTATATTCTACTTACATTCTTATATCACAATGAACTTTTATATATCAAAGGCTCAAAGGAAAGTTGATTTCTCAATTCATCACCCCTTTAATGACGGAATCAGTGCTATTCACATTTATTCCATAAGGTGGCAATGTCTGACACACAATGATGAAGTGAACTTACTGCAGACAGAAAACGAAAGAATAATAAGTATAATCTGCAAAAACTTGAAATGGCTTAGCGATTTAGTACTGAACTGAAGTACTGAACGCAATCAAATATTACTGTCACATGATGGTGGATCTGGTAAAGAAGAGTCCTTCTTGGAGAGTCCTTATCACCAAAACATCTTAAAAGAGCATCTGAAAAAATTATATATTCATATAGCAGATCAGGCATCGGTAGGCCACACCTTCCTTCTCCAAAATGAAATCACATGAATTTCCCGCCAAGAATCACAGGATATGACATCTGTTTTTATATAGATTGAGAGAGAGTATCTCAGCATTATCTGGGTGGATGAAGTGGCTGCAACTGTTTTAGAGTTCAAATGAGCTGTGTAAGTCTGAGCCCGGTGAAACCCTCTGGAATGAGATGATGAGCCCATGGAAATGTAGAGGAAGCCGAGCAGCGGGGAGCAGACAGACAGGAAGATGCTGTGAATCAGAGGCAGGAAATTCTGAATCTCAGAATCAGGTAATCTCAATAACGGATGACCGCCTGTGTTCAGGAATTCAATTCACTCTGGAAGCTTCGGTATAAACAAGCTTGGGGTGGCTATTCTGTTTTCTCTATAGCTTCCTCTTTTTCACATGGGGATGAATTGATCTGTATACGGAGATATTATGGTCTTCCTGTGGCACACAGATATTTCCGCAGCAGTGAGAGAGAGAGAGAGAGAGAGAGAGAGAGAGACCGTTTTCTGAGACAGTAGTGCTCCTTTGTCTCTCTCTTGAGGGAGAACTACATTATCTTATGATGATTGTGGCTTTATTATGATCTAATTATTCAGTCTAATGCCAGCACTGAATGTGATGTCATGCCGAGACAAGGGATGACCAAAATTACCAAAATGATGTTCTCTATTTCTGTATTCATTTACTATGACAAATTAATTTCTCTTTATCTATTTGATATTAGGGCTGGGTATCGATACACATTTCCCAATTTGATTAAATTCTCTTGATTTAATTTGATTCAGATTTGATTTAGTTCAGATTTAACTGTTCATTTTGCTTATATGAAATAAATCTGTATTAAATCTTAGATATTACTGTGAATTATACAGGGAACCTTCTATCAAGGCACATTATGAACATTTGAATGTAAAAAATGAACACCAGGGGACTAACTTTGCAGTTCAATTGCTATTTATTTAACATAAAATGTTCAACAAAACCACAAATTAAAGTTTAAACTGGTATTATTATGAATGATTAAGAATTAAAAACTCATGAACTTAAGTTTTAAGCATCAAAAAGGTGTAATTGAATGATTCAATAAAAGAACCTGCTCAAAAGATTAATTTGTTCATGAATGAAACTACACTGGTTGGGCTGTGTGTTTTTGATTCACTAATGTTTTATTAACAAAGTTCAAGAAGAACATGTTCAATTGATCTATCCAATCACAAGAGGAGGCCCATATACTGTATAGTCGATTCACCTACGTTCCTCGACAGTTTTCTCCATCCCGACTCCTCACTCTTGGCTGGTTCCTATATGCCAGCCAGATATATGGTGGGAGTATTCTGGTTTAAGGCCAAATTCCGAGCTCAGAGTCCTCCCCTCGGACAGCACAACAAATACATATACTCTTTTACTCTATTTGATTAAGTGTGAACTTGTGAAAAGGTATCAGTTCGTAAGAGTCATTTGTTCGTGAATCAGAATACACTGGTTGCTTGTGTGTTTTGATTCACTGAAAAATGTGACTCAGAATTAATTGGTTGTGCTGTATGCTTTTAATTCACTAAAAATAACTTGTTACTTCATACAGTGAGAGCCATTTGTTTGTGAATCGGAGTATCAGACACAACACTTGAATTGCAGCATCCCTTATTTATTCTTTGTTACTCCCTTTTCCCCCAGAGCTCAAAACCAGGGTTAATTTTCGACTGTATTTCCACTGTATTAAATGTCTTTTAATACACCAGAATTCTGAAAACAATAAAGTCAAGTTTATTTGTCGCTTGCATTTATTAGTGTTTTGTCTCACTGGAAGAGATGGACTGAGCAATGATGGAGAGAGCGAGACAATAAGAGAGTGACAGGGGGAGAGGAAAGGAGAAACTCAATAAGATGAAACAAAATCAATGGCTTGATGCTGAGGCTGCATTTTGAGGCTCAGGAGACGATCACATACGCTCATGGATTTGCGCTCTTTAAAAAAAAGAGAGCTTTGAGAGTGAAACAGTAAAAAAAAAGTGATATGTTTTCATATTCAGAATGGAAACAAAAAGGAAGACCAACTTAAAACGAAAATCAATAATTCATTTCAGGGAAAGTGTGTGCAAGAAAGAGAGTGAGGAAGATGGAACTGCAAATAAATGTCATGCTTTAAAGGAACGACAATGTTGACAGGCTATTAAATGAGTAAATATTTCATGTGTTTTTAACCTTTAGGGGTGTGTGAGTGTTTTTCAGGTAAACCATACATTATAGGGACAAAATGTCCACGCAAAGATGGCAATATCTGAAATACTTGTCCTTGTGGGGACATTTTTGGTCCCCATGAGGAAAACAGCTTATAAATCAAACTATGTTTTTAGAAATGGGTATAGGTTTAGAGTTATAGAATAGAATATACATTTTGTACAGTATAAAAATCATTATGTCTATGGAATGTCCCCAAAAAACATGAAAACCCAACGTGGGAACCATTTTCAAAGGCTTTGCTCTATTACATGAGGAAGTCTACAGCTCAGAATCCCATCTATTATAAAAATTACTGTAGCACTTCTCGAAACCATAACCATTGCATATCAACTCAGGGTGAATAGGTGCATTAGAAAGCAGATGAAAAAAGACAAAGAAATATATAGCAAGTGAGTACAGTGGAGGAAGAAATGGCTCTAAAAATCATCTGAAGAGCATGTCTAATGGGCTGCTATTCTCTCAGTCCTTTAGTTATTTAAGATAGCAAATGTCTCAGTGTTTTTTTCCCCTTCCGTACATTGGAACTCAATGTTAACCAAAGCGTTCTGGTTACACACCATTCTTCAAAATATTCTTTTATGTTCCACAGAAGAACAAAGGCATACAGGTTTGGAACAACCTAAGAATGACAGGTTTTTCCTTTTTGTCAAAAGACAGAAGTAAGTATATCATACACAAAACGTCATCACAGAAAGTAATGATAATTTACAGTTCACAGAAAGCGAATCAGATGCTGATTCAGTAACTGCACTGACTGATTAACTGAGCTTATAAATGAAGTAGACAAACAAGACAAGACAAAAGCAAGTTAAAAACAAAATCCATTGTGAGTTCATGAGTCTTATCAAATGAGTCAGTAAAAGAAGAGACTACACTGGCATGAAAGACATGTTTTGTAAAAATGTTTTACTTTTAATTTCCTCACATTTAATTTAGACCGCAAGCTTGAAACTGTTTACTTACTTTTAGCCTACATACACTAGGCAGACACTTCTGTCCAAGGACACTTTCATTGCATTCAAGCTACACATTTGATCAGTTCATGCATTCCCTGGGAAAACTTTCACCAAGCACTGGTAAATGTGTCTGCATCTGAACAGTGCACATTGCAGTAGGATGGTTATCTTCTTGACATGATCATTTTAAAGACATTAAGTTAGTCAAGAAATTTGATGCAAATTGCGTTTAAGAGTTTGTAAGTGGAGGAAATGCAATAAGTATTTGGGACTGCGAGGAATAAAAATGTGAAGTTAATGCAAGTGTCAGAAGCCAAGTTTAGAATATAACACTCTTTCAATGATCACTGAGCTGCAAACAAACACCTTTTCCTTTTTGTTTTAGAGGTGTAGGAAGGGCCTGGTAAGAACTTATCAATATTTGAAGCAGGGGTTGGGCTTCACTCAATATTCCTGAGCCTCCTGCTGAAAGTGAGAGAAAGAAACAAAAGAAGGGCTAATTGAAAAGGACAGGCCTACACAGATCATTGAAGGGCCTGTCTTTGTTACAGGCCCTGCCGTTTTTTAATGTGTTGGCATTGCTTGTCTGCTACTCTTCACAGCTACATGGAGTTTCACTGAAGTTCTGTGCTTTGTAAAACACAGAAAGAGCAGCGGGTCAAATGGAGATTGAGCATGCGTTCTTCACTTGCTTCAGCACATATATCTTCTGAATGTAGCTGAAATATACACCGAACAGCTAGGTCTCCTTTCCCATTTAGCCCTCGCTGTTTCTTTAGAAAACCAGACGACTGGAAATAACACAACAGGTGATTCAGAAGGAAAGAAAAAGCAGGAAGACGCAGCTTCCAATCCCACTTGGGCCACCTCCTCTGACCCCTGTCATTGTGCCCTTGACTGGGGCACTCATCCTCCGGCTGCCCTGTGGTTGCACTCTACTCCATCCTCCTCACTCGCCGGGTCACATGAGAGTTAGCGATACATAAAGAAAATAATCCTATAGCACCTGCTTTACGTAGCAAAGAGCGATGGGTCAGAAGGAGAAGAGCGCAGAGGGAGAAATAGATGGTCAAAGTGAGCAAGAAAGAGAGAGAAAGTGATATAATATTGATGAGAAGTGCATTGAGAAGAGAGATTGGAATGCAGGAGATGTCAGAAGGGGCAGACATGACTGAAGCTACGAAGGAGAAGAAAAGCGCCAGAAAGAGAAGGAGAGAGAATAAAGACGGGGAGGGTTTTACTGTGGTGCAGGGTGCTGTGTAGTCTTTTACAAAGCTTTTTGAAGTTGAGCAGTGGGATTATGGGAATGCTTCCTCAGCACCAGCAAGACGGATCGCTCATTCTGTTCAGAGGAGAGCCCAAATCCTGCACACACACGCACACACTCTACAAGCGCTAACCAGACCCCTTGAATCTGTAGCGTAGAGGGTCTAAATCCTATATGCACACACATTTCGACTTCCTTTATCTCCTTCTCTCACTGTCTGGCCTCTGTCGGACTGAAAATATCCACATAAACGGACATAGGCGGGATGATATTCCATCACCTTCCTCTTGCGATTCAATCGGCCCTTATTGGCAAGGGTTTCGGCATTCCCTGCTGCCAAGTACATTAAGAGGAAAGCAATGGATCTTTCCTATCGTCTCTCTCTCTCTCTTTCTCTCTTTCTGTCCGTCCGTCTGTCTATCTCTCTCCCCCTCAGGCAAGATTGCATTGTCATGCTGGCTGTACCTTCGTGAAGCCCTTCTCTCTTTTTCTCTCCTTCAACCCTTCACACACTCGCACAAACACACGATCTTGCCAGACCGCTTGGGTAAGATGTGTGCAGGCAATTTGCCCGAATAGTGTGGCATCAATCAGTGGGACAGAGAAAGAGAAAGAGACAAAAAGAGGGAGAGAGACTAAAGCAGTGAGCATTGAGAGATTGGACCCATTCATACTGATGCAGGACGTTCTGCCTACGGGCTCAACACAAAACAATGCATGATGGGAGGAAGTGGCCATCCGTGTCAGGGCGTAACAGTGCTGGGGGAGAGAGCACCATAACTCACACACACCCTGCAGATGTATTTCCGTGAGTGTGTGTGATAGAATAGGGATGGGCTGATGGACGGGTGGAGTAGATGGTGAGGAAGAGGAGAGCCTGAAGGAAAGAAACAGAATAACCAGATCATGAGGAACACAAAGTTTGAAGCTGTCCAGAGCTGTGATGGGCTACATTTAGTTTCCCCCCAAAACATTCGTGGATGTAGTTTTATTTCGAAGTCTTCAGCCATTGCTTGTACATTTTTAAAATACAATACTGTACAAGCAGAACTCTAAAGGCAATGTGTTTTATGCAGATACAATAAAATGGTGTTTAGAGACATTTTCTCTGCCTGTTTAAAAGCGTTTGAAAATGAAACTTCTGTCATTATTTACTCATCCTCATGTTGAGCTCTGGGGCTTTCAAGCTCCAAAATGACAAAGAAAAAAGAACCATAAAAGTGGGCTCAGGAAAATATTCCAAGTCTTCTTCCATCGTCTATCTGCCTTATACGTCTCCAAGAGACATATAAGAGACGCTTTCCTGTAGCTCAAACAGTAGAGCATGGCGCTAGCAACGCCAAGGTCATGGGTTCGATTCCCAGGGAAAGCAAGAACTGACTTTCCTTGAATGCAATGTAAGTCGCTTTGGATAAAAGCGTCTGCCAAATGCATAAATGTAAATGTAAGAGAATTCACGAGTAGAAAGCCTAATTTCTAAAAGAAACTATTGATCCTGATCCTATAAATGAACTTGTCTGTCCAGTTCACAAAGCTGGTATAGATGAAAGATATTGAATAGCCTACATTCAGAAGACTAGGAATGTAATACATTAAAGTTGGCATAAAAACAGAAGTTGTGTTAGACCTTTCTTCCCTATTGTGACATATGAGTGAAACAGCTTCTCAAACAAGAGTAATGCAGGGTGGGACTTGATTTTGTCCATCTGGAATTGATCGGATTCGTTGGATTGTTGAGGTTTGCTATAATAATAATGTTGTGCACAGATAAGTCATGTATAACACGTAATACAATATGCTACTTTAAACTTAATACGTTAATACTTAAAACATTAATACTTTTTTTGTTTGTTGATAGGTTACATTTAGATAGATTTATGATAGGCCTACCTTTATGGTGCTTTTTGCTGGTCATAACAGACCTCACTCATTTCCAGTAGCCTATGTGAAAAAGAGCTGCCAATGTTAAAGATGAACATTCAGTGTTCTGTGGAAGAGCGAGTCATATGGGTTTGAAACATCAGGATGGTGAGTAAATCAAATGATGACCGAATTTGCACTTTTGGGTATACTAGCTGTTTAGGAAAATGTTATATGACGTTATTCTAATTGCTTGTATTATGATTTTAAAAAGTAGCATCTATTTAAGAAAAACAGATGCTAGATAACAGATCTTTCAGTGGACATGTTTAGCTCATATTTGAGTCTGTGTTAGTACCTCAAATGTCCACCAGAGGGCGATGACAACACACACTTTCATCTCCGTAAAACCCCCCAAAAAACCAGCAACGCCAGCGTGCAAGTCCTGTAGGGAAAATGTAATGTCCTATAGCCAATACATTAAATAATATTGTAAACAAATTAATTAGTAGCCTTCTTTTTTCCTTTTCTTTTTGACCCCGCATTCACGGAGGATGCTTATTCTGCATAAGTGTGCAACATAAAATGACGTGATTGGTTAACAGCCAGCTTATTATGCACGGCGGATGGTGGACATGACAGGAAACTGAATAGAGAGCTCAAACTATGATAAACACCGCACACACACAGATGCACACACACACACACACACACACACACACACTGAGGCACTATATGTCTGCAAGCGGTGGAAGAGTGACATGTTGAGAGGTTCAATAGTGAGACAATGAGATTATGACTGTATACAGAGAGAGGAAGCAGTTAAGAGACAGGACATGAGACACAATGACCATGTGCATGCTTGTTCCTTTAGAGACGCTGAAGGCACCCAAGACAATCCAAAATAATAATCGTTACTTGTAGCCTAAGTAACAATGCCTTGCAATAAAATGCCTTTACAAGAAGACTCTTTACTAATCCAACTAATCTAACTTCTTTTCATGGACATTGCTTGATGATTTTAGCCTGTGTGTGTGTGTGTGTGTGTGTGTGTATCTGAAATCCTTGTCCTTGTGGATAAAGCAATTTGAATTTGAATTTGAAATACCATTGTGTGAAATGTGCTATATAAAAAAACTTGCCTTGCCTTGGCTTGTTGGGACAGTTTTGGTCCCCATGAGGAAGACAGCTTATAAATCATACTAAGTGATGCTTTTTTAAAAATGTAAAAATGCACAAAATGTTTTCTGTGATGAGTAGGTTGAGGGTTAGGGGATATAATGTACAGTTTGTACAGTACAAAAATCGTCATGCCTATTGCTGTAATGACCCCATAAAACATCAAATCATTCAAAATAACCACAACTTGTTAGTTGGGATTTCAATTCCCTTCATAATTCCTTGGCAAATCTCTTGCAGATAGCCCACCCCAAATGTTTAAAGCTGCTTCATGAAACTACTAAACAAAGGGCATTCATAAACATAACTTTAATTCCAAATATATGTTTTTGTTTGTTTATTTATTGATTTATTGATTTACCTAAAACTACAAAAGTGACTAGCATGTATACGCCTGAAAAAAAAAGGATTGCCTGGACTGACATTTACACTATCGGACCACTTACTTTTCACTTAATTTACATTTGTCAATCATATAGTATGTTTTTTTTTCTTGCCTTGCAAGCTTGCCAGCTATTTTGATTAAAATGTCACCAATGTGACATCAGCTGACTAACACAGATAAAGTTTTGTGGAAACTGGGAAAATTATTTACGTTCAGTTAGAATGGATTGAACATTTTACAGAAAAAGTGTGTTTATGAATTCATTACTTGTCATCGAGTTACATTATAGTTGTATATTTTCCAACTATCATTTGAAATATTCAATGAAGACTCAGTAAATGGAATAAAATATATACTGTATATAATGGATAATTCTCAATTCCAATAGGATATGAACTGTGTTCAGAGTTAGGGTTAAGGTTTATATTTACGATATATATTCACTTGTGACATCACTTGCTTGGCAACCACAATATTTCTTTAATTGTTTTGTGATTATTGCTATTAATAAATTGAACTATTTATTGAACAATGGTGCCTTTTAGCCTATAAGCATAAGCAAAAAACATCTTGAGGTCATACATTACAGTGATTTGACCATGGTTAAAGGGAGTTTATGCATTTGCATTAAAGGCACAGTGTGTAAGTTTCGCCACTAGCGGTCTCTTATTCAAAACAAAGATGTAGCTTGATGACGCCATGAATGAGCATGGAATCATGGGAGTTGTAGTCTTGACTCTTCACTTCCACAGCCGATGGAAAGAAATCATATGACTCGGGTAGAAATCATGTTCATGTATGAGCAAAAGTACTAAAGCTTTATTAATGTTACGGTGGTATGAATTAGGGCGTATGAATCGCCCTTGGGAGCGAATGCTAATGAGCGAGACCTGCATGAAACATCGGTCTCTGAGCTTTTATTATGCATATGCTGCAGTCGGCCACTTCCACTCTTTTTGTTGCGTATGTGGGGTAACGCAGTGCTGTTTTACATGGTTAAAACAATCATACTAAATACATTTGAGTGTGTTGAAAGTTGTTATAACGTTACTCTGTGTGTTCGCTCGGTTGCTGGTATGAGACTTGTTGCAGTAATCTAAATCAATATTAGAATGTCATATTAATAAAAACCGGATGACTAAATGACATGCAATTCATTTTAAAACATATTGTATGATGGAGCAAGCTCTCTCTGATTATGCTATGTTAGCCACTTGACAAACTAGTGTTTTCTCTGAGACGTTACTCGCGGTGAATAAAAACCCCCAAGAGATTCAAATAATGAGATTAACCGTGTTGCGCTGTATAACAATGATTTGTTTTCTGTTGATAAATGCATATCCAAACAGTTGCTCGTCTGTCTAATAAAATACATACTATATTAAAGCGTCTTTGGTGTTTCCATGGTTTCGGAAATTGAGGGTAGTGCGGATATGACGTCATTGACAGGCGACATCTAGGACACGGCCTGTTACACTGGTTAAAATAGCTGATTTCTCTGAACTTAAACATTGTTAGAAATGTTTGGGATAATGCAAGTATACAGGTCAACAAAATATATAACATTGTTCTAGTGGTTGCTGGATATTTCAATCTAAAAATGTCACATACGGTGCCACTAAGAGGAACACCCTTTCCCTGCATGTAAAATGACTGTAATATGCCTTATTGCTGTGAAATGCCTTATTGCTTTTTTTGAAAACAGATTGCAAAAGAAAACCAAACCAGCTGTGCCACTGACACTGAAGGCAAGTTGAGTCCTTGGATTTATGTTGTTTATTTCCTACCATTTGTGTGTCGCAGCAAAAATCAAGGATTGGCTTAGTCAAGGTTTTTCTAGTCTTCAGCTGTCTAGTTTTGGTGTTCATGTGCCCATCTTCCTGTTAGTAGCTGACAGGTGTGAAACCTGGAGTGATCTTCTGCAGCTGTTGCCCATCCACTTCAAGACTCAACACATGCTTGGTAATGGGTGATTTGAGCCACCTCTCTCAAAAACGTGAAGTTTTAACCACAGCACTGCTGCTTTATTTTTTCTTTTCTTTTTTTCTGCAGTCTGTTAAAATCCATAGTCTTCCATCTTGTGAAAATCTAGACTATATCGGCATATTCCATATATTGTGATGCACCCGCGTTTTCTTATTTCCATGCTTGATTTCATTAGTGTTTATGCATATTTGTGTGTAATGTTTGCAGTTTTTGTGCTAGACTGTATGGATGAAAATAATGTACGTTTAGAATGCATTGACAGCATCTAAAACATAAAGGCCTGGGCCTGATTTCCCGAAACCTTCTTAACACTACGTCATTCTTACCTTAAGGTGTATCTTAACGTTAATACGTGTTTCCCGAAACAATCTTTGTTAAGAATACCTTCTGTAAGTCATACTTTTGAAAGGTTGGTCTTGACCACTCTTAGCTATATCTTATCATTATTGACAGTTCATTCCGATAGTGGCCACCACTGTTTCTTTACATCTCAGGCTATACGAATATAATTCTGCTAATTGAAGCGTTTTCATGCAAAGCATACAATTGTCATTACACTGATGGTTGTTATATTATTTTTATATTATCCAAAGTAGCCTACATCAGCTGGCAAATCATTATGGAGCGTATATTAGAGGGAATGATTGTGAAGGGGACTTTGGTCAAACTATGGCAGCGATACAGCGAATAGTTGTGCTAAATAAAAGACGGTGCCGTCCGCGGAGCCGTTTCTATGTGCACTATTTCATCCGTGAAAACTTTATTACCATGGCTACCATGTCAGAAGCTGCCATTCAAAATAAATTTTGCCTGCCACGGCAGCAAATTCAGCAGCTTTTAGATCTTGTTGGTCCGACTTTGTCAAGACAAACTCGACGGAGCTCAACCCCGCAATTCAGCTGCTGGCCGCTCTTCTCTTTCTGTCTTTTTTCTCCGCTATAGTGGCTGTTGATTATGTTTAGCGTGTTGCGCTTTTATTGAGTAGGTCATCCAATAGTCCAACAGAAATTAGTTATTTACACCAATAATGTGATGCAGGCAATTAACCCTGTTTGTGGAGTAAATGAAGACTATGGCAAAATATATTATGACAGTATAAATGGCATACTGCCAGTTAGTGAAGTGGGTTGATTTATGATACGTTTGGGCGTGAGAGGTTGTGGGTTCAAAAAAATCATATCAAAAATTATATAAAATATTCACGGTTGGATTCAGTTTGCAGTTTGGATTATATTTATAAGATCTCACGAGTCCTGATTAATGCAATTTCAACTATTTCTGAAGTGCTTCTATTATAAAGAACACCTCTTTCTCACATAACGCAGTTAAACAGCCCCTGCATAGAGTGAATAATCGATTTTTGAGCCATTGATAAACTAATTCAGCACCACCGCCCATGGGCGTCAGTTTGGTTTGAAATGTGCTGGGGACAGAGACGCACTCAGAAGTGCATTTTCAGAAGTGCTGGGTACATGACGCATTTTCTTTTTCTCTTTCGCGCAGGTCATGTTTTGAAAGACTATGTCCTGTAGCTCACTAATGTAAATAAATAAAATGTCAGCTGAGAGACATATTGCGGGTCTTACTCATGCCGACAAAAGCGCCCCGCAAATTCTTTCTAAAAATGTTTTAACCACTTCGTTATCAGAGTCCCACTTTGGAGCCCGTGTTTTTTTTAATCCTCCCTATTACACATTAGTTGCAGACATTAAAATAGTTCAGTTTTGTTTTTAATGTCAAAGTAGTTATATTTCATTTTGTTTCTTTATTAAGTTAATTTAGAAAAATGTTTGAAGCTTTTTTTTGTTTGTTAAGCTAAAGTTTTTGCTTTTTAAAGTGACGACCAGCGGCCGACAGTGAGTTAACCCAATGCTTTAGCCTCTGAAATCAACACTTGACTTGTCTTGCTTATAAAATCCAAATAAAACACTTAAAGCATCGTTTAAACGTTTAGCCTACTATCACACCATCACAGTAAAAAGGCATTTTTGACAAGATGAGGCAGGCAGATCGCAACAGCACGCGCAAACGAAACGGGCTACAAAATCTAAACAAATAATTAAAAAACATGCTGGTTGTCTTACCTTAGGCTACACCTCTCCGCGAAATGAATATAAATCCGATCTTCAATTCCTGTGCTATATGCACATTTAACGGAGTTCATGTCAACGAAAGCAACAGATATGAGCATTTTATTCATCAACTCATTTCAACATCAGAGACTGCATTATGAGAACGAGCGACCTGAACACTGGTAAGAGCCTTTAGTCTCATTAGTTTCAATGAAGATGATTGTGCTTTTGAGCATCTAAGACTTAGCTTATTTTCAGTTTCACTTGTGGCAGTTTGCGTGTTGGCTTGCTTTACTCATTTGTGGCGATGCGTGTTGCATAGCGCCGTCCTATAGCCTAAAAAGTCCCGAAGCCCGGCCCGCGTCTGAGGTAGCCTAGGCTATGACTGGAAAATTGTCCCGAAGCCCGGCCCTAGGGGCGTAAAAAAGTCGAGTAAGGCTGAAAGCGTCTTTCTTTTTAATACATTTCTTGAATGTCTTAATTACAGTAGGCCTATAGATAGTTATGATATTTGTGGCTGCACCGGGGTCCGTCATTACGCTAATCATGAGCGGCCCATGGCACCTGCTACACTCTAAAAAAAAAAGGTTCTATATGGCACCAAAAATGGTTCTTCGTCGTAATCATAGGGGAACCATTTTTGGTGCTATATAGCACCATGTCTTAGCATGTTCTGTATATGGTAGCGGTGCTATATAGCACCATAGTTAGCGGTGCTATATAGCACCTTAGTCAAAGAACCGGTGAAGAACCACTGAAGAACCGCTGAAGAACCACTGAAGCACCAAAATTGGTGCTATATAGCACTTAAAAAGGTTCCCCTATGATTACGAGCCAAGAACCATTTTTGGTGCCATATATAACCTTTTTTTTTTAGAGTGTACCCATGGCTGTTAAGAACTGTAGGCTACATCAATACATTACAACAATTTCGTGCTTTGGGCACTGCCACTGATACAGGCAGCGGAAGAGCCTGTTTTAAGGAGCTTGATTCTGCTTTTCAAACGTTTTTAAGACAAAAGATGTCGTTAAAACGACATAAGATATCGTTATTACGAAAAAATTGAGTGGAAAAAATAATGCGTGTGGCAGCAATGCTTCACCGTAAAATTGAACTCGAGGTTTAAAAAAAATAAAAATTGATGGGTACAAAAGGACTCAGGACGAAATCTGGTGGGTACGCGTCCCCCCCGAAATCGACGCCTATGCCACCGCCACGTACAGCACCTGCTAATGGCGCACTAAAGAAGGTATACCTTAAGCCAGGGGTTTTCAAACTGGGGTCCTCCAGAAAGTTCTATGTGGTCCCCAGAAAATTTCAGAGAATAAAAAGATGAAACAAAAATGGATAAAGTCTACTGAATATTCTGTTTCATGTTTCTCTCCTTTCTTGCAGTATATATTGCAGAATTGTATATGTTTGCTTTGTATCTTAAGTGAGTTTTTCTCACTAGTCCCCTTTATCTCGCTCACTGGGGTTGTAAGGCAGTTTTTCCATACATAAAAAAAAGATGGATTTTAGGAAGGGGGTCCTCTGGTTTCACAGACAGGGTTTTTATAAACAGTAGCTTTTATAAACGTGCCTTAGAAAAAACTAACTTTACTGGTGTGTATCTTGAGACAAAACAATGGCACGGACATATTTTATGATATGTCAGTGAAAGTTGCTTTCAGTTAAAACAGCTCAAACACGCATTTGTTTTGAAAATGTTTTGTTTGCAGGTATAGACATTGAACGAACTTAAGTGTATTGCTTATATGTATTAAAATCAATCTATTTATTCTATGGACAACTATTAATGAACCTTTGTACATCTCTTAAGTTGTCATTACCATTCATTCTGCATTTATTTAATCAAAAATACAGTGAAAACAAAAATGAAACACTGTCTTCTATTTTAATATTTAAAAAAATATATAATTGTTTCATGTAATGGCAAAGCTGAATTTTCAGCATTATTTCTCCAGTCTTCTGTGTCATGTGATCCTTCAGAAATCATTCTAATATGCTGATTTGGTGATCAAAATTCTTATTTTTATTATCAATGCTGAAAATAGTTGTGCTGCTTAACAGTTTTGTGGAAACCGTGATATATATTTTTTTCAGGATTCTTTACTAAATAAAAAATACTTTTAATTTACTCTCACTTTTGATCAAATGAATGTGTGCTTGCTGAATAAAAGTATTAATTTCTTTAAAAAATACTGACACTTTGTAAGATTTGAATGATAGTGTAAAATGCTTTCTTTAAGTATGTTTATATTTAAGTATGTATAGGCCTATGTATAATTTGCCTATGTATAATGTCTATGCAAATGTGCCAAATTAGATGCTAGAACTACACTTTACCCACAAATATTTATGATTACTATTGAGATCGTGTTGGGTTTTCTGTTTTTTAACTTGCATTATTGAGCTAATCTACCAAACTTTGGCCAGTTATGTTACATATGTATTTTGTAATGCGTAAAGAACCGTGATAGTAGACCAGCATGCTTATCAGTGTGTGACAGTGATGATAATCACTGAATAGCGAATTTCAAGAGGATGAGGCCCGGCTGGGGATGAAAGTTTTTGACTCTAGTGCTTCTGATGCAGAAGAAACTTCTTATCCTCAGTAGGTTGACCATGTGACTTCGTTGGTTTGAGATCTAGTTGGTTTAAAAAAGCTGTAAAAATCACTGATGCCTGCACTCTTAACGTGATGCTAGTGCTGCTTTGGCATTTTGGGAGATATACTGGCTCAGTCAGATTTACAGAACAGATTTACTGGAACTTTTCCATTACGCAAACTCTCTCAAACTTTTAAAATGACTAACCGTATAGTTTTCAAGATTTCAAAGTGGACTTTAAACCTCAGCAGCTGCTCCTTCACTTCACTGCCTGTTCTTTCGCACACAGATTAACATATCGTTCGTTCCTCAGCGAAGACTTATGAGACAGGATGGCCGTAGACAGAGGGTCAAGCCATACGGTGAGGTTATTTCAACAGCAATGGCGTCATGCCAGCATGTTTTGAAAATAGAGAGTGATTCATTTCACTATTGGAATCCTGTCCACTTGACTGCTCTCCTGTAAGTTTTTACATTGGTTTCATTTAACTTTACTAATACAGTTGCATTGCTTGGGGCTATATGGATCTGTAATTAACTAAAATTTGTTAAGCATAATAATTTATGAGACACAATGTTGTAATCACCAAAGTGGTGGTGTGTTTTAGAATGATTATGTATAATATCAAAGAAAAAAATAATGAAGGTTTTAGCACCCGAGGTGTTTTAATCATTGGTGTATTTTCTCTTAAAATAGGCTTTTACTCCATCTCAGCCCAAGTTTACAATCATTGGCTAATATAATAGCTGAGTAATCCGTTTTTTTATTTTATTTTGAAGGTCATGATACAGAGTATAGCTAGACAGTTAAAGTGCTTCTGAGAAGACATTTTTAAATTTGTACTATAGAGGAAAAATAACTTCTGTGTTATGATGTGATCTAAAGTGACACGCCTGACTTTCTTTGTTGTTTGTGTCAGCAGACAGATGTTGAAGTGAGACGAGGACAAAGCTCCTACAGTTAGAAAACATTTTCTGATGTCACTCACTATGTTGGAGGTGTGACAGACCTTTCAGCGCACACACGCACAGGAGAAAGTGAAGTCGTTTTGCCGTTATCATCCACCGCTGCCCTCTCCGAGCTAAAACAAGTGAAGTAGAGGACACACACTCTCCTACACTGTCTCACTTTACTGCACACATTTTTGCATCAAATTCACGAGGAGGCGGTGAGTAGTTTGGTGTGCCTGAAGGGCGTAGAAAGGCAGACACACACACATACCCGCTGAAGTCCACAGGGGTAAAGCACATTTGATGAATGAATTGGCAACACACTCTTGTTTGTTCCCCCCTGGCTTCGCTCGTCAGAATGTCATGACTCAGTACATGCAGAAGCAGAAAGGTGTTCGTGTGACTTTGTAATGCTCCCGCCATCTCACAGGTCGTTGCCAAGCCACAGGAGGGCTTCCCCTCGGAGAAGGCCACACCTGATATCTTCCTTTGGTTCGGGTGAAACCCAATGGATCTGTAATAGCTTATTGTTCTCACAGCTGGAGAAAATGGGGAAGATATGTTAAAACAGAAGGAGGGTTTGTGAGAATAAGAGCGAGGAAGGTTGTTAGGCTGGGAGATGACATTCATGCCATTATTGAATAAAGAGAAGGGTAAATAAAGTGTTGGGAGGTGAAAAAGATAGACAGGTGAAAAGAGCTATCGGTGCCTAGCAGACTGTGTAAAAAATGGAGTTGTGATTTTTTTTCACTCTGCGCAGATGCTGAACAGGGTTTCGACTTCAATCTCAGTGGGGGTATTCACTAAGAATGAATTGTGTGTGTAGAAAGCACTTTTTATGTGCTTATATTGTTGCACTTGATTTGCAAATCAAGTAACGGTGCCAAAATCGGTGTTGAACTATGGCCTTGCAACTTGATCTGTTGTCCTTAATGGACAAATTAAGGAACACTGTTACAATGCACCTGGATCAGCTCTGTTAAATGCGTAAATCATCTTTTGATTACTTTTTTTCTTAATTTACGCAATCATCTCTTTTTTATATATGCACAACATATAGCAGGCAAATCGTTTTCGTGGCACGAAAACGGCACAAATACTATTTGCGCTAAAATACTGTTTAGTGATTTCACCCCAGAGTGTATCTGGACTCATTATAAGTGTCATTGTGGTGTATTTAAAGAATGAAAATAAATAAAGAGCAACAACTCTGGGATGTTTTGCCATGTACTCTGCTTCCTCATCTTGAGAGCAGCTTGAATTAATATTGATTTTACAGAAGTGTTTTACTAGTGCCCTACAAATCAACCAACTTTTTCATGAGCTTAAAATGGAAAAACACAAGTCCAAACTCACCTGAAAGGACTAAATGCAGTAACTACTTTGTCCAAAGTGAGTTATGAATTCATTATTCAGTCTTAAAAATCCAGGTTTTCACAGTGATGCCATAGAAGAACCATTTTAGTTCCCTAAAGAAACTTTCAGTGAACAAAAAACGTTTTAGTGTAAAAAAACAATACAAAATGTTTTAACAATCTAACCTTGTTCCACTCTAAATAACCTTTTGTGCAATAGAAAGGTTCCACATATGATACAAGTTCTTCATGGAACCATTGATGCCAAGAGTGCTGAACTATACTCAGATTCAAAGACAATGCAGTATGAAAATTGATAGCAAAATCAATCAAAACTTTCTGAAGCCATTTATTTTCTATTGCACTGTTGGTGTACTTCTACAGTTTCGAGGATAGTTTCCCTGGTGTCACACAGTTCTGGTCACCTCGGCAGAGTGACCACCCTCTTCCTTTTGCAGCCGGGCTTGGGACCGTCCTTGGTGGAGTTTCAGAACGGGTTGAGGCTGTTGTGACCAGATTTTTTTTCCACTCAAACGGGGAAAACGGATCATTATTTTCTTCATTGGCTTCAAATAGGCCTTTGATTGTGTCCACTGACCAGCCCTGTGGAGAACATTGGAAACCAAAGATGTGCCACTATAAACATTATACCATGGATTGACTTGTATCCGAATCTGGTGTGAAATATTGGAAGACTCTCCAGTTCTCACGGGAGTGCACCAGGGGCACGTCATCCCCCCTGCAGCAGTTTAACACGGTCTTCGACATCATCATGAGAAGTGCATTCGAGGAGACCAGTATGCTGAGGACAAGTTTGTGATCGACCTGATGTTTGGTGATTATAGCGACAACTTTTCTGGTTTAAAATGAAGTAAATCCAATGTATAATTTTTTTGAGTGCTGAACAAGACCAAATTATTCACAACGGGATGGCTCTTTGGCAATTGTGTTCTTTGACGGAGTCCATATGCAAGTGCAGCAATTTAAATACCTTGTAGTTGGATCACTATTTTAATTGGGGAAGGTGGTGTCAGCAGCCGAAATTCATTCAAGAATTGGTCAGGTGACAGCAGTGTTCGGTCAGATATGAAACGGAGTCATCCGGGAGAGGTGTGATAATCAATTGGATTGAAGAAGTGATCCATCAAAGGCAGATGAAGCGGTTTTTGTCTGTCGAATTTCCACAGACAGGAGCCAAAGGGGTCTCCAGGCTGACACCTGACTGGCCACCCTGGGTGCCACCCCAAAATTTATATCGCTATTTCCATTTCACCTCGTAATGAAAAAAACAAAAAAAAAAAAAAAAAATATATATATATATATATATATATATATATACACAGTATATATATATTTTGACATGCGGTGGCGCTACACATTGTTCATGTAGGCTATTATTAACATTGAATATTAAGAGAAAATTAACGTTAGTTGCCAAACAGATTGGGGTCACGCATAAGCGCAGAGTTCCTGAATCCTGCTGCGCCATTCACATAGTTTTCCATTAAACGACACAATTTGTCTCAAAACGTTTTTAATGTATAATGATTTCACCCAAGACTGATGTGTAGGCTATAGACATTTGTGTTTATGGAAAGATATAGCTATAGATTGCACTTTTTTGTTTCTATTTGTGCAGTTCTTACAGCAAAACACATCAACGCACTTTTTTCATTCTTGAAGTGAACTTATTTTGCCTGTATGGTGATTAGATTCACTGTTTTGCATCGCCGGCTTAAACATGAGAACGCGGTGCGTCTAGTGTGCGGAATATGGTGCTTCATCAATAGCGTGAACACAGAGAGACGTCTTGCGCTCGAATGGACAATATACATAAAGGTATGCCAAAAATAGCGAGTATCATAGTAAACACAGTCGGCTATGTCTTAACCGGATGTAAGCAGTTGAAAAATGAAATCGGATGCGTGTCTATGAATTAGATTCAATACTGTGCATTTGCTTAAAGTGACTGCAGCAACCTATAGCCTACCTCCTTCCGTCTGTCATTAATCAAGTCAGTTAATCAAAGAACAAAAGAAAGAAAAAAAAAATCACAAGCTGATCTTGACTTCTGTAGCTAGTGTAACATGCATTCATGTGTGTTTTTTTGTGTTTTTTTTGATGATTCAGTTTCTGTACCTGAATTAGGCCTACCGTTAGACCTGAAACTTAATTCTTAGCACTGTTCTATCTTTATTGCTGACTGTTCACTCAGAAAAGACACATCTTTTCCAGCAGCACCTGACCAATCAAGAATAGCACTTATCATTCTATTCGTTTTCTGTTTGTCTATATATATATATATTAGGGGTGTAACGGTACACAAAACTGACGGTTCGGTACGTACCTCGGTTTTGAAGTCCCGGTTCGGTATGGATTCGGTACAGCAGTTTTACAAAATTGCTTTTTATTAATTTTTATTCAACAGTGGTTTAATGAAAAAAATTGTGTCTGTCCTTAAATTAATTAAATTATAACTAAAAGTTTCTTAAAGATAATGCTGTAAACTATATAGGGAGCCCTTACTTACATATAGCTATTAAAGATTAACAACAGAGCCCAAACTATTAGCCTACATTCAGTTGCTATTTATTTTTAGATATAATAATCAACACTCATAAGCTTCACATAAGGCAGTTTTTGCATTAACTTCTAAATCTAATTATTTGTATTCGTTGTTGAAATATAATCATTTAGTGGCTGTAATTTTCATGACAGGTTTATTTAAACATTAAATAAACAAGAAATCACTAACAGGCTTAGTAGTATATAATGAATATATATAGGCTAATATAATGAATATAACGGCTAATATAATGAATATAACGGCTAATATAGTGCATGTATTCAGTGAAAGAGTTGATTTCTCTAGTGAGCTAACAGCTGTGGACACTGAATGACTTCTGAGTAAACGTGATTCTGCATGACATTGTTTACAAGCAGTTTTATTGTCTTTCCGCGGTTGAAACACAGATGGAGTGATTACACGACATATGATACATTTCAGTAAGTTGTAATGTATCCTCAACATACTTTAAGATGTACTAATTTATGTTTATTCTTTAGGAAGAGATGATCGCATTGACTCACGCACCGTGCGCTGCCTGCAATTTGAACTGATACACGTCTATGATCGCATTGACTCGCGCGCCGCGCGCTGCTGCTTTAAGTTGAACTGATACTCTATCAGTCACATCACATTAAAGAGCGTTAAAACGGCATTTATCGTTTGAATTTCGTGATAAAATGGACTGAATACTTAATATGTTCGTGTGGGAACTCGGATTGAAGTGTGTTCCGCGCTTACAACAAGCCGACTGTTAACTGTTAAAGATTACATTCATAACCGTTCGGTACACGAGTGCACCGTACCGGAAGCCCTGTACCGAAACGGTTCAATACGAATACGTGTACCGTTACACCCCTAATATATGTCCTGTGTGTTCTGTGCTAGATTAATGAGACATGTTACAGCACTTGCATATTGTTTCCCTTGACTGTTTTAGTTGCTTCTATTGCTCTCATTTGTAATTCGCTTTGGATAAAAGCGTCTCCTAAATGACTAAATGTAAATGTATTCAATAATGTTTTAAATATTTTAGTTTTTGCTGTGGGGTATCAGTTGGTATTGATAATTGTGAACTTGTGGTTGCTTATTTATTAGAATACATGTTACATCGGTCAAAACAAATAAGTATTACACAAGATATTCTTTCACGGTCTATGGACCCCCTTAAGTAGCCTTGGCCACCCCCCGGCTACTCCATGTATAAAAGTCTACTTCCGCCACTGCATCGATTGCCAAGCAACGAATGGCATTATGAGCTAAATTTACACAGCAACAGTCGGTGTACTTAATATGTTTTACCATTGCAGGTAGCTCAGTGTGGACTACTTAATTTTTTCATGCAATCTGACCAGGACTTCATCTTGACCGTTCTGGTTGACCCTAGATTACATGTCTGACGACAGCCCCTAATTCCTCATTTCTGAGATCTCAGCTCCACATGGGCCAGAAGGTTCAACAAATCATTTTCAGGTCTTAACATTTTTTTTTGGGTTACATTAAGTTCTAATGCTTATTTAAGAGTAAGAGGTTAAAAGTAATGTTTTTATTGTACCAAAAACTACATTATACAAGTTACAATTAAGAGTCCTAACAGTGCATGGTCCTTGAAACTCATACAGTGATAGCTTTTGTATGAACAGGACTGTCTTTGAAATGATGCACTTCTCCCACAAACCATTGGACAGTGTTATTCCCTACCACACTTTTACTGGATACAAATGCATATTTTAACTGCAATTTAACTGCTTTTTCATCTCTCTAACTCCTGAGTATATTTTTTAAATGATTAAAAAAACTTTGATATTTTGCTCCCTCTGGTTCTTTTTTCTTCTCTTCAATCTGATCCTCTCCAAGGCCACCTGAAGCTTCCAACTCCCAGTCTGTTCTTTGGGGTTCTTGGATCCTTTACAGTTACACCCCCCCCCCCCCCAACTCAATCGCTCTGAGCACACAACCGCTACAAAGACAGAACAAGGCAAACATGGCAGATCAGAAGAAAAGTGTGTTGGAATGTTCTCTGGTCCTATTGAAGTGGTTGTTTTGTTATTTTCCACCAGCTGTCAACTGTCCAAAGCCAAGCATGTTCGACATGCATTTCCCCCTGTTTAGCTTCAGCACAACTTCCCATGAGACTGCAGCTCCACCGTACCAAAGCGACATCACTACATCAAAGTCAGGCAGACTTTGTACGTCCATCAAATGCTTGTGTTTTTCCACCTGTGATTTGGAACGACGGACCTCATGAAAACAATGTCCCTGTAGAAAACCCTAAAGTTCCTTAAACTGCTCCACACAGGTGTCCAGTTTGTGTTACTCTAAGTGGGAATTTCACTGGTTCTTAAATGAAATAATTGGCTTAGAAATAGAATTTGAGGGAGCTGATCCTACTGAATGGTATACCATTTTCTCTGGCTGTTTGACAGATTGAAATCATGTTAAGAAGTGGAAATATTTACCAAAGGAAACTTTGACAACATGCTAGAAAAGTTTTGCTTGTCTTAATTAAACCGCAGAGTTTTGTGACAATTTGCTGAGGTGAGAAAGAGTAGAAGACATAAAGATTTGAATGGAACATTTTGGAAATATTTATTCAGCAAGTGATAAATATATTTAATTGACATGTTTTTCCCCCCATTACTACACGTCTTATTTAATTTCATTATTTGAAAGCAACAGTAATGTGGTACCTTTTTCCATGGTATCTTTCAAAACTATTGTCAAAATATCTTGCCATTTCTAAGCGAATAGAAGTGGCACACCTCATTATGTATACAATAATCTCACTAATTAATATGTGCCTAATTATTACAGTGTTAATTAAAATAGGTATATTATGCCTGTTTTATGCATATCAGTAATTACCTTAATAAAGTTAATTAAAAATCATTAATTTGATATGTTATCGTTGGCACTTTCTTCAAAGGAGAGATACAATTGACACATAGTTTTACTCCTTCTATAACTACATGTTTTTACATTGCAGTATACATGAATACTTCATTGTTCACTAACATTTTTCAACTAAACATCGAAATAAATCTAATTAATAAACTAAATTAACAATATAAACTAAATTACTGATCTAATTATTGATCTAAATGCTGTTTCACTAAACGAGGTTCGGGAGGAACATGTCAGATAATTGACACAGGTGGAGAGTACTCAGCTAATCAACAAAGAGGTATATATACGCAGCCGTCCTACCTCCATTTTGTTGACAGTTTTTTCAGCATCCCTCCACCACCCCTTCTCCACATCTTGCCCTATCTTTTAGTTCTAAACCACTTACATACGGGGGGTACTCTGGGTTCGGGCCGAAGTCCGAGCTCGAAGCCCTCCCCCCCGGACAGCACGCCAAATACGCAATTCAATTAAACTCTCTACAAATTATATGTAAGTGTGAACTCGTGAAAGCCCACACTGTCACCGTATGGAAATTGAAATGAACTGATGACATCAAATGGCTATACAGCTTAATAAAATTATGCTGCATTATTTTCCTGCTTAACACTGTAAAGCTGCTTTGAAACAATCTACATTGTTAAAAGCGCTATATAAATAAAGTTGACTTGACTTGATTGTTTGTCTGGCTAAACATGGTATTAAATTAGCCTTTTATATTTAAACATACAGTGAGGAAAATAAGTATTTGAACACCCTGCTATTTTGCAAGTTCTCCCACTTGGAAATCATGGAGGGGTCTGAAATTGTCATCGTAGGTGCATGTCCACTGTGAGAGACATAATCTAAAAAAAAAAAAATCCAGAAATCACAATATATGATTTTTTAACTATTTATTTGTATGATACAGCTGAAAATAAGTATTTGAACACTTGTCTATCAGCTAGAATTCTGACCCTCAAAGACCTGTTAGTCTGCCTTTAAAATGTCCACCTCCACTCCATTTATTATCCTAAATTAGATGCACCTGTTTGAGGTCGTTGCATAAAGACACCTGTCCACCCCATACAATCAGTAAGAATCCAATTACTAACATGGCCAAGACCAAAGAGCTGTCCAAAGACACTAGAGACAAAATTGTACACCTCCACAAGGCTGGAAAGGGCTATGGGGAAATTGCCAAGCAGCTTGGTGAAAAAAGGTCCACTGTTGGAGCAATCATTAGAAAATGGAAGAAGCTAAACATGACTGTCAATCTCCCTCGGACTGGGGCTCCATGCAAGATCTCACCTCGTGGGGTCTCAATGATCCTAAGTAAGGTGAGAAATCAGCCCAGAACTACACGGGAGGAGCTGGTCAATGACCTGAAAAGAGCTGGGACCACCGTTTCCTAGGTTACTGTTGGTAATACACTAAGACGTCATGGTTTGAAATCATGCATGGCACGGAAGGTTCCCCTGCTTAAACCAGCACATGTCAAGGCCCATCTTAAGTTTGCCAATGACCATTTGGATGATCCAGAGGAATCATGGGAGAAATTAATGTGGTCAGATGAGACCAAAATAGAACTTTTTGGTCATAATTCCACTAAACGTGTTTGGAGGAAGAAGAATGATGAGTACCATCCCAAGAACACCATCCCTACTGTGAAGCATGGGGGTGGTAGCATCATGCTTTGGGGGTGTTTTTCTGCACATGGGACAGGGCGACTGCACTGTATTAAGGAGCGGATGACCGGGGCCATGTATTGCGAGATTTTGGGGTACAACCTCCCAGCTTAGAGCATTGAAGATGGGTCGAGGCTGGGTCTTCCAACATGATAATGACCCAAAGCACACAGCCAGGATAACCAAGAAGTGGCTCTGTAAGAAGCATATCAAGGTTCTGGCATGGCCTAGCCAGTCTCCAGACCTAAACCCAATAGAGAATCTTTGGAGGGAGCTCAAACTCTGTGTTTCTCAGCGACAGGCCAGAAACCTGACTGATCTAGAGAAGATCTGTGTGGAGGAGTGGGCCAAAATCCCTCCTGCAGTGTGTGCAAACCTGGTGAAAAACGTCTCGGTTACGGATGTAACCCTCGTTCCCTGAGGAGGGAACGAAGACGTACGTTAGTGACTAACGAATGGGGGTTTTGCCTAGAAGCCTATCATCTTCGAGCATAGAGAAAACGGCCAATGGCGTGCCAATGCCATGGGACATGCAGAATTTGCATACGTAACTCCGCCTCACCACGTGAGTATATAAGGAAGTACGTGGCAATATCGCATTATGTTACCTGCTTGAGGAGCCAAGACTGAACTCCTGCGTTCCAGGTAGCACAGCTGAAGTGGCAACGGAACGTACGTCTCCGTTCCCTCCTCAGGGAACGAGGGTTACATCCGTAACCGAGACGTTCCCTTTCGTTCAGTCACTACGACGTACGTTAGTGACTAACGAATGGGGGTTCAATATAATCTTGCCACTCAGCTGTCTTCCAGTGCCCTGCGTAAGTGTGAGTTCCCTGTCGTAAGACTAATACGGACGAAGGACTCGCGCTTAACACAGGAATACCAAGGTACACTGGGAAGCATATCCCAGTGAAGGAATGCCAAGATGCCTGCCCGTAGGGAGGACTTAAGAGTACACATATGACCCTCTAAGGGCTGCATATGGAAAACTCTAGGGTACCAGCCGCAGGTGGAATTTTTAACCCTAGGGGTGGCAGGGGCTTGCCAAGGGAAAGACACCTGCTCGCAAGGGAGGCTAACGGTGGAAATACTCGTGTGGGGGTCGCCGGAGGGGAACCATGCACACGGGCACCTGGCCGGACACGAGGGTCTGGGCTCGTGAGAGGGCAGACACACAGGTATTGGCGTACGCGGTGCTGGAGTAACTCAGGGCTCTCGGGGAACTCACCTGAGGAAAAATATCGCACGTATCCAGTCCGTGGAGTGGAATGGCGAGCAAGCGATGACACCTGAGCCTGGCCCAATACCGGCCCCTCGGGGGGGCGAGTACATAGTCGGATACTGGCTCCACTCTGAGATTGTAAAATCTGGCGAATGTGTTCGGTATCGCCCAGCCTGCAGCTCTGCAGATGTCTGTTAGCGAGGCGCCATGCGCTAAAGCCCAAGAGGAGGCCAAACTCTGAGTGGAGTGTGCCCTGACCCCAAGGGGACATGGTTGACCTTGCTGCTGGTAAGCCAAAACAATGGTGTCCACTATCCAGTGAGACAGCCTTTGCTTTGAGAGAGCTCTTCCCTTCCGCTCTCCACCTTAACAGACAAAGAGCTGGTCTGAGGTCCTGAAACACTGCGTGCTGTCTACATAGGCGCGAAGGGCGCGTACTGGACAGAGCAGTGCCAAGGCTGGGTCTGCCTCCTCCAAAGGCAGCGCTTGCAGGTTCACCACCTGGTCTTTGAACGGAGTGGTGGGAACCTTGGGCACATATCCAGGCCGGGCTCTCAGGATCACGTGAGAGTTAGCCGGCCCGAATTCCAGGCACGCTTCGTCAACCGAAAAACCCTGCAGGTCCCCGACCCTCTTGATCGAGGCCAATGCGGTCAGCAGAGCAGTCTTCATTGACAGAAACTTAATATCAACCGACCGCAAAGGCTCAAAGGGAGGTCACTGCAGAGCACTTAGAACTACTGCGAGGTCCCAAGAGGGTACGAGAGGAGAGCGAGGAGGATTCAGTCTCCTCGCCCCCCTCAGGAACCTAATGATCAGGTCGTGATGACTTACCTTCTTGTCCCCCAAGAGATTGTGGTAGCACATAAACTTTAAGGGTGGAGGGAGACAGCCTACGCTCCACCCCCTCTTGGAGGAACGAAAGCACGGACCCGATCGGGCATTTTCAGGGGTCTTCTTGGCGAGAAGAGCACCAGGTGACGAAGAGGTTCCACTTCAACGCATAGGCATGCCGAGTGGACTCTGCCCTAGCGGAAGTGATGGTGGCGACCACCGGAGGTGGTAGGCCACTCAAACCTGCCGCGTCCCATCCAGGAGCCACACGTGGAGGTTCCAAGATCTGGACGCGGGTGCCATAGGGTGCCCCGTCTCTGAGTGTCTCAGAGGAAAAGCCAGGGAGGGGCTGTCGCAAGGAGTAAGAGTTCGGGGAACCATGTCCGGCCGTGCCAGTACGGGGCGACCAAAAGGACCTGCTCCTTGTCCTCCCTGATCCTGCACAGGAGCTGTGCGAGTAGGCTCACTGGGGGGAACGCATATTTGCGTAGGCCCCGCGGCCAGCTGTGCGCCAGTGCATCCGTGCCGAGCGTGCCCTCGGTCAGGGAAAAGAACAGGCTGCAGTGGGAAGAGTCGTGGGAGGCAAACAGGTCTACCTGCGCGTCCCGAACTGTTCCCAATCAGCTGGCCGTCAGGGGATGGAGTCACCATTCTCCCGGGAGTGACTGAAACCGTGAGCTCGTCGGCTGTACGGTTCCGGGCTCGTGGAATATGGACAGCACGAAGGGACCTCAGGCGCTTCTGACTCCATAAAACGAGGTGGCGGGCGAGTTGAGACATACGGCGGGAGCGTAGACCGCCCTGGTGGTAGATGTACGCTACTACGGCCGTGCTGTCTGTCCTGACAAGCACATGTTGACCCCTCAGCAATGCCCGGAGACGGTGCAGGGCGAACCGTACTGCCAGTAACTCGAGGCAATTGACATGCAGAAGGCGCTGGGGTCCTGTTTCCAGGAGCCAGCGGCTGCTTGTCCATTGCACATGGCACCCCAACCCGTGGTTAGGGATGAAACGGTATGGAAATTTAACATCACGATTATAGTGACCCAAATTATCACGGTTATCAATATTATCACGGTTTTGTTCAAGTTTTATATTTGAAAATCAACAAACAAACTAAAGCAGCTCTATGCACTTTTTTAAGGAAGATTCTGTGGGATGTCCTTCCTTATAATGGCCGTCGTCAATAGCAACGCATAATAATAATTTCTCGTAAATATAATCTCTAGTATTATCTCTGTAAATATATTCTCAAGCAATATTCTCATCAGTGTTCAGCAATGATGCATTTAAATCTACCATGTTTTGTGTAAGAGCCCAAACAGTATCCTAGTGAAATAATGCATATCCATATTTTCAAATGATGACAGTTTATTTAATTAAATATCAAAATGTGCGCATCATACCTGACACCTAGATGATCACTTTACAGACAGTTTTATGACTGTCATTCTCTTCAAATGCTATTGAAGTCAGAAACGTGTATAACGTTACCAATGCTGTGTGTAACTTTAGAGACGGTCCCTAAATTCACCAACTTTATGCCAGTCATATCAGATGCGCTGTGGTTCTGCTGTGTTTTTTAAAACTATTTTCGCTGCTGAAATAGAACAGAAACAGTCAACCACTGTATGATGAGTGAATCTCTTGCGTACATCGCACGTTTATCTCTGCTTCGAGTGCAGATTTCAGTGAGAGCGGCGCGCGCTCTGAACAAAACTCCGCTAATCTGAACGCCTCTGATTACGAGACATTGCATTCATAAACTCAATGTAAACACGTGTAAGTGCTTATAATGCGCAACGCGATTATAACAGATGGCTTTTGAGAAGACTAATAAATTCAACAGCCAGAGTGGCTAGTGTGCAGCCGAAATAACGTTACACCCGCAAACGGCGGTTGTTAATGGCAAGCCCTGATTATTATCCCTTAAATGTCACCCTAGTCGTGTCTGAACTTGTTCGTTCGCTTCACGTTATTATTTCCCAGACGTAGTTTTGGTATCGAGGTCAAAGTCCACTTGCCTTGCGTTCGTAGTTTTGAAGCGTTCCCTCTATTACAGCGACTTTCTTCTGGCATGTTCTGCAGACAGGGTGACCATCTACGATTAAGTTTCCCTCAGGACTTTTGTAAAAGCCAAAATATGACAACGCCTCAGATTTGGTCCTTTTAGAAATCTGAAAAATCTCGCGGCGCTGTCACTGCTTTCTGCCATTTCTTCTCATTCAGAAAACAGCGGTGCGCCGCGCCAGACTGACGCTGACTGGACAAGATTTACAGCGAGTTTTAAAATCGTGATAATCACGCGCGGTTTTAATGATAATTAAATTTTATACGATATTACTAACCGTCACTAAATTTTATCGTGGTTTATCGTGAAACCGGTAATCGTTTCATCCCTACCCGTGGTAGAGGCATCCGTCAATACGACAACATGCCTGGAAACTCGTTCTAAGGGCACACCGGCCCGTAGAAAACTGAGGTTCGACCACGGGGTGAGTGTCTGAAGGCAGGCCCGAGTCACTTGTACCCGGAGCGTGTCAGACTGCCATGCCCACCTCGGGACTCGATCGCGAAGCCAATGCTGAAGCGGTCTCATATGAAGCAATCCGAGCGGCGTCACCGCGGCTGCAGATGCCATATGCCCCAGGAGCCTCTGAAAAAGTTCAGTGGAACCGCACTCTTGCCCTCGATTTGATGGAGGCAAGTCAGCAGAGACTGCGTGCGCGCTCGCTGGTAAGCAGCATGCACCTGGCGACCGAGTCAGAAACCATACTGAGAAAAGAGATCCTCTGCACGGGGCAGAGTCGCTCTTCTCCCAGTCGACCTGAAGGCCCAGACGGGCTAAGTGCCGGAGCACTTGGACTCTGTGTCCGCAGACCTGCTTACGAGAGTGACCCAGTATGAGCCAGTCATCGAAGTAGTTCAGGATGCGAACCCCGTGCTGCCTGAGTGGCGCAAGGGCTGCCTCGATAGACTACGTAGAGTCACGAGGGGACAGAGCTGCCCGAATGGGGGGACTGCGTACTGAATGTAGGAACGGTCTGCATCGAGGAAGGAGACATGAAAGTAAGCGTCCTTCAGGTCGATCGCTGCAACCAATCTACCAGCAGCAAAAGGATTTTCCCTCGGCCCTGCACCGGGGGAAGGAGAGGCCCTGCTACCATCCCCTGAAAAGAACTGGGACCCATCTCTGGGTTGTCCGCCTCCAGCCCGGCGTTTTAACCAGGCTGGGGAGCGGACTGGGCGACATCCTGCAACCACCTCCACGGCACGGCCCGGCCCGGAAAAGGCTGCTGCTGGGGCCGGACGGGAGGAGGGAGGGCGCCCTCGGCGGCGAGCGGACTGAGGCGACTGAGCCGGCGGCTGGGTGCAGTACGTGTTACAGTCTGCTCTGGGGCGGCCGAGAACCGTTGGGCGCAGTTCTCAACCGCGCCGCCGAAGAGGCCAGCCTGGGATATGGGCGAGTTGAGGAGGCGGGCTCACTCAACCCCCCCATATCAGCAGGTAAGGCCAGGAAATTCTCCCGGACCACAGCTGTGGACATCGCCTGACAGAGGGAGCGTGTGGCCACCTTCACCACCCAGAGGGCGGGATCAGTGGCGGCACGCAGCTCATGGAAGAGCCCTGGGTCGGCTCCACCCTTGTGCATGCAAAGGGGCGGCGGCCTGTCCCGTAGCTCTGCAGGACCACGCCACCGAAGTAGACGAGCCCACAGGCTTAGGGAGGGTGCTTAGGACAGCCACACCACGTCAAAGCCCTCTGTGGACACCGTAGTGCGCAACAGAGAGTTCAACAGTGGGGGGGGGGGGGGGGGGGGGGGCAGTGTACCCTAGGCCACGGCCCCATCAAGGGCAGAGAAGGCGGAGTAGGCCACCAAACGGTCACGGGAAGCACGGGGACTTCCGCGACCGCGTGATCTCCTCATGCACCTCGGTAGCGAAAGGCATTGGGGGCGGGGCCCAACAGCTGTCGGGTGCCGCCCACAAAAACCGATCATGCAACCACGAGCACTCGCAACTGGGCAGAGATCCACACAAGCGCGAGGCTCGCGGCTGCCCGAGATAACATGGCTATCAACTCTAGGTCAGATCAGGCAGTGCTGACACACCCGGAGGCGGAGCACAACCTAATCGTCATCCCCAAAGGATCTAGCCCACCTTGGGATGCGGCGATCGACATCTCGCCGCTATCTGGAGTGTGAACGAAACGAACGAGGCGTCAGAGACGGGCCGCTGTTTCAGTCCAGCACTCGCGGGAAGCGATGTGCGAGAGGGGGCGTGGCCCGAGGAATGATCGTTGGGGTTCTTATACCACGGCACCGCCCTCAAGTCACCCTGGCCACCAGCCAAAGTACCACCTCTCTCAGAGACGGTAGATTGGGGTGTGGCAGAGGGGACTCTCTCTCCTCGCGGAGATCACTGAGTCTCGACCGCGACATCGCGATGGTCACGTTCCCGCAGTGGGAACATGACACATCCACAATCACTGCCCGAACGTGCTGAAGCCCAAACACGTCGAGCAGTGAATGTGCCCATAGACAGCAACGGAGATCGATCGCACCCGGAAGTGCACGGACGAACCGTCTTGAAAAAGACATGCCACGCGCAAGCTCTTTTTGTGAGAGGAAACCTCGCAGTCGATGCCGAAGCGACCAGGGAAACACACACCAGCTGTCTAGCAGACCACTGCGCAGATCAGCAGGCAGGAAGTATGCGATCACTGGAACGCGCCGTCACACCAACACCGACTGGAAAGCTGCTCGTCTCGAAGAAGCTGACAGCGTCTCAGAAGGCTTGTGAGGAGTGAAGAGGTAGGTACTCTTGGCTCCGAAAGCAGAAACATAATGCGATATTGCCACGTACTTCCTTATATACTCACGCGGTGAGGCGGAGTTACGTATGCAAATTCCGCATGTCCCATGGCATTGGCACGCCATTGGGCATTTTCTCTATGCTCGAGGATGATAGGCTTCTAGGCGAAACCCCCATTCGTTAGTCACTAACGTACGTCGTAGTGACTGAACGAAAGGGAACTACAGGAAACGTTTGACCTCTGTAATTGCAAACAAAGGCTACTGTACCAAATATTTACATTGATTTTCGCAGGTGTTCAAATACTTATTTGCAGCTGTATCATACAAATAAATAGTAAAAAAATCATACATTGTGATTTCTGGATTTTTTTTTTTTGATTATGTCTCTCACAGTGGACATGCACCTACGATGCCAATTTCAGACTCCTCCATGATTTCTAAGTGGGAGAACTTGCAAAATAGCAGGGTGTTCAAAGACTTATTTTCCTCACTGTATATAGTATACTGAATGTATACTGTATAAAGTCTTAAAGGAAATATGAGCCATATCAATCTTTCTTTTCTTCTCAAAATTAGTGTTAGTCTGTGATGTGTTACATGTTAATTGGTATTGAGGGTGAGATTTGGCTTCTGCTGACAGAGCGGTGGGCCCACATGCTAATTGTGTTATCTTAACAGGAGGGTAGCGAAATGTGCAGTTTGTTAATATTTGCATCGGCAGCAGAACTCTCTCAGGAGGACCAGGGCAGCGCTGAAGGGCCTGACCGAAACATGCAGGAGGGGGTTAGAGGTCGAGGAGAGTTTGGACATCTTGTCTCACCCCTGGTGAGAGGGCTGTGGATGAGTAGATGTCTGACAGGGGTTTAGGGATGTGAGCCAAAGTAACAGAGTCGAGCTAGGCAACGAGAGAAAGAACAGAGAGAGATCAACATACATTTAAATGCACAAACACTCTTGCACTCTGGCCATGAATAGTCTCAGGAGTCCTTAACGATTATCTGCTATAAAGATTATATTGTTTTAATTAAGGACAGAGTAATTCCAGCAACATTTTGGCCAAAAGTAAAGCATTCATATTTTAACAGCGGGCGCCCCACTAGCAAATATTCAGTCTAAAGCTTTATTTACAAAGTTGCTGGAGAATCAGTGGGAGCCAATAAGAGTTTTAGGTAACACTTTATTTTAAGGGTCCAGAATAATGCATTAGTTAAGCACTAATTAAGGATTAACTTGTTCACAACTAAGCATTAGTTAAGCAAGAACACACTAGTAATTAATGATTAACTTTACATTTTAAGGGTCCGTAATTATGCATTAATTAAACTAGTAATTAACGATTTGCTTGTTCACAAATTTTGCATTAGTTAAGCATGGACACAATAGTTATTAATGATTAACTTAACATTACAGTAAGGGCATATTAGCCATTATTTATAACTTAAGAAGCCATATATTATTTTTCTGTAGCGATGTAATTATATTTCTGTGTATTTTCTGTTAAGTTAACTGAACAATAAACTAGTAATTATGTTTAATTACTGCTGATTTTGCCGTTATAAATGGCTTAAATAGTGTAGTAAAGACAATTTGACCCCCTATTCTGAAGTGAAAGTTTTATCCTCATTAATTATGGCACGAGAATGTGTATTTTTATGTAAAATGTCTGGTTTGACATTAACATTGACATCACTAAACATTTCGCTGTTTGTGACTTCTGCTGCAAACTCGGTTAAAAGGATTACGTTAAACAAAACTACACTTTAAAACTCTAAAATGAATAACATTTCTGTAATAATTTAACCATTATTTATCATGTAATACTTATTTTGTTAATCCACATCTTTAGAATCTAGAGATTAGAGATTACACTTTTGTTATGTTTTTTCTTTATAAGTTAACCCTAACGTTACATACTTTTAAGAAATGGTTATGTGTAGGTTTAGAGGTTTGAGTGAGATTAGTGGCTCAACATATAATTTTAATGCTATATTGTTACTAAAATTAAAATTTTCCAAAACATTTCTGCTCATTAAGTTGTATTGTCATTTTTTATTCTCTGTTTGTTATGTGTGGGTTTAGGGATATAACATGTATCTATAAAATGGTAAAAGGGGAATTGTACATCTTTTTTTATGATATAAAATATATTTTAAGTTTTTTTTTTTTCGTTTTTTTTTCTTCTGTAATATATAATACGTTTGTTTCAATGTTAACGTTACCTTTCACCATTTATCCAAATATACAAAAAAGTATGTTTTGTGTCCGTAAAAGCTGCTTATTAACTTATAGGCTTAATTATTGGCTTATTCTAGTCAATGAACTTAAATATCACTGAATAAGTGCCATAATTAATGAGGATAAAACTTTCACTTTAGACTAGGGGGTCAAATTGCCTTTATTAGTACTGTATTAATGGTAATTAGGCTTAATTAATGGCTTATTCTGGTTCATAAACTTAAATATCATTCAATAAGTGCCATAATTATTAGTACTGTGTTAATGGTAGTTAGGCTTAATTAATGTCTTATTCTGGTTAATAAACTTAAATATCATTCAATAAGTGTCATAATTAATGAGGATAAAACTTTCACTTTAGAATAGGGGGTCTAATTGCCTTTATTAGTACTGTATTAACATAGTTAGGCTTAATTATTGGCTTATTCTGGTTAATAAACTTGAATATTACTCAATAAGTACCATGATTAATGAGGATAAAACTTTCACTTTAGAATAGTGTAAAGAGTGTAAATTATCTTTGCTGGTGTTGTAAAAAGAATTTAAGAATACACAGAGTACTTACCAACACGATCATCATTTTTGAGAGAAATAGTAAAGGTGCATAATACGAACAAGTTCTCCGTTTAGGATTAGAACTAATTCAACCCAAGCGCTCTTTGGTGACGTGGATGATTATGTTATTGTTGAGCATCTGTCCATCATCGTATAAAGCCCGCTCTGACAATTTCATTGGTCCGAACAGCTCCTGTTCGGGCACAGTTGCTCCACAATGGATCAAGTCCAGACCGAATTTCCCGAACTCAAATGTTGTGGGCGGGGCTAAATGCGGCTGGCATCCAGGATAGTTTAATGTTCGATTAGGCTAAGTTTTAGAACTGTTTCTTTTACACTGTTTCATGAAGAATTGTGGTGAAGAATTGGGCTTCTTTTAAGCTTTGCATAAAGTGAATGCCTTCACTGCTATAGTTAAGAAGAATTGAATACTTAGTATTTAGCATGTTAATATGTGCTGTTGTTTGCTAACATATTCTACTGGCTAGCTAACAACCTGATTTACTCAATAATTTGTAATCCACACAACAAATCTTTTTTTTCTAAACGTTTTTTAATTTATTTTGAATAATGTAATTCTCTGAAATTAGCACTTTTTTTAGATTAAATTATGCAGGGCGAATGTGAACCAAATATATATTCAAACGTTGACTTATTTATTACTAGGATGCAATTTTATATGGATTATACTCTATGTACCAAAATAGACCAAGGTAAAATATTTAGACAGGTTGTGAACCCTGTTTTGTTTCCAGACAGTTGAATATAACTTTCAAAAAAGTCCAGTGCAAACGTTAGTCACTCATTAGGCAACAAGAACAATCCTCCGTAGGCCATTTAACAACGCTCAGTTTGAACTTTGCGGCCTTCGAAGGATGCAGCCTCTGCATTGGGAAATGAGGATGGTGAACCTTTAAAAATAACATTCCATGATGTTGAAGTTATGTGAACAAATTATTTGTGTGTAACTTACTGTAATTGAGTAATACATTTATAATGAGATTTCCATTTAGTTTTGACACGTGTAGGGATGAAAATCAACAAAGACTTTTGCTTTCCTGCTCCAAACCCCTTGTTTCCATTTGGAATTCCTAAAGGCACAAGAGGTGCTGATAGTGATCAAGGCCTGTATGGTCTGTTAATTGTCACACCTTTAGTACGTTGGGGGAAGCTGTAATTTGCTGATTGGTCATTTTGAATGTCTCATATTTGGGTTTCAGTCACATCAGGGAGGGAGAAAATATTTTAACTGTTTTAACTTCTCCCTTTTTCTTGGGCACTCTTCTTTTCTCTGGGCTTTTCTTTCTTTTCTTTGTCTCTTCTTCTTGGGGACTTTGCTCTTCCTCTCTGAACATTGCCTTCCATCCCTCTTTTTCTCAACACTTTTTCTCTTTCTCACTCACTCACTCACTCTCTTTCTCTCTCTCTCTCAGGTAACATTCTACATATACGCTGGGTACAATTAACTGTGTTTTATACAATTTCATACATCTAATTTGTAACCAATTCAAGTGTAACAATAACCAAATACTGTTATTAAACCTTCTCAGTTATAACCTGTGCTAACTAGTTTTGATTTTTTTGAGTTTTGATTCAGTTTTAACATAAACATGCTACCTATTACAATACAATATCGTCACACTTTAGCAATGCTCTCCAACATACACTCACCTAAAGGATTATTAGGAACACCTGCTCAATTTCTCATTAATGCAATTATCTAATCAACCAATCAAATGGCAGTTGCTTCAATGCATTTAGGGGTGTGGTCCTGGTCAAGACAATCTCCTGAACTCCAAACTGAATGCCAGAATGGGAAAGAAAGGTGATTTAAGCAATTTTGAGCGTGGCATGGTTGTTGGTGCCAGAAGGGCCGGTCTGAGTATTTCACAATCTGCTCAGTTACTGGGATTTTCACGCACAACCATTTCTAGGGTTTACAAAGAATGATGTGAAAAGGGAAAAACATCCAGTATGCGGCAGTCCTGTGGGCGAAAATGCCTTGTTGATGCTAGAGGTCAGAGGAGAATGGGCCGACTGATTCAAGCTGATAGAAGAGCAACTTTGACTGAAATAACCACTCGTTACAACCGAGGTATGCAGCAAAGCATTTGTGAAGCCACAACATGCACAACCTTGAGGCGGATGGGCTACAACAGCAGAAGACCCCACCGGGTACCACTCATCTCCACTACAAATAGGAAAAAGAGGCTACAATTTGCACAAGCTCACCAAAATTGGACAGTTGAAGACTGGAAAAATGTTGCCTGGTCTGATGAGTCTCGATTTCTGTTGAGACATTCAGATGGTAGAGTCAGAATTTGGCGTAAACAGAATGAGAACATGGATCCATCATGCCTTGTTACCACTGTGCAGGCTGGTGGTGGTGGTGTAATGGTGTGGGGGATGTTTTCTTGGCACACTTTAGGCCCCTTAGTGCCAATTGGGCATCGTTTAAATGCCACGGCCTACCTGAGCATTGTTTCTGACCATGTCCATCCCTTTATGACCACCATGTACCCATCCTCAGATGGCAACTTCCAGCAGGATAATGCACCATGTCACAAAGCTTGAATCATTTCAAATTGGTTTCTTGAACATGACAATGAGTTCACTGTGCTAAAATGGCCCCCACAGTCACCAGATCTCAACCCAATAGAGCATCTTTGGGATGTGGTGGAACGGGAGCTTCGTGCCCTGGATGTGCACCCCTCAAATCTCCATCAACTGCAAGATGCTATCCTATCAATATGGGCCAACATTTCTAAAGAATGCTTTCAGCACCTTGTTGAATCAATGCCACGTAGAATTAAGGCAGTTCTAAAGGCGAAACACAGTATTAGTATGGTGTTCCTAATAATCCTTTAGGTGAGTGTATTTTGCTATTATAACTGCGCTTATTTCTGTCGTTGGTATAAGTAGCAGTGGGTATTAGAGAAGAAATGTACAGTTTTATAGCATCTTGCTGATGACGCTTCTTAAGTCATTCTGCAATCAGCCTGAACCACTGTGTGAAACCACACATCCAATTTAGCATGTTTCGTTGCATTATTACAAATAAAACTTTTGACTCCAAGAACTACGCAATATGCTTACAAAATCTTTTTTATTAAAATATATAATTTGTTATAACGTACATTATGAATACCTTTATATTTCATTATACATAAAGGCTTTAAGTAAAGTGTTACTACTTTACTTACATTTTTTAAAATAATATTTGAATAAAGGGTGATCAGTTTCCTATAGGACGGACATAATTTTTGTCTACTACTATATACTGTACAGATAATGGATTCACTGCGCACCCCTTTGAACACATACTTTCTATGGTAAGTCTAACTATACAAAAGCATATTCGCTCACATTCACAAAGTTATTCCTCAAATTTCATTTTTGGCAGACTTCACATTGATTTGCTGACAAAATGGGGCTTTGCAATCCGTGACAGGGACTCATAGAGAAATGTCAGAGGCAGTCGTTTAGTCTGTCACCTCTCTTTCATTCTTAATCACAGAGTGTGACAGACCTCTGACATATATGGGCCAGATTTCAGCTAAAACAATGGGTAAAAGTGACACCCCATAGTAAAACTGGGTTGTTTCGAGTTGTCTTGTGGAACGTTGCAAGTTCACAACGAATGGTCACTTACAAAGCACACCAATCACTGTCTATGTAATGGTGCTTGATGATCACATATAATGGAGAGCAAACTGTAAGCTGACAGTCAACACATTTTTTTTCCAGTTAAATTTTTTGTCCAGTTGCAGTGTGATGCATGGCATCTTTTCAGACTAACTTTGTCAGTCAAGGTTTAGAGATAGACATGCTATTTCATAATCAAGAAGAAAAAGCACAGAGGAAAGCTATGGGCTGAAACGTTTGCTCTCTGGTCTGTTTTTCATATGCACTCTGTACTTTTTCATATGCAAAAGTAAAAATGAAAAATCTAAAGGAAAAGGAAAACAGATAAGTATATGTGGTCCTGAGATATGTCTTTCATGGCATAACTCCCACTTAAAATTAGTTTTACTTCTAGACCAGGATGATGGTAGCCTAATGCTTAGGAGCTGGATTGCTAAACTAAAATATTGCTGGTTCAAATTCAAGCTCTTGCACAGTCAGATGGAATGTTCTCTGCTCTGCTATAGCTTTGGGCGTTCACATGTTTTGGAGGAAGCGTGCTGGCCTCTGCAAAACTGCATACTGTAAAGACAAATACACTCAAGACAAGTCATTCAAGACAAATATAATAAATATAATTACTTATTATATCATTACTTTTAAACTGTGACATATTTGGATATGTTTAGCATGTGCAGGATGATGATGCATCATCCAATGTGTTATTATAGAAAATTAATACACTCTAAAAAAAAAAGGTTCTATATGGCACCAAAAATGGTTCTTGGCTCGTAATCATAGGGGAACCTTTTTTAGTGCTATATAGCACCAATTTTGGTGCTTCAGTGGTTCTTCAGCGGTTCTTCAGAGGTGCTATATCTTATCTTATATCTTATATCTTATATCCTTAGTCAAAAAACCGGTGAAGAACCGCTGAAGAACCACTGAAGCACCAAAATTGGTGCTATATAGAACTAAAAAAGGTTCCCCTATGATTACGAGCCAAGTGTGAAATGTTTTTTTTTTTTTATAGTGTACCTATTTACACACTATTCCTTGCATAAACACTGTTCAATACTGTAACACCGTATTTATATCATAGGTAATGTAAAGTGTGAACAAAAAGTTCAGCATCAATGATAATCATATGTATAAATCATGGGCCTTCCATTTTATTTTATCAAGTGTCAATGTTAGAACACATCCAGGTTGCGCTGCTGTAGTGTGATTATGCCATTGTGGGGTTATTACATGAACATTGAGTGCAATAATTCTGAACAAATCCCACTTTTCCACTTTTTCGTTTTCTGTCACTGCCTAATGGGTTTTCAATTGCCTTTAAAAGCTGTTTTGCGGTTTTCTTTTCACCCCCTGTCCCTTTTATTTTCGCTCTTCCATTTTACTCTAACCGTTATTTTAGCCTCTTTCCCATTCTTTGGCACTTTTACTTTTCTTTCCTCCGCTGGAATCATTACCTTTGTGCCTTTTTAGTCCATGAAGATTGGAAGGTTCTTCAATCCATGGGATATTTCCCAGATTATGAACTGTAGAGGTTCCTTTCTGATTACTGTACTTAATGGCCATTGGTTTATTTCCAGATTTGTGCTAAATCTGTGCTACTGTATTTCAACCTGAACAAACTCAGCTGGGGTCGATTATTGATCTCTGAGGGTGAATTCCATAGCTGTCAACCCTCCCATTTTTTCTGGGTTTCTCACGCATTTTAGGTTTTTTCCCGCTGTCTTCCCGTTTTAGTATTTTCCCGTAAAATATCCTGTATTTTTACGCTCTGATTGTGTTAACTCGGAACACGCAACCATCTGTGTCTGTGAAGTGGCTTGCACTTGGGTTGCTAGACCTCCAGTCAAACAGGTGGCAGTACACAGACAGTAGCTTAGGCCAGTGTTTCCCAACCGGGGTGCCATCTGACGAGAGCAGGGGTGTCGTGTAAAAGTCCTTAAAATATTTTTTTTTGTTCAAATTTTTCAAATAATTCTCTCTTTGTAAACTTCATCGCATGCCGTATGTTCGAATATGACCAGTCATTTTCGCCGTCATCACCCGGGTGTAGTGCCACAGGACGTGAATGAGAGGTCGCGCGCGCTGTGAGAAAATTTGTCCCTGTGCACTCATCCGAAAGCACAAATATTGAGTTCTCTTTCAAGTCTTGCTCTTGAACGGACAAACTCACACAAAATGTATGTCAACATGTCCATCTTGATGAGTATTCTAGCAGACATAGTCTGTATATGCCTTAAGTAAACTTTATACAGTTGAGAGAGACGACGCATATCCGAGCATTAGGTCTTAAAGAGGCAGTAGCCTTTACTGCTGTCTGTTTAATGTCAAACAACAAAAGACAAGGACATCACTCACTGCTCTTGATTGGATAGCTTTTGCAAGCTTAATAGGATAAATCTTTAATTTATACAGTCAAACATGCAATCTTATTTTACATTTGATCATTTTCTGTACCTGAAAACTAATGTTAGACATACCTGAAAAACCTGAAAAGCATAGTTTATTGTATTAGTATCTTTGCTCAATAGTATTTATTTGGGCTGCTGCTTGTATTTAAATGATTTGTTCTTACTATTTTCTTTTCTTTCTATTTGACAGTAGTCCTTTTTTCCCTGAACACAGCAAATACTGAACCGTATGGAAACCGTGAACCTAAAACCGTGACACAAACCGAACCGTGAGCAATCTGTACCCTAGCGTAACGTATGCGAGGGGGTGCCACAAAATGGAGAACATTTTCAAAGGGTGCCATGACTGAACAAAGTTTGGGAAACACTGGCTTAGGCTATATCGAAGAAGAAGAAGAAGACAGTTGCAGCGGGGGCGGGAGGAAGAGGGAAAAAGTAGCGGGAAGTGAACTTCAAGGAGAGTAGAGTAGATGAGTGTGATGTGCGATGATGGATCAGGACGCTGACGGTCAAAATCTAAATATATTGTGTAGTTATAAACTCTTTAGACTGTTAATGATTAGTGCTTTTTTTACAGTTTGTGGGTAAGAATTGTGTAAAAAAAAAATCCCTTATTTTGTGAATGAATTCCGGGAAATCTCCCTTATTTTCAACGTTCAATGTTGACAGCTATGGTGAATTCTCATGTACAGTTCAGCACTCCACCAGCTGAGCTTTCAAACGCATGTACATTTAGATAAGCTCCTCTTCACAGTTTTTCCCAATACATCAAAGGTTTTACAAGGCTAGCGATGCCATTTGCCGTTTAAACTGTTATTACAATAAATCTATAATGTGTTTAATTATTGTTATTTAACTTGATATTGCAAAGCTGTTTCCTTGAGACATTTCCTCAGCACTAAACATTTTTAAACACAATGATGTGTATTAAACTGTGGCATGATATGATAATATGGTAATATGGCACTATCCATATCTCATGTCCCTTGTTATATTCATGCTCTTTTTAACTGTGCAATACTGGGCATAATCGTTGTGGAGTCCACTGATGTCATTATTTCTGCTTGCTTACTCCATGTCGACAGCGTTCTCCAATACCATGGACAGACTGACAAACTCAATTACAAAATGGATTGCTGTGGACTGCAGGCCACTGATGTCTTATGTTGGATGATATGCAAATTAAACAAACACTAAATTTATTTCTGACACCATGTTTTGTCCTGTAGTTAATAGCTCTGGTCTTTATTTCAAAACTGCTGTGCAATTGTGTGAAAATGATAGTATTTGAAAAAATAAAAATGAGATAGGGCAAAGTTAGCTTGACACACATATATACATATATACATATATATATATATATACATACATATATACATATATACATATATATATATATATACATACATATATATATATATACATATATATATATATATACATACATATATATATATATATATATATATATATATATATATATATATACATACATATATATATATATATATATATACATACATATATATATATATATACATACATATATATATATATACATACATATATATATATATACATACATATATATATATATATAACAAATATGTACTTTTAAACATTATCATTATTACGTGGCTCTCTGGAATACTTAATTTTCATTAGTCATTAGGTTAATGGAAATGGCGCTGCTTTCATGTCTCTCATATCACTCTGCTTGTTTCTCACTCTCACTCTCTTGTTTCATATAAACTCTACTAGCAGCCTCTTTGTTCTCAGTTATCCATTGTAGTGAAAAAGACCTAGGAGGACTTGTATATTCTGTAACACTTTAATGAGGTTCCCATCATCACAATTGCATCATTGCTTTTGTTGTAAGGTTTAGTAACTTGCCGTTTTGTGGCATTTGGAGCTCATTTTCTACTAAAAAGGACACCTTCATACTCAAAAACGATCCATCAAATGTTACCGTCATTGTGTATTGTGTACCAAGTGTGGCGGAGTGGTCAGGTTAGAAAAGAGCTACTGGTTAACAAAAGCAAATGAGATTTCTGCTAACTGATATTCGACTACGGCACCTGGACTACACCAGGAAATAACAGTCCTACGCAAGGGCACACAGGTTCGTTGCTTAAGGACAGGGTGAGCATGGAGACGTGGACAGAGTATAAGGACAAATCATTTTATTTTAACATACAAAAATTTTAAAAGAGGTCCTCAGCTTTACCACACCTACACCACACCACACCCACGTGAAAGCAATACAAATCATTAAACACAGCACTCCATGTGGACACCGACTAACTGCGTTACGGTTTCTCGGCTTTAACACAAACAAATTATAAAACAGGATTACTAGAAATCAAGTTAACAAGTTTAAGAAAAATTAACAAGTTTCAGAAAAATTTACTTTTGATTTAAGAAATCAAAAATCACACAATAAAGCAAAATAAACAAAAGTAAATATCCACTCAAAGGAACATAAAAATAAAACATTGATTCAATACCAATTAATTCACAAAATACAAAACAAAGAGCCACAGGCAATGAGGGAAAGAAACAAAATGGCCAACTGTGGCGGAGGGGGCGTGGTTCTGCGAAGTCTGTAGCGGGAGAGAGGGACCGCGGAGGTGAGCGGTGAGTAAGTAGGTCAAGTGTAGATCACTAACACCTGTCTCTCGTTCCAATAATTGACGTGGAGAGACCGTAAAAGCCTCGGTCGGGAGAGAGGAGAGAGAGATCACGACTGGGACTGTCACACGTCTTGCCAGAAACCGCTAAAGAGAGAGAAAGACTTGAAGTGACTTGAAGTGACGAGTTGGAGAGTTTAATGAGTTTGAGTTTGAACGCGCTGAGCGCTTACCAAAGTTTTGAGGATCGTGAGATCAATAAAGTGCAGTCCCAGTTAAGCTGACCCCGTCTTCTTCCTTCTTTCGCCCACACAAAGTTACACTACACCAACAATGGCCAGATTACTCAATGTTAGCCTCCCAGCTAACTCACTAGCATAATGCTGTCTGTGACTTCAACACCACAAACATGCCCAGGTGAGATCCAGGCAAAACTGCAAGTTAAAACGAACACGACAGTAAAACAAAACAGTAGTGTAGTCATGTCACTTGATGTATATTTAGCTCCAATTAAAAGTACTGGAAACCCCTCGACGTTCAGTTAAACCTGAAAGCTGCCTAACAGCCAGTACACAATTCAACACAATTCATTCAGGACAGTTCAACACCACCGACTCCAGAAGCATGTGGAGGGGAATTAACACCATCACGGACTATAAAGGGAACACAAACTCCACCGTGAACACCGCTGCCTCTCTCCCGGACGAGCTCAACACCTTCTATGCTCGCTTTGAGGGAACTAACACCGCCCTCGCGGAGAGAGAGCTCGCGGCTGAAGATACAGAGGTTGGTGCACTCTCCGTATCTTTAGCGGATGTAACCCGATCCTTCCGGCGGGTGAATGTCCGTAAAGCAGCGGGTCCAGACGGCATTCCCGGCCGTGTGATCAGAGCGTGCGCGAACCAACTGGCTGGAGTTTTCACGGACATTTTTAACCTGTCCCTCTCCCTATCTGTGGTCCCCACATGCTTCAAAACGTCCACCATTGTGCCTGTACCTAAGCAGTCAAAAACCACCTGCTTAAACGACTGGCGTCCTGTTGCTCTGACCCCCATCATCAGCAAATGCTTTGAAAGAATAGTCAGAAACCACATCTGCTCTGTTCTCCCCCCCTCACTGGACCCACTGCAGTTTGCATACCGCACAAACCGCTCCACTGACGATGCCATTTCATCTACAATACACACTGCTCTCTCCCACCTGGAAAAGAGGAACACGTATGTGAGAATGCTGTTTGTGGACTACAGCTCAGCATTCAACACCATTGTGCCCTCCATACTTGACATTAAACTCCGGGCTCTAGGCTTAAACAGCCTGTTATGCAGCTGGATCCTGGACTTCCTGTCAAACAGACGCCAGGTGGTCAGAATGGGCAGTAACATCTCCTCATCACTGACTCTCAACACTGGAGCCCCTCAGGGTTGTGTTCTCAGCCCACTCCTGTACTCCCTGTACACACATGACTGTGTGGCTACCCACAGCTCCAACACCATCATCAAGTTTGCTGACGATACGACGGTGGTAGGTCTTATCACCGACAATGATGAAACGGCCTACAGAGAGGAGGTGCACACTCTGACACGGTGGTGTCAGGAGCACAACCTCTCCCTCAACGTCAGCAAGACCAAGGAGCTGGTGGTCGACTTCAGGAGGAATGAGAGAGAACACCGCCCCATCACCATCGATGGAGCACCGGTGGAGAGAGTCAGCAGCTTCAAGTTCCTCGGTGTCCACATCACAGAGGAACTCTCATGGTCCGTCCACTCCGAGGCCGTTGTGAAGAAGGCTCATCAGCGCCTTTTCTTCCTGCGACGGCTGAGGAGGTTTGGAATGAACCGCCACATCCTCACACGCTTCTACAGCAGCACCATCGAGAGCCTGCTGACTGGCTGCATCACCACCTGGTACGGCAACAGTACCGCCCGCAGCCGCAAAGCCCTGCAAAGGGTAGTGCGCACGGCCAGCTGCATCATCGGAGGTGAGCTTCCCTCCCTCCAGGACATTTACGCCAGGCGGTGTGTGAAGAGAGCTCAGAGGATCATCAGAGACTCTAGCCACCCGAACCATGGGCTGCTCTCACTGCTGCCATCAGGCAGACGGTACCGCAGCATTAGAACACGCACCAGCCGACTTCAGAACAGCTTCTTCCCACAAGCAATCAGACTACTTAACTCCTGATCCATCAGGATCATAACACACACTGGACAGAATATCACTCCGCACAACCCACTGTAGATACACACACATTATATACACATTTATGTATCATTTATTATTTATCATTTATCATATAGCACCTATTGTACATAATTGGATCTCTACTGTGAATAATAATGTATACTGTACATTGTATATTATTATTATTATTATTATAGCTTAATGTATACTGTTTAATGTATGTTTAGTGTATATTGTTTAAAGTATATGTATATTGTAAGTATGTGTATATTGGCTAAAGCTGTGAGAACTACACTCACATTGTGTAAATTATTTATTGTTTATTGTAGAGTTTTACTGTGCTGTGAGTAATTGTGGGCGCATCAGATGTGTAATCTGTTGTTGCTTAAATGTTGTACATGTCATGTCGTGACTGCTATGTTGCTCGGAACTGCACCAAGAATTTCACCTGCTGTTGCACTTGTGTATATAGCTGTGTGACAATAAAGTGAATTGAAATTGAAATTGAACAATGAATGGAAGGACGTTCCAACCGCCATTCCTCATTCATAATGCCGAACTTCAATAAAAGGGGCCAGTCCCAAGGGCAATACATCCCAAGCAACCAAACACTTCCCCTTTTATACCTCCAATATGGGCACCAATAGGTTCACTGTGTACCAATCACTGATAGAAACACTGATTGGTTCACAGGCTTGAGTGACACCAGCCAATCATACTGGGGCTGTACCTTACCCGGCTACACAAGTATTGAGGTCTCTCTATATGTGAAATTTATTTAAATATGCGTGAAAAAACTTGACAGAAAAATTAAGTAGATTTGTTTTTTTCAGTGTTTAATACATGTAGTTAATTAATATTACTCAGTGCTTAAATGTATAATTACACTGTAACAATGACGCCTTAAAATAAAGTGTATACATACAGTATATTCATATTACTATGTATTAATATTTTTGTCTTGTACTGTAAAAAAGTTAATTCAATTTATTGAGCTATCTTTTTGTTTCAACTGAAATATTTGCTTAAAATATAGTTTTGTTGACACAAATATTATTGACACAACTACTTATTTAAAGTTATGTGAACTTATCAAGTTTAATTGAAATATCTTTATAAAAGTAAGTTGAACGTTTCCACATTTCAATACCGAAGTTTGTTAATTGAACCTAATTTGGCTTATTTTCTTAAATAAATAAAAAATAACTAATTTGAAGTTTTATTAACTTTATTAACTTGATTAACTTAAAACTTTTATTTAGATTAAAAAACAACAACAAAAAGTAGTAAATATGACATACTGTACAGAAATACACCTTTTATATAAAACACGTTATTATCAATTTGCTTACATAGCAAAAATGTAAATGCACTTCAATTTCCAGTCTTTGAAATTAACTCTTTGTATGTTGCAACCCATTCTCACTCCTAAGGCGTCAAAATCTGAAGCATGGTCAAGTGCCTTCCGCGTCACAACGAAGACACTAAAGGCACCCGTAGGCCTCACTATATCGACGCGCTGGGTGCTTCGTTCATTTCAGTTGTTTACCCAATGCATCAGATCAAGACGCATGTTATTCTTTGCATTTCTAAAAGCATACATGATTTTATTAATATTTAAAGGTTACTTTTATATTTTGGAGCAGCTAACCCAACTCCTACCCTAAACCTACCCACTCCTAAACAATATAAAACACATAACAGGCAAATACAAGTACACTCACATCTATTTATTGCAAAAACTGACCAACAACAGTATAAAAGTATTAACTCATTTTGCATTCCAAGTCTTCTGAAGTCACACGATGTCTTTATGTGAAGAACAGAGTTGATCTTAATGTTTTAATCACTGAGATGATGATCCCGCCGCTCCGTTAACGCACTCATTCATATCTCATTCAAATAATACACACGACTCTTTAGCATGACGCATTCGGTCACAAGACACACAAGAGCCAATGAGATTTTACAATCAAAGCTGACTTAATGATGCAATTGGTCACGAGACATACGAGAGCCAATGCAATTTCACTATGAAAACTGACGTAACGGGCGGCAATATTAATTTTATGTGTTCATGATCTTCGGCGGATGGAGACACTCATCGCTTTTGGGGATTTCCTTCACACAAATCTGTAACACATCCACTGGAGGCAAATGTTCAGAACCCATGTGCAGCATTTATTTATCCAAACATAAATCCTAACATAACTCAAAACTTGGCAAAACAACAAACAAAACTTGGCTTGACAATAAACTTGGCTTGATTAAACATAACAGACTTGAGAACACTCACCACCAACGGGTACAACGTTAATAACAGACAAAGACACATGGCAAACATGAGGGCTTAAATACACACACAGACTAATGACAAGACAAGTGACACCTGTGAACAGTGATGAGACAATGAACCAATGACAGGACAAGACACAAGATCACATGAGGGCATGGGAGTCACATGACACTGAAACATGACAAAACCAGGAAGTGCATGACAAGACTGTGAACAAGACACTAAAACAAAGCAAGAACATGATAAACTAAAACATGAACAAGGAACAATGAACATGAACCAACACCAAAACACCCTGTGACAAAATCAATCGTTTGGCCTCTGAATATTTTTACTTTTTGAATGAATTGTGCATGCAGTCATATCTGCCTGTTATATCTGTGTTTTATATACCACACAAATGGGTAGGTTTAGGGATGGATTGGGGTTGGGTTACATGTTAAATAGTGTCTAGATAGCGTAAATAAAATTATGCTGGCTGATTAAATTGACAATCACAGTCCAACATGTCATAATGGCAAAATCATAACCCAATATTTGATCATCATGGCGATAACGTTCCCATGCCCAACGCGTCTGTGTATGACGCCAAAGGTTTCTCATTGAAATGAATGGAGCACTCAGCGCGTCGATATAGTGATGCCTAGGGGTGCCTTTAGCGTCTTTAATGTGATGCGGAAAGCACTTGACCATGCTTCGGACTTTGACGCCTTGGGAGTGAGAACAGGTTGGTATGTATTAAGTTGAATGCAAAACAAATCAGAACCTAAAACAAAACAAAATACTTGGAAACAACTAAACATTTTAGAGTGATAGAACAGTTGTAATAGTTGTAACAGACATTGTAATAGTCTTTTATTCTTTTTTTTTTATATATATCTAAAACATTATTTGGTGAGTATCAGAGTGAAATGATGGTCGATACTATATGATTCTTGTCTGCATCCTGATCACCATGTCAGGGCTTAATTTGCAACGATCCGCTGACTGTACATTATCCCTTACATATCAGTGCCATCATTGTCAGCCTATTCTACAGTGCCAAAGACTTTCATTCTAATAAGCCTGGATTGACCATAAACCAATATGTCCCTGACCCACACACCTCTTGGGCTCAAACTAAAAAAAGAAAAGTAAAGGAGCACAAGAAGGCAGAAAAAAGGCAAAACAATGCACTTTGATCACAGCTGCATTGCATTTCTCTGCCTTTTATCTGTCCAGGGGAATTGATTTTATGGCATCCATAACCTTCATTGGCATTAAACTTTTTAAAAGAACCTTGGAGTGATACTGAAGCTGCTGTCAGGAGAAATCTGAAAGGCTTTCCTCTGACATTTTTATTCTTTTTGCTCCTCACCCTCTTTTCCTCCATCATTCTTTTTTCCCCCTGCCCATGGGGGCAAAATGCTAATTCTCTCAGAGGAGTATTTGGAATTCTGCTTGCCTCAGTGACTTTGCTTTGCTGACGGATTTGGATATTGTCCATATATTTACATGGTGTCCATTGTGAATTTGATTTACATGACAGGAGTGACTTTATGCTTGTTTGTGTATGTGTGTGCATACTTTAATGCATAAGGACCATGCTTGCATAATGTAATCATATACAGGTGTCATTCCTGACAGCATGTTTCATGTTCTCTTTCCATTGCAAATGGGCACTTGCCAAGTCAGCTGTGAAGGGCAGTGTGAAGCCTTTGGCAAATTGTTTGAGGACAGACAGGCACCGCCTTCTTACTATACCAAAGTAACAGGAGCAGCATTGGATGAATCAGGGAGTATGAATGTGTGTGTGTATGTGTTGAAGTGAATCACGTCTGCCTGTGGTGATCCTGCAGTTGCCTGCTTCCACTTTCCAATTATGCAGGGAAAAAGACGAGAGTGTATGAGTGCATGAAAGTCTGACCCTGATAACTTGGCCGTTCAAAAGGCCATGTGGCACGATTAGCAGAAGCAGGCCTGGGTTCATGAATTTTATTCCCATTACAAACAATAGACAGTGTTCAGTGCACGTAAAAATGGCAGGTTGTTGCACACATTTGCATAATAAAATTTACGTAAAATGTACATAACTTTGCCACATAATGTCCAGTGAGCAAATATAACTTTTAAGTGATTTTTTTTATTTACAAGTATACATTTTTAAGGATGTTTATATGTAAATATATGACACAGTATAATTTGCTCCTCTAATTTTAATCAAATAGTGGCCATGTTTTAACAAAATTAAAATAAGGGTCAGGTCCACTTAAGTCAAAAACACCATAGACAAACTTTTAGTCAACTTTTTTATTGGCATATTTTGCTAAATGTACATTTGGCGATATGACTCTGTTCTAAATTCCCCATCCTTTTCATGAGTTCCATGAAAAGCCAAGACAGGGAACAGCAGCTTCTGGGGACAACCTCCCATTTTTTTTTAACTGGGAGGGCAGTGTAAACCCCCATTTAGAACAGAGTATGCATCAATGACAACAGAATGACATTGATTAAGTTAAACAGTTTAAGGAGGAGCTGGGGAGGAGGTGGATTGCAAAGCACCGTACAGCAGAAGCAGCCAAGCAGGCAGACTGAACTGAAGCTACGCTTAAGTAAGGCGTCCTGTTTGAGAGTTGTCAGTTGAGTGCATAGGAATCGGATCAGCTGATATGGACGGGGTTGGAGTTTTTCCAATCAGCTGATAGCGGAGCTTGACTACGTGGCCTGCCTGAACTAACGCAGAATGCTTGATTTTGGCCACGATTTACCTAAAACGAGAGAATGAATTAATAATATGTAGTCATGATTATTAAGTCATTAACATTAATAATTATTTGTCACACTATCTTCCCCCCCCCCCCATATGTCATGTTTCTATGTTTTTTTTTCAATGTCTTCATCTGTCACAGTAATGTAACATTACAAAAAAACCTGAATGAAGATTAAGTAAATATTGATACATGTGATTAATTGCAATTCATTTGATTATCAAATAGGCCTATATCATGTAATTTGATAAAAAATGTGATATATTGACAGTCCTAGAAGATAGCAAAATTGAACATGTAAATCACAAACCAATCATTAGTTATAATAATTATTATTAAAGGCATGCAAGTTTTTGACTGTACTAAAGCATAAAAATACCATAATATTTTTTTTAAATATTTAGGAAAAATGCTAAATTCACATACTCGTTTCTCCAAAAAACAGTGCTACAGCCAGTTATTTTACTTTGAAATGTGTGGTCCGTGTCGGAATGTCTGATTTTGTTTTGTTCTGTGCGATACCGCACATTTCCAGTTTACCCAAAAGTAGTTCATCACCACAGGTGGCCAGTTTGTGGAAAACACAGAGTATTGCTGCCATGGAAGCAAACAAACTGGACCAGAGATCGCAGATTCTACCCAACCTAAAAAGCCTTGGCATCCATCTAAAAATTTAGGAGGGGGGGGGGGGGGGGGGGGGGTAAGTGTATTACAGATAAGTAATACAGATATTACTTATCTGTATACCGCTGTTTTCACAACGGCTGATGAGTTCCTTTATTCTATGAAGTCACTCCTTCAGAAATACGTAACGAGTTCTGATTGTGCCAGCGGTTCCCGTGTTGTGATTTGACCGCAGCTTAAGCAAACGTGGCATGGTTCCTGTGTTGTGATTCGACAGCAGCTTAGCGCACGTGGAAAGGTCACGCCTCTTAACGGGAGATATATGCGCTTAATGATCTCTACAGCGTCCCTGGGAAAGCCAAACAAAGGTGATTTGACTCCGGGATGAAAATAACAGCGTCTCGACGACATGGCGACAAACACACTCAAACGCAACAATTCCTTTTCTCCATGCGACACGTCCTCTTCTCCACGTGGGACAGCAACAAGACCACGCCCCCTTTTTTCGCGTATTCTTGTGGGCGGAGGTTAGTCTGTTCTACTGTTCTACTGACGTCATTTATGAAGGAAGTACCAGGATGTAGTCCTAATCGGCCGTTCGCTGTAGGCTTTGAAAGGGAACTTTTGTTAAATAAAATATCTCGCTTGGCATTGAACTTTGAGCTTTATAATTTTACAGGTATTATTTATGCTCTAACAGCAACTTTACACACTAACTAAAGTTTGAACAATGGGATCACGAAGAACGGGACCTTTAAGGAGAGGATGACCGGGGCCATGTATTGCCAGATTTTGGGGAACAACCTCCTTCCCTCAGTTAGAGCATTGAAGATGGGTTGAGGCTGGGTCTTCCAACATGACAATGACCCGAAGCACACAGCCAGGACAACTAAGGAGTGGCTCTGTAAGAAGCATATCAAGGTTCTGGCGTGGCCTAGCCAGTCTCCAGACCTAAAGCCAATAGAGAATCTTTGGAGGGAGCTCAAACTCCGTGTTTCTCAGCGACAGGCCAGAAACCTGACTGTATCATACAAATAAATACTTAAAAAAATCATACATTGTGATTTCTGGATTTTTTCTCTCACAGTGGACATGCACCTATGATAACAATTTCAGACCCCTCCATGATTTCTAAGTGGGAGAACTTGCAAAATAGCAGGGTGTTTAAATACTTATTTTCCTCACTGTACTATACTTTTAACTGTATCAACTATCAATACCAATATGTAGACAAAAAAGCAAGAAAAACAAAACAATCAATGACATAAAATCATGAATAAAATATAGATGAATAAAATACAAACTATGGTATAATGACATATCAGACATTGGCAATGACCAAGATACCTTCCATACCTGCCACTGAAAACAAAGTACATGCAATTTCCACTTATTTGCCACATATTTTAAGCAAAAGGCAGGAAAATCTCCATAGATTTTATAGAGTAACTGGTTTTAGGATTGAGATGGTGAAACTGCACAGTAGACATAGTTCCGTGTCCAGGGGGACTGTAGCTCTCTGAATAGCAGGGAGTGCATCACGTACAGCCTGCTTGAGGCTGCTTTAGGGCATTGCCATGTGCCGTGTAAAAATGTGCCCTCAATCACATAATTGCATCTAAAGAGAATTGCAGAGATTGCTGAGTTATAGTTATAAAGTTTGACTGGGGTATTTTTTTTTTTTAAATAGTGAACCCAGAGTTCATTATAGATGCTACTCCATTCCTACAGGTCTTCCACAGCTGCTCCTTCAATTCAACACCCAAATTTATTTCACACTTTACCAGAGAACTGTCAGATTGACACATATGGTTTGTTGAGAGGAGATCTCTACAGAGTCTCAACACGCACCAGAACATTTGGGTTTTCAGCAGTTTTCTCAATAATATAGGCATTATTATTGTTAATACAGTCTTGGTCAGTTATTGTCAGGTCCAGAAGACTACTCTTACACATTTTTGTGGTTTTAAAAAATACTAATAATTTGTTATTATTTTTTAAATATTTTAATATTATTTTAATATATTAATTTATAGGACAGTTGTGTTAAAAGTGACAGTAAAAAAACATTTCTATTAATTAAAGAATCCTGAAAAAATATAAAGTATATATATGTATATATATATATATATATATGTATATATATAAAGGCATACCATTATGACCTAATATTGTGTTGGTCCCTATTTGCTGCCAAAACAGCCCTGATCCGTTGAGGCACCAATATGTTAGCAGCAGATCCTTTAAGTCCTGTAAATGTGCGAGGTGGAGGCCCTATGCAGCCCCATACACAACAAACTGCGATGCACTGTCTGACACCCTTCTATCAGAACCAGCATTAACTTCTTGAGTTACAGTAGCTTGTCTGTTTGATTGGACCACACCGGCCAGCCAGCCAGCCTTCGAATATATATATATACACACATCAATACACACACACACACACACACACACACACACACACACACACACACACACACACACACACACACACACACACACACACACACACACACACACACACACACACACACACACACACACACACACACACACACACACACAAATAGATAAATCACTTATAATGTAAAAAATAATTCATTTCATACGGTTATCCATTTTGGAAACAAAATAGAAACTATGTCTACATAATCAATATTTATAGAAATCTATAGGTCTATCTAATCTATATACCAAATGATTAATTGATTTACCATTTAGATCAGTGGATTAAATAACAGACACAAGTATTAAACTGAACGAGAAGAGATGCAAATCAAAGGTTTAATAGTAAGAGCTTTATGAAAGGCAGTTTGTGTGAATGAAACGTTTATAAAGATGAAATACTTATTTTGTATTGTGAAAAGGATACTTTGTGGTTTTGTTTATTGTACTAACACAATTGAAAATATGCTTAAATGTTTGAAAAAAGTGCACTTTTGATGATCTGTTGAGATATTAGCACTATGAGTTTTGAAAATGTACACCTTGCTTGTGAAAATAGTACCAGAATGAATAAAAAAAACTGTAATGAATCAACTGCCTGTCCGCTAATCTTCAACATGTTTTATGCTAAACAATACTTTTGTTGGGAATGATATGTAGATTGATAAAAATGTTATTTTATTAGAGAAGGCAGAGAAGGGAATGTCGCGACAGGTAGGACTCATTTACGGCATTACCATAGTAATATTGAGTGATATTGTATAGTCTTAAAGGGTTAGTTCACCCAAAATTGAAAATAAAGTCAGTAATTACTCACTCTCCAACCCAGTCTCATATAAAAACGTACCCTGACTACATTGGTCCAAAGTGCAAAACGTAGAGGGGTTACAATAATGGCCCTTGAATTGTATCACTGTTACATTTTTTTTGCCTATTCTTTTCCTCTTGTTTTGCGTCCAAGTCACGTGACTTTCAAGATTCCGGCCGTGAGAACAAAAAACATGGCGGACATTTCTCTCATTTTAGTGGAAAAAAATCAGTATTTTGAGTTAGTTTCTGCATAAAAATAAGTTTTGATTACATTTCTAGCGAGAAATATGTATTTTATTTTCATAATATTCACTCAGTGAATGTACATAATCACTCGCTTGCTTGTTGTTGCGAAGATTTTTCAGATTTTTCTCCAGAAAAATGTGAAACTGTAACATTTTGGTTGCTATGGACGCTGCTATCAACACATGTGAACGTTATCATGATGAAATTATTTATTGGGTTATCATTTTTCCATTATGACATGTTGGAGTATGATTCTCAATTTAATCAGCCATCATAGTTTTGTTTACATTTATTTATTTTTATTTACGCTATTCAGACACAAACAGTAGCCCAACCCCGCCCCTAAACCTGCCCATGTGCGTTATATGATATAAAACACAGAATATTACAGACAACGGGCACACTTTATTGAAAAAGTTCAAGTATTCCAACTGTTCCGAGGTCAAACGATTGATTTGTGTGAAGAAAAGATGCGCCCCGGTGTCACAATGAAGAAGACGCCACAGGCCGGCTGCAAGTTAAACCCATAGATATGTATACGTAGATGCCTCATTCGACCGCTCCAGGCACGTCGACGCGCCGCCATAGAAACAGTCGCTAAAGGGGTATCTACGTATACATCTCTATGGGCTTACCCCTCGGCGTCATGAAATCGCGCTAAGAAGTCTCGTTCAGAACACATCGCGATGTTTGGCATCAGTTCACGTGTCCCACGTGTTGGTGAGTTAATAGTCATAAATTATGTCCTAATGTTTGATATAAAGTATTTTCTGCTTGTTGTTATTGATCAGATTATGTTCAGTCACTGCATTATATCTTTCATCTCCACTCAGGCTTCACATTTCTTTGCTTTCTAAATCAACACACCTTAGGGTGATTAAACACTGTCACGTGACGTGCTATAGACCGTTAAACATATTCCATATTTTTAATATTTAATAATAACTACTAGTGTAGTTCCAACGTGGCATTTGTAGTAGAAGTATTGGTAGTTTTAATGTGATTTTTGTTGTAAATAGACAGTAAACACAACACTTACCATGCTATAAATGCCTTTTAATGTTAAATCCAAATATTGTAATGTATATAATATATGTATTATATATTATGACTTTTTTTCTCTCTTTCTTTTTTTTACCTGGAAAGAACAAAAGGGCCTTTCGGACTCAGTCAGCCCATTCTTGTTCATGGAGAAGTAACAGAGAAGACCGAAAGCAGCAACAGCAAATATTTGCAATGGTAAGTAAGTGTTGGTTTGAACTCTTTATCAAGCATTTGTGGTTACTTTAACATATTCTTACAAACCGCATGGCTCAATCAGTAAGAACATATTCTCTAAGTCTTAATAATTCACAAGATTTAACAAGTTGTCAAATTCATATGATACTCGTACATAATCCGGCAGCTTTTACTCCGACTCCTGCCATTGGCTACTGCCTCAATTCCTGTACATATTTATCATGATTTTTGTAAATCATTTGCTCCCCTTCTTGGAAAGTATGTCCCACACACTGTCAGAAAGTTTATATTAAGTCCAATGTTTTCTTTAAATTTATTACAAATTGGGCCCTGTCTGTTCATGTAATATTAGATGTCTCTTCAGACCTCATAACCTACCTCTGTTTGCAAGAGTAGAAATGCTCACATGACATCAGATATTCGATTATTTTGTCATAATAATCTATAATCAGATCAGTTGTACTTAAAAGTGTGAAGTGACGTGTGGCCAAATATGGTGACCCATACTTGGAATTTGTGCTCTGCATTTAACCCATCCAAGTGCACACACACAGTAGTGAACACACACACACACACCGTGAACACACACCCAGAGCGCTGGTATTCACTCCCCCCACCGACAATTCCTGCCGGACCTGAGACTCGAACCCGCAACCTTTGGGTTGCAAGTCCAACTCTCTAAACATTAGGCCACGACTGCCCCGTAGCGTACTGCTGATAATGTCCTGTTTGCATGTAAATCATTTACGTGATCAAAAGATCAAGTGAATAATCAACATTTTTAAACAAATTCATATGTGCTATTAAAGATATACTTTCAATAATGAAAATGCACACATATCAGTGAACTGTATTTAACATTTAATTATGCAACACTTTTTACAGAAAGAAATCCTACAGTTATGTAAAGGGACAACATCATCATCATGTCCTGTCCTGGGCACACTGGGCAACATGTGTCCTCCAACATATTCGATCTGTGGCCACGTTCTTCACATCTTCTCATGCGACACCTGCATTCTTCAGGTCTTCGCGAAACATCTGTCTCATGTCTTCCTTGGTCTTCCCTGTCTCCTGCGTCTTCCTGGTGGTGTCCACTTCATAACTGTTTTGGGGTGTTGTTGTTTGGGCATGCGTAGGATATGTCCAGTGAGGTGCACCCTTTGCTATGTCACAGTTTCTCAAAGTCTTCACGTGGAGTACCACTCCTCCTCATGATCTCTTCGATATATGCAGAACCAATATTCATAAACTGTACTCGATGTCTGCCTATGCCTTTATCAAAAAAGCATCAGTGCTCATCAGGAGTTTTAGTAAAGGACAAATGTATTGCCATCCACTAGTTCTAGTCATGCAGCGACTTCATGATGCTATAGTCCAATGTATATATCTGCATTTGTATATAGCGGGTGTTTGTTCGAACAAATGAAGATAGTGAGAGTGAATACCTTTTGAAATCAATATTTATTCATTAAACCTTTTATTACAGTGGTCATTATAGTAAATGTCCACCATAACTACATCTATGGTATCATTATATCACTACCTTGTTAATGTAAATGTAATATGAATGTATTTTATAGAAGAATTTTCTTACTGAAAATGGTTAACATTTATAATAATCATTAACTATTTGAATTGGCCTTTCATTTAGTTACAATAAAAGTGAACAATAATCACAAGGAAATAGTATTAAAGTTGAGAATGTAAATTTTTTTTGCCTATTTATTTTTTTAAGGGAAGAAACAAATATATTTTCAGATAATAAAGTCGCACCTCATGTCTTGGTTTGTACTTCATAATAATCTGATCTTCTTTATACTGTTGTGGAGTAGTTTGGGCACTACATTTGTCTTTGAAATGTTTGACATTAAATATTGGAATATGCTTATAAAATGGTGTGCATTCATTATGCTTTTGTTACATTTATTTTAATTCAGTTCAGATGAAGAATGGCATAAAGAAGTGATTCAATATATATATATATATATATATATATATATATATATATATATATATATATATATATATATATATATATATATATATAATCACTTCTTATTTATTCACATATAATACACACACACACAATAAATGTATATTAGTAGATGCAATTATCTTTAGTTACAAAAACTGCAACTACCCGTGCTGTTGTAGCTTATAAATATTTAAGAAATAAATATTTAGCAGCCTAAATAGTAAATATTTAAGGAATCTAGCCCTTCAGTTGAAACCGGATGAGATCTGTCATCATTTACCATAAATGGACAAGTAAGTGTGACGCCTCTGTTCTGCTGCGTTGTCATTGGCTGTGACTTTATTGCAGAACTCGCTGTGATTGTTTAACCCATATAAAACGGCATTTCACGTTACAAAGTATGTTTTGATGTTTTTATTACATTAATAATGCGTTAAGTTAATTATAAAGTGTCGCTATGTTGTGAGAAATTACTCCTTTACCGTGATCCTAACCTTAACCCTAAGAATTCCTGCACACTTCAATGAACTACAGCGCCATGTTTCCCATTGCATTTGTACAATGACAGAGATGTATGGGTAATGTAGTTTAAAACGTTTAATAATGAAACAATAAATGCTAAGTAAATTACATCTTTAATGGACAACTGGATATCTAAATATGTTCATTGTGTAAACATTTATGACATATATGAGGGGCAGGTTGAAATTTTATATTTTACTGTGAGCACTTTTAGAAAACCTTTATGCCAGCTTTCCATATCTGTCTGAAAACTGTGCCCAACATTATTTAGAAAACATAGCATAAGCAGTTGTCCTGCCAATTTCCTCTGTGATACGCTAACCAGACTTTGAGTAACAGCCATTTGAAATGTGCTTTTTTTGCTCTTCCAGGGGCCTCTACTGGGTCCCTGAGGGCGGAAGGGCAGTACAACATTCACAGATATATTCTCCTCATCATGGACAACAAACTTTGAGTCACATTTAAATATCAGAGTATTTTCTCTTTTCTATTCTAACATCATGCTTGTATTAGGTTTTGATGGGTATTGTGAGACCATCTGATGAAATGCAGAAATATTTGAAAGAAATGTTGTAATATAATTATTATTAATATTTATTTTTTCTTTTATGGATAAACACCAATAAATATAATGTATGAACCCGCAACAACTTGCAATTATCCAGTTTCCAGTGTAAACAAAAACTATTCATATGTACACTTCACTATTATTAATAAATATAGGACAATGCACCAATAGCAAAAGAGACATTGCCAAAATTTCATGCATTTTCACATACCTGACATCAGTATTGTGCATGCTTTAATTTTTATTGCAGTAGTAGATGTACCAGATTTATCAACATGGATCATCTTCAGTTAAGCTTGAAGTGTTTGTAATCCTGTCCTTTATTTCTGGCATTTAAAACTGGCATAATTGTCACAGCATGCAAGTATATGCAACTTTTTGGTGTATTGTACCAAATATAATATAACCAGATAAAAAAGGTTTATGTCTCAAGTAAAATAATCTTGGTAATTAATTAGATAACCTAAATAAACTTGTGAAATGTGTATTTACTTTCCAAACACCATACACAATATTCACCATACTTTATCACTCAACACTTTATTGGAGGATACAGTACACAGTTGATACAGTAGCATAAAGACAAATGAGATTCAAGATAAATAAAAATGGGTCTTCAAAAATACATTAACATCATATTAATCCATTCACAGCTGCTGAAGCCACACAAATGAGTGCCACAGAATCCCATCCAGTCAACTATGATACAGAAAACAGATTTGATATTGTGTTGAAAAATAATGATTCATTATCACAGCTAGACTGGTTTCTTGCTCTTCCCTCTATCATGTCCATGTTCTATCTTGTTCTTCTTCTTCTAAGCAATTAGCTTACTTGTACCCTACAGTGTATAATTGATAAACAGATGATGTGGTCACTGATGTGGTGTAGCCTTTTCTCAACCAGAGGAAGAAGTTCTAACATCCCATAGTCAGGCATTCTCCAGTCCTGGTCTAAAAGTAAAACAAAAACACAATTCAAAATAAGTTTAATGTACAGTCAGGTTAGCATATATTCTGCATGATTTAAGCAATGGTTGGCTACTCTGGGCCTCAGCATCCATTGTCCTGCAGATTTAGCTCCAACCTCAAACCCACCTGCCTATAATTATCTATAAGTAAACCTGAAGACTTTAGTTAAAATGTTCAGGCATGCTCGATTAGGCTTGTAGGTAAACTCTCCATTTCAAAAGGGCCAGAGTTGCCCATTCCTGATTTAAATTTACAAAGCAGCACTCAGTACATTATATAATACACACTGAAGCATTATGTATATAATATTGCAGCACATAATATTAGCCAAGTACTGAACAAAAACTATTTTACCCATATCTACAGCAACCTTTTAAACAGCAGATCTTTAAAAATATATTTTAGAAAGGCATGGTCTCTACTTAGCCTTTGCCAGTGATGCTAGATTTCTTTTAAGACAACATACTCTTCTGTCACTTGTTTCAAGAGCATCCCTTGTGATAGCCTGGACATTGTTAAAATATGGCAATACAAATTTCATGGAAAAATTAAGAAATAGGTACAGAGGCACAAGACTTACCATGCTTGTTATGAAGCACCCATGGCCATGCATAGTTCTCAGAGACTGGAGTTTTTGCCTCTTGTATTCCTCCTTGGCTGCACATTAGTCTTTTCCTGTAGAATCTTCTGAAGTGTGTGCCTTCTCTTGCTATCCATCTTAAAACACAAATGCAATGTGTTTTAATCTGTGGAGTATAAGAAATAAGTATAAAAAAATTAACCAGATATTTCACATAATTCAAAGAACATCTACTATTTGATTCCTAATATATGCCACAACTCAATATCTTCCAAAGCTACCCAGAACCATCCATGGTCTACAAAACAGAGAAAAACCTGGAGTTTATATCAACTAAATGCTTTTTATCACACTTTAAGAATTGAAGGCCAAAAGTCCAGTTCCAGCCTTTATGCTAAAAGGCAATCATTGTAATAATAATTGTATCAAAAAGGGAAACAGATATTTACCATTTTAGATAAATCCAAGATACAGAACCTCATTTGCTCATTTTAGGGTTTATAAAAAGATTTACACATGAATAATGGTGCATATTTTATCAGAGTAGAAAGAATGATCACTGCTGAAATGAATAGTTCTTTAAGAAATCAACATCAAATTCTGTACTACATATTACAGCATTGCTTCAATACAGGACATACCAATGGACTTGCGCACTTTTCTGTCGTCTTTGGGCACAAGATGGCCATGTTCCTTCCTCACCCTAAACAAAGGACTTATTCGATTAGCTTCCTTCGATATAAGGTCTGGTCTTTCTTCTCTGCTGTAAAACAAGAAAGCCTTACTTACTCTATGTGCAATTACTATTGTTTTTGAAACATATCAATTAAGACAGTTACAATACGATTCAGGGGAGCATTTGATTAGTAAATACTGATATAGTAAAATATTCTAGAAACTTTACCTGAAGGGCTGATTCGCTGCGACTCACTAGTAGCTCTTGTGAGGGTTGGCTCTTAAAAGAACTGTTGAGTTTGACAGGGTTCCCACTCTTTCATGAACACCAGATTCAAGGACTTTCAAGGACTTTTTAAAGCACCTTTTATTTTAAATCAAGCACAATAAATACGATAAAGGTGGGTGTGTTACTGCCAATTGATCAAATACCTACTGTACCTGTGTCTATCATTAATGCAGTAACGCTAAGGCATATACTGACAACTAAAATACAATTTCCAATGAGGAAAGAGGCTGGTGTACAAGAGCGAGCGAGTTTTAACGAGAGATGCAGTTTGCAGGTCTCTTATTCCTGCTTTAAAAAAAATTTCACACTAGTTTTTGTTTTCTTTTTTTATAAATCATTACTTAATTAAAACATCAAAATATAGAGATAATAATGTATACATGAATTTTCCAATTAAATGAAAAGATATGGACAAGTTAATTGTTAGGCATAAAAAACGTGCATAATTATTTATTAAATCACCTGTACATGTACCTTTTTAAAAATCAATTTGAAGGCTTTTGAAGGCTTTTAATAAACATATATAATAACAGCCCATTTCAAATGTTTACGTGCTTTTCTTCTTTTTATTTTTTGAGCGGTGATGAAATATTGCTCTTGTAAATACTTGCCAGCATTTCAGTAATGAAATCTAAGATCTTTAAAATGCATCAAAATTACAGCAAAGTGCAGCCGTACGGTGCTCTGCAGGGGTCAAAAAGGATATAAACAGTGAATTTTGAAGTGATCTCATCTTGAAAACTCAGAGATGTGGATTCGGACGGCAATTAAATGACCACACGACCTTGGTGTTTGTCTAAAACAGTGGGTAATTCGGCCGGGGATTTTTATGCGGGTGGTGGGAGAAAAACACTGACATTCTGGATTCGGACGGCAATAAAATCCCAGACTAGCCCCTGTCAATGATGAAAATACCCACGAGAAACTATTACCATCCGAATAGGGCTTTTGACAGTAGATGGTGCTTATGGAACAGCAGAAATATATTGAAACAGCTTCCTCCCGTAATGCTGTTTTGTTCTGGCTTTGGCAGCGCATGAAGGCCAATTTTTGTAATAGCACCATGCTACTCTAACAAAATGCAGTTCATGCTTAATTCAAGCACTTTCAAGGACCTATGTTTGTTTTCAAGTACTTTCCAGGCCTTGAATCCATGTGTCTGAAATTCAAGAACTTTCAAGTACTTTCAAGAAGCGTGGGAACCCTGGTTTGATATTGTAGAGATCTTAAAAAAAAAAATTAAAAAAAAAAAAATTTCCATTATGACATGTTGGAGTATGATTCTCAATTTAATCAGCCATCATAGTTTTGTTTACATTTATTTATTTTTATTTACGCTATTCAGACACAAACAGTAGCCCAACCCCGCCCCTAAACCTGCCCATGTGCGTTATATGATATAAAACACAGAATATTACAGACAACGGGCACACTTTATTGAAATAATCTGCAAGTATTCCTGCAAGACAGAAAGAAAGGAAATTTCATTACATTGCATGCAAGTTGTGAGTTCATGCATAACTCTTTCATAACTGTTTCTTTCTGTAAAAAGTGTTGCATAATAATGTTAAATACATTTATATAATAAGTTCACTGATATGTGTGCATTTCCATTTTTGAAAGTATATCTTTAATAGCACACATGAATTTGTTTAAAAATGTTGATTATTCTCTTGATTTTTTTGATCACATAAATGATTTACATGCAAACGGGACGTTATCAGCAGTACAACTGATCTGATTATGACAAAATAATCGAATATCTGATGTCATGTGAGCATTTCTACTCTTGCAAACAGAGGTAGGTTATGAGGTCTGAAGAGACATCTAATATTACATGAACAGACAGGGCCCAATTTGTAATAAATTTAAAGAAAACATTGGACTTAATATAAACTTTCTGACAGTGTGTGGGACATCCGACTACTTTCCAAGAAGGGGAGCAAATGATTTACAAAAATCATGATAAATATGTACAGGAATTGAGGCAGTAGCCAATGGCAGGAGTCGGAGTAAAAGCTGCCGGATTATGTACGAGTATCATATGAATTTGACAACTTGTTAAATCTTGTGAATTATTAAGACTTAGAGAATATGTTCTTACTGATTGAGCCATGCGGTTTGTAAGAATATGTTAAAGTAACCACAAATGCTTGATAAAGAGTTCAAACCAACACTTACTTACCATTGCAAATATTTGCTGTTGCTGCTTTCGGTCTTCTCTGTTACTTCTCCATGAACAAGAATGGGCTGACTGAGTCCGAAAGGCCCTTTTGTTCTTTCCAGGTAAAAAAAAGAAAGAGAGAAAAAAAGTCATAATATATAATACATATATTATATACATTACAATATTTGGATTTAACATTAAAAGGCATTTATAGCATGGTAAGTGTTGTGTTTACTGTCTATTTACAACAAAAATCACATTAAAACTACCAATACTTCTACTACAAATGCCACGTTGGAACTACACTAGTAGTTATTATTAAATATTAAAAATATGGAATATGTTTAACGGTCTATAGCACGTCACGTGACAGTGTTTAATCACCCTAAGGTGTGTTGATTTAGAAAGCAAAGAAATGTGAAGCCTGAGTGGAGATGAAAGATATAATGCAGTGACTGAACATAATCTGATCAATAACAACAAGCAGAAAATACTTTATATCAAACATTAGGACATAATTTATGACTATTAACTCACCAACACGTGGGACACGTGAACTGATGCCAAACATCGCGATGTGTTCTGAACGAGACTTCTTAGCGCGATTTCATGACGCCGAGGGGTAAGCCCATAGAGATGTATACGTAGATACCCCTTTAGCGACTGTTTCTATGGCGGCGCGTCGACGTGCCTGGAGCGGTCGAATGAGGCATCTACGTATACATATCTATGGGTTTAACTTGCAGCCGGCCTGTGGCGTCTTCTTCATTGTGACACCGGGGCGCATCTTTTCTTCACACAAATCAATCGTTTGACCTCGGAACAGTTGGAATACTTGAACTTTTTCAATAAAGTGTGCCCGTTGTCTGTAATATTCTGTGTTTTATATCATATAACGAACGCACATGGGCAGGTTTAGGGGCGGGGTTGGGCTACTGTTTGTGTCTGAATAGCGTAAATAAAAATAAATAAATGTAAACAAAACTATGATGGCTGATTAAATTGAGAATCATACTCCAACATGTCATAATGGAAAAATGATAACCCAATAAATAATTTCATCATGATAACGTTCACATGTGATAGCAGCGTCCATAGCAACCAAAACGTTACAGTTTCACATTTTTCTGGAGAGATCTGAAAAATCTTCGCAACAACAAGCAAGCGAGTGATTATGTACATTCACTGAGTGAATATTATGAAAATAAAATACATATTTCTCGCTAGAAATGTAATCAAAACTTATTTTTATGCAGAAACTAACTCAAAATACTGATTTTTTCCACTAAAATGAGAGAAATGTCCGCCATGTTTTTTGTTCTCACGGCCGGAATCTTAAAAGTCACGTGACTTGGACGCAAAACAAGAGGAAAAGAATAGGCAAAAAAAAATGTAACAGTGATACAATTCAAGGGCCATTATTGTAACCCCTCTACGTTTTGCACTTTGGACCAATGTAGTCAGGGTACGTTTTTATATGAGACTGGGTTGCACTCTCATGTTGTTCCAACCATGTAAGACCTTCGTTCATCTTCGGAACATAATTTAGTATATTTTTGATGAAATCTGAGAGCTGTCTCACTCCTCCATAGGCTTTCAGAGGGACTGAAACTTGATGGCCCAGAATAGTAAGTAAAAACGTCATTTAAGGAGTCCAAATGACTACAGTGGCTCTGTATTAAGTCTATCATGCGACGAAAATACTTTTTGAGCGGAAAAACAACAAAAATAACGACTTTATCCCACTATTATTGTTCAATTTGAGCCTCTGACGAGAGTTCGCGGGAGTGCCACGACGCATGCGCGTCGAACTCGCGCATGCGTCGTGGCACTCCCGCGAACTCTCGTCAGAGAGTATATAGTGGGATAAATAGTGGGATAAAGTCGTTATTTTTGTTGTTTTTCCGCTCAAAAAGTATTTTCGTCGCATGATAGACTTAATACAGAGCCACTGTAGTCATTTGGACTCCTTAAATTACGTTTTTACTTACTATTCTGGGCCATCAAGTTTCAGTCCCTCTGAAAGCCTATGGAGGAGTGAGACAGCTCTCAGATTTCATCAAAAATATACTAAATTATGTTCCGAAGATGAACGAAGGTCTTACATGGTTGGAACAACATGAGGGTGAGTAATTACTGACTTTATTTTCAATTTTGGGTGAACTAACCCTTTAAGAAAGTAAAAAATACAGATGTTTTCTTTATTTGGCTTTTTTGTTTTATGGTAATACTTGAATTGTAATGACTATTATAAGTGCATGTATGCATATGACGCTGATATTATGCAGTTTAATGAATAAAGAGAAAATTAATACTTTAATGATAAATATTGTGTTATATTGTATGTTGTTTAATTTAAAAAAACCCTGAAGTGCTATTTTTTGATCGCTGCCAGGTAAGACTAATGATAATGATATAATGCTTTTTAATGAATAAAGGTAAATAAAAGCATATCATTTTAATGAATTAAATATTAAATTACAATGAAGTTTTTAGTGTAATCTTAATCCCTGCAATGATTAATTTGCAGCTAATAGAGATATTTACACTCTAGAGCAGGAGTGTCCTATCCTGGAGAGCTACCGTCCTGCGGAATTCATTTCCAACCATGCTCCAACACACCAGTCTGTAATTATCTAGCACCCTGAACACCATGATTAGCTGCTTCAGGTGTGTTTGATTCGGGTTGGAGCTAAAATCTGCAGGGTGGTAGCTCACCAGGACCAGGGTTGGACACCCCTGCTCTAGAGATATTCCACATTAAAGCACATTCCACAAACAATGCAGCCCTACTGTACGTTTACTAGTGATATAACACCAAATATAGAACATTTGTTCACAAGACAAACATGCTACTCCACAAGAACCTGATTAACATAAACGGTCACCGACTGTCAGGCACTGATGTCACTGCCGTTACACGATAGGCTGAGGTGCCTCACGTGATACAAATGAGCTGATACGCTTTCAGAGATACAGACCTTCTTATCTCTCCAATAATAAGACAATCTCTGAAAAAAAATCACACCATTTTGCATGGCACCTAACTTTTTCTGCAGCAGTTTATTTCTGCTACAAAAGAAGCGATATCGACATTTACAGAGCTTAGAAGGGTAGACCGAGTACAGTTGGTACAGGGGTACATTTGAGACACCTCAAATAACTTGAGTGCTCAACAAGTCTGATCTGTGATATTTGCTTCGCACATGCGTATTAGCGCCCTCTTCGATCGTGGGAAATTTGAAGTATGTGTGTTTCTCCTGTCCGAAGATATCGGTGAAAGTGTTTTTTCTAAGGTAAGTTTTTCATTTCACCACCTCCCTTACATATTGAATAGCTTCTTTTAAAGTTAACTTACATTTTCGTAAACCTTAATCTGTGCTCTGAAAACTGGCATATTGAATGACTGTGTGTCATGCAAGACCATCGTCAAATCTAGAGAAATGTGCGAGGTGGTCAGGGGGGTACAGTTGAGACACAGTGTATCAATTGTACCCGCACTAGAATCCTATTGCGGCCCATGCAGTTTAGTTGCACGATATTTATTCTTATTATGTTGAATATGTTATTTTTGTGCATTTGATTGTTTGCAATTGTTCAATGTGCTTTACTGTCACTCAACCCAACTGTTGGCCTAGCCTACTATTAAAATGATAAACTGAAATTAAATATTGTATCTCTGTTTACCATTACTGTTCAATGTTTTACTAATTAACTGTTTTTAACTTAACGAATAATCAAATAAAATACTGAATGGAAATAAAAACGGTTGAATTCTCATTTTAAAGGTATTTTACAAATTCATTGAATTGGTAAGGCAGCTTTACAGCATTACGGATGGGTGTCTCAACTGTACTCGGGTACTGTTCCAACTGTACCCGACATGTTGGAACAAAAAGGCTTGTTGTGTTTACGAGCTAATTGTGGAAAATATGACCTATTTATGGATGTTAATGATTATTAATATTTTAGTAGACAAGTAAAGGAAATGTCATATAAAAAAATCACTTCTTTTCAGTCCTCAGTTTTGGTGTGATAACTGAAAAAGCAAAAAGTGTACCAACTGTACTCGGTCTACCCTACTATATCATGTTTTGCCCTAACTTTACATGAATGTGAATGCATGAGCTGGCAGATGTGAATTGCAGGTGTTTCATGAGATGAGGACATGGCTGCAGCCAGTGATGAGGCCGATACCAGCAGGTTCAGTGCAAGCAGGCTTTGGCTATTTTGCTTAACATTTTGTTATTTATCTGTTATATTGAAGATACCATTTTGAAGGATATTGGTTTACTTATGCCCTTTTAAGCACTTGAGCTTAACTGAGATTTTAGTGTTTGTAGGTTTAAGAGGCTGTTGCGTCGACCTTGTGGTGGTTTACATATTAAAACATGTACATATATCTTCTGTATAAGTCTCAGGACAAATACATTTTCATCCAATCATTGTATTCAGTCCGAATGCAATGATACGATGTCCTACCTGCCTGTAAAAATATGTATTTTCATACCACAGCACAAAAAAACATTTATTTTTCCTATGTCATAATATAGCAAGTAAAAAAAGTGGAAAAATAGTGTCTAGTTTGCATGTGTTCAGCAGAGATAAACAAAGATCTATGTTTTGCTTAATGAGCCAGTCTACAACATGTACAAAAATGAGATCCTCTGCACTGCTGCTGGAGGAAATCTGAGTCACTTTAGAGGAGCTTTGCTTCATCATATCTAATTGGTGTCTTGTAAACTTTGGTCCCAACAGACCGGGGGCCTGTTCCATGAAGCCGAATTAAATGGCTAGCCAGGTATGTATAAGTTTAGTTTGCGCCAACCCTGGGTTTTAGGCACCTTGCAAATGGTTTGGCTTTTAGAGATGTTCACTGCCATAGTAACAAGTAAGTAACGTAGCAAGTAACTTCTGCTCCACAGCTAACCTGATCCAGGGCAGATTATGTTCTAGGTAAGAGATCTCAAACCAAAATTGGACCAATCAGCGTTATGCAAAGTGACACATGTCCGACCCAATAAAGTGACTACATATAGGCCCTAACAGATACAATGTATTGTATCTCTATATAAAATATAAAAATATTCCAGGCACATTAAAAGCATAAATGCATTAACACCAAAAATGAGGTCAAAGCAAACAGGTTTCCAGAAAGAGCAACAACTTTTGCACATACGACTGCCTTAAAGAGATAGTTCACCCAAAAATTAAAATTCTGTCATCATTCACTCACCCTCAAGTTGTTCCAAACTTGTATGAATTTCTTTCTTCGGCTGAACACAAAAGTAGATATTTTGAAGAATCTGGGGAACTTAACAGTTGATGGACCCCATTGACTTCCATAGTAGAGAAGAAAAAAAATGATATGGAAGTCAATGGGGTCTATCAACTGTTTGATTACTTTTGTGTTCAGCAGAACAAAGAAATTAATTCAAGTTCGGAACAACTTGAGGGTGAGTAAATGATGACAGAAGTTTACTTTAAATTAGGGCTGGGAGATATGGCAAAAAAAATAAATCTCGATTTTCTCTGAACGATTGACTGATTTATGATTTTGTTTTTTTTATGTTTAACTAGTTACCCTAAAAACGTAACTACAATATGATTATCTTTATTAACCATGGTTAAATATGTTATATATTCCAAGTGCATACATCTAAAGTGATCAACATGGTGTAAATGTAAAACGAATAGCTTATTTAATATACATGCATCTTTGCAGAAAATATGCATGACATTTGAAGGCAAGTATTGTACAAATCTTAAACATATCCTATATATGCAGAGATAATATAAAATAAGAAAAATGCTAAATATTTCTGTCACAGTGGCCCTCATTTATCAAAAGTGCGTACACCAAATTTCCAGCGTACACCCAAAACCATGGTGACTTTGAGATTTATCAATATGGACGTTGGCGCACGGCACGCTCAAATCCTACGCCAGCTCAGGAGGTGGTGTACGCACGTTTTGAGTTAGTGCAAACATGCGCAGAAAAACAATTCCTAACACCACAAAACGCACTGACAAAGATATGCTATATTATGACCCACTGTAAAAAACAACAACAACAACAACAACAACAACAACTAAAGCCCTATTCGCACGGGATAAGTATTATCTGGTGACCTCGTGTGATTTAGAAATTATGTTTTTTCGTTATAGCTGTATGAAATTATAAACAGTCGTATCGATATCATTTTGATTGTTTTATAGTAATAAAAATTATTTTGTTCAGTTAGAGAACAGACACAATTAAAAACTGAACTGAGCATAATAGTAGCCCTATACGACGGAAGATTCAGTTTCAAAGCTAAATGTAAAAGTGCCCATTTAAGCGAGTTGTCATTGTACTGTTCTGTTTTTGTGTTTTTCATTAAGAATAATATTAAACACACCATTCAAGCAATTTACTCCCAAATTGGTGCTCATTCTAAAGTGAAAGTATAATAGCGCGGCCGCACGGGAATTCAAACCGGTTCGCATTATATGCAGCCTAGCGCCATTCTTTGTGAAAGATAAAGATAGAAATGCGCACAGGACACAAAAACCTTGCAAAAACGATATAGCCTACGATCCGCCTAATCCCGGCCAAAACACAGAGATGTCGATTCGCACGGGACTAATGTTATCACAGGACATCAGTGTTTGGTGAAATATGGTAGGTCATTTGCGGGGGAATTTTTACTTCACATATCACAGACATTCTCTGCAATTATTACAAATCACCTGAGGTCCCCACATAGGCTACTAATCCCGTGCGAATAGGGATATAGTTATTATAAACTTCAGTGTTTATTTTTGTGCAACATGGACTTCAAGGTTTAATTTGTGTGACTTTACCAAAGCATTTGATTTGTAGGCATGTATCCCTCCAGTTGCGAGCCTGTGCGCTTTACCTGACGTTTCAGGGACTGGGACTGAAAATAATTCAAACTGAAAAAATAATAAAAATGACATTCTTCTTCTTTTAAATAATAATAAAATAAATAATAATAATAATAATAATAACGACATTCTTCTTCTAAATAACAAATAGCGTCATTAATAATACAAATCTTAATAATAAGAAGACTCTTACAAATTGTCATGCAATTATATTAATGTGAATGAATGGTACTCCACATCACATCATCATCACTATTGTACACCCCAATACATGTGATGTGATACGAAATTAAATGCTAATTATTTCAAAACACGTGACGTGCTGTAAAATAATGAATTGTGATAGGTAATTTCTCATCCAAACAGCTATTTAAACTGGATTTCCACCGTACACCTTTTTGTGGGCGCCTTTAATCCCACTCCTTAAACTCCCAAATAAAACAATTTAGTTTTTTTTCCACTTCCCTGGTGATGGTCTCGATCTCCACGTCAGAGAAGTTTCGCTTCTTTGCCGTCTTCCGAGTGTCCATGGCGTAAAATGAGGGCGTGGGGGAGGCAGAGACTTGAATATATAGGGGCGTGTTATTCTAATGACGATCGTTTTCAGCCGCGGCATTTATCAAGGGCAGGTTTTGCGTACGTCTGGATTTCAGAGGTGCGCACAGCTTCATAAATCAGGCGGTGAGAGGAGTGTAAGCATAATCTTACGCCAATATATACGCCCGTTTCTACGCAAGATTGATAAATGAGGGCCAGTGTGTGTATAGGCAGGAAGATGAAGACAATTCTCAAACAAAGTTTTAATGATCAAGGAATCTCAGGTGAGTAAATACAGGCAAGTATACAACACACTCTTTACATTGATGTAGGCAACAATACCAGACAAAGAGTGACTGAAAAGGCAGAACTAAATAGGGAACACAAACGAGGCTGATGACACACAGCTGGAACAGATAAACTAATGATGACAGTGACCATGGAGACAGGCGAGTGGCGGGAAACTGGAACAAAGGAATATGTGACATGGAAACAGGATGACAACACAAACAAAAAAGCATGTGACAATTTCTTGCGCCAAAAAGTAATAGCAATAAATAACACCAGTAATATGCTCTTATTAACAGCAAATGCTTTGTAAAAACAGAAAATAACAGCACCTTTCAGCCTGTCACCATCATGCAAACATGAAATATCAAACATGCAGTAGTAGTTCTTTACAGGTTTTTCCTTTGAGCTTTTTTCCCTGTTGTTTTTATGTTTGGCGAATGGGTTTGCACATGTCTGTTGCACTCGTGTCTCGCGTCTTTTGCAATGAAAAGGCATTCTAAAAACAAAGCGCTCAAGTTAGAAGAAAGTTTGCTGGCATCTAGTATCTTTGCTTTTTCCGATTCCACTGCCCGCGCCATCAGGTGGTCGGATCATTTTCTTTTGACATTTGTCAACATGCATATAACGTTTGCTAACATTTTTATTCAAAACCGTGATTTCTCGATTTAATAATAATAAAATCACGGCAAAACATTAAATTCGAATTAATAGGAAAAATCTTCCTGCCCTACTTTAAAGGTGTCATGAACTGGCTTTTAAAAAAAATTATACTGTTGTCTGAGGTCTACTTGAGACTCTTTTGCATTCAAAAACATCATAATTAATAAGTAATAGGCTATGGTTTTGAGGCTCTCTCATGGCATGGTTTTGATGGGCGTGCCGCACTGAAGATTTGGAAGTAAACGCCCACAGCTTGGATTGGATAAGCTTTGCATATTTAATGAGCTTCGGCTCCCACATGGGTACACGTGAGGCATTGTTTTGAAAGTGTGTGACAAACGGCAACCGGAACAAACACAATGATTTATCTCTCATCCACCCGCATATAATATGAATGCTATTTTATATTACTTGGCCCGCCCCGTCAGTCTACATCTACACAATGTAACATTGTATTTGATCTGTAACAATGCAATACTATACCATATACACATTTTTTACTCACATTAGTGTGTTGCTTCATGCATTCATGTAATATCATCCTGTCTGCAAACGAAGCCGGTGAAATGAACATACGTGCAATGTCTTCCCCACGTGAGCTGGAACTTCATTAAAAATAAAGTTTAACCACTCATCTCTAATATTATAATCCGAAGGAAGCTTATGCAGGGACTGCATTCTTCCACAACCAGGCACAGCGCAATGTATTACTCTCTTCGGCATGTTTATAGCTTGGTAGCACGATCCGTTTAGCTCCACGAGTCGGTGGGCGGGGCTACAGAAGCAGACATGCATATTTATCTGTAGATGCAACGTTTCTTCATCCTATTATGTCAGTGGTCAGCATATTCTGAGAGCTCTCATTTTCTGGGCCTGGGGTCAATAAAAGCTTTTCTTTGACAAACAAGGAAGTTTTCAGCTCTGAAACTTACAGGATATTCTTATATAATGATGAACTTTTATATATCAAAGGCTCAAGGGAAAGTTGATTTCTCAGTTCATCACCACTTTAAATACGTTTAATATCTTCTTTCTGACCCTAGAAGAGGAGAATCATCAGGGCTGGCTCCATGAACTCATAAAGCCTGCGTTGACAGAGAAAGTTGATGATCAGTGTCATACCAACAAAACCTGATTGGATTGGTTCAGTTTTGTCAGTTTAAAACTAATCCCATAACCCTGAGTTTGTTTAACTACCATCATGGTACGAGCCCCGGGACTCCGTGGTTGCCCTTCAGTCCCCTCTCGTTTTTCTTCTGACATTCTCTGTGTATCTTCTGCACCTCGTTTTCTAATACAACATCCACAAATAATATCTACATCCTCTTAGTATGCTCCTTCCACTGAATGATTCCAATTATCATAAATAATATTAATAAATATAATCTCTCTAATTAGCACATACACTGATTAAGCTAAGCCAGAGTCAATGATGAATTGTTTTATTATATGAATTTGCAGATAATAATGAATAGTAAACATCAATAGGAAAATCAATATATATTGTTAGGAAGTCTTAGCAGTGGGTAGGCAGGCAGCAATAATATAATAAGTCTCTTAAAGGTGATTTAATTTTCCTTTCAGGGAATGCGCCAAACAGTGTAACCAGGTTCCATCCACCAAAATTCCAATACAGGAAAAACAAAGTACAAACAAAAGTAGAAGAAAAACGAAACAAAAGAAAATAATATTTACATGAGAACCGTCAAGACATTGACTACTGGCCCAACAGTCACGTTCAGTTCTCCCACTCTCTTTGTCCAAACAATTAGACTCTTTATAGCTGAGGCTCCTCCCCTCAAATTCAAACAAACCAATGACAGGGCTATTTCACTTACAATCTGCATAACTTGTTTATGAGATCATATATTTTACATCAAAATTCAAACATGAATATTAGCATCTTCTTTATCAAGCTTCATTTTCCTCATGAAAACCAACAATAATCCAACAATAAGACATGCATTCAATGTAATAACATTCAACATTCTCAATGCTTGAACTCCTCCTTTGGAATGGTATAAATCAAGCTTCCTGTTCGCGGGCCCCTCCTATTAGGAATTTCCAGGAAGAAGGTAAGACTAAGAGAATCACCATTAACAAACAAATCATTATTTGTCTAATTTTCATTCACCTGTTCTTGTTTACAGGCACAAAATAGATAAGACATGAGTCACAATGGAATGTGCACCTTCCATTTGACACATGTGTGAGACAAAACGGTGAATAAAATGATCTTGAAAACAAAACCCATTGTTTGGTTCTTTGAGATGAACGTAACATACCTCACTTTATCACGTATATATATATATACACAGATTATTATTTATATGCATTTTGTAAACACAATATTTTTTATTACATTCTTTTAAATAAGCTCATTGTAATACAGTTTCAGTGAGTTTGGCTTCGCCTTATTGACAAGCAAAGTTCCTCCCCTCACTTGGTCCCTTTGGTCTGCTTTAAAACATCAAAGATCTCATTAGGAAAGTTAGCTGCTCTGTGCCTTAACTTAAAGATTGTATCAACATGCCTTTAACAACACACTCTCATAAAGAAGCGGCACAATAGCAACATTTATCCTGCACCTCCAGAACGTCACTTTTGTTTTGCATTTCAAATGCCACTCTGGATTCCAGGGTTTACCTGAGGATAAAAATCTGTGATCATTTATTTTTTTATTTTCTGTTAGACAGAAAAGGATTTTATTTATGCATGAGCTGCAGCTCCAAAAGTATAGTTTTACTGTTCTCTTTGTGCATGATATTACCAGTCGTCAGAATATAACTTTTAGGAACAGTCCCAAATATAACACATTCTAACAAATATAACACGTCAAAATATCTATATATTGCATATCTAATAGTTTAAATTATAATATTTATGTTAATGTATTAATAATATAAATATGTAAACAAAATTTGTCTAAACATTTTTGGGTTTTTGTGTCAAGCAAATGCATAATATTAAAATATTGCCGAGGCTTTGATGGAATCCTTGATGGAGTTAATGTGACAATGTCCCAAGAGTCAAGTGAAGACATTACTAGTGGGAAGGATAATTCTTATTCTTTCTGTATCTGTGTGAAAAATGCACTCTATCATTCAAAATTTAGAGTTAGTATGATTTAAAAAAAATATTTTTGAAAGAAAACATTATGCTGACCATAAGGCTGCATTTATTTAATTACAAATACAGTAATATGTGAAATATTTGTACTATTTAAAATAGTATTATTATTTAAAATATTTTTCTGTTTTAATATAAAAACTGGTAACACTTTAGTTAAGGTTCCAATTCTCACTATTATCTAGTTGCTTATTAGCATACATATTACTATGATATTGGCTGTTTATTAGTACATACACATATTAATGTCTTATTCTGCATGACCATATTCTACATTCCTAATCCTACCCAATACCTAAGTTTATTACACAGCTCTGTGGAATACTTGATTCTGATTGGCCAATCGCGCATTCCAGCGGTATGTTATTCCCAGATAACAACAGCCAAAGTCAGGGGTTTTACATTTACATTTACATTTATGCATTTGGCAGACGCTTTTATCCAAAGCGACTTACATTGCATTCAAGGAACACATTTTACATGTTGTCAGTTCTTGGGTTTTCAGGGTTTTCAAACTTTATGATGCCAAGGACCCCCAAATATGATGAACCTTTATGAGGGACCCCCTTTCTAAAATCCATCTTATTTTATGTACGAAAAAACATTTAAACTGTTAGATACATAGTAAGTGTGACATTATAAATGCAACATATTGTTTCCCAACTTAAATCGGCTATTAATGTTGGATGTATAAACCCAAAGAAGAACATTTTCAATTAAAAACGATTTTTATAAACAGCTTTCACAATAAATGTATGCAAGCAGCATACGTACTGTGTTAAGAATACTGCTTTACAGCCCCAGTAGAGCAAGATAAAGGGGACTATAGGGACTATAGTGAAAAACTCACTAGAAAGATACAAAGCAAACATATACAATTCTGGAATGTATATGGCAAGAAAGGAGAGAAACCGTTAGAATACTCAGTAAACTTTATCCATTTTGGCTTTTTATTCTCTGAAATTTTCTGGGGACCCCTTAAAACCTTCTGGAGGACCCCTGGTTTGAAAACCCCTGGCCAAAGTGAATAACACACAGCTCATCCGGGTACTACTTGACATTGACCGGTATTACTTAACGTGTCATTCCACTGTCGTTGACTGTCTGGCGCCATCTTGTGACTGAAAAACACTTAATCACCACGGGTTACAATTGAAGACTTCAAGTATTTCACGGCTGGAACTTTACTTTATAAAGTTTTAAATATGGATATTTTTCTTACACAAATGCATCGATTCGCTTCAGAAGGCCTTTATTAACCCCCCAGAGCCGTGTAGAACGTTATTTGACGGACAGATGCAATTTTTATGAACTTCAAAAACAGAGCTACAACTAACATTACTGATATTATAAAGCTTGGATTAGCCAGGACTTTTTTAATACAACTCAGATTTATTCGTCTGAAAGAAGAATGTCATATACACCTAGAATGACTTGAGGGTGAGTAAATCATGGGTTCATTTTCATTTTTGGGTGAACTATCCCTTTCAGCATTAATTTAAACATATATGGTAAAAACAAATCTTTTCAGCAATAGATAAAGGCTTAAAGCAGTTTGGAACTCCGCTTCCCGTCGGGTCCTGATCACTCTGTCGGGGTTTATTCTGCGATAACAACCGGCTGGATGTACATTATCCCTTACTTAACTACTACCTTTACTAACTATTAATAAGCAATTAGGAGCTTATTGAGGCAAAAATCAATAGTCAATCTGAAATCATTTTAATATGCTGATTTTGTGGTCAAAATGTATTATTGAAAATTATTGTTCTGCTTATTTTTTTGTGGAAATCGCTGATGATACGTTTTATCAGGATTGTTTGATGAATCAAAATTTCAAAATTGAATTTTTTGTTACAATGTACAAGTTTTTACACAAGTTTTTGTCACATTTGATCAATTGAATAAAAGTGAATAAAAGTGTTAACTTCTTAATTTCAATTTCTTTCTAATGTCCTAAAAACTGATTAATAAGGTAATGATATATAAGCTATAAAACATGTTGTGGTTAAACACATTACTGGTTGCGTCATGCAAACATACACTAACAATATGCAAATATTGCTGAGGCATTGATGGAATCCTCCGAATTAAGTCATGTGTTGGTGGTGCAAAATAAGATATTAGTAGAGGGAAGGATAAAACGTAATAATTCTGCATCTGTATCATGCATATCTTCTACTGTATTCCACTAAAATCTTGGCATGTAATAGTAGCACAAAACACTGCAAAAACAAATAAATAGCGCAGGCCATGAGGCTGGCAGCGGCCTAACCAGCACAGGCATCAGGGAATGGCACTGCATGCAGCCCTGCCAATGCCTCTGTCAGGGGAGGGTGAAGAAAGGACTGACAGAGGTTAGAGAAAAGGGAAAAACACAGACCATCCAGGAAAAGGAAGCCCTCTGGTTCCTGGCCTGGCACGGGGGAGTCCGGACAAGGGTTGGCTGTAAGAGATGGAGAGGGCGTTTGGCCGTTTCAGCTGTGGCAGGTTCATATCACAGCAGTCCCAGGTTTTAGCATAGACAATGCATCTGTTATACCGTGCCATCAAAGGGCTCATGTGTGACTGCAGAGACATTTCTCTAGGTCAGAGAGAAGTCAAGAGGTTCCTTTAAAGACAAATCTGCACAATGTGCCTGTATGATTCAGTTATGCACATCATTGGAGCATGTCAAATATGCATCAGAAGAAGTGTTTAACTCAACATTCACTGCACTTTAAAACATAATACTCTTACTTGTTCTGGACAAACTGAGTATCAGTAGAAACATTTAAGACTCCAGCTTCGATATCTGACCACTGCTTATGATAAAACTAGGTTGCGGTGACAATCATTTCTTAATTTATGTAAGGAGTGCAAAATAATCAATTTGTAATGTTTGATATTTTTAATAGTATGAAGTCTGGTTTATTTGTGTTCACATCAGGGGTGTCCAATGCTTCTCAATCATCTTATGTGCACAACTCCAGCCTTCTGCATGACCACGTCCTGTGTAAACTTCCTCCTTTGCAGCTCTGAAAAAAAAAAAGCCCAATAATCTTTCTACACGTCAAAAATTAAGTGAATTAAAACGATTGCAAGATGGTTTGTGTGTGATTTTCATGCGATTTAGGGTGTATTCATATGAATAAAGAATGTTTACAGTATACATGCTAAGCAGGTGTAGCGCTTAGCTCCATAGGCTAAAATGCTAAATACAACATATTTCAACATTATATGTCCAAAACCCATATTAGATCACAATCGGAAGTTATTACACACACTCATTGGTGTGTAATATTTGAAGTGAGTTTTGAGTAAAAGCATAATATTTAAATAAATATTTTAAATTGTCTTATGTAGCTGCTAATTGTAGTTCAAATGCACCTATTTTGTTACAAACATTCTCAACAATTTGCCGGCTTTTCTTTTCTTTTCTTTTCTTTACTTTCTTTCTTTTTTTTCTTTCTTTTTTTTTTTTTTTTTAGAAAGATTTCAGGTAATGTATTAATGAATCTGGGATGAAAGTGTTGATGGGCAAGCAATGTAATGCCAGAATAGAGGCTAATAATGGCTGAATAAAAACAAAAGAATAATGATAAAAGAATAATGAAGATTAAGTCTCATACCGGCAGAGGTGCTAACATTTGTTGAGAGAAAACAATAGAATCGTATAGGGGAAATACATAATTTCATTTGGATTTTTATTAGCCTTCTCTAAAACACACATGACATGATCTTATTATTATTTATAAAATGCATAGGTTTAGAGATATCTCCTCATATTTGAAATGAAGCATGCCCACACACTTTAGTATGGGGAACACATATTCAGTATTAACTACGACTTTTGCCTCAATAAACTCCTAATTTACTGCCTATGTATAGTTAGTAAGGTAGTTGTTGTAGTGGTTAAGTTTAGGTATTTGGTAGGAGTAAGGGATGCATTCAGAATAAGGCATTACTATGTGCTTTTCTATGCGTGTGGGTGTGTATATGCTACATATTCTCACTCCCAACTCGTATATATGCACTCACAACTGAGATTGTGTTTGCTTGCATAAAAAACTGGGACAAACCTGCCTGTTACTACAGCAAGATAAAATAATGCATGACTATAGCCAAACATATATGAATCAGTCTAGAGTGTGACTCATATGTGCCAAAGGGAGAGATTAACAGTTTAACACTGCACTGATTTATGGTGGTGTGTTTCAGGTATCGCACCATTGTTAATATTGGCAGGGCATGAGGCTCAGTGAGCCGTAAAATTCTCTCGTAAAAGCCTGAATGAATGTATATGGGGGATTCTTCTTCTGGCTGGAGATCTGACGTTTGCTATATATTTTATTTGATATTGCAGGTTGCTGTTTATCTTTTGAAAATAACAATGTAATGTAAAAATGAAAAGTGTATCTAAATATGTACTCTCCACCATGAGCTGTAATTCATTTAGGTTCTCATTGTTTTCATGTGGACTTTGCAAACCCCACCATATTTAAATTTTTTTATTTCAAAATCTACAAAAAATGGCCAACATATGTTTTTAATATCGATTCTACAAAACATTTACATTGATATATTTTATTTTAGTTACTGTAATGGGACACTGGGTGCTTTTTTAAACTGCCCTTGACTACGCCACTCCAATTTTATTTGAGTAGGAGATCCCAGATCATCTGATGGCTTCCCACACAGCTATTCAATTTAATGAATATACGCAAGGCAGAATAACTATAAACAAAGCCTTACTTTTATTAAATACATGGACATTTTGGTTTTATTTGTTTTCACTCAAAAGCTGGTCAAACTTTCTAATTGAAGATGGAAATACAAGTAACTATAGAGGGTAATAAAATGTCTCTTTTGAACATTCTATTGGCTATGTAACTTTGCACCTACATGTCAACTAACTCTCATTAGTACGGTGACACATTGCTGCTACATACATATTATTTTTTACACTCAAATATGTCGTAATAACGAGATGTTATGTCGTTTTAACAACATCTTTTCTCGTAATAATGAGATCCTATGTCGTAAAAACAAATATTTATACCTGTACAGCTTTTGGCTGATTATGGAAGCCACGAGAGAAGTACCACAGCCATACACTCCTTAAGAAAGGACAACCAATTTAATACTTCTGTACAAAGGAGTCATTTATCTTGATGCGTGCTACCGATTGTTCCACACAATAAAACAATTTGCTTTAACAATAAAACGGCAACACTCACATGCAATGTTCTGTACCAACCATTCAGCATCCACCGCTCATTCAGCTTAACATAACCAGCTTGAAAGCATTTATAACACACATCTAAAATCAAGTAAGCAGTAAAAGAAAACCAAAATATTACACGCAGCTGGCATTATCCCATATTGTTTGGATAAAGCATACATATAAAACCCTATAGAGTCATTGGCTTTTGGCCAACACATAAAAACACATAACATAAAAATGTGAATGTAAGCAACCATTCGACCTATGGGAAGGGGTGTGGAAATAAAAGCAAATTGCACCTTCTGCAGGTACCCACAACAGCTACCTAACCCCTGTTGACTAAATATACTTATTTACTTATTCATTATTTAAAATGCACCTATTATGGTTTTTCGTATTTTATCTTTCACAAAGTGTGTAATATAACTGTTTGGGAATGTAAAAGGTCCGCACATCAAAGATCAAAATACACAATAAATTATGCTATTGTCTACAAAAAGAAAGAACCAATTCTGAACTGCCTGAAATGAGTCGTCAGTACTTAGTCCTGCACAGACCTATATGTTGGTTTGTAACAAATCTGCATAATGCCAGTTTATGGCCTTCATTGGTTGTCTGCTAAAATGTCTACTTTGACACGCCCTCAAACCCTGTAGTTGAGGTCTGGAAGATTTTGCTTCGTGTTGTTGTAATGTCAAGAAGATGCTGTTGTCTGCGATGCGAGAGCAAATCTGCTTTGCATGTACTTTAAAATGACTTGGGTTGAAATTGATACAGTAAAACACAGTCATTACTGAAATTAAGATATGGTAATGGCTGTTTTGTTCCGGACACGCTGTAAGCGGTAGACCAATTACAACAGACTGGTGCATCTGACCAATCAGAGCAGAATAGGCTCTCGGAAAGGAGGGGTTTAGAGAGATCGAATCCTTTATCAAACCAAATCAGACACTATGAGAAAACAGGTATGTATATTATGAGAAAATGAAAGTGTTTTTTTAAACTTGAATGCATGTAAAACTATTGTAGGAGACCTCCAAAACAAAATTAGGAACCTTTAAAAATAGCATAATTGGGGCACTTTAATTTAATCACTTCAATCAGCAAATATTTATTATTTTTTGCCTCTTGAAGTACATTGTGTAATATATTTAATCAATTCAAGGTTATAATAAGTTAATTTAAGGATTTTTACCCTTATTGTGGTACACTGATATCAATACAATTTTTATTCAATGTACTTTCACATACACTGAAGGACACATTGACCTCATGCAATCTCTTTTCTCCTGACATGGACCTTTGACCAGTCATTATCATAGCTCAATTCAAATCATGCCTAATTAGCTGCACGATCAATTGGCATAAGCACCTTTGTGATTTAATATGTGATAATCGCATACTGAACTGTGTAGCCGATTTCCTTTTCTTTCATCTGATAGAATGTCATGTTCTGTGACCTTTATGCTTTTTATGTGTCTGCAGTCTTTCAAATGAGTCAGTAACCAAGCCAAGCCAAGCAAGCCAAACCTTCACTGAAATTCACAATAAACATTTCATACTTCTCTCTTCTGCCATTTCGAAAAGGCATTTCGCCCAAATACCAGTAATTAGATGACTGATTGTGGGCTTCAGTCACTTGTTATCATGAAGTGGCACAATATTATTGGATTTGGTGTATATCACTTTCTTTCATTCATTTGCAGCTTCTATCAGCGACATTCTCACGGGCTAATATCTAGAGCTAACATGATTGCTTGCTCCTTTTTTCTCTGCCTGATTCATTTGTTGCTGTGTATTAGCAGGCTGTAGAAACCTGGCTGGATCTTCATCCTTCTAATGTCATTACTGTGATGGAGACATTCATTTCATGTCACCCTTTATTCGTTTGAAACTGGATTGAAATGAGTCAAGATGTAAGTAACTATAACTGCGAGGCAAAGGCAGAGCATTTGGACTGAAATATTGTTTCTTTAGAGGCCACTACACACTTTCAAAGAGTTATTAAAAAAATTCGAAAGAAACTCCAAACATTGATGATCAACTGCAATTTAAAACTAAATGTTAAGAGTCAACATCCAGCAACGCACATACTGTCAGGATCACAGACACTCCCTCACTCACTCAGCCTTCACACTCACCAGAGTATTAAACATGCACACCTGACACTCATCAACCCTCATCACCAGCACTATAAGTAGCACACATACACACTAGCTGTGTCTCATTTCGAAAGGCTGCATCCTCCGGAGGTCGCATTTGAAGGCTGCATGCGTCTCAAGGCTGTCTCGTTTCAAAAAAGTAAGTAGGATACTTCGAATGCGACCTTCAAATGCGCCCTTCTTTTCAGGAATTCGGAGTGTGAATGAGATGTACCTTCGTTGCAGCAGATAACCCACAATTCTTTGCGTCGCCATTAACTACCGTCATATGTTTCTTTTTTTTTTAAATGGCGGCACCGGCTGATAACAACGTTACACATGCAAGCGAAGGTGTGGTGTTTAAATGTAAGTAGTTTCAAGTTTGTTTTTTAAATTTGTACTGTTGTTACTTCAATAGATAGTTGTGGTAAACAGGATTACAAGTGTTTCGTGATTTTTAAACGTTTAGAACAGTACTTTGCTGGCAAGGCAAGAAACATTTAATTTGTTGTTAACTGTAGAAATTGACAATCATCTTATATTTTATAATAAATGGATTTCTAATTTTAGTTTTAAGAAATTAATGTTAATTTAGTTTTTTTGTTCAATTATATTTTTTCTTTAAGATAGACAATATTCACAACCTATGCATCTTTTTCTATATCAAGTAACGTTATAGATCAGAATTAATATAACAACGACCAAACTTAGTTTTTGCTTCAGTTTTCTTAATTATCTAAAAATCATGAACACTGGGTTACATTATGTAATTTGTAGCAGTTTCACAGACAGTGCTCATCTATGATAATATTGTATTTGACCTAAATAGTAATATTATGTATAGATAAATGTATTTGTAATTATCGCCTCATTACCCTACAACTTACTTGAAACGTCCTCTGGCAAAAACGGATAAACTTTGTTCTTCTTAATATCCTCCTCCTTTGTCTCTGTAACAGATATCTGTTGTATGTATGGCGCAGCTCCTCAAGTATTGAACAAAAAACAACAACAAATGAACACATCTTTTAAAAATTACTTTCCAAAGTTATAAATAATTTTCATTCATTTAACTGGGGTGAGTGAGAGAGCGCTGTGAACGTGTTGGCATAGCAACTTAATACTTCCGGTTTCCTTTTCTGCCCATGCGTCCTACGAAGGACGTCTCGTTTAAATTCTGATTAAGGACACTCCGTGTACTGCATCCTTCACAGGATGCGTCCTCTGGAGGACGCAGCCTGCGAAATTAATGAAATGAGACAGTGTCTGAAAACCAAGGCAGCGTTTCAAACGAACCTCACAAAACTGACTTCAAATACCAGCTAATATTTAATTGCTACAATAGTAATTTCATGCTATAAATTATATCAAAAGTGGAAAACGTTTGTCAAAAAACATACATTTATACACTAACTGACCACCAACTGCAACTTTAAGATACCATCTTAATTTTTTTAGCTCAACTGTCACAGAATGATATGCTCAGGATTGTGGAATATCAAAGGCAGTGAAAGATACATCTACGCTGCCTTAAAAAAATAAGATGAAGGCATCTCAGGAGGAGACAGGAATTGAAGCCAGCATTGGATTTAGAGGTGCCTTGATGCCTTCCTACCTTGGACTGCATCCACCAACGGCAGCATTTTTAAACTTTCGGGCACAGCTTTATGCTGCGTTCACACCAAACACGAATAGAGCATCTGGAGTGAGTGATTTCAATGTTAAGTCAATGGAGAGGCTCTTTGATGCGCGTCTGGAGGTCCTGTGGCGCGACTCCGCCTCATTCGTGCGTCCAGTTTGTGCGAATGACGTGAATTTGATGCGAATTAAGCATCTTGTGAGTTGTGTTTTTTTTTGGGCATTCACGCGTTTGAAGCAAATTCGCGTCTGACGCCCAAGTTGAAAAATCGGAACTTTGCCGTCAATTCGCGCCACGTTAACCAATCGTTAAGTGACGTGATGACAAACCCCGCATAATTTAAAAATACTACTGTTATTGTGTCTCAACTTAGTTTTAAGACTTTTTCAGGTGAGAATGTAGTTGTTTAAAGCTCAAATCTGTGGTTTATTTATAAAGAGGGCACCTATTTAAAAAAATATTTGTTTTTCGAGTTGTGAGATCCAGGCGATCAGCGGGCGCTCAACGCTCATTAACCCCGGTGAGAGCAGCCTTACCTCGGCCAGTTCTTCTGACGTTTGCCGCTGGCTTGGATGTCTCTGTAGTGGTTAAACATGAGATGTAATTCATCTTGTGCAGATTTAACGGCCGATCTTTGGTCTCATGAATCTATAATTAGTTGTCTGCCAAATCGTTTTGACTGAGGGCAAAGAGGAGCTCCATAACTTTATTTGTTAGGATATTTAAATATACATGCAGTGAAGGTAATAGTGCGTTACCTGCACCACATCTGTGTGTCTATTAATGTTTCATATATTTTTAATGAAAATGAAAATAGGCAGAGTGGTGTTTTATGACATATTTCTCCTGGAGCGCATTGAATGCGCATCTATTTCACAGCAAATGGATTCAAAATGTTCAAGCTTCAAACTAGACGTGATTTTGACGCTCTATTCGTGTTTGGTTTGAACGCAGCATTAGTCTTCTGTTGTACTTTACCAGTGTTGTTACCTCGATTAAAGGCTTATTTAAGTTTTGCCGCTAGAGGTCACTTATTCAAAACAAAGGCGTAGCTTGATGACTAAAAAAAGGATGACTAAATGTATATCCAAAAAGTTGCTTGTCCGTCTAATAAAATACATACTATATTAAAGCTTCTTTGGTGTTTCCATGGTTTCTACTGAAATTAAGGGTAGCGCAGATATGACGTCAATTGACCCTTTCACATATACAGTCTTTACTGGTTAATTACTGTAAGAGATTTAGGTCATGTGTGAACAGGACCTTTTAAAAAATACAGGTATATTGGTTCTGGCAATTTAAGGGAAGTTGTAACATTATCAGTACGGTAATGTGTTCTGTATTAATGCAATATGAGCATGTACGAAGCAGTGTTAATTTTGACAGCAAATTTTGATTTAGTTTTAGTCATAGTCTTTTGACTAAAATGCCATTTAGTTTTAGTCACCTGAATTGTTTTTAGCTTTAGTCTAGTTTTAGTCGACTAAATATCATAGGATTTTAGTCGACTAAATCTACAGTAGATTTAGTCTCCTAAAATCTAATAAGTTTAGTTAAATTGTAATACATTAAGCATTACATAACCGACTGTCACTTGAACTGACATTTTGACATAATTTTGTTTTTGACATTAAATATACACGAAAGAGAGCTTAATTCACTTTTTTGGTTTATTTTTTAAAAACATCTATATAGTTTTTATAACTTTGTATTTCTGTTTTAGTTAGTAGGCCATATCAGGTTAAGCTAAAGCTTCAAATAAGTTTGTTTATTATTTCCTTTTATTTCAGTTAACATTTATTTAATTTCAAGTAATGAAGATTCTTTTTTATGGTTTTAGTTAGCCATTATAACCCTGATACTTTATTGAATATGTGTAAAATACTGGTCTTTCCTCCTGACTATGAATTGAATGGGAATTAAATTAAATACAGTTTATTGTGTAAGCAAAAACAAATATATAATGTGTGACTTTTAATTATAAACAAGCTCGAAATACACCGGGACTCTTATTTTGAAATATCTGCGCCTTACTATTTCAGTTGCAGGAGCTCATTCAAGTTCAGATGAAGGAGATAAAATATGCGTTGTTACAACTGTCTAAAACATATTACTATATAAGCATCGTAAAGTAAACATTGTCATTGTTCATCAGCATTAGTTCATAAACAATTGCCTGGCATAAATGTGCACTATTTATTGATTGTGAACCGCTCTGCAGCGCTGTATTGGGAATGCGTGAGCCTGTAGAGCGGTTAGATCAGCACGTTCAAATTAAATGTGCGCATCTGTTACACAGGATATCAGTTCTGACTGGATCTCGTCCCTAATCGTACCTCCCTAACATTTTCGTCTTGTTTTTAATTGTTGACGAAAATGACAGTTGTTTTTCCTCAGTTTTTGTCATCCAACACTAGTTTTTATTTAGTTATAGTCTCGTTTTCGTCAGTGAAAAAAGGTTGTTGACGAAAATTATGACAAATTATTCGTCAACGAAATTAACACTGGTACGAAGTAATGACGTAAGAAGTCTATGGAGTCTCTTATGGAGATGACATGATTACTCTGCGCTGTTTACAGTAAGCTTTTTAATAGTTTTTGTATTTAAACATACGCTAGATGATCATTTTTGACCGTTGTGCCACGGTCACAGCTTTTTCAACGTGTCACACACGAGACCCAGCTTTCTTTTTCATTCATCAGTGCTGCGGCTCTGCAGTTGGATACTATTATGCGCGTCTCATGTTTTTAAGAGCAAAACACGTTCTGTTTGATCATTCCTTATAGCTGTCACTCAGATGTCAACAAATTTAATAGATACTATATAATAGAACTATAGCTGATTTCTGTGGATTTAAACATTGTTGGAAATGTTTGGGATTATGTAAGTACTCAGGTCAACAAAATATATAACTTTGTTCTAGTGGTTTTTGGATATTGTAATCGAAAAATCTTACATATTGTGCCTTTAAGTCATCCAAGTCATTCAGTCATCCCTTATTTCCTCGTCTGATCCCTTTTGTGTGTGTGCTCTGGAAAACTGTAAAACAAGCCTAACATTTATTTTAAGCCTTCCAGTACTTCAAGTAACTTTCTATTGATCATCTCACCTGTTTGTGGACTGTTCTTGCCGATTCACCAATAAACGTACCTTATTGAATTTATCCATCTCTCTACCGTCATTATGTCGAATCTGGTGGAACCAATCCCTATGTTACATTTCAATACATTTCTGATGTTTTATGCCAAACTCTTACCTTTTCTGTTCCCTTACAGTCAAAGAGCACAACCATCAAAGTTCCTGGAACCACTTCATTACTTGTGTTCACCGTCAGTCCTGTGGTCAATTCAGCACCCTACTCTGGCTTGGGAGAGGACTGCAATGACATCCTGCTTCAGTGTTTGCTTGCCCTGGAAATGCAGCTACAGCGCTTGGCTACTGACAGAGCAAAGATATCCTCTACAGAGCTCTACAATGGGCTAATCCATCCAGCTGGATACATTCATCACTCACTTCCGTGAAGTTTTCACATGGCTTGCTGGTGACACCACAGTGAGTGAAAATTTAATAAAATGTGTCCAGGAAAGGATACCATTCTTGATTATTCCCTGAAGTTCAGAACCCTGGCAGAAACTAACGGATGGAATGAACCAGGATTGCTCACTGCCTACCATAATTGACTGAATCCAGCACTGCGGCTATGATAACTCCATCGGACTAAAGCATTTCATTCAGTTATCCATCCGAGTGGCTCACCATATGATTCATTGTCTGGAGGACCAGACAGCCTTGCACCTGCCTACCAGCCATCTCTGTCAATGCCTCCAGAACCAGTATCAGAGCCCTTGCAAGTGAAGCCGGTGGTGCTTCCGGAGGAGGTCGCTGGTGGAGGTGGCTGTGGCTGTGGTTGAACCGGACCCCGAGTTGACGGATATGCTTTCCCGGGCCGCCGAAAAGGGTGGGCTTGCGTGGAACCCTCCACCACGTCCCGAACCTTCTAGGTTGGATGATTGGTTTCTGTAGGGGGTCGCGCTGGTTCTCAGCGTCCCGCCCCAGTTCCATTCTTCCCGGAAGTGCATGAGGAGCTTACCAGGTCGTGGACGACACCCTTTAGTGCCAGAAACAGACCTGGTGGCTCCTCCCTCCTCGCTACCCTTGACGGCGGGCAGGCCAAGGGGTCTGAGGGGATCCCACCGGTTGAGCGTGCCGTCGCGATACAACCGTGTCCGGCGGCCGTCTCCAACTGGCGCAGTGACCCTTGTCTCCCGTCCAAAGCCTGTAGGTTTTCGTCCAGTCTGACTGGAAGGCCTACAGGTCCTGCGGACAGGCGTTAAACCTGGCCGATATGAGGGAGACCGACAAGAACCGGTTCCTGGACTCCCCCGTTTCGTCGGCCGGTGTTTCGGTGACACGGTCGAGAACTTCGCCCGACAGTTCTCGGCCGTCCAGAAGCAGATGGAGGCGATCAAGCACATCCTGCCCCGGCGGTCCGCTGCTGCCTCCACCCCGCCGCCGGCCCAGGCGGAGGCGTGGAGCCGGCCGCGGGAAGGACGTCCAGCCCGCTCAGGCCGCTGCCAAGCCAGGTAGCAAGCGCCGTCGTAAGAGACCCTGAGACGGGCCACCCAGAGATGGAGGAAACTGCTCTTCAGGAGATGGCTGCAGCACCACTCCTTCCCCCGAGGAGGGCCGGGGGAGAATTTTTTTGTTCTGTTATTTCTGTTCTGTACCCAAATTATCAGTAAAAGAGCAATTTCCAACATCTCTGGGTGCCAAGAGAGCGCGTCTGGCGGTATGCGACGCTACCATGCCTAGTTCCCCTCGGACACCTCTCCCTTCGCCAGCGGGGGGCGTTGGCTGTCGGGACGCACTCAATGTGCCTCCTCACACTCGCCCGCCCCCCCAGTGGATGCAGATTCGTGTGTCTCTCACCCAGACCCCTCCACGGACCACTCCCATGTCGTCCACGGGTCCCTGTGTTCCGCTATGCTGCCCTGCTGCGGGTACGTCTGTGGTGCCGATGACCCCGCTTGTACGGTCTCTGTGGGCCTGGTTAGCGCTCCCCAGCCCGCTGGCTCATCTGCACCATCAGACTCGGCTATGCGATTCAGTTCGCCCGGCGTCCCCCCAAGTTCAGGGGCGTTCACTTCACGTCTGTGACGAGGTAGAACTCCCCTGTACTTCGGGCGGAGATCGCTGTCCTACTGGCGAAGGACGCGATAGAGCCGGTCCCTCCAGCCGATAAGAAGTCAGGGTTCTACAGCCCGTACTTCATTGTACCAAAGAAAGGTGGCGGGTTACGACCGATCTTGAATCTGCGATACTTGAACCGTTCCTTACACAGGATGCAGTTCCAAATGTTGACGCAGAAGCGCATCTTCAGGTGCGTCCGTCCTCAAGATTGGTTTGCAGCGATCGACCTGAAGGACGCGTACTTTCATGTCTCGATTATCCCTCGACACAGACCGTTTCTACGCTTTGCATTCGACAGATGAGCATATCAGTACAAAGTCCTGCCCTTCGGGCTGTCCCTGTCGCCCCGTGTCTTCACGAAAGTCGTGGAGGCGGCCATTGGTCCCATGAGAGAGCGTGGTGTTCGCCTTCTCAACTACCTGGACGACTGGCTGATCCTTGCTCAGTCGCGGGGTCAGTTGTGCGAACACAGGGACATGGTGCTTCGACACCTCAGCCAGTTGGGTCTTCGGGTCAACCGGGAGAAGAGCAAACTCTGTCCCGTACAGAGGATCTCTTTTCTCGGGATGGAGATCGACTCGGTCGCCATGACAGCGCGCCTCACTGAGGCTTGTCGTCGCCGCTCAAAGACAAGCACATTCTGGTCTGGACTTGGTAGCTCCGTATTGGCCCAACAGGACTTGGTTCACGGAACTAGTGCTCCTCGCGACAGCACCTCCCTGGTCCATTCCTCTGAGGAAGGACCTCCTAACTCAGAGACGGGGCACCCTATGGCACCCGCGTCCGGACCTCTGGAAACTCTGGACCAATGTCTGGTCCCTGGACGGGACGCGGAGGTTCTAGGTGACCTACTGCAAGCGGCAGTTGACACCATCACTTCCGTCCAGTCGGTGACGTCCAAGCGGCAGTTGACACCATCACTTCCGTCCAGTCGGTGTTGAACTGCTTGAATTCATTCAAACGCAGCACAGTGGTACCACTGAAACATTTTCAGAGGCTCCTGGGGCATATGGCAGCAGGAGCCGCAGTAACGCCGCTAGGGCTGCTCCATATGAGGCCGCTTCAACGCTGGCTACACGACCGAGTCCCGAGATGGACGTGGCACAGCGGGTCCCTCCGTGTCCAAGTGACGCCGAGATGCAGCCAAACCTTCAGCCCGTGGTCGGACCCTTCATTTCTACGGGCAGAAGTGCCCCTAGAACAAGTGTCCAGGCATTCTGTTGTCTCCACAGATGCCTCATCCACCGGCTGGGGTGCCACATACAACGGGCTTGCAGTTTCGGGTCTGTGGACAGGGCCCCAACTGCAGTGGCATATCAATTGCCTGGAGTTGCTGGCAGTTCGTCTTGCTCTCAGCCGCTTCAAAGCGCCGCTCAAAGACAAGCACATTCTGGTCTGGACGGACAGCACTGCGGCAGTTGCCTACATCAACAAACGGGGTGGTCTACGCTCCCGCCGCATGTCCCAACTCGCCCGTTATCTCCTCCTGTGGAGTCAGAAGCATCTGAGGTCCCTTCGTGCCATTCACATTCCGGGCCCGCTCAATCGCGCGGCCGACGAGCTGTTACGGTTACCGGTGCTCCGCGGAGAGTGGAGACTCCACCCCCAGGTGGTCCAGCTGATCTGGAATCGCTTTGGGGCCGCACAGATCGACCTGTTTGCTGCCCCCGACACGACCCACTGCCAGTTGTTTTATTCCCTGACCGAGGGAACCCCCGGCACGGATGCACTGGCACACAGCTGGCCCCGGGGCCTATGCAAATATGCGTTTCCCCCAGTGAGCCTTCTTGCACAGACACTGTGCAAGGTCAGGGAGGACGAGGAGCAGCTCCTCTTGGTAGCTCCGTATTGGCCCAACAGGACTTGGTTCACGGAACTAGTGCTCCTCGCGACAGCACCTCCCTGGTCCATTCCTCTGAGGAAGGACCTCCTAACTCAGAGACGGGGCACCCTATGGCACCCGCGTCCGGACCTCTGGAAACTCTGGACCAATGTCTGGTCCCTGGACGGGACGCGGAGGTTCTAGGTGACCTACTGCAAGCGGCAGTTGACACCATCACTTCCGTCAGAGCCCCCTCTACGAGACAACTGTATGCGTTGAAGTGGAACCTGTTCGTCGATTGGTGCTCTTCTCGCCAAGAAGACCCCCGAAAGTGTTTGGTTAGATCTGTGCTCTCTTTTCTTCAAGACGGGTTGGAGCGAAGGCTGTCTCCCTCCACCCTCAAGGTATATGTTGCCGCCATTGCCGCAAATCATGACCTGGTAAATGGTGAGTCCTTAGGCAAGCACGATCTGATCGTCAGGTTCCTGAGGGGGGCGAGGAGATTAAATCCTCCTCGTCCTCCCTCTATAGCCTCTTGGGACTTAACTCTGGTGCTGACCGCACTGCAGAGGGCGCCCTTCGAGCCTTTGTATTCAGCTGAGCTGAAAATCTTGTCTCTAAAGACAATACTCCTGGTTGCATTGGCCTCGGTTAAGAGGGTAGGGGACCTGCAGGCATTTTCAGTCGACGAATCGTGCCTGGAATTCGGGCCAGGTAACTCTCAGGTAACCCTGAGACCCCGGCCTGGATATGTGCCCAAGGTTCCCACTTCTCCCTTTCGGGATCAAGTGGTGAGCCTGCAAGCGCTGCCCTCGGAGGAGGCAGACCCAGCCCTGGCTTTTCTCTGTCCAGTTTGCGCTCTGTGCGTCTATGTTGACAGAACGCAAAGCTTTAGGACCTCAGAGCAGCTCTTCGTCTGTTACGGAGGACAGCAGAAGGGAAAGGCTGTCTCCAACCAGAGGATGGCCCACTGGATAGTGGATGCCATCGTCTTGGCGTATGAATCCCAAGACGTGCCCTGCCCGCTCGGGGTTAGAGCTCACTCCACCAGGGGTGTAGCTTCTTCCTGGGCGCTGGCTCGTGGCGCCTCGCTGACAGACATTTGTAGAGCTGCGGGCTGGGCGACACCAAACACGTTCGCTAGGTTTTATAGCCTACGTGTGGAACTGGTTGCTTCTCGTGTGCTCGCTTCCCAAAGTCAGCAACACTGATGTGCCCTTTCTAGTGTCGGCTTGCTGCGCCATTCCCTTCCCCAAAGAACGGATATGTGCGCTTATATTCTCCAGTCGAGTTCCCCAGGAATTGGCGAACCCTGTTGAGTCCTCCGCAACACGCGGCAGTCGGACGTGGCGGAGCGTCCGACGCCAGGTCTGGCACTTGTATGCATTGGTGGAACTTGTGTCAGGCTGGGTTCCGTATGTTGCGACCCCTACGACGGTCCCATATAGGTATTCTTCATGGTACAGCTCCCTACGGCGAGCTCGTGTCTTTCCCTCAGCAGAGTTCCTCTGCCGTCTCAGTACGGTGTCGCTCCCCCGCCTGCAATAGGCCGGGGCCACCCCTGGGACAGATCTCGCACGCCAATGGCCCATTGGCCCGTTCTCTAAATCTCAAAGCTGATAGGGGCTCTCTGAAGTGATCCCAATTCGTCGGTATAACCGACGTACGTCTCCGTTCCCTCCTTCAGGGAACAAGGGTTACCATACATAACCGAGACGTTCCCCTATGATTACGAGCCAAGAACCATTTCTGGTGCCATATAGAACCTTTTTTTTGTTGTTGAGTGAAACACAATGTTATATACACACTTTTCATTTGTAAAAAATAAAAAAATAAAAAAACAATAATTGCATTTTAAATCGCAATTTTAACCAGAATAATCACATTATTATATATATATATACATATTTTCCTCAAGTCGTGCAGCCCTAGTGTATGCTCTGGAAAACCTGTAAGACAAACCTAACATTTATAAAGGCTTCAAGTAACTCTTTATTGATCATCTAGCCTGTTTGTAGACTGTGTTCCTGCCGATTCACCAATAAACGCACCTGTTTGAATTTATCAATCTCTCTACCGTCATTGTGTCTAAGCTTGCACGTGACACATACAGTTTTTTTTATTTGCTTGGTACTATTTTCACAAGTAAGGTGTACATTTTCAAAACTCTTAGTACAAAAATCCAAACTGATCACACTTGTAACACAGCTAGTCATTCTTTCAAAACCTGATCTCATGCTTTCATTCAGTTCCACATATTTTCAGTTCACATAATCATTGTTTCAATCACAAGATTATTATAATATGTAATGAGAACATTTGGTTTAATCACCGAAACACAACAGTATGATCTTCTTTCAGTTTATTACTTTTAGCAATCAATTCATCCAACAGCAAACAATGCAAAATACTGTACATCTTTCAAATCTCCCTCGTTGCTGAATTATCTACAGTAACAGGCAACATATGCCTCCTTAGAAAATACACTTACATTACCTAACGTATGTAATTTAATCCATAATGTTTGTAATAGTATTCAGTGTGTTATCAAAAAGTGTGATAAAGTTATGACACAGCCATGCGGTTCTGGGCTATAGAACAGAGGTTGCTGCCAATAAATGTTCTCACTGTACCTGTCAGGGTTGGTGAAGGGAAAGGAGCGAGGACTCAAGGATGCAGAGGAAAGGGCTTTTTAATGATAATAATAAAACAAAAAACAAGACAAACCAAAACTACCCCGAGGGGGAAAAAACAGACTTGGCTTGACTTGACTGGAGCAGGAAGCAGGGAAACATGAGGTAAATACGACGACGATTCAGCACTGGACTGCAAACACAAGGATATTAAATAGGGAACAAACAAAGGAGGGTAACGAGGGAAGACAGGTGGGGCAAATTAACCAATAATCAGGAAACAAGGTGGGCGGGGTTAGACAATGGACACGAGCACATGGCACAAAGAAACACTTAACAAGACATGTGCTCACACCAAACATGACATGAACATGCAACTAATGAGAACTCAGCTGCATGTTCACACAAAACATGACAACATGACGTAGCACGTAGCCAGTGAAAAAACACCAACCACGTGCTACACAACATAAGACAAAACATGAAAGCACACGGCCGATGTAAACATGAACCGTGTGCTACACAGAACACACAGACAGAAGAGCACACGCTCACATGACAAAACAAACACACGGAGCATGAATGTCCGAATCCCAACACAAAACTGAAACCCAAACTAGACCGAAGTGCTGGGATCCGAACACCACGCCCCGCACACAAAACACAAGGACAGAAGAGCACGCAGCTTGAGCATGCTCAAAGCTGCGTGCTCACACAAGACAAGACAAACAATACAGGAGTGTCAGGGCTCTGTCACAAACCAAGAGTAAACTAGACCGAAGTGACAGAACCCTGACACTACCCCCCATCAAAAGGGACGCCACCTGGCGTCCCTAACGAGGGACACCAAAACAAGACAGGAACAAGATAACAAGACAGATACACAGACAAACACAAAACAGGAAAATCAAAACACAGAGACAAAGAGGGGAGGGAGGGAGGGGAGCCAAGTCAGAGCCAGCAGGACAGAGCAGAACGTCTCTAGCAAAGACCAGGGAGGGACGGGAGGATTGAGCCAGGGAGGCTCAGGCGAGTCTGGAGTCCCGGCTGAAGGCCAGGGCGGAGCAGGAGGGACGAACCAGGGTGGCTTTGGCTGATCAGGAACCCCGGAAGACAACCAGGGTGGGACCGGAGGGATGGACCAGGCGGGCTCCAGCGGGTCAGGAGTCCTGGCTGAAGGCCAGGGTGGTGCTGGAGGGATGGACCAGGCAGGCTCCGGCAGGTCAGGAGTCCTGGCTGAAGGCCAGGGTGGTGCCAGATGGACGGGCCAGGCGGGCTCTGGCGGGTCTGGATGGCTGACTGGGGCTGGCTGGGCAGGAGGCTTGAGCGGGACCAGCAGAGCAGAAAGCTTGAGTGGGACTAGCAGAGCATGAGACTTGAGTGAGGTCGGCAGGACAGGCAGATCAGACTCTGACAGGACTGTTCTCAGGGTGAAAAATGGGAACAAAATGGTGATGGTCCGAATGGGAGTTTGGCTGCCAGTGTAGTGGGCATGGGTCTGGCCAGCCTTCAGGTAGGGAACAAGGGTCATGGTGGAACAGTTCCAAGGCTTAAGAGTGGGCTCAGGAATGGCCTCCGGGCAGACAATGGGCTCTGGGAGAGTCTCCGGGCAGGCAACGGGCTCTGGGAGAGTCTCCGGGCAGGCAGCGGGCTCTGGGAGAGTCTCCGGGCAGGCAGCGGGCTCTGGGAGAGTCTCAGGAGTGCAGACAGGACAAGAGACAGCCGGCTGAGAAGTGTGTGCTTCCCAGGCACGCAGGACAATCATGGCATAAAAGGCGAGGATTGCCCTCTGAGCCATAGCAGGACTCAAAGGGGAAACAGGTGGCTCAGGAATAGTCTCTAGGCAGGTAGTGGGCTCCAAAGCAGCCTCTGGGCTGGGAGCCGATGATGTGCGAGTGGCCCAGACACACACAAGGGCAGTGACATAGAGAGAAAGGGCAACCTCTTCAGACATGACAGGGAATTCAGGTACCAACAAACTTGATGATCTAGAGGAAGCCTTCCTTCTCTTTCTCCGCCTACGTTGGCTGGGTGATGGCATGGAGATAGCAGCTTCTAGGTGAAAAGTAGCATTCACTGCCATCTCAGGGAAAGCTGCATCATAAATGGCCACCTCTGGGGTCACTGCCGCTTCTTCAGCCATCACTGGAGGTGCTGCAGTCTCTTCGACCTCCACTGGGGGCACTGCAGCTTCAACAGTCACAGGGATAGCTGCATCATCCACGACCACCTCTGGAGAAACTGCAGCGGTCATAGATGCCATGGGCAGAGCTGCAGGGTGCGTTGCCACCTCTGGGTAGGTGGCAGATGAGGCTGACCGGTTCTTGCTCCTCCTCCGTTTACAGGTCGGAGGACTGGGGCTTCCACTTACTGCAGGTGGAAGGAGGGAACAGTCACTGTGGTGGGAATTTGTGCTGCGAAGGGACTCCGCCTTTCCACGCTGATGTAAATGGTATACAAATTTCCAAAATGGCAAGTGCCCCAGCCTTCCCATCTCCCAAATGCTGAGTGGCTCTGTGAGGCAGATGTTAAAAACCTCTTTCAAATCAGCATTGTCTTGATAGGCCAGATCATCCACCACAGCAAGGAAGTCATGGGCAAAGTCTCTGACATCGATCCTCCCCTGACGAAAGGAGAGTTGCTGGACAACATGAAGCATCTGTTTCTTAACAGAGCTCAAGTTGGCAGGAGACGGGAAGAGGAAGGTGCCCATTCTCCGCTGAGTCCTCTTGTGGCTGAATCGTTCTGTCAGGGTTGGTGAAGGGAAAGGAGCGAGGACTCAAGGATGCAGAGGAAAGGGCTTTTTAATGATAATAATAAAACAAAAAACAAGACAAACCAAAACTACCCCGAGGGGGAAAAAACAGACTTGACTTGACTTGACTTGACTAGGCTTGACTTGACTGGAGCAGGAAGCAGGGAAACATGAGGTAAATACGACGACGATTCAGCACTGGACTGCAAACACAAGGATATTAAATAGGGAACAAACAAAGGAGGGTAACGAGGGAAGACAGGTGGGGCAAATTAACCAATAATCAGGAAACAAGGTGGGCGGGGTTAGACAATGGACACGAGCACATGGCACAAAGAAACACTTAACAAGACATGTGCTCACACCAAACATGACATGAACATGCAACTAATGAGAACTCATCAGCTGCATGTTCACACAAAACATGACAACATGACGTAGCACGTAGCCAGTGAAAAAACACCAACCACGTGCTACACAACATAAGACAAAACATGAAAGCACACGGCCGATGTAAACATGAACCGTGTGCTACACAGAACACACAGACAGAAGAGCACACGCTCACATGACAAAACAAACACACGGAGCATGAATGTCCGAATCCCAACACAAAACTGAAACCCAAACTAGACCGAAGTGCTGGGATCCGAACACCACGCCCCGCACACAAAACACAAGGACAGAAGAGCACGCAGCTTGAGCATGCTCAAAGCTGCGTGCTCACACAAGACAAGACAAACAATACAGGAGTGTCAGGGCTCTGTCACAAACCAAGAGTAAACTAGACCGAAGTGACAGAACCCTGACACTACCATATGACTGGATCTATACTGTAGTTGAGTTTTATAAGGGTGAGTTAAAATAATGTGACAGTCTCTACCATGGTAATCTGCCTAATGTAAAATGCTATATATGATGCCATCTGTCTCCCTTCTTCTGGTTTCTGTTTAGTCTGATGTTACACCGTCATAGGCAGTTACTGTGAATGAAACATTTATAAAGATGAAACACTTATTTTGTATTGTGAAAAGGATACTTTGTGGTTTTGTTCATTGTACTAACACAATTGAAAATATGCTGAAATGTTTGAAAAAAGTGCACTTTTGATGATCTGTTGTGATATTAGCACTATGAGTTTTGAAAATGTACACCTTGCTTGTGAAAATAGTACCAAAGTGAAAAATAGTACCAAAATGAAAATAGAATATGAAAATATCAAAATGAAAATTTTGATGATCTGTTGTGATATTAGCACTATGAGTTTTGAAAATGTACACCTTGCTTGTGAAAATAGTACCAAAATGAAAAATAGTACCAAAGTGAAAATAGTACCAAAGAATTAAAAAAACTGTAAAGTCATATAAGCCTAAAGTAAAAGGCTCTGGCTTAATTTATTTCAGGTTATTATGGCTATGACGCTGTCTTATGTTTTGTGTTAAATTACCCCTGTAAACACCAATGAAGCCTCAGTGTCATTAGTAAGCCATTTAATGCATTGTATCAGCAATTAATAATGATAAAACTTTTGAAGCTTGACTATGCCAGTTTACATTCATTGCACTGCAAAGAAGAGACCAGTACAATTGTTCATTTATTTGTATTTATTTGTGGAGGAAAAATAATAATAGGGGTTTGGAATGACATGAGAGTGAGTAATCATGGCAAAATTTGTTAAATATTTTTGGGCAATATTTTGAGTGAACTATTCCTTTAAGACAATAATGTTTTTGCTAGAAAGATAGCGTAGACTGGCCAACTAACAATATTTGAGACAAAAACTTTTAATCCTAATATTAGGGACATGTTTTTCTTTCCATGCACATCCACACATTTTAACACCATTTCAGACTTTTCTAAAGTGACATTAAAGCGTGATAGCAAATACAAAAGCTGTCTCTTCTCTGCTGTACCCCTGAAGCGTTAGGTAGGGCTGTACAATGACAGCTTGTCCTTGAGTTATTAATATATAATACTACCTAGGTTGTGTCGGAAGACTGTTTCTTTTGATTGGCTTTTTTCTTAAATAAATCATTCATTATAGCTACCATCAATAATTAATATTCTCGGAAGCCTAGTCCTTTATGTAAATAATGTCACATGTAGGAAGGTTACCAGCACAAGCCTGCCAAGAAAGGCAGCTTTTGAACTTCTGATTGTGAGCTTACAATACAGTATCCTCCAAACCCCTCACTACTATTTCATATTTTAATTTGAGCTCAATGTTTATTTTAAATGAACCACCTCAGTTCACAGTTCCTATCTGTCCGTTCAAGCTTTTATAGATTTTATATACTGTAGTTTTATAGATGTGTAGCAATTTCTCTTTGTCTTCTGAATATGTCTCTGTATCTCTCTCTGAAGGGATTTTTCCTCTCTCTTACACACATTTCCTCTCAATTTACACAGAGAGAATGAATCTGGTATAATATGTAATAGCGTGGTTAAAATGGCCCTGGCTTAGGAAGGAGCCAATTTCCTCTACAAAAGAGTGTCAGTCAGCAAAATTCATGCTGAATTAATCTCATAGTTTTGAAAATGGGCCACTCTGCCTCTCTGAATGGGAATGAATCAACAAGGGTTTTATTTACAAAGGGAAATATTACAAATGTGAGGCCAACATAAAGCAAGTGTGTTGTAGGGTAGAGTTAGGGTGTTAATCAATAAGAATAATTTTATATTTAATGTAATTTATTTTACGATGCACGATAGCTACGATATCTTTACGATATCTTTAAAAAAAAGAACAAGAATATGCTGAGCATGAATACAAATAAAAAAAAAGTAATAATAATAATAATAATAATAATAATAATAATAATAATAATAATAATAAAAATAAACTTGTATTATTTCCTCATTCATGTTTCAAGTCTGCATGCAGTTTCTTTTTTTCTCTAAAGAACACAAAATGCAAATGTATCAAATGTATAAAGTACTTTCATGGTGCTTTTGTGGAGTTTTTCAGGACATTTTGACAGAAATAAACAGATAATTCTTAATTTAATGATTTACTAAACTTCTGAAATGCTACTTATTAATAAGGTAGCACTTTAATTAGTCCTGTTCCCCATATAAATACTATGTATTGCAATAACTGGGTAATAACTAGCTACTAACCCTGAACCCAACCTTAACCTTAACCCATGTAGTTGCCTTATATTACCTAGTACTTTCTCTAGTAAGTACACTGTAAGTACACGTATGTCACAAGAGTGTGGTGCAGCAGAGAAGAGAAGATCCGGGGCTTCTACAAAGACGGATTTTATTTACAAAGCTGATCACGGAACACAACACACACATAAGCATAACATTAACAACGGACAAGGAGTGCAGGGAGTGAGTTCAATTTAAAGGAGTGCTAATGACAAAGACCAGGTGCAGGGAATCTGGGGAGAGTGGGAGAGACAATGAGGAAGTGAGTTCAGGTACGGGGGAGGTGCATACAGGTATGGAGGTCTCCAGGGCGGGACTAGGACATCAAGTGGCCATGGTGGGTCAGGAGCCTTGGGCGGCCATGGCGGATCCGGAGTCTTGGGTGGCCAATGCGGGTCAGGAGCCTTGGGTGGCCATGGTGGATCAGGACCCGTGGAATGCTAAGGCCGATCAGAGGCCTTGGGATGCCAAGGCGGATCAGGAGCCGTGGGATACCATGGCGGATCAGGAAACCCACCCACATGTTCCCCACCCATGGATATAATTTATTTGGGGAGCTTCAGGAGTGGCAGGAAGGGGCCATGGGCTGGAGCAGCCTCGTGGGCTGGAGCGATCTCGTGGGCTGGAGCGGTCTCGTGGGCTGACTTGGAGCGGACTCGTGGGCTGACTTGGAGCGGACTCGTGGGCTGACTTGGAGCGGACTCGTGGGCTGACTTGGAGCGGACTCGTGGGCTGACTTGGAGAAGACTCGTGGGCTGACTTGGAGTGGAGAACTGGCTCGTGGAGCTGGCTCGTGAAGAACTGGAGCGGCAGGATTGCTCCAAAAGTCTATCAACCACCGTTCCTGTGGCTCTGGTGAGGTCGCGACCATCTTGGCCGTAATCGAGGGCTTCGTGTTGGCCCTCCTCCTTGGCCGTTTGGGCTTTGGGGCAGGCAGGACTACACGGGAAGACCCACTGGAGGGATATATGGAGGAAACTGTGTTAGAATGGAAGTCCTGGCAGTTTTGGTCCATTGTTCTGTCACAAATGTGTGGTGCATGTGTACCTTGTGTACCTTGAATGCTATGTAAGTCGCTTTGGATAAAAGCGTCTGCCAAATGCATAAATGTAAATATAAATGTGCAGCAGAGAAGAGAAGATCCGGGGCTTCCACAAAGACAGATTTTATTTACAAAGCTGATCATGGAACACAACACACACGTAAGCATAACATTAACAACGGACAAGGAGTGCAGGGAGTGAGTTAAATATAAAGGGAGTGCTAATGACAAAGACCAGGTGCAGGGAATCTGGGGAGAGCGGGAGAGACGATGAGGAAGTGAGTTGAGTTGTGAGACAGGGAGGATCCTAGGAAATGGAGTCCGTGACAGGCGTGGATTGTAACAACGTAAGTGCACATACTGTAAAATAAGGTGCAACCATTAATTTTGTTCATTTTAATTATTATTATAATTACTATTTTGGATACATTTTTTAATCCTAATTCTAGTCAAATATTGTTGTGGACAGTGGGGGTCAAAAAGTTTGAGAACTAATCCTTTAATTAATTAATTTTTTTTTTTTTTTTTTGTATAGTAAAGACCTGTCCTCACTGGTCACTATCGTTCAGAGCCAGTGTTGTCATTCCATCATGTGTACAGTAGTATGTGTGTGTGCAGTGGGGTGGGAGAGAGAGAGAGAGAGAGAGAGAGAGAGAGAGAGAGAGAGAGAGAGAGAGAGAGAGAGAGAGAGAGAGAGAGAGAGAGTAAAAATCAAAGAGGTGGTGTGTTTAGTAGCTAATGGATGGGTGATCATCGGTACACCCAGAGGTTGTGAAATATCTATCACAGTCCATTAATGACAACACCTTAGTGACACGCATCAAACACACTGTCACATTACCATATGGCCACTCTCTAAACACGCAAACGGCTCCAGTCATCCCCAGCATTGTGAGTGGTTAGTGTGACATTCAGTAGAGCAGGCCCTCTGAGAGAGAGAGGCCATCTGCTTTGGTGACAGTGGTCTTTGAATGTCACTTGGGTGATGCTCGTAATGTGTGTGTGTGTGTGTGTGTGTGTGTGTTTCCCTCTCACTGATAGCATTTCTTTTTTGCTTCAAAACTCTAACTAATGTACAGCAAACCTTATATTTGGGTTTAGAAAATATGTTTTTTAAGACTAAAAACACAACAAGCCACAAAACCTTTTGTTTCATTGTGACTCTGAAGTTGTAAAGCAGATGAGAAAATCAAGCAGAAAATTTGTTCTCTCCCATTTCTAAAGTAATAGTTCAGCCAAATAAGAAAAGGTCATCAATGTACTATTCCTCTTTGTTTACCAATAATCAGAAAGATTTGAGCATTGTATATTGGAACATATGAGTGTACGAACAACTGCAGTTAAAGTTTTGTTTGTTTAATAGTGTGAAAGGTGGTTTGGAAGACCATTGGTAACCTTACAGTTTTGGTAACCATTTACTTCCAACACAGTTTTTCAGAATATTTCCTTTGGTGTTCTGCAGAAGGAAAGGTGAGTAAGGGTGAGTAAGTGCCAAAAAAAAGGATTGGATGGCGACACTGTAATCACAGCCTGGTCTCATTGTTAATGCGCATGTATTAATACATAACTTTCAAAGACAAAAAATTAACTTTTTGTACGTTTGGATAGATACTAAAATGTACAATATGGCAACATATGTATCGGCAACATTTAAACAAAGGAATATTACATCTTTCATATCGTAAAGATACCTGTATAATTTCCCTTTTACCATTTTATGGCTAAATGTAAGATCCCTTAACCCTTCTCCCAAAGGAAAACATACTCATTTTATACAGAATATAAAAATAATAAAATGTAATGGACAGAGATGTGTAAGAAAATTACAATTTTAGTAACAATATAGCATTACAATTATGAAGAGCCGCTAATCCTACTCCTACCTCTAAACCTACCCATAACCATTTCTTAAAACTACGTACATTTATGAAGAAAACAATAACCGACAGTTAAAAACTATTTTTTATGGGTTAAATCAAGAAAATAGCTTTTTATGGTAACACTGGCGTCAATGCTTCTCGTTTACTCTGAATGGGTGACGTCATGTGTTGCCGAATTGAATTGTGGGTTCCGTCGCGTCGCTTCACTCGCGTTGCAAGCGGCAAAAGTTGAAGATTTCTAAACTTTTCAAGTGCCAACGCAGGCATCATCCAATCAGATCACCCTATGCAAATATCCTAGAGCAGACGCTAGCCAATTGCGTTTGTCTAAAACACCGGTGAATGAAGAGTGAATGAAGAGTGAAGAACGATCTAAAATGGAGGAAATGCTAATAATTGCGTTGGGTAATCACCTGGTCCTTTACGACCAATCATTATTTACATACCGGGACACAAACCGAAGAGACCAGGCCTGGAAGGAGGTGGCAGAGACGGTTGGAGAATCTGGTATGTATCGTGCTTGTAGACTAGCTGTCAAAAAAGGCGCTTTTTTGTGTTGTGTTGTGGTCTAAGCGGCAAGTAATGTGAAGCTTCAGCCACGCCCTCCGTCAAGTGTTAACGCCGACGCCCTGTGTGAATGAGACGTTAGTCTGAAAAGCAGCTGTATTGCAGTTATGCTACAGCAGACTACAAATATAGCCTACTTTACTTAAATGTAGCTTTACTGCAGGATACTAATTAAGTACGGAAGTTTAAAAGCATTTTACCTGCAGTACAATTGTATTGTGCTGTAGTACAGCATCATAGTACTATTCCAGAATGCACTTTTTAGTTTGCAGATTATTTTTCTAATGGTAATGTTTCGAAGCAGCTTTACAAAACATAGCGCCCTACAAACCCCCCGTTGAGCAGCAACAGTGGCAATGGCAGTGGATTTTTTTTGGTAACACTTTATAATAACTACACACTATGAAGCATTAGTTAAGCATTAGTAAATAGTTAATTCATCATTTACAAAGCATTAATATACATTAATAGGCAGTTTATAAATACAGCTATAAATGCTTTATTCTTGATTTATAAGAATATCTATAATGTGTTTAATAGCTGTATTTTTATACTTTATAAATGATCAATTTATCATTTCTAAATGAAGTATTACATTATTTACAAACCAGTTATTTAGGAGTTGTCAGTGGTTCATCAGCTCATTTAGAAAGTGTAAGTAAAGGATTAATAAATCTAAATGTACATTTATACATATTATTATTTAGACATATAGTAATAGTTGCTCAGTGTGCTAATAAATACTTTATTAACATTTATTCCTACTATAATTCATGATTAATTTAGGTAGTTATCAAATATTTAGTAGTTGTAAGTTAACTATTTTTGTGATATTTTGAAGTGTCAAAACAGTACCAGAGAACAGCAGTGCAGAAGAGAACTGAGCCTTTATATCTCCTTTGTAAAAGCTTTACGAGGCATAAATAGTCCTCACTTTAGATGAGCTCACAGAAATAGTTTAGTGACGACTACTAAATGTTTTATAACTACCTGAATTAATCATGAATTACAGTAGGAATAAATGTTAATAAAGCATTTATTAAATCACTGAGTAACTATTACAATATGTATGAAAATACAATTATTAAACACATTATATATATGCTTATAAATCAAGAATAAAGCATTTATAGCTGTATTTATAAACTGCTTAGTAATGTCTATTAATGCTTTATAAATGATGAATTAACTATTTACTAATGCTTAACTAATGCTTCATAGTGTGTAGTTATTATAAAGTGTTACCGATTTTAAACAAATATATTTAAGTAGATATTTAAGAAAGAAACCTTAAGAGTTCATCTCTCTCTTGCTCTCTCTATCACACACATACTCAGCCATGAGTTGATATCATATGCTCATCTTTTGCAAAGATGGTTAAAAATTTCACGTTATGTGCAAATGAAAGTAAACTCTCAATACCTAAGAAGGCCTATTTTGCTCACTGTTTCCTCAATTAATCTTTGTATTTCTCTCCCCCTCTCTCTCTCATTTTTCTGACTCTCGTCTGCACACTACACGACTCCACAGCAGCCACCACTTTTGTCATGTTAATGTATCGCCGTGTGGCGACAGGCGAATAGGATTTACTTTACCGGCTCCTCCGCCGGAATGAAATTGCAGTCTCATAAAACCTACTTTTAAAGGCATTGTGAGAGAGCGCTGAGGGCAGTATATTAAACTGCAACGGATTAGATTAAGAGGAGGAGAGGGGTGGAAGCGGGATACGGACGAAAAGATGGAAGAGATGGAAGAGAACGGTGGCATCCTGCACATCTGGAGTGATTGAAAGTCCGTTGATGGTCCTTTCTGATTTTGGTTTAATGTGATGTCATAAAGGAGGTAAATGAGAATGGCAGATGAAGACCGGAGGTGTGTGATGTGAGTATTTGCAAAGCACAGACACATAATTTACATGGTGAACAAAAAATTGCTACCAAAGCCAAGTGCTATGCATTTCTCATACTAATCTGACATTAGTAATCATAGCGATATTTCCATGTCTTCGCGCAGTAGAACATATGCAGATTAATGCGCGTCAATATCTGTGAATGTTTACCTTGTACATCCTTTACAAAACTATCTCACCCCAAGCTTCCCCCTCTTTGCTGCAAAGCCTATTTGCCGTGGCTCACAGTGGTCAGGAATCACTGTAAAAATGCCTTGAGTTGATTTAGAGCCCAAATCCCTCTCAATCATGTCACATTTTGCACTTATAGGGCTATTCAGCACTGATTCTCCACACTGCAGTCGCTCTCCCATACAGCAGACATTAGTGAGCAGAGCCAGGCTTCTATTAGAGATCATTTAAAGGCCATTTTCCCCGCACAGCCGCTTGGACAGGCGTTGACAGGGCACCTCAGCGAATCATTTCACAACCTCCACTAGCCCTTGGTCCAAAATCCTCAGCAAGCTATTTTATCATCTTAAAGCTAGCATTTCTGTCGAGGCTAAGCGGTGTTGTCACTTGCCGCGGCGTAAGCTAGTGCTGAAAGCTGCTTTAAAGTATGTTAGGTGTAGAATTTCAAACTTGTGCGCAAGTGTAATTGGTTTTACTTGGCCTTCACGCCTTTATTTTTCTCATGCTTTGAAGGTCAAATTTGGTCATAGCAATGTACAATGTAGGTTTTAACACTAAGCTTTTTCTTGAGATGTAAACATAAAAGATTTTGGTTTTAACTGAGCGGCGGAGTTCAATACACCCATGCTGAGTTGCATTTGAGTTGTATTGTCTTCAGCCAAAATTTTGCAAGGCAAAATAACTTGTTTTCAGAAGATTGTGCCTTTCATACTAATCTACAAGGAACCCAATCAAACATCAAAGCTGGATCAGTGCTTTTGAAAAACAAGTGATAAAATGTTTAAAATTTGAATAGCGATCCAAACCAAAAAGTTTGGAACGGCATTCAAACATGCTCACACATTCAAATCACAATGCTTACGGTATATAAACAGCTACTTACCTCATCCTTTTGACAATTCTTCCAGTGTCGTCACCACCCACAGGCCGTGAAACTGTCTGCTGTAGGAAAGCCTGCGATCTAAACCTCTGAGGATGAAGTACTCAAACCACCATGTCGCAAAACTCATTCTAGAGCACCCACGCAAGTACGTACCTGACACCCCTGTTACGGGTTGGAGATGCTAGCGATGCTTTGACATTGCTCAAGGTGCCTCTCCTCTGCACTCAAGAACACTTTAGTGCTTCTGCCCTTCAAACTCAGTCTCTTGCACCGATGCTCACAGCGGGTGCTTCCTCAACTGAATCCCAATTCAAGTCCTTCCGTTCCTCCTAGATCCAAGTCGACTACCAATGGACTGCTTATCTGAAACTCGCTGTCAAGCTCCAGGCGTCCCACACACCCTTCAGATTAACTGTCCTCATGTGATAAGAGTCACCACCGCCTCTACTAATTGTGTGCCTGCTCAAACTACAAGACAAGTGAGGAGTGAGCGGCAACAGCTTCACTCTAAAGTTCCTTTTTCCACTCTTCTTTGCAGAGGCCTGCTGTTAGCTACTGCATGTGGCACCTAGTATGTTTCAACAACTTTGAGCTCAACTGTTGTCACACTAACTGCATTGCAGTGACAAAAAGTCCATCTGAAACTTTAGGCATATGGCCTAGTTAATTTAAGGGAACTCCAAGCCTATTGACCTTGAGTCATGAGGGTTTGCTAGGGTCCTCTATAATACCTATTTACCTTTTACTTTCCCCATTTCTCGTGGTTTTTTTTTTGCACCACATAACTTTTTAGTCATGTAATATGACTTTTGAAACTTGCAAAAGCAGTTTTCAAATATATAGTTTCCCCCCTAAGAAGTAATAATAAAATATTATTCCAAATTACTAATAAAAGTCCCAGTGAACCGGAAGTTGCAACTGATTTTATTTCAGTGCTGTGACTTATATTTTCAAGTGAAACAGAATATTGAATAGAGGGCAGGGTTTTACTTCAGCGCATCTGAAGCGCATTCTCTCCATCTCGCACTCATAGTAAACTAACGGTTGGAGGGGAGTGGTTAAGGATATTCAAACCCAAGCCGTCAAACTGACATCCTCTGAGAAGGAACGCCATTCCAGACCGGAAGTTACTTTTCAGATTTTGATCAAAGATTACCATGGCAAACAATTTTTTTCTGGGTAAAAACCATGATAAACATTTTTCTCTCAAAAATACAAGCATGTACATACATGTTGCTCACGTATTATGGTAGCCCAGTTTGTGTTTATATGTGTTTATAAGCAACTAAAAAAAAGCACAAATGTAAGAGCATGTCAAAACTTCTAAAGGGCCCCAAAACAGCTCAGACTATAGGGGTTAACTTGCACGGATTAATTGTTCACCCTAAAACCAGTAATGTTTGCTAACAAAGTAAATAAGGTTGATTTTGATTTCATGAGGACTTTGAAGTTTTCTTTTTGAAGAATTGCGGAAATTGCAGAAATCACGGAAATGTCCGCCAATGGCTGGGAAAGAATTAACTGCATGGTTTAATTTAAGTCAAAAGTGTGACTTTATATTAAGTGTCTTACGGACATTTAAATAATTAATTTAATGTAACACATTTATTTATTAGATGTCTGTACATCTGTAATTCATTTTTGTTGTTTGCTGTATCTAACCTTAACCATAATCCACCTCAATAGCAGTAAAATGTTTTGTAATACATGAACACAATGAGAACATTGTACCTTCTCTTTCTCTTGTCTCAAAATTATATTCACTAATGCAGCTGATCAGGACCACTGGTTTGTTACAGTACATGCCAAGTCAGTTCAAGGTGTATTGTAACTGAATAATGAGCACTGGGTAAACTGAAATAGAAAATGCTGGTGAAATACTAGGCAGTCAATGACACAACATTATGCAGAGGGCACATTGCGCAACCACACAACATAAAATAATATGATGCAATATCACATAACATACAGTGTCTGTAGGATATATGGGTAATGTAAGTTCCAATATGATGTAAACAAGACTAACAAGTGTCCTTCCACCTCCACGTTTTATTATGCATCTCAGAAATCTTATGTATTTTTAATGTCCTCCTTGTGTGGAATCACTTCAAAGACTAAACTGCCACAAGCATTAAGGCACAAACATTAAGAGAAATGCTGAATGAGGGTCTACAGTGTTTCGATCCCTATTGCCTTTCCATCTATTGCAGAATAAATCAATCATTTGTGACATACACCTCCGAACAGGGTATGGTAACACTTTATTTTGATGGTCCATTTTAGACATTCTCCTTAACTAGTAACTCTGTAACTACATCAACTTATTCTTCTTATCTAAACCCTAACACCTAACCCTAACCTAACAGTCTACTACTTCTAATGAGAGTTAGTTGACCTGTAGTTACAAAGTTACTTATAGTTAGTAGAATGTGTAGAAGTGGACCATTGAAATAAAGTGTAACCCAGTGGATTTCTACAATGTCATTAGTAATGGGAAACATTTGTGTGTGTGTGTGATGCTACTTCCATGCTAGTATAGGTGTCAGTATAACTTCCAAAATGACTATCGTATTCACCAGCGAAACATTACTTTCTTCAATTTTTAGTATCTGCCTTTTTCCCAATGACTGTTTTCTAAATTATGTGTGGCACTTCCGGTTTGGCGAACTTCCATGCAAAATGATTGAAACAAATCATTTCAAATAATAATGTTGTGCTACAAATAATGCTTATCTGTCAGTTTGAATGAGTTGATGTATTTATGTGGAACATTTTGTAAATTTTGCCAATCATTTGTTAATTTAGTTAATCATTTGGCTGTATATAGCCTGCTTGAGCCCTTGGCAACCATTTATTCCTACAGTTTCTAAAGTGTGATTTCAACGGCACAATGCATCTCCTCATGCATGACTTGTGTGACAACATCAGTGAACAGCAGGAGATTGGTTCACATGCAGAGGACAAATGACATCCCTTCTTTATATCTGTACAAGGCTAAACACATTTCTGAAGTGACAGGGTTGGGAAGCCATTTTAAAAGCTCTTGCTCTCTGAAGTCCCTACAGTTCACACGAGATACGTCACAGTACAGTAGAGGACGAAATATGATGGGGACAAACTTAAAACAAGCCTGACTTCCCTCATGTTGATGGCTAATGCAGTATTAGTGAAGGACAATTTCTGATGATGAAGTTCATATGCGCTGCAGGTTCAAAGCCCCCTGTGAAAACTTCTCAGTCTTTTGAGGTGCTAACTAAAACCTTACGCTGCAATTTTTGACGTTTCTAAACTCTTTGACAAAGTATGACATGTAGCAAAGACACCTATCCTCTTCCTTTCCCTCATTCTTAACTTCAGTTCAATCATGATTTCTCATTTTCTGACTTTAGCTCCAGTTCTCACTTTATCACACTTTTGTTCTCTCTTGCTTTTGAAAATGTATTTTTTCTTAGTTTGTGGCTGTGGTTATAGCTCTCTCTCTCTCTCTCTCTCTCTCTCTCTCTCTCTCTCTCTCTCTCTCTCTCTCTCTCTCTCTCTCTCTCTCTCTCTCTCTCTCTCTCTCTCTCTCTCTCTCTCTCTCTCTCTCTCTCTCTCTCTCTCTCTCTCTCTCTCTCTCTCTCTCTCTCTCTCTCTCTCTCTCTCTCTCTCTCTCTATAAACTAATAGCGATTTGGTAAGAATATTTATTTGGTAGCTTCCATTTGTGGAGGTTAAGCATGGCCTCCCCTTCTAATGAGGGAACGCCTGTGTTCTCCATTGGAAATTGATGCAAATGTTTTCCTGACCAAGGTTGTACGTTGGAAGAAATGAAGCGATCACAAAATAACTAAGTCGCTTTGTAAAATTCGCGAGTGCAATTAAAACTGTTCCGCTCGGCTGTAAGAACGATGCACTGAAGCATGTTATGTCTTTTCGAAGACAGGTTTTCATGTTTTTGAACGCAACGACAAAGTATTTGGAGGTATCTTTCCGTGTACAACACGGTGAAAACTCTTACATGATTTTCGCTACAACGGAAAGTATGAGATGTTTTGAATGTGGAGACTTAGGTCACAAGAAATTATTCTGTCCTCATAGAAAACAAAATGAGGAGAAAAGTGCAGAGTCTGAAAACAATGAAACGAGAAATCAGTCGGATCGCGGAATAACTAGTGACAAAATCGAAAAAAGATGCTGATAAAGGAAACGTTTGCACAACCTAAAAATAAAAATTGCGAAACGGAAAAAAACCCGAGGAGACTCATGATGAAAGTCCAACTGATAGTGGATGTGCTCATTCCCTTGGGAACATACAGTTTTCAGAAGGACAGGTGGAGTCAGACGAGGAGTCAATGTCAAGATCAGAGGTGAGTGTTGTTTCTCTTCCGAAAGTGCTTGGTGTTTCAGATGGAGCTGAACAGAGCCTTACATTTAGTCATTTAGCAGACGCTTTTATCCAAAGCGACTTACAAATGAGAGCAATAGAAGCAGCTAGAACAGTCAAAGGCTACAGTGTGCAAGTGCTGTAACAAGTCTCAGTTAATCTAACACAGAACTATGCTGATTGGTCAGGTGCTGCTGGAAAAGACGTGTCTTTAGCTGTTTTTTGAAAATGGCTACAGACTCGGCTGCTCGAATTGAGATAGGTAGGTCATTCCACCAGGTGGGGGCAGTCCAGGAAAAGGTCCGTGAAATTGATTTCATGCCTCTTTGGTATGGCACCACAAGGCGTCGTTCACTGGCAGAACGTAAGCTCCTGGAGGGTGTGTAAGTCTGAACAAGCGAGTTTAGGTATATTGGTGCAGAGCCAATGGTTGCTTTGTAGGCGAGCACCAGTGTCTTGAATTTGATGCGAGCGGCTATTGGCAGCCAGTGGAGATTGATGAAGAGAGGCGTGACGTGCGCTCTCTTCGGCTCGTTAAAGATCACCCTCGCCGCTGCATTCTGGATCAGCTGCAAGGGTTTGATAGTGCATGCCGGAAGGCCCGCTAGAAGAGCATTACAGTAGTCCAGTCTGGAGAGAACAAGAGCTTGGACCAAGAGTTGAGTGGCCTGCTCTGATAGGAAGGGTCTAATCTTCCTAATGTTGTATAACGCAACTCTGCAGGACCGGGTTGTTGCAGTAATGTGGTCAGTGAATTTTAGCTGATCATCAATCACAACTCCAAGGTTCCTGGCTGTCCTGGACGGAGTTATGGTTGATGATCCTAGCTGAATGGAGAGATTATGATGAAGTGCTGGGTTGGCTGAGACCACAAGCAGTTCTGTCTTTGCAAGGTTGAGTTGCAGGTGATGCTCCTTCATCCAGGCAGAAATGTCTGTTAGGCAGGCAGCGGTACGAACACCAACCGTGGGATCAGCCTTGTGTGCAGTGATGATAATGACATGGAAAAGGCTAGAGGAAGTGGTTTACAGTTTGTTGAGAGTGTTGATGACGTGTGTGTAGATGAATCAAGATGTGATAGTGACAGTTGTTCTGAAGTTTCCGATTTTGAGTTGATTCAATCATCTGGAGATCTGTATACAGCGGAATAAATTAATGTCTTTCTGGATCAAACAAAAGGGCAGAAAGTGGATGTTCTGAAGTTTTTTCCTGATGCTGTCAAATTCTTGAAGTCAGTTATGAGTGTTCAGAAAAGTGTAGGTTGTGATGTTATATCGAAACAAAAAAGATTTCGGTTGAAAAAAACTGGCTACAGTAGTTCTTAAAAGTTTAAAAGGAAAGAAAAAGAATAAATAGGTTCACATGGCTATGGGTGCTGCTCTTACCTATTTCCTTCTCTGTCTTTTTTCATTCTTGTTTTTTCCCCCCTCATTTGGCATGAACATTTTAAGAGTTAGTTCTTTAAATGTAAATGGTGTGAGGAATAGAGAAAAAAGAGGCTTATTAACAGAGTTTCTTAAGCTTAAAGATTCACATGTAACGTTTTTACAAGAAACTCACAGCGATGAGAGTAATGAGACAGATTGGGGATTGTGTTGGGAGGGCAGTTACGCTTTAAGTCATGGAACAAACTTAAGTGCTGGGGTGGCTATATTTTTTTCATCTTACCTTAATGTAGATATATTGTTAAAAGAAGAATTGGAAAAAGGTCGCCTTCTTGTTGTAAAGGCAAAGATTGATGAATATACCTTTATATTTGTTAATGTTTATGCTCCAAACAGAGGTGCAGATAGAATAATTCTATTTAAAAAACTGAGTGATTATTTGAAAAACGTAAATTCAGATGATTTTCTAATAATAGGAGGAGACTGGAATTGTACAGTTGATTTTACTCTAGATAGGAATAACACTGAACCAGATTTTGAATCATCTGTACTTTTAAAAAACGTACTTATTCAAAATGAGTTGTTGGATGTATGGCGTGAGAGAAATCGTCTCAGGTTACAAATGTAACCATTGTTCCCCGAGAACAGGGAACGAGACGCTGCGTCAGCTTTGACGCTACGGGGAACGCCTCCAGCGTGACAGGTGCCTGAAATCACAATCAAAAAACGTCAATCCTATTGACCGGCGGCAGCCTATGATGTCATCAAGGCGCGACCAGGAAGTATATAAGGGCGCCTTGCCAACATGACAGTATCTCATCGTCTGAAGGGACTGTTTCGGCAGGCAGGCCCTGCGGCATGGCACAGCGACGCAGCGTCTCGTTCCCTGTTCTCAGGGAACAATGGTTACATTTGTAACCTGAGACGTTTCCTTTCGAAAGGGAACTCGCGCTGCGTCAGCTTTAACGCTACGGGGAACGATATACCCACTAGCAAGTGAGGGAACCCTATGCCAGTCACTATCCGGGAGGTCTTCTCACCGAATGCCACCAGGGAGACCTGACCTGGTGACCCAGTCTGCTATGGGACACGTAATACGGTCAACCCTGTCTGTACAGTACAGAGCCTCTGGTACTTGCCTCCGAAGAGACATCCCGCTAGGGTGCTGCAAAAAAAGCAGTGTCATCCACTAGCCGGACCTCAGAGACGGGTTATCCCGGAGAGCAGCGCCTGATACCTGATCGCAGTCTCGCTAGCCCTCGAGGTAGCTGGGAAGACCAGGGACTCGCTTCACCAGGGAGGCCATGCGGGCCTACCAACTGCAAAGAAATCGGGCATTCCTCTGTCATAGCCTAGCTGAATGTGCTACTCATAGTACTTCATGCTCATCCACAGTGGCTGGGGACCGGGAGCTAGCCTTCAGGGAGGTACCATGCCTACCACCTGATAGCAGAACGTGCCACTCATAGCACTTTACGCTCACCACTGTGGCCGGGGAGCCGGCCTCTGCTCAGTGACTGGACCTAACCAGGAACCACGAGCCAGAGCGTGCCCTCAGAGGAGGCCACGTGGGCCTACTACTCCAAAGCGAATCCCCTCAGGGAAGCCCGTGCAGCTTGCCTGATAGCAGCCCATGCTACGATCCGTTACCAAACTTGGGACCGGGGAACGATTCCAGGGAGGTGCAATTCCTCCACCTGGTAGCAGAACATGCCGTCCGTAGCACTTCGCTAACCGTCTCACTTCTGCGCCTGAGAAACGGCCGCTAGTCGTCTCAGCGCCTGAGAATCGGGAGCACGCTTTCAGGGAGGCAACCGTGCCTACCAACTGATAGCAGAACGTACTACGCGTAGCACTTCACGCTCATTACCACAGCGACTGGGAACCGGGAGCTTGCCTTCAGGGAGGCCACAATGCCTAACAACCTGATAGCAGAACGTGCTACTCGTAGCACTTCACGCTCATTGCCACCGTGGCTGGGAACCGGGAGTTTGCCTCCAGAGAGGTCACTCAGGGAGGCCGGACGAGGCCTACTACCTACTAGCACTCATGCTAGCCATCCAGTGACTGGGGCCCAGGAACGCCATCCGCAGAGGAGGTCGAGTGGGCCTGCTTACCCCACAGCAGGCCCATAGGGAGGCCCGGTAGCGCCTACCACCTACTTAGCAGCTCAAACCAGCCGTCAAGGGACTAGTGCCTATAGTGTCCCCTCGGGGAAGACCAGGCAACGCCTGCTGACCACCGCAGGCTCTCAGGGAGGCCGAACAGGGCCTAACTCCTGAGCGAAGGTAACCCAGACCGGGAGCCTACCCCTCAGGGAGGCCTGGCAGGACCTACCCCCCCGAATAGGGGGTCTGCAGATTCCAAGGATCCTGCCGTGACTTTAAGAAGGCTGGCTGCTGCTACCTGGGCTGACGGCAGCTGTCTGCTGCTGACGAAGGCCTGGAAATCCTCGTCCCCAGGGCCAAATGACGGGTCACTGCTGATGTCGACACCAGTGGAGAAGAGCCTCCGAGGCCCACTCGTGGGCCAGGGTGTCGGGACTTTCCTGCAAGGAGGCCGGTTAGCACCTACTACCTGTCTTGAAGTCCTGCTGCCCAGACTGCCAGCTGACCACTAACAAACAGCCGGCTCCTACGCCCACACCTGGGGCTGGCTCCATCCCAGAGGCAGCTAGGGACAACTGCTTCGCCGTGTCCTAGGGCCCCCAGGACGGCACAGTCTCTCGGGCAGTGCCTACAAACATGGACCTAATCACATTGCCAACAGCAGTGTACTCAGCGGAAGTGCTTAAACAAAGACCCTCTAAAGCGAGGGGAGTACAACTTACGTCACCTGCATCGGGGCGGCTGTCTTACTTTCCATGCAGCGGCCAACCTTGATTGCGAGGGCGTCAGCCATTGGCAATGCTCGGGCCTCAGGGGAGCATCCGACCAGAGACGTATTGACAGAAGGATTATCCGATGTTCAGCTCGACCCGGGCCCTAAAGGAGGTGGAGCAGAGACATAAAGCAAGGGAAATTATCACAGAAATATGAAATCCGCCGGCCGAACCGTCCTCCAGGAGGAGGTCGGGGGCCGCCAGCAGATGGCGGCCACCAAGCTCCGAAAGGCGGAAACAGCAGATAAAGTCTAGTCGCAAACCGGCGAAAGACGCTTAATTCCACCCCACGACCACTGGCGAAGTCGCTGTCTCCTGCAACACCTCGTCTGCATTACTTGTTACCCCAGAACGCAGAGAAGGGGGCGGGCCTTGGCCGGACGACTCTGTAACAAGAGGAGGCTGAAACAAGGATGCATAAACAACGCCATGTTCATATAACAGAAAACAGGCCAAGGGCGAATGACTTCCATTAGAAGGGAACGCCCCCATCCTTGACAAAGCCTAGGCAAAGTGGTGCGACATAAGTCTGCACTAGATCTACTCAGGGCCCGGGAAAGAAATATTATCACCTCTAATATTACACAATGAGGCCCCAAAAACCCTTTTCCCAAATCCCAAAGAAAAAAGGCAGCGTTCATCTCCGCGCTCCTCTGGGGGTGGAGTCTGGTGACTGCGCTGGTTCCGGTTACCAGCCCCGGCTTCCTTCCTCTTCCTGTCGCGGGTGTCCCGCCTCCCCTGCGCCCCAGTCCTCCGCGGCGAGGCGCTCGAGAGGCGACGCTGGCTCGCTATTCCCGTCTCCAGCCCTCAGACTGGGACGGGCCGGGGACACCCGACTGCCTGGGCGCGGTCCCGGACCTCAGCGGAATGCATGTCCTGAATGCCGCCGAGCGCGCCTTCGCCTCTCCGAACTTTCCCACCACCGCCTCTACGGAGGCGCCGAAAAGTTCAGATGGCGAAACCGGGGCATCAGGGAGAAAGGATTTTTTCTTTCTCCCCGATGTCCAAACGGTTTAACCACAGATGTCTCTCCGTGGCCACCCTCGCCGCCATCGGTGCTATCTGCTACGGTGGCCCGGAGAGCGAAAACCGCGGTCCGGCGCGACTCGACTACCGCCTCAGGGGGTCCCTCCCCCTGATCGAGGTCCTTCAGCAGGTCCGCCTGGTAAGCCTGCAACACAGCTGTGGTGTGCAAAGCCGCCGCAGCGTGACCCACTGACATGTACGCCCTGCCATTCAGGCGTTAGACCGGCAGGGTGGGAGCCACAGTGTCGCCGGCCGCCCATGGACGAGATCTTATGTTTCGGCCCCGACACACACCCAGCCAGGCAGTCCCTCGACATCAGCGAAATTTAGCTTGCCGATGTCGACAGATGCGGGGCTGAGTATGGTTTCTTCCATCCCCTCGAGATCTGCTGATGGAGATCTGGAAGGAATGGAAGACTCCCAGGAGTTGGGAGGTCATGGGCGGAGAGAAACCGATCGTCCGAACTGTTTGGACGCTCAGCCTTTCTCCTCACGCGACGCAAAGGCAGCTGCAGTCTACCCGCAGCGCGTTCCATGACTTCCAGCAACTCCCCGTACATGGGACAGGATGGTTTGAAAAGCTTCAGCATTTTTAACTGACTCACCCATCCTCTGCTCGAGTGGAAGAGCAGCAGACGAGGAGGAGGAACATAAATCCAGCTCCTTCCTCCGAGGTCCGCCTTTCGCGATCTGGATCGTCCTCAAGAACCATAACTGTCTCCAAGCGACGAGCCAGATCCATCTGGGAAGCGCTTTTGGTGTTTAGACGCCGCTCAGCCTCAGCTCGAGCGTGGCCGTTCCCAGATGCTGAAACCTCTCCCCTCGAGAAGAGGTCCCGCCGAGAGCGGAGCGTTTCCAGAGGATAACGCTCACAAATACTTTCACAAGAGGTTCGCAAACCTCTCGTGCGTGCTCTTCTCCCAGACAGTAAACGCAAAGTGTGTGTGTATCCAAAGCGCAAGATACACGTTCAAAACACACCTGCAGAAGTGGCGTTCTCAGCACACTTCATTGTTATCCTTCTTGTAGACGTTTCACGTGAAGACAGGCAAAACAGTCCCTGAAGACGAAAAGATACTGTCATGTTGGCAAGGCGCCCTTATATACTTCCTGGTCCCGCCTTGATGACATCATAGGCTGCCGCCGGTCAATAGGATTGACGTTTTTTGATTGTGATTTCAGGCATCTGTCACGCTGGAGGCGTTCCCCGTAGCGTCAAAGCTGACGCAGCGCGAGTTCCCTTTCGAAAGGGAACTAAAAGTTAAACAATATACTTGGATAAAAATCTCACAAGAGAGAATAAGTGCTGCTAGATTGCATAGATTCTATGTTTGTAAAAAGACTAATAATAGGATTGTGGCAGTGAATATTGTACCAGTTTGTTTTTCAGACCATCACTTTGTTTCTTGTAATCTGACTCTGTCACAGATGCAGTGTAAAAGTCCATACTGGAAATTGAATGTACGGTTGCTACAGGAGAAAGACTTTATTGAAAGATTCAAATGTTTTTGGGAGTTTTGGGTTTCTCAGAAATGTGAATATGAAAACTTAATTCAGTGGTGGGAGTTGGGAAAAACACAAATTAGAATATTTTGTCAACAGTTTTCCTCTTTCTCTACAACAAAGATTAAGGAAAAAAATCTGTGGATTAGAAAAAGAAATAGCACAGATTACATCTAAGGTGGTGCTGCAATCAGATACTGTGATGGTGGGGAACTTATGTGAGAAAAAGAATACTCTTGACTCTCTACTACAAGTGCAAGCTAAGGGAGCACTTATAAGGTCACGTTTTTTGTCGGTACAGGATATGGACGCACCAACTGCATATTTTTTTAATTAAAAAAAACCAGAGTGTAATGCATTGTCTGACATTCCCAGATGGGTCTAAAACAATTGACCCCTAAAAAGATTAGGAAAATTGCTGTGGACTTTTATTTAGAACTTTTTAGAGCTGAAGAGGTTGATGCACAGAGCACTTTGGACTTGTTAGAACAAATTCCTACTATTGATGGAAAACAACGTGCAAATTTGGACAGTGTTTTTTCTTTTCAAGAATTGACTGAAGCGGTACAACAGATGAAACCTGGTCGTGCACCAGGTATTGGCGGTTTGCCGGTGGAATTCTATAAAGTCATGTGGGGAATTATAGGTAAAGACTTTTATGAGGTTGTTCAGAAATGCTATGGTGAACAAAAGCTTCCCAGGAGCTGTCAGAGGGCGGTTCTTGTTCTTATTTCCAAAAAAGGAGACATAAGTCTCATAAAGAACTGGAGACCCGTTTGCATACTTACTACGGACTATAACATTTTGGCAAAGCTTTTGGTCAATAGGTTGAAGTGTGTTTTGAGTGATATTATTCATAAAGACCAATCATACTGTATTCCAGATAGAACAATTTATGATAACATTTTTCTAGTGTGAGATTTACTTGATTATTGTAAATAAGGGATGTCCTTTGTCTGGACAGTTGTATGCGATAGCGGTTGAACCTCTGTTGTGTTTATTTAGGAAGAATGTGTCTGGTTTATGTGTAGGAAGCAGTGTTCATAATGAAATGAAATTGACAGCATATGCAGATGATATCACTGTATTTGTAAAGAATCAAAAAGATGTAAATACAATTAAGAAGTGTCTTCATGTATATGAAAAGGCATCTTCAGCTAAGTTAAATTGGAGTAAAACGGAAGCTTTGTGGTGTAATGAATATTCAACAGAGGTCTTGCCAGTTATTCCTGGAAATGTAAAATGGGGAAAATAGGATTTAAATTCTTAGGGATTTATTTAGGAAGTGAGGAGTTTAAAAAAAAGAATTGGGAGAATGTAAAGGATAAAGTATGTGCTAAGTTGTCTAGATGGAACTGGTTGCTGCCGCAGCTATCCTATAGGGGAAGGGTGCTGGTGGTTAACAATTTAGTTGCATCGACCCTGTGGCACAGGCTAATTGTCTTGGATCCACCAATGGATTTTTTTGTGGATATCCAGAGAGTTCTTGTTTATTTTTTTGGGTCGGGAATGCACTGGACGAAAGAAGCAGTTTTGTATTTACCTGTTCATGAGGGAGGACAAGGCCTAATTGAATTGAAGTCCAGGTATGCGACTTTTCGTCTAAAGACTGTCCAAAGGTTTCTTTATTATCAAGACCAGAACTGGATGGAAGTGGCATGTGCCCTCTTGAGGAGGGTTGTTTGGGTCTTGACAGACATCTGTTTTTAACGAACTTGAAGAATATGGACCTTAACGGACTTACATCCTTTTATGTTGCAGCTTTACAAGTGTGGCAGATTTTTTCTGTGGAAAGAGTTAATGTCTGGACTTTGGAAGAACCTTTGTTTTTTAATGGACTTTTGTCTATTGAGCTACTGAATTCAGACACTCTTCGTAATAATCTGATAAAAACTGGCATTTCAAAAATTGGACATTTAAAGATTGACAACAAGTGGATTACAGCAGAAGATTTGCATCTTAAGACAGATATTCAGTCTCTTCGATTTCTTCAAAGATTGCTGGAGGATATAAAGAATCTTTTTTGTGTTCAGCTACAATATATGGAGAATTATGATGGACTTTTCCCTGAATTACATGTGAATGCAGAAGTAGGGGATTGGGAAGAGACTGAAGGAAGTTTATTGACCTTTAGAAAACCTGGACCGGGAAACTTTGAACTTTTTTCCAAGAAAGACTTGTACGTGATCTGTGTTAAAGTGCTCAAATGTTTAACATTTGACTTAAAAAGTTTGTCAAATGTTAGGTTTTTTGTTTACTAATGGTTTATTTATATTTGGGCCTAAATATAGTGTTTCAAAAAAACAAAAAGTAGTAATATTGAATTTTATTTTTGGTAAAGCAAAAATGGCCATTTGGTTAACCAGGAAAAACAGGACTCTTAATTTAAGTGGAGTAGATCCAGTGCATATGTTAAAAGGTTTTGTAAGGGGACGTTTGATGCTGGAGTTTGCATATTATGAAATGGTAAATGATGTTGAGAAGTTTTTTTTGCTGTGGGGAACAGAAGGTGTGCTGTGTCAGCCCAATGAAGGGCAAGGTTACCAATTAAGTTTTGGAGTGATATAAAAATGGAAGTTTTTATGTATTTTTTTTGTTTGTTTTTTTGTTTTTGATTTATTTTTTGTTTTGGTGAAATATTTATTGTAAATAAAATAGATTTTAAGGGTCTCTCTCTCTCTCTCTCTCTCTCTCTCTCTCTCTCTCTCTCTCTCTCTCTCTCTCTCTCTCTCTCTCTCTCTCTCTCTCTCTCTCTTTAGCTTTCTCTCCCCGTTTACTCTCCCACCACTTCATGCATCATTTCCTTGTCTAATTGTAGCTGGCTGAAACCCTTCCGCACAATGCCAGGAGTGTCTTTTCTCCTTCAGCCAGCACTATTCAATTAGCCATGTCTAGTATAGCACTGTGGTTCAGGGATGAAAGCATTTAGTACTCTGTGACTCACCTAGTCCACTTCATACTAACTTTAACAATAGCCCACCTTAAAGAAGGTTGTATGCTGTTTGTAAAAATTAAGTCTGATTTCATGTTTTCATTCAAATCAACCTCCAAAAAAAGAAAGACCACTAATATTCTGCCAGATCAGGGTAAGATAATAACTATCAGCTTTATAGCAAATATCAGGAGTATAATATTTTAAATGTTAGCAGCAGTGCTTAGCAGATTGAGTGCTTATTACTTGCCATAGGTGCAGTGTCTTCATCCCATGTGCCCTTTTTATATAATCTAGGGATTCTGGAAACAGTTCAGAGACAGTCTGGTAGTTTTTGTCCGATACTCTAATCTAATAAATTACACGACTAGTAGTAGTAGTAGTTCTTTCGGTCTGCCACTAGTTAGTGACATGGAAAATTTGTACTTATTGTACTGTATAGTGAACTATAATGTCTAAATATGGAAATGTTTTTGTTTTATGATACTTTCTACTCAGAATAAGATAAATTATCATGAGCAATGTTTTAAAACAAAAATCTCTGCAGAACAGCTTGTTAAATGCACACTACAAATTATTTATATATAGTAATGATCCTCAGCATTCCACACTCAAAACACAATAATGGTGACATTCAATGTCACAATATTAAGAAAGGAGATGCACTCACTACATGACACGTAACCAAAGGGAACAACAAAGATGACAACACTAGTGCAAATAATGCAACATATTGTAAAAACAGTGAGTAATGAGGTAATCTGCATGGTTTGTTCATGCTGCAATGCATAGTGGGAAACAGAGTCTGGCATCATGGAGATACCACAAAATTGAGGAGGGTTGGGGTAATGGCGCAGTGATTATCAAGAAAAAATGAAAATGTCATACTTCATGCTAAAAAAGATTGCCAACCCTTGATTTAGAGCGTTCACATAAAGGAACTAAATTCTTGCTAGGCGACTACTTTTCTGGGTGACTGGTTGAGTAGTAATAATGAGCTGTCGTGCAGGCTCTACTAAGGAGAAGGGTGGGAGTGACGGTGAAAATTAGGAAATGAGGGAGAGCTCAGAAATAATGGTACAGAGTTTGAAAAAAAAGATCAGGGGGATGCAAAAGCACAGATTATTCCCCTTCCCAAACTCATCAGTGTACCACTGCCTCACACAGCAGGATTTAACACACAAACACACACACACACACACACACACACTCACACATGGCACTGAGATACCCAATGTAATTATCAGCTACTTAATGATCACTGCACATCAACAGAGGCTCCATCCATTCATTACAAGTGCTGCTGGAGCCCCCCCACCAGGCTCTGGAGACATCTTATCTCAGCACAGACCACTCCATGGGCCTAATTGAACCCTATTAACAAAACAAAAGTGTACCGGCTGCTGCGATTACGCCACAAACTGCAAAGATGGAGGACGTGTTAATTATTTTTTTATTTTTTATATATGCACTTTCAATCCCTCACAGGCTTATGACATTAAGGCTTCTGTTGTGTACAGTGAAAAGATAACACAGGGAAAAGGATTTGTGGGCAGTTACAATGAGAGGTTTTCAAAGGTTCAGTGTAAAATAGGAAATGTTTCCTACGTAGAGGAAGAGTGTGTGTAGATATTTGTATAAATTAGAAATAACTTGAATCTTGATTAGACTTTAATTAGACTTTAATTAGTCTTTGGAATAATACATTAAAAAAAGACTCAGTCTCACATGGATTTGCTAGTTTATTATGGCTAGTTTAACTCTGTTAAAGTCGATAGATGAGATAACGTCTCTCCATAGGATGCATTGACATGTTTGACAAGCAACATCGTCCCAGTTAGATGGTGATGCCATTTCTTGTTTCTTCACTCCCCTCCCTCCCATTCCCTCTGCTGTCTATCTCCTCCTGTAATAAATTCATCCTAGCAACCCACTCTGCTCTTTGACCTGACCCTGAGCTGATCTCTCTTGCCTCATGCTGAGGGAATCAGCAGTACTCTTAAGTGGCCCAGCAGGCACCTGACGATTTGCCCTTATGGCAGGCACACAGTGTCTCTTGCCTGAAACCACCAGGCACAGGAGATTGTGAAGAAGTCTTTACTCTATCTTTAGAGTCAGATGAAAGTGTTCTGTGGCACTGTAAATCCCTGTAATGTTTAAAATAATCCAATATATTTAAACTTCAGGCAGGATTTTTATTATAGTTATCCTAAACTATAGTAGTTATCTAAAAAAACCCTCTCTCTCTATGTATATATATTTCCGATAGTTGCCAAAGCAACACCTCTCATTTTCATTTAGTTTAACTTCATTTACTACAATAACTAAGACACTGATATAAAATTTAATAAAAAGTATATATACAAAAAAAAAAAAAAATCAAATATATTATTTTCATTAAAATATGTTTTAAATGCTAAATACTGTATATGTTGTAAAAAGCATGGCTTTTTGTCAAGGAAATCAAATTTGTCAATATATTTTAGAATCTATGTAAATCTATATAATAAATTGGCATTTTCTTTTGTATATTTAAATTATATTTCAAAAAATGTTGCCATATGGTTCAGTTTAATACGTCTATTTTGTTGCTGTTGTTTTTTGTTTTCAGTGAAGTATAAAGACCTTACATAATGTACCGTTGTGCTTTATTACCTTAGTATGAGCGATTTCTATCTACATACACCACAGGTCCGCTTACAGTGAAATCGCCATTTTGCACATTTTGTCATGTTTCTACAGTAGCCCTAAACAGACAAATTTCTCTACAGAGCGCTAGTCACTATCTGCTCTCTCCGACGACAACATTTTTGTCCTGGGTCGGCCCCTGTAGCTTCTCTATGTGCTCTGAAAGGGAGGGGTGAGCGGTGGGTGACGCAATTCACCGCTAAAATTCACACACTGCACCTTTAACATCTGAAGATCTATAATATCAACTTAAAAAAAAAAAAAAACATTTGGCAGTGCCCTTTCCAACATACTATCTGTGCCAAATCTCACCAAACCCCTGAGAATCCACTTTCAAGACAACAACCCCCTTCATCCTCTCAGCTCCTGTGATGCCATCAAATACCTCTTCATCAGGCAGCCCCTTCCCTCCACCACCCCTTTTTCTCTCTCCATGGCAGCTGAGATGAGGTAGAGCGCCCCAGCTGACAGATCTGAGCGATTGATGTTTGAACAATAGCCGACCTCCTTGAGCAGGGAGGCTGGAGCAAGGGAGAGGCGAGTACATTTTTTAAGAGCCGAAGACGGCTTGATTGATGTGTTCCCCATCCATTGCTCCTGCCTAGGAGCAAGTAATGGAGTTGTGTTTAACCCTGGTCTCCTGGGGAGGCTTTGGAGAGACGTGTGGAGATGGCATTTGTCAAGTGCAGAGAAGGCCTGGCTTAATCCATGGCTGCTGGGCTTTCTCCAAGAAAGCTTCATACTTTCATATAAAACAGAGTTCAGTTTAGACCTGTTTCTTGGTCGACAGTTCTTAGCCAGAAGCTGTACCAAACATGCATATTGAAATTGTTACTGCCTTTAATAGCTTCTCACAATGCATGCAACTATATTTGTAATTTAGAGGTTTGGTTGAAAGAAAAGGATGCTTAGTGTTTAATTTTGATTTAAAATGTTGCCTGCAGCCTTGTTTGAGCTTTGAATAACAAGGAAAGCAACACACCAAGCTATTAAAATGGCCTGGATGACATTTTTTACATAACCTGGAATTACCACCTCATCAATTTCACAATTAATGTTTAACACAACATGTTGTTTATCTGGTCTGAAAAGCATATTTGAACAATACACATCCATGAGCTGTTATTTCACTCATTCGTACTTGTTAAACTTATAGAAGTATGTGTGAAATATTCTAGTAAAGTGCACCAGAGAGCCTATTAATCAAGAGCTGAACCATCTCTGTTTCCTTCCATTTTGAAAGTAATAGATGTTTATTCCTTTTGCAGTATGTTTTGGAGGAACAAAAAATGCAAATGTTAGTTCTCAGTGGGGGACTATTTCTTGCTGACTGTTTGCTGTTGAAGTTGACTATACTGCTATTGATTTTGGCCCATGGCCCTAATCCACAACTATTCCTTTGTGTTTGATATGTATCTGAGATGACGGGCACCTTAGAGCCTGCTGCTAGCATCTTTGTCTGCCTTTAAATTAGTAAGGGAAATTTTGACCAAAACAAACTATATTAAACCATATAACAGTTCCTCCAGAAAAACGTGATTATGCGATCGCGTGATTTAACGCATAATCAGCCAAAGTCCGCATATTTATGCGGGGGACGCATTTTTTCAAATACGCCGCACTTTCGCAGCATAAATTGCCTATTTCTGCATGCAAAATATGCGGGGCAAGCATGATTTCATAATCCCCGCATTTTCGTTGCAAAAAAAGTCATATATATATTAGCGGAAAGTTGAAAAATGTTTGTTTACTTCACACAAGAGCCGCCATTTCCGCCTATTGCCATGGGAACGTTTTGAAGTGACGTAATTACCTGACAAGAACGTCATCGAAAACCTACAAACCCCCGTGGTGAAACCATAGATATCGGTGAAACCATGATGAAGCACGCAAATTCCCATTTGCCAACAAAAATAACAGCAAAAGACAGCGCAAAGCAGTTTCCCGGTGTGTTGACCGATTAAAAAAAACAGCATCATGAAGCTTTGAAGTGTTATGAATTAATGAGTCGATTCAGCGGTTTGGATCGCCAAAGTCACGTATTTCAGCAGTTTGACACGCGATCCGAATCATGAATCGACTCGCTGATTCATAGCATCATGATGCTGTGTTTTGAAATCGGTCATCACTATATAAGTCGTTATTTAGTTTTTTTTTGCGCACAATAACTATTATCGTCGCTTCATAAAGTTATTGTAGAACCACTGTAGTGAGATGGATTTTGTAACGACATCTTTAGTACCTTTTATGGGTCTTGAGAGTGTACATTGTGCCAATGGAGGCCTTTCAGAGCCATCGGAGTTCAACTAAAATATCTTCATTTGTGTTCCGAAGACGAACGGAGGTCTGACGGGTGTCCAACAACATGAGGGGACGTCATTCATGACAGAATTTAAATTTTTGGATGAACTAACCCTTTAAGAGATTGCACTTTGTGCATTGGAAGCACTCAAATGTCTGTTTTGTATAGCTACCTCTGTAAAACAGGAAGTTATTTATTCATTTTTCAAGTTGTAGCATATTCCTTTTCTAAAGCTACAGAACTTGTTTGACTCAATGTTTTGTAAATTCGAGCCATATGTTTATTAAGGTCTTCAATAAAACAAGATGGGAACTTAAATATTCCCAGCACTTTCTGTGATGTAGTGTTTTTTTTTCTCTTTTTCATCAAGCTGCAATTTTTGCAAGTTCCCGCAATTTCATCGCATAAAATTGCATAAATATCCTGCGTTTTCCCTCATTTTTCATCACATTTTTTAAGAAAACATGCCGCATAATCAAGGATTTTTGCCCGCAACAATCACAAAAAAAGCTGCATTTTTCTGGGAGGACTGATATAAGGCATTTTTAATTATATTAAACTTATATAAGATCCATCCATCCATCCATCTTCTTCCGCTTTATCCGGGGCCGGGTCGCGGGGGCAGCAGTCTAAGCAGAGATGCCCAGACTTCCCTCTCCCTAGACACTTCCTCTAGCTCTCCCGGGGGGACACCGAGGCGTTCCAAGGCCAGCCGGGAGACATAGTCCCTCCAGCGTGTCCTTGGTCTTCCCCGGGGCCTCCTCCCGGTTGGACATGCCCGAAACACCTTCCCGGGAAGGCGTTCAGGAGGCATCCGGAACAGATGCCCGAGCCACCTCAGCTGTCCCCTCTCGATGTGGAGGAGCAGCGGCTCTACTCCGAGTTCCTCCCGAGTGACTGAGCTTCTCACCCTATCTCTAAGGGAGCGCCCAGCCACCCTGCGGAGAAAGCTCATTTCGGCCGCCTGTATCCGGGATCTTGTCCTTTCGGTCATGACCCAAAGCTCATGACCATAGGTGAGAGTAGGAACGTAGATTGACCGGTAAATCGAGAGCTTCGCCTTACGGCTTAGCTCTTTCTTCACCACGACAGACCGGTACATCGACCGCATTACTGTAGAAGCTGCACCGATCCGTCTGTCAATCTCCCCTTCCATCCTCCCCTCACTCGTGAACAAGACCCCTAGATACTTGAACTCCTCCACTTGGGGCAGGAACTCTCCACCAACCTGAAGTGGGCAAGCCACCCTTTTCCGACTGAGGACCATGGCCTCGGATTTGGAGGTGCTGATTCCCATCCCAGCCGCTTCACACTCGGCTGCAAACCGTCCCAGTGCATGCTGGAGGTCCTGGTTAGAAGGGGCCAACACGACAACGTCATCCGCAAAGAGCAGAGACGAAACCGTGTGGTCCCCAAACCTGACACCCTCCGGCCCTTGGCTGCGCCTAGAAATTCTGTCCATAAAAATTATGAACAGAACCGGCGACAAAGGGCAGCCCTGCCGGAGTCCAACATGCACCGGGAACAAGTCTGACTTACTGCCGGCAATGCGGACCAAACTCCTGCTTCGGTCATACAGGGACCGGACAGCCCTCAGCAAAGGACCCCGGACCCCATATTCCCCCAGCACCCTCCACAGGACGCCGCGAAGGACACAGTCGAATGCCTTCTCCAAATCCACAAAACAAATGTGGACTGGTTGGGCAAACTCCCATGAACCCTCCAGCACCCTGTAGAGGGTATAGAGCTGGTCCAGTGTTCCACGACCAGGACGAAAACCACACTGTTCCTCCTGAATCCGAGGTTCCACTATCGGCCGAATTCTCCTCTCCAGCATAGACTTTCCCGGGGAGGCTGAGAAGTGTGATCCCCCTATAGTTGGAACACACCCTCCGGTCCCCCTTCTTAAAAAGAGGGACCACCACCCCGGTCTGCCATCCCAGAGGCACTGTCCCCGACCGCCACGCGATGCTGCAGAGGCGTGTCAGCCAAGACAGCCCCACAACATCCAGAGACTTGAGGTACTCAGGGCGGATCTCATCCACCCCCGGTGCCTTGCCACCGAGGAGTTTCTTGACCACCTCGGTGACTTCAGCTTGGGTGATGGACGAGTCCTCCTCTGAGCCCCCAACCTCTGCTTCCTCAATGGAAGACGTGACGGCGGGATTGAGGAGATCCTCGAAGTATTCCTTCCACCGTCCGACAACATCCCCAGTTGAGGTCAACAGCCGCCCATCACCACTGTAAACAGCGTTGGTAGGGCACTGCTTCCCCCTCCTGAGGCGCCGGAAGGTTTGCCAGAATCTCTTCGAGGCCAGCCGATAGTCCTTTTCCATGGCCTCACCGAACTCCTCCCAGGCCCGAGTTTTTGCCTCCACAACCACCCGGGCTGCAGTCCGTTTAGCCTGCCGGTACCTGTCAGCTGCCTCAGGAGTCCCACAAGCCAACCAGGCCCGATAGGACTCCTTCTTCAGCTTGACGGCATCCCTTACTTCCGGTGTCCACCACCGGGTTCGGGGATTGCCGCCTCGACAGGCACCGGAGACCTTGCGTCCACAGCTCCGAGCAGCCGCTTTGACAATGGAGGTGGAGAACATGGTCCACTCGGACTCAATATCTCCAGCCTCCCTCGGGATCCGGTCGAAGCTCTGCCGGAGGCAGGAGTTGAAGATCTCGCTGACAGGAGACTCGGCCAAACGTTCCCAGCAGACCCTCACAGTACGTTTGGGTCTACCGAGTCTATCCAGCTTCCTCCCCCACCATCGGATCCAACTCACCACCAGGTGGTGATCAGTTGACAGCTCCGCCCCTCTCTTCACCCGAGTGTCCAAGACATACGGCCGCAGGTCAGATGAAACGACCACAAAGTCGATCATTGACCTACGACCTAGGGTGTCCTGGTGCCATGTGCACTGATGGACACCCTTATGCTTGAACATGGTGTTCGTTATGGACAAACTGTAACTAGCACAGAAGTCCAATAACTGAACACCACTCGGGTTCAGATCAGGGTGAATCCCAATCACGTTCCTCCCAATCACGCCCCTCCAGGTTTCACTGTCATTGCCCACGTGGGCGTTCAACAACCCTTATTATGACAAAAAAAAGGAGGACCGTGACGTCGCCCGGTACGGCGCAGCCGGGGCCCCACCCTGGAGCCAGGCCTGGGGTTGGGGCTCGTATGCGAGCGCCTGGTGGCCGGGCCTTCCCCCATGGGGTCCGGCCGGGCTCAGCCCAAAGGAGCGACGTGGGGACACCTTCCCGTGGGCTCACCACTCACAGGAGGGACCGTAAGGGGCCGGTGCAAAGCGAATCGGGCAGCAGTCGAGGCCGGGGGCCTAGACGACCCGATCCCTGGACACGGAAACTGGCTCTTGGGACATGGAATGTCACCTCGCTGGCGGGGAAAGAGCCTGAGATTGTGCGTGAGGTTGAGAGGTTCCGACTAGAGATAGTCGGAATCACCTCCACGCACGGCTTGGGCTCTGGAACCACACTCCTCGAGAGGGGATGGACTCTTCACCACTCTGGAGTTGCCCATGGTGAGAGGCGGCGGGCTGGTGTGGGTTTGCTTATAGCCCCCCAGCTCTGCCGCCATGTGTTGGAGTTTACCCCAGTGAACGAGAGGGTTGCTTCCCTGCGGCTTCGGCTCGGGGATAGGTCTCTCACTGTTGTGTGTGCCTACGGGCCAAACAGCAGTGCAGAGTACCCAACCTTCTTGGTGTCCCTGGGAGGGGTGCTGGAGAGTGCTCCGACTGGGGACTCCGTCGTTCTACTGGGGGACTTCAACTTATATAAGATGTTTTTGTTAAATATAAGGGGAATTGTAGTTTTCTTTTCTGAGGTCACTTTCTCTATGACGTTCCGTCTGTCTGATTTCACAAGTGCTTCAAGACGCAATCACGCAGAGTTCTCACGGCATTTCAATGCAGCACGAGGGAAATATATATATATATATATTGTGCTGAACTCGTGCTGCATTGAAACGCTGTGAGAACGCCTCTGCGTGATTGCGTCTTGAAGCACTTGTGAAATCGTCATAGACCAGAAACTATAAAGCACCCGTGAACACAAACAGATACTAGCTTCTGTGCCTTCAGTAGTGCTCTGTGTGAATCTTGTCTGTAGTTAGGCTGTAGAAAAAGTTAGGCAGGAGTTTTCCACCTTTGTTCTTGTAAAAGAGAAAAACATAAAAGAAAAACGAATGTGAAAGCAATTCACTGGATGTGTCATCCCTGCCCTCGTTTAATTACGGGTGGGGATACATATTCTATGTGTGTTGACTGTTTGCCTTTAAGCCGTCGGGCTCTCTTTGAGAAGGGCGCTTCGGCTCGCATTCCCCGTCGCTCAGGTTGCCTCTGCCACGGCAGAGCTGTGGCTTCAGTCGTGGGGATTGTAATGGGTCCGGCAGAGGGGTTAGAGACGGGCATCGCCCTTTCTCTGCTTTCACCTGCCGGGTCTAGTGTTTCATCTCAGGATTGAAAACACACGTTTTGGTTCCTTCCGCCCCGAGTGAAGCGCAGAGACAGTATAAGCATATGTATGTGCGTCAGCTTTCATAGAAAAAGAGTGGGCGGACATTGTTCACTGATAAATTTCCCAAATGTGTAAGAAAAGCACATAGTGGAGAATGTAACGGCTGGGATCGCGTGTTTGCCGAGGCACCACGTAGATTACATTCTGCAATATAGTGGCTTTTGATCTTGCGTTTTGCTGAGGCAGCGGATAGATCACGGTCCGCTAAGAATATAATGGACAGAGCTTGTCTTTGCAGAGGCAACACGTAGATTACAGTCTGCAATATAGTGGCTTTTGATCTCGCGTTTTGCAGAGGCAGCGCATAGATCATGGTCTGCTGAGAATGTAATGGTCGAATCTCGTGTTTGCCGAGGCAACACGTAGATTATGTTGCCACAATGCATTTATAAATGGGGGAAAGAAGCCCTTGACTCCATTTGCATTTTTCATGCCAATATGAATATTCAGCCTGTGAAAAGCTGAGTGGTTCCCTTTCGAGGGAACTCTCACTGCGTCGGAACAACATTTTGGGGATACTCCCTAAGCATTAGCGAATCTGAAGTCCGTATAGAAACTAGCCCAATCTGATTGGCGTGTGTGATGACGTCACTGTGACGGCGTACCCGGAAGTATAAAAGGGGAGCCGGCGCACTGAAACGGCAGTTATTGCTCTTCAGCATTGCGCTCTGTGTTACAAGTCTGTCTATTTATTGTTGTCTGTCCCAGAGTGTGTGTGTGAGAAAAAGAAAAAGAGAAAAAGAATGAGTGAGAAAGAGAGTTACAGGCAGTGTGTGCATCCTTGCCCACGCTTTATATCTGGCTCGGATGCACACCTGCTTTGTGTGCATTGTTTGGGCATGGAGCATGCTCGGGCGGCTCTCGAGGGAGCCGATTGCTGAGGCAGCGCGGCGTCGCAGATCATGGGGTTCACAACGGGTCTTGTCAGAGGGTTTTGGGACTTCTGCGGCACTTTCCCAATCCTCCTCTGACAGTTCCGATGATCTTCCTCCCTGTGTGGAAGCCCACGCCGCGGCTTCTTCCCTCGGGGTGGAGGGTCCGATGCTGATCCTCTCTGGTTCTGAGGAGCCGGATGAGGGTGGCATCGGAGCTGGTGGAGAAGCAGGAAGTATGTCCTCGCTTCATTCACCTGCCCAAGAGGAGCTGGTTGAGGTGTTGACTCGTGCGGTGGCCAAGTTGAACATCGATTGGCCACAGGAGGTGCCGGAAGTCCAGCCACCAAGTAGGCTGGACGACCGGTTCCTTTCTCGCCGGGTTCAAGCACCTCGCCGGGGCTTGCCATTCTTCCCGGATTTAGATCCTGGAAGAAACCCTTCTCCTCACAGGTTTCCAATCAACCAGTGTTGGATTATTCTAACGTTCTGGGGGCCCGCGAGGCAGGGTATGGGACGATGCCTCGGGTGGAGGAGGCTCTAGCGAGTTATCTTTCGCCCGAATCCGCATCGTCCCTCAAAGCCCCGGTATTGCCCACCAAGCCCTGTCGGGATACCTCATCCTTGGTGGGCAAGGCCTATATGGCGGCTGGGTGGGCTGGTAGTTCCCTGCACACCCTTTCCATCTTGCAGGCCTATCAGGCCGACCTCCTCAAGGAGCTCGATGAGGGCGAGGGACCCCCTGGAATCGGTCTCTGAGGAGGTTCAGATTCAAAATGCTCACGGTTCCTATCATCGTGAGTCAGATCCAGTTCGAGGACTGGTTCGTCACGATAGATTTAAAGGACGCATACTTCCATATCTCCATCCTTCCATGTCACAGGAAGTTCTTGAGGTTCGCTTTCGGGGGCGAGGCGTACCAATATCGAGTGCTTCCCTTCGGTCTAGCTCTTTCCCCACGCACATTCACAAAGTGCATGGATGCAGCGTACCAATATCGAGTGCTTCCCTTCGGTCTAGCTCTTTCCCCACGCACATTCACAAAGTGCATGGATGCAGCTCTGGCTCCATTGAGACTCCAGGGCATCCGTGTGCTGAATTATATCGACGACTGACTCATATTGGCCCAGTCATACGATATGGCAGTTCGGCATCGAGATGTCGTTCTGGCCCATATAAAGTGCTTGGGGCTGAGACTCAACACAACAAAGAGTGTGTTGACGCCGTCCCAGAGGACTACATTCCTAGGGATCGTATGGGACTCGACGACGATGCGGGCACAATTGTCTCCCACGCGAGTCGAGACCATACTGGCGATGGTCTCACGAATAAGACTAGGCCACAGCATCACTGTGAAGCACTTTCAGAGAGTGCTGGGGCACATGGCAGCAGCGTCCAAGGTGATACCTTTTGGCCTGCTGCACATGAGACCTCTACAGTGGTGGCTGAAAAGCAAGGGGTTTTCCCCCAGAGGGAATCCTTTCCGTATGATCAGGGTAACGCGCAGATGTCTTCGTTCCCTAGTCATATGGAAGAAACCTTGGTTTCTGTCCCAGGGGCCAGTGTTGGGAGCGTCCTGTTGCCGGAAATCCGTTTCAACAGACGCCTCCCTCACTGGTTGGGGCGCGGTCATGGAAGGCCGCTTTGCGAGGGGCCCGTGGGAGGGCCGTCATTCCTCCTGGCACATAAATTGCCTGGAGATGATGGCGGTCTATAAAGCTCTCAGGAGCTTTCTCCCGGACCTCTGCGGCCAACATGTCCTGGTACGAACAGACAATACGTCTGTTGTAGCGTACCTGAATCATCAGGGGGGTTTGAGGTCGCGCCCTCTATGTAGACTGGCGCATCAAATTCTCCTGTGGTCCCAAGGGAAACTGTTGTCCATTAGGGCAAGGTATGTCCCGGGGGTCCAAAATCAGGGAGCAGACATCCTGTCGAGGCAGGGGCTGAGGCCCGGGGAGTGGCGACTCCACCCGGAGGTGGTGGAGGCCATGTGTGAGAGGTTCGGCCCAGTGGAAGTGGACCTGTTTGCGTCTCACGAGACGTCCCACTGTCCATTGTGGTTTTCCCTCACGCATTGAGCCCCACTGGGGTTGGATGCCATGGTTCAGACGTGGCCGAGGCTGCGTCTGTACGCATTTCCCCCGATTGCTCTGCTCCCGGGAGTCCTGGAGAGGGTCCGCCAACAGGGGGTCAGCCTACTTTTAGTAGCACCCCGTTGGCCGACGCGAGTTTGGTTCTCGGATATCATAGCGCTGCTGGCAGGTCCTCCATGGCAGATTCCTCTGAGGAGGGATCTCCTATCTCAGGCAGGGGGCACAATATTTCACCCCCGGCCTGAGGTTTGGAACCTTTGGGTCTGGCCCTTGAGGGGGTCAGGTACCTAGAGGCTGGCCTGTCGGCAGAGGTGATAGAGACTTTACTCAGTTCCAGGGCTCCGTCTTCAGGAGGCTGTACAGCCCCAAGTGGTGAGCCACTTGGTGCAGGGAGCGTGAGGTGGACCCAGTTAACTGGCCGGTGGCTTCAGTGCTGGAGTTCCTCCAAGATCGCTTCTCTGTGGGTCTAACCCCGTCCACACTCAGGGTGTTCGTGGCTGCCATGGGGCTTTCCACACTCCTTTGAGTGATGGTCTGGGGTAGGCACCAGCTGGATGTACAGTTCCTCCGTGGGGTTCGGAGGATGAGACCTGTGGCTCGTTCCAGACTCCCAACCTGGGATCTGGCAGTGGTTCTCGAAGGCTGGCTGAGGCCCCCCTTCGAGCCATTGGAGTCGGTTGAACCGATGAGCTTGACCCTAAGATGGCCTTTCTCCTAGCGATTACATCGCTAAAAGAAAAAGAGTGGGGGGCCTTTAGGCCTCGGCGGTATCACTGACTTGCCTGGAGTCCCCCGTTGGGAGTTAGGCTATCCTTCACCCTAGGCAGGGCTAGGTGCCCGAAGTGTCGTCAGGGATGGTCAGGTTTTTTGGTTCTGCGGGTTTTTCATCCTTCGCCTCACGTGACGGCAGATTAACCTTCACTGGGAAGCACTTTGAGGAGTGCTGGGGCACATGGCAACAGCGTCCAAGGTGATACCTTTTGACCTGCTGCACGTGAGACCTCTACAGTGGTGGTTGGAAACCAAGGGGTTCCCCCAGTGGGAATCCTTTCCGTATGATCAGGGTAACGCGCAGATGCCTTTGTTCCCTAGTTATATGGAAGAAACCTTGGTTTCTGTCCCAGGGGCCGGTGTTCGGAGCGTCCTGTTGCCGGAAATCCGTTTCAACAGACGCCTCCCTCACTGGTTGGGGCACAGAAAAGTAAAGGGTGGAGAAGTATCTCCCTACGGCGCCTGGCGCTAGGTTGGTAGTGATGGTAGTGATGTGGGCTCATTTGTCACCTGTATGCATTGCATCGATTCTCTCAGCAAAGCTAGGCCGGCCACTCTCTGTCAAACAGTTTCAGAATCTGTTAGGTTTCATGGCAGCTGCGTCCAACAAGGATACTTTTTTGGCCTGCTGAGCATGAGACCATGACAGTGGTGGCTCAGAACCAAAGGGTTTTCCCTGAGGGGATACCTGCTCCGCATGATTGAAGTAATGCGGCGATGCCTTCATGCTTTAGTTATGTGGAAATATCCTTGGTTTATGTCCCAAAGGCCGGTATTGGGGACCCATGTTTGTCGCGTTACGCTAACGACAGAGTTTTTATTTTGCGGGCTGGGGGAGCAATCATGAGGATTTCGTTCAGTAGGGACCTTCACTCTCAGATGAGAGGGTTGATCATCACCCCGGCCAGAAGGGTGAAACTGGGCCTGGCCTCCGAGGGGGCCCAGCTCATAAGTTCAGGTCTCAGCCCGAAGCTGTTGAGACCGTATATTACTCCAGAGCTCCGTTCACAAGGAAACGGTATATCTAGCCATACTGAAGGTGTATGTGGCAGCCTTAGCTTCTTTCCACACTCCTTTGGGTGAGGTTTCTTTGAGGAGATATCCGCTAGTTACTTGTTTCCTTCTTGGCATTTTGAGGCTTAGATTTGCAGTCAAGGGTTTGCGCCCGGCATAGGGAAGGTTTTCTTCATCCTGGGCCGGGCTATGTTGCTGGGGTTTCTACTATTATTGTAATACCTATAGTGCTGCTGGTCTTTGTCCTCCTCAGTGTCAGACCAAGATAAACTAATCTGCTTTGACCACTCCTGGGGTGCAGGTGCTATCGTAGTAGTGTGCGCTTTTGATTTCACACATACAGTCACTTGCTCTTATGGCTGCGTGGGTATTGCGTTCTCACAGCGTTTCGACGCAGCGCGAGTTCCCTTGAAAATTAACGTCTCAGGTTATGTATTAAACCGTGGTTCCCTGAGAGGGAACGAGACGCTGCGTCGCCCTGCCATAATCCTTGCGTGCCCGTGAGCGACTTACTTCAGGCTTTTTCAGAAGCTAGTATCTGTTTGTGTTCACGGGTGCTTTATAGTTTCTGGTCTATGACGTCACCCGCCTATGATGTTCCATCTGTCCATTGGACTGATTCCACAAGTGCTTCAAGACGCAGTCACGCAGAGGCGTTCTCACAGCATTTTGACGCAGCATCTCGTTCCCTCTCAGGGAACCATTCTTCTGATTTTTCAATCAGTGGTATCTTAATTTTTTCCAGAGTTGTATATATATAGTGGATAAACTAAAGCAAGAGTTTGATGTCCCCTCAAATCAAATCAAATCAAATCAAATCAAATCAAATCAAATCAAATCACTTTATTGTCACACAGCCATGTACACAAGTGCAACAGCAGGTGAAATTCTTGGTGCAGTTCCGAGCAACATAGTAGTCACGACATGACATGTACAACATTTAAAGCAGCATCAGATTACACATCTGATGCGCCCACAATTACTCACAGCACAGTAAACTCTACAATAAACAATAAATAATTTACACAATGTGAGTGTAGTTCTCACCGCTTTAACCAATATACACATACTTACAATATACATATACTTTAAACAATATACACTAAACATACATTAAACAGTATACATTAAGCTACAGTAATAATAATATACAATGTACAGTATACATTATTATTCACAGTAGAGATCCAATGTACAATAGGTGCTATATGATAAATAATAAATGATAAATAAATGTGTATATAATGTGTGTGTATCTACAGTGGGTTGTGCTGAGTGATATTCTGTCCAGTGTGTGTTATGATCCTGATGGATCAGGAGTTAAGTAGTCTGATTGCTTGTGGGAAGAAGCTGTTCTGGAGTCGGCTGGTGCGTGTTCTAATGCTGTGGTACCGTCTGCCTGATGGCAGCAGTGAGAGCAGCCCATGGTTTGGGTGGCTAGAGTCTCTGATGATCCTCTGAGCTCTCTTCACACACCGCGTAAATGTCCTGGAGGGAGGGAAGCTCACCTCCGATGATGCAGCTGGCCGTGCGCACTACCCTTTGCAGGGCTTTGCGGCTGCGGGCGGTACTGTTGCCGTACCAGGTGGTGATGCAGCCAGTCAGCAGGCTCTCTATAGTGCTGGTGTAGAAGCGTGTGAGGATGTGGCGGCTCATTCTAAACCTCCTCAGCCGTCGCAGAAAGAAAAGGCGCTGATGAGCCTTCTTCACAACGGCCTCGGAGTGGACGGACCATGAGAGTTCCTCTGTGATGTGGACACCAAGGAACTTGAAGCTGCTGACTCTCTCCACCGGTGCTCCATTGATGGTGATGGGGCGGTGTTCTCTCTCATTCCTCCTGAAGTCGACCACCAGCTCCTTGGTCTTGCTGACGTTGAGGGAGTGGGCTGAGAACACAGCCCTGAGGGGCTCCAGTGTTGAGAGTCAGTGATGAGGAGATGTTACTGCCCATTCTGACCACCTGGCGTCTGTTTGACAGGAAGTCCAGGATCCAGCTGCATAACAAGCTGTTTAAGCCTAGAGCCCAGAGTTTAATGTCAAGTATGGAGGGCACAATGGTGTTGAATGCTGAGCTGTAGTCTACAAACAGCATTCTCACATACGTGTTCCTCTTTTCCAGGTGGGAGAGAGCAGTGTGAATTGTTGATGAAATGGCATCATCAGTGGAGCGGTTTGTGCGGTATGCAAACTGCAGTGGGTCCAGTGAGGGGGGGAGAACAGAGCAGATGTGGTTTCTGACTAGTCTCTCAAAGCATTTGCTGATGATGGGGGTCAGAGCAACAGGACGCCAGTCGTTTAAGCAGAGTGTTTTTGATTGCTTCGGTACAGGAACAATGGTGGACGTTTTGAAGCATGTGGGGACCACAGACAGGGAGAGGGACAGGTTAAAGATGTCCGTAAAAACTCCAGCCAGTTGGTGCGCGCACGCTCTGATCACGCGGCCGGGAATGCCGTCTGGACCCTCTGCTTTACGGACGTTCACCCGCCGGAAGGATCGGGTTACATCCGCTAAAGATACGGAGAGTGCACTAACCTCTGTATCTTCAGCCGCGAGCTCTCTCTCCGCGAGGGCGGTGTTAGTTCCCTCAAAGCGAGCATAAAAGGTGTTGAGCTCGTCCGGGAGAGAGGCAGCGGTGTTCACGGTGGAGTTTGTGTTCCCTTTGTAGTCTGTGATGGTGTTAATTCCCCTCCACATGCCTCTGGAGTCGGTGGTGTTGAACTGTCCTTCTTGTCCCTCTTGTCCCTGTACTGGCGTTTTGCTGCTCTGATGGTTTTCCGGAGGGCATAACTTGTTTGTTTATGCTCCTCCGCATTACCGGAGATAAAAGTGAAGGTCCGCGCATTGAGTGCCGCGCGAACATCCCCATTTAGCCACAGCTTCTGGTTTGGGTACAGCCGTATTGTTTTGGTCGGAACAACGTCTTCTACGCACTTCCTGATGAAACACGTTACGCTATCAGCGTAGACCTCGATGTCGTCATCAGATGCCGACCGGAACATCTCCCAGTCCGCGTGATCAAAACAGTCCTGTAGCATAGAGTCCGATTGGTCCGACCAGCACTGGGTGGTTCTGAGGGCGGGTGCTTCCTGTTTCAACCTCTGCCTGTATGCGGGCAAAAGTAGGATGGAAGCGTGATCCGATTTGCCGAATGGTGGGCGCGGGAGTGATTTGTAACCATCCTTGAAGGGAGAGTAACAATGATCCAGAACTCGGTTCCCTCGTGTGTTGAAGCTAACATGTTGGTGGTATTTGGGTGCAATGCGCTTGAAGTTGGCTTTGTTAAAGTCCCCAGTCACAATAAACGCAGCCTCAGGATGCGCGGTTTCCTGCTCACTCACTGTCCTATACAGTTCCTATAGTGCCCGGTCTGTGTCGGCTTGTGGGGGAATATACACAGCTGTGATGATGACCGCTGTGAATTCCCTCGGTAGCCAGAATGGTCGGCACAGAACCGTGAGAAGTTCCAGATCAGGAGAACAGAAAGACGTGATAGGATGTACGTTCCTCTGATCACACCAGGATCGGTTGATCATAAAACATACACCCCCGCCTTTGCTTTTCCCGGAGAGATCTTTTTCTCTGTCCATTCGATGCACGGAGAACCCCGCGGTTTCGATGGCCGAATCTGGAATCTCAGCGGACATCCAAGTTTCTGTGAGGCAGATAATGCAGCAGTCTCTCGTCTCTCGTTGGAAAGAGATCCGCGCTCTCAGCTTGCTGAGTTTATTGTCCAGAGACTGAACATTAGCCCATAAAATACTGGGAAGCGGGGGTCGGTTTGCGCGGCGTCTTACTCTGATGAGCACGCCGGCTCTGCTTCCCCGTCTCCGGCTGCGTTTGCGCGGTCGGGCCACCCAGACAAAAGGATCCGCTGCCGTGTTTGTAAACAGCGGTTCGTCACTGAAGAATTTAAAGTCCGGTTTTCGGTGTGCGATTGCCGAACCAATGTCCAAAAGTGTCTGTCTGTCGTACGTAGTAAGGCAGACAACATCCAAGACAAAAAACACAAAAACTATAAACAGAACAAACAAAAAACTACAATGTTTCAGCAGAGCTTGCGACGTTGCGGCCATCCTCGGCGCCATCTTGACTCTTGACCCCTAGCCAAGGCATTGTGTTCCTGGGGGCAGTATTCGATTCGTCCCAAATGAGGGCTTGGATTTTGCTAGAACACTCCCTGAAAATTCAGAAGTTTGAGCCGGCATTCAGAGCTGGAAGCAACCTCCCCCTGAAAATGTTTCAGAAGCTACTGGGCCTGGCCTCATAACTTGAAGGACAGCGATTGTGTGTAGAGTGGAACTAGCCTGGCCGCTCACAATGTATGCGAGAAGGGGTAAAATCTTTGCGTGGCAGGGGGAGCTGCCACAAAAACCTGCCAGAACTGAAGGCAGCCGTCACAAAACCCGTCACTGTTCAAGGCAGCTCCTCTAAAACCTGCCAGTGCTGGAGGCAGCTGCCAATCCGGTAGATGCGTGTGAACGAGGACAACGCTGTTCTTTTTTTCACAATATGTAATTCCGCCGTTTTTACACAAACTACAGTACGCGAGAGACACTACGGTACGCACAATGGGTCAATATTCACCACTTACCAAACGCTTTTCGCCTGCCTCAAGATCTCTCACTGTTTTAAAGATGCCAGACACACAGACTGAAGCACGAAAGCAACAGACAGTGCTATCATGTTCTTATTTTACTTATTTGCGACCTTACCATGTATTTTAATCCACTCATTTGTCTGTAATGGAACGCGCGTCGCGTCACTTAAGCGCCCGCCACAACTTAGCGTCTAACCTGCCTCGAGATCTCTCCGTGTTTTACAGCTGCTTAGACCCAGATTGATACAGGAGATCAACAGGCAGTGCAATCATGACCTTATTTACCACTTTAATTCATATTTTATTCCGTTATTTGTGTTTGTATAGAACGCGCGTCCTAAGCGTCGCGCCTGCCACAACTTAGCGTCTAACCTGCCTCGAGATCTCTCCGTGTTTTACAGCTGCTTAGACCCAGATTGATACAGGAGATCAACAGGCAGTGCAATCATGACCTTATTTACCACTTTAATTCATATTTTATTCCGTTATTTGTGTTTGTATAGAACGCGCGTCCTAAGCGTCGCGCCTGCCACAACTTAGCGTCTAACCTGCCTTGAGATCTCTCCGTGTTTTACAGCTGTTTAGACCCAGATTGATACAGGAGATAAACAGACAGTGCAATCATGACCTAATTTACCACTTTAATTCATATGTTATTCCGTTATTTGTGTTTGTATAGAACGCGCGTCCGACTCCTAAGCGTCGCGCCCGCCACAACGTAGCGTCTAACCTGCCTCGAGATCTCTCCGTGTTTTACAGCTGCTTAGACCCAGATTGATACAGGAGATCAACAGGCAGTGCAATCATGACCTTATTTACCACTTTAATTCATATTTTATTCCGTTATTTGTGTTTGTATAGAATGCGCGGCCCAAGCGTCGCGCCTGCCACAACGTAGCGTCTAACCTGCCTCGAGATCTCTCCGTGTTTTACAGCTGCTTAGACCCAGATTGATACAGGAGATCAACAGGCAGTGCAATCATGACCTTATTTACCACTTTAATTCATATTTTATTCCGTTATTTGTGTTTGTATAGAATGCGCGGCCCAAGCGTCGCGCCTGCCACAACGTAGCGTCCCACCTGCCTCGAGATCTCTCCGTGTTTTACAGCTGCTTAGACCCAGATTGATACAGGAGAGAAACTCCCTGCCCCAGGTGAAACTTTGCCCCTCAGATCTGGACACATATCTGTTATAGAACATGCCACAGCCAAGGTCAGTAAACTTAATATTTAAAATTACATTGTGAATTGTGAAATATTGTTTATTGTTAATATTGTATCAATCTGGGTCTAAGCAGCTGTAAAACACGGAGAGATCTCAAGGCAGGTTAGACGCTACGTTGTGGCAGGCGCGACGCTTAGGACGCGCGTTCTATACAAACACAAATAACGGAATAAAATATGAATTAAAGTGGTAAATTAGGTCATGATTGCACTGTCTGTTGATCTCCTGTATCAATCTGGGTCTAAGCAGCTGTAAAACACGGAGAGATCTCAAGGCAGGTTAGACGCTACGTTGTGGCAGGCGCGACGCTTAGGACGCGCGTTCGATACAAACACAAATAACGGAATAAAATATGAATTAAAGTGGTAAATAAGGTCATGATTGCACTGTCTGTTTATCTCCTGTATCAATCTGGGTCTAAACAGCTGTAAAACACGGAGAGATCTCGAGGCAGGTTAGACGCTACGTTGTGGCGGGCGCGACGCTTAGGACGCGCGTTCTATACAAACACAAATAACGGAATAAAATATGAATTAAAGTGGTAAATTAGGTCATGATTGCACTGTCTGTTGATCTCCTGTATCAATCTGGGTCTAAGCAGCTGTAAAACACGGAGAGATCTCGAGGCAGGTTAGACGCTAAGTTGTGGCAGGCGCGACGCTTAGGACGCGCGTTCTATACAAACACAAATAACGGAATAAAATATGAATTAAAGTGGTAAATAAGGTCATGATTGCACTGTCTGTTGATCTCCTGTATCAATCTGGGTCTAAGCAGCTGTAAAACACGGAGAGATCTCGAGGCAGGTTAGACGCTAAGTTGTGGCAGGCGCGACGCTTAGGACGCGCGTTCTATACAAACACAAATAACGGAATAAAATATGAATTAAAGTGGTAAATAAGGTCATGATTGCACTGCCTGTTGATCTCCTGTATCAATCTGGGTCTAAGCAGCTGTAAAACACGGAGAGATCTCGAGGCAGGTTAGACGCTAAGTTGTGGCAGGCGCTTAAGTGACGCGACGCGCGTTCCATTACAGACAAATGAGTGGATTAAAATACATGGTAAGGTCGCAAATAAGTAAAATAAGGTCATGATTGCACTGCCTGTTGCTCTCCTGTATCAATCTGGGTCTAAGCAGCTGTAAAACACGGAGAGATCTCGAGGCAGGTTAGACGCTACGTTGTGGCGGGCGCGACGCTTATGACGCGCGTTCTATACAAACACAAATAACGGAATAAAATATGAATTAAAGTGGTAAATAAGGTCATGATTGCACTGCCTGTTGATCTCCTGTATCAATCTGGGTCTAAGCAGCTGTAAAACACGGAGAGATCTCGAGGCAGGTTAGACGCTAAGTTGTGGCAGGCGCGACGCTTAGGACGCGCGTTCTATACAAACACAAATAACGGAATAAAATATGAATTAAAGTGGTAAATAAGGTCATGATTGCACTGCCTGTTGATCTCCTGTATCAATCTGGGTCTAAGCAGCTGTAAAACACGGAGAGATCTCGAGGCAGGTTAGACGCTAAGTTGTGGCGGGCGCTTAAGTGACGCGACGCGCGTTCCATTACAGACAAATGAGTGGATTAAAATACATGGTAAGGTCGCAAATAAGTAAAATAAGAACATGATAGCACTGTCTGTTGCTTTCGTGCTTCAGTCTGTGTGTCTGGCATCTTTAAAACAGTGAGAGATCTTGAGGCAGGCGAAAAGCGTTTGGTAAGTGGTGAATATTGACCCATTGTGCGTACCGTAGTGTCTCTCGCGTACTGTAGTTTGTGTAAAAACGGCGGAATTACATATTGTGAAAAAAAGAACAGCGTTGTCCTCGTTCACACGCATCTACCGGATTGGCAGCTGCCTCCAGCACTGGCAGGTTTTAGAGGAGCTGCCTTGAACAGTGACGGGTTTTGTGACGGCTGCCTTCAGTCCTGGCAGGTTTTTGTGGCAGCTCCCCCTGCCACGCAAAGATTTTAGTCCTACTGATGTATGCTCTGGCTGCAAGCGCAGATGTCACTGCATGGCTTGGATAGGTGGAAAGCTAAAGACCAAAACCCAATTCTATTTTATACTCCTTCGCCTACCCCTTGAAACAGAGTGGCAAGGCGTAGGGGTGAAAATATTCCTCTAAGAAATAGGACACTACTACTACACAATTACACATCATCATACCCCATTTTTTCATACCCCAAGGATTAGTTCACTTAAAAACGTTCCCTTTTATTAGTTCCCTAAAGTCATCCTAGGTGTATATGACATTCTTCTTTCAGATCGGAGTTATATTAAAAATGTCCTGGCTCTTCCAGGCTTTATAATGGCACTGTTGCTCTGTTTTTGAAGTCCATAAAAGTGCATCTATATCCATCATAAATCTACTTCACATGGCTCCGCGGGGTAAATAATCACAAATTAATAGCGAATCGATGCGTTTGTGTAAGAAAAATATCCATATTTTAACATTTATAAAGTAAATTATCTAGCTTCCGGTGAATCGCCTTTCAACCAGCGACCAGCCCTTCAAAATGCTTATGCTGCGTCTGACGACATTGCACACCAGTTACACTCGTCAGAAGCAGCATAATAATTTTGAACTGCGAGAGGTGCTACAATTTTTCCGTAAATTGAAAAGGAAGGCGATTTGCCAGAAGCTAGATAATTTACTTCGAAAATGTATGAGCCTTCGAGTTTCCTAAGACAATCAAAAATGATACAGAACATACAAGACTGGTGGAGCCGATTTTTCATCGGGCCAAACTGTTCTCTTTGTTTATTAACCGTTCCATTCCGTGCCGATCCCAGCTTGTTTTTCTGGGTTTCTGGATTTGTTTTCTACTGTGGTGCTGCAATAACTGGGCCTTAGTGGGTGGACAGAGATGTGCAGCAATGGATTCTTCCAATGAGGGAAGTTTAGTACATCCTTTTTCCTCCACGCTGTCAACAGTGGTGAGGGTCGCTGAAGAGGAGTAATGGACACGTGCTGAATAGAGGTCGCGGCTGCGTCACAACTTCTTCAGTTCTTTGTGGACTTCCGGGAAGAACGGGGCTGGTTGCTGATGGGGGGCCTGCTGGCAGAGCACCGGCTGCAGGAACCATTCATTGAGACGGCTGTGGGTAGGCTCTTCTGGAGCTGACCAGTCCAAGCCCAACTCATAACTGCCTTGGTAAGGAAGCAGATGAGCTCTGAGTCCTGCCGAGACCTGGCTGAGTCAGTCTCTTTAGGTGGCGAATGGGGGGAGTCATCGCCGGAGTTTGTCCAAACCTCTGCATCAGATGCAGTCAGAGACATTGAGTCATGAAATTCCTCCTAGAAGCTGCCAAATGAAACCATTCGGCGCAGCTCATTTTGGTGGACTGAAAAGCCCTTTGTCTGTGCAGGTGTACAGATGTGAACCAATCAGACTTCAGTATTTCAGAGAAAAACAGCCCCCCCCCATTCACGTCAGAAACTGACACAATGTGAGTGAACCATATCGAAAGTAAACTGAATTTTAATAATGCTATAGGGCAATTCCACACAAAAATGTCACATCCATAACGCCAACTAAATACCATGGCATTGTGTTGGTGTTATGGATGTGACAGTTTTCCGCGGAATTTCCCTATAGCTAAAAATAGTTCTGAGATTTTATATAAAGTTATAAGCAGTGCTGATATCTAAGTCCCTAGTTATCTTCAACAAACTATGACAAACTACTATCTGGGTATTTTGGTTTTAAAAGTGTCCTTAATTCATGTTATTCACCTCACATTTAATACCAGTTGTCTTTACAGAGCTTGCGTACACGGCAGCACTTCATTAGAGAGAATATGCATTTGCTGATGCCTTTGAAGTGACTTCACAAGAGTAGGTCAGATAGTAGTGTTTAATGAAGTATGCCAAATGATTGCAGAAAGCAGATAAAGTCAGCATTTCTTTTGACATTAAACTTAACAAGGATCTCACCCTTTTATGCGACAGACCTTTTTCTGGCCAGAGATTTGGTATTTTGTTGAACCGGGCTTATCATTGCTTGTCATGTTAAGAGATGCATATGGGATCCAAGAGTATCACAATATGCAGTATGGTTGTAGTTTGCAATGTTATAATAGCTACAGTAAATGTGTTGGCAGTATGATGAAAGCTAAGGTTGCTCGCTCAAGCCATGTCAGGTCCTTTAATATTATTATAATACCGTCATATTATAGATACTGTAAATATGTCTAATGTAGAACACTTTCCTTACACCCAAGACATTTGAATGTGTTTTGTTTGTGGTATAGATTTTAATAATACAAGATGAGATACACTGCTAATTGAGTGCTGCAGATAGTAGCATAATGTACCTCATTAACTAGAGCCGACTGAAACGTCCCAGGTATGTCTTGATGGCACATGCTAATAGGTTTCTCAAAGAGAGTATGTTCTAAGAAAAAGCGAGAAGTCTAATTAATTTCCAGTTTCTGGCTTTGATGTTGTTAATGGCCTCCAAACTCCATTAGATGAACGGGTCCATCAGTGGAGAGTTAAGGAGAATCCCTGGTTGATGTGAGTTTTGCTCCAGAAACTATTTTTAAACTTGTTGTTCTGAGTGGCTGCAGTGGCTTGAGTTTTGAAAGTGCACTTTACACCCTAAAAAAATTCTATGTGTACAAATACAGTAGAAGCAAACTCTGTAAATAATGCTGATAGAAATACCTTGTTGGTATGTGTCCTTCTGAACTCAGTCAATATTTTACAAACATATAGTACATGCCAACGGCCATATGGAATGCGCTTGTGTGCTCCTCTACTTTTTATTATTACGTTTATTGCATATTGTAATGAAATGATTGTTATTTGCCATCATGACATCTCATTACTTTGAGTGATTCATATTGAGGCAGAAAAACTTTTGGTGATCATTTATTTACCTCCATAGCAGAAACCAATTAAATTAAATTGAGCTGAACTGTAAATCTATAAATGTGTCTTCTTTTCATCAACACGTCTCCCTAAGTGTTTGACCCTTCTTACAATGCTTGCCCCTCAACTCGCAAGGTTACCCCCATATTAAGTTATTGGTATTCATAATGCTGAAACTCATGTAGAGTCAAGGCAGATCGATCGCTAGGGCTGAAGGGGACAAAATCAGAATTATATTTGTTAATGATTAGCGGAGATCCAGGCCTCTTAATTACAAATGAAAGCATTGTGCTGTGCTTGTGAAATATAATGACATGTGCTGTAGCATAAAGCTTTCATTATCGCGTATAAGCTTTATCTATCCCTTATAGCAAACATAAAGCTTCTAAGCCTAATCACACACTGCAATTATCTCTGAAAATCTAGCTTATTTAAGCAAATGAATGGTTAGGATAAGGAGAAAGAATAACCATGTGAAAAATAAGCGCACATAATTGTACTGAATATGCACTTGTAGTGTACTTCAGATCTTAAAAGTTTATTTAGTATTTTTTTATGTACATGCAGATAATATTAATGAAATAAAAGGCCACTTCAAACATTCATTACTACGTTTCTTAACACACTTTTAAAAAGTGCACTTTGTAATTGTCATATTAAAACTTTTAAATCATTATGTTTTAATAAACGTACACTTGTCGTGATTTAAAGAAGTACATAACATGCACATGTAAAGTACAAGATTACCTGTAGATGTAGCCTTTTTTTGCCAAATAACTCAGATAAATACCTTAACCAAGTTGTGTATTGTTTTTCCTTCATATTTAAAATATTTTATAATATTTTAATATATTTTATAATATTTTATTGTAATTTGATCTACAAAACAAACAAACAAACAAAACATTTCAGCTGTTGTGTGAAAATTTGTGTTCCCTTTCAGTCGGTCACGTTCGACGTAAGTCGGTTGTACCGACGAATTGGGGATCACTTCAGGGAGCCCCTATCAGCTTCAAGATATAGAGAACAGGCCAATGGGCCATTGGCGTGCGAGATCTGCATCTCGCGCTCCGCCCCGTGCCGCGGGTATAAACAGGAAGCGAGAGCAACGCACTGACGTCATTCACTTCGGAGCCGAACGGCGTTGATGAAGCAAGACTGTTTTTCTAAAAGAGAGCCTATCTACAAGAGAGATACTCCAGAGAACGAAAAGGACGCTTTGTGTTGGCGAAAAGGCACAATCAGCGCGATCGCGTGCTCACCGCTGCATCAGCATAACAAACTGCTGTTCTCACAGCAACTGTCAGTTTGGTGAGGGCATTTGTTTCAGTGAGTGCAGACACAGGACTGCACTTACCTCCTGTGTGCTGCCGCGGTCTCCCCCTGGGTGCTTCAGCACTGTTGAAAGAGCATTTCCTCACAAAAGAGCAACACGGGTGTGACACTGCGTCTTTTTCAAGACGTCATTCCACCCGTGCGTTTCTGGATGCGGTTGTTTCCTGTCCTGACGGTCACGATCCCTCTCACATAAACATGTTGAGACTGTGTTCGTGGGTGATCCGTGTTCTCTCAGGGAAAGCCGTGTTGCCGTGTGCCGTCTAGCTGCCAAGTGACAGCGCAGGTTGCCACGGCAACCCAGCGCGCGTCACTCTGCGCCTCCGATGCGTGGTCGAGACTATGATACCTCAAACGGGGTTGAGTCCCTTCGCTTATACCCCGATCTAGTCTCTTTTGCCTCTGTCTCTGATAAGCCTGGGTGACCTGAGGATTACAGTGAGGCTTCCCTGCCGAGTACACCTCCGTGGGCCCCCCACTCCTCTATCGCATCGCAAGCATGTTGAGACTGTGTTTGTGGGTGGTTTATGTTCTCTCATGAGAGCATAGCCACGTCGGCACGTCAGCACAACAGTACCACTGAAACATTTTCAGAGGCTCCTGGGGCATATGGCAGCTGCAGCCGCAGTAACGCCGCTAGGGCTGCTCCATATGAGACCGCTTCAACGCTGGCTAAACGACCGAGTCCCGAGATGGGCGTGGCACAGCGGGTCCCTCCGTGTCCAAGTGATGCCGAGATGCCACCAAACCTTCAGCCTGTGGTCGGACCCTTCATTTCTACGGGCAGGAGTGCCTCTAGAACAAGTCCAGGCATTCTGTTGTCTCCACGGATGCCTCATCCACTGGCTGGGGTGCCACGTACAACGGGCTTGCAGTTTCGGGTCTGTGGACGGGGCCCCTACTGCAATGGCATATCAATTGCCTGGAGTTGCTGGCAGTTCGTCTTGCTCTCAGCCGCTTCAAAATGCTGCTCAAAGATAAGAACGTTCAGGTCCGGACGGACAGTTTTTTTATTCCCTGACCGAGGGAACCCTCTGCATTGGTTCACGGAACTAGTGCTCCTCGCGACAGCACCTCCTTGGCCCATTCCTCTGAGGAAGGACCTCCTAACTCAGAGACGGGACACCCGGTGGCACCCGCGTCCGGACCTCTGGAAACTCCATGTCTGGTCCCTGGACGGGACGCAGAGGTTCTAGGTGACCTACTGCAAGCGGTAGTTGACACCATCACTTCCGCCAGAGCCCCCTCTACGAGACGGCTATATATGTGCTGAAGTGGAACCTGTTCATCGTCTGGTGCTCTTCTCGCCGAGAAGACCCCCGAAAGTGTTCAGTCAGATCTGTGCTCTCTTTTCTTCAAGACGGGTTGGAGCGAAGGCTGTCTCCCTCCTCCCTCAAGGTGTATGTTGCCGCTATAGCCGCAAATCATGACTTGGTTAATGGTGAGTCTTTAGGCAAGCACGAGGGGGGCGAGGAGACTAAATCCGCCTCGTCCTCCCTCAATACCCTCTTGGGACTTATCTCACACCGCACTGCAGAACACGCCCTTTGAGCCTTTGCAGTCAGCTGAGCTGAAAATCTTGTCTCTAAAGACAATACTCCTGATTGCATTGGCCTCGGTTAAGAGGGTAGGGGACCTGCAGGCATTTTTGGTCGACAAATGGTGCCTAGAATTCGGGCCAGGCGACTCTCAGGTAACCCTGAGACCCCGGCCTGGATATGTGCCCAAGGTTCCCACTACTCCCTTTCGGGATCAAGTGATGAGCCGGCAAGCGCTGCCCTCAGAGGAGGCAGATCCAACCCTGGCTTTTCTCTGTCCAGTTCGCGCCCTGCGCATCTATGTTGACAGAACGCAAAGCTTTAGGACCTCAGAGCAGCTCTTCGTCAGCAGAAGGGAAAGGCTGTCTCCAAGCAGAGGATGGCCCACTGGATAGTGGATGCCATCGTCTTGGCGTATGAATCCCAAGACGTGCCCTGCCCGCTTGGGGATAGAGCTCACTCAACCAGGGGTGTAGCTTCTTCCTGGGCGCTGGCTCGTGGCGCCTCACTGGCAGACATTTGTAGAGTTGCGGGCTGGGCGACACCTAACACGTTTGCTAGGTTTTATAGCCTACGTGTGGAACTGGTTGCTTCTCGTGTGCTCACTTCCCATAGTCAGCAACACTGAAGTGCCCGTTCTAGTGTCGACTTGCTGCGCCACTCCCTTCCCCATGGAACGGATACGTGCACTTATATTCTCCAGTCGAGTTCCCCAGGAATTGGCGAAACCTGTTGAGTCCTCCGCAACCCGCGGCAGTCGGATGTGCGGGAGCGTCCGACGCCAGGTCTGACACTTGTATGCATTGGTGGAACTTGTGTCAGGCTGGGTTCCGTATGTTGTGATCCCTACGGCGGTCCCATATGTGTATTCTCCACGGTACAGCTCCCTACGGTGAGCTTGTGTCTCTCCCTCGGCAGAGTTCGTCTGCCGTCTCAGTACGGCGTCGTTCCCCCGCCTGCAACAGGGATGATAGGGGCTCCCTGAAGTGATCCCCAATTCGTCGGTACAACCGACGTACGTCTCCGTTCCCTCCTTCAGGGAACGAGGGTTACCATACGTAACCGAGACGATTTGCTGTGTGTGTGTGTGTGTTTGTTTGTGTGCGCTTACTTTATTTGTACCAAGAAGTGAGCTAAACCACAAAGTTATGCACTTAACTAACTATGCAAGTAAACCTCTGTGTGTGTGTATTAATTAGAAAATGTGTGGTTATAAAATACACCAGATGCAAGGTGGTACACTGCTACCTTGCTTTTTAATCAATAAAACTATACTGATTTTTGTTTTTTTGTTTTTATTTAGCGGTTCTCATTTACCTCGTTGCTGACAAATGTATTTAGACTAACATCTTTAAAATATGTATAGGGGAACTACTGTCCAACGCAGGTAGGTTGAAGAGAACAGGAGGAGATTGAAACTGCTGCATTTAGCATTTTCAGTGGGTTGGGGAGAGATTCAGAGCACTAATGAGTTTGTAGAGTGAACTGTTGGGAGTTCTTGAACTGATCTCTGAGGCACTGGGACATGCTGACACTTCATTTTTCTTTCTATAATTTCTTTCCTCCTTTGCACCTCTGGATAATCTGGCTTCCACAACTAGCTTGAAAATTATTGACTTATCTATGTGGTAAAATAATGGCTGCTGTAGGAGTTATTACTGGATGTATCATCTACAGTTAGTTGAAGACAAGCAAAGGCGTTGTCAAATATATTTACCAGTTAGTAATCTTGGAAAATAAGACCTTACAGCAAAAATTGAATAATATTGACAAAAAGTCCACTGTGTGAGCCACAGTATGCATTTGTACTAGTTTGACTTTTGACAGACAGTTATTTGACACATGCATGCACTGTAACGTTACTTCTGATGCATAATTCACCCTCATTATGTCCATTTACATTTAAGCAGTCAGATTCTAAAACATGCTGACAGAACCTGAGAGGACAGGGACACTTCAACTCCAAAAACTCCAAAAACTGTGTTAAATCAGGAATGGTGAGAGAACATTGCACTCTGTAAGTTTTTCGTCTTCAAACGAAACTTGAGTCTTCAGCTGACAAAGTTTAAATCCTGTCTGGTTTATGCACTTCCCATAATGTTTATGCATTAGGTCAGTAGGCGGTCTGAGCTGTTAGAACGCATTCGACCACATGAGTGTTTACACTATGAAAACAATCCGAATGAGTTTTCGACTACCTCTGGAAGTGGTTGAAAGTGGACAAGCTCAAAACTGTTTACAGCCCATTTACACCTGTATTTAGCATCGTCCACTTATGATCCGATCGACCAAAATGCATCTTAATACCTGGTGTAAACAGGGCCTTAAACTCTGTGGGATGCAAGGTGCGGTATTGCATATCATCCACAGTCGGGGCAGTTGTGGCCCAATGGTTAGATTAGATTAGATTAGATTCAACTTTATTGTCATTACACAAGTACAGGTACAAGGCAACGAAATGCAGTTTAGGTCTAACCAGAAGTGCAATAGCAGCAAGTGCAGGATATACAACGGTTGCATAAGTGCATGATATACAATGGATGAATAAGTGCAGGACATGGATATGTACTGTATATATATATATATATATATATATATATATATTAGGGCTGTCGAAAGATTAATCACGATTAATCACATCCAAAATAAAAGTTTGTGTTTACATAATATATGTGTGTGAACTGTGTATAATTATTATGTTTATATAAATATTCATGTATATATTTAAGAAATATTTGCATGTATATACTGTATACATTTATATAATTTATATTATATATAAATATAAATATTTTATATCTAAATATAATAAATTTTTCTTAAAGGTCCCATGGCATGAAATTTTCATTTTATGAGGTTTTTCAACATTAATATGAGTTCCCCTAGCCTGAATATTGTCCCCAAGTGGATAGAAATGTTGATCGGTGTAAACCCGAGTTCTGGCTGTCTCTCTCTGCCTTTGAGAAAATGACAGGCCAGACGAGCCAATCCTGAAGTCTCCTGTTTTGACGTCCAAGCAGGAACGGTTACCTCCCTTTCCTCCGACCAGAGAATCTGGCACGTCCATGCAAACACTCGAGATCATTAACGTTACTTGTGAATGCTGGCAGTTTCTCAGTGTTTGGATGTACAAATGAAAACAGAAGTCTTTCTTCAGTTCCTTCTGATCTGTGATCAGTGATCTCTTATGTGTAGCTAATTATTTATTATTCGTGCACACGCAGCGGCTTCTCTCTCTCCAGACAGAACAGTGTTTTCGTGTTTTCTATCTTGTGAGTCAGTGTTTTTGTACGTCCTCGTCACGTCTATCGGTTCTAAAATGTGCATACAGTCTTTTCTGTTTAACATCAGCAGTCACATCTTTAGAGATAAACCTCACACACGCCGAAGCTCGGGCTGCACTGGCCGTTGGCCTTCAATATCCCCGACCCCCAGTACTGCATCTGGCCCACAGCGGAGGCACCAAACGCGGCGTGAGATTAAGCAGAAGGGGGGTAAGCGTGAGCATATCTGGGCTCGGCTAGCCAACTTTCCCCACAATAAACTGGATTACATTCGATTACTGCTGTTGTGTCTTTGTTTGCGCTGTGTAACGTTACTCAATGCGCGTCACTGACGCTATTCATATGATTGGAACATATCTAGAAATAATGCTATACTCAACACTTACTAACTCGTTCATCTCGCTGTAATGGTACATTGCATGTGTTACAAAGTTGGTAGAATAATGATGAAGACGGACTCGGCGTGACTGAGACTCGTGTTTATTCAGAACTCTCAGATACAAACACAATAAACTCGCGCTGACTGACAGCACTCTCATAACTCAGAAGTTATTATAAATAACTTTGTTAGCAATCGCTCCGTCTCCATGATGTCCGGTTCGCGAACGAATCATTCTTTTGAATCGGTTCTTTTTAGTGAACCAAACCAGTTCACCAAATCGGACTGAATCGTTCTAAACGGTTCGCGTCTCGAGTCAGCGCTGATCCATAATTTACTAAAGTTACTAACTTTCTGACATGAGTGACAGCCCCTCCGACTAGAAATAAACTAATAACCTGAAGTATATGCTAGTAACTACAACAGTTCACCCTGAACTGAGACTGAGAACTGATGAGAAGTGAACTCAGGTCCATCCGTCTCTGGCAGACTCGTGCCTGCTCGTGCCTGCTCGTGCCTCGTTAAACCACGCCCCCTCCGCTCATTTAAAATGCATTTAAAAAGTTTAAAAAGTTCATTTAAAAAGTCTCACAGCAGACACGCCTCTTGAAGCAGGGCATTCAGCCACAGGGCAAACAGCAGTATAGAAAAAATGCCTTTTATTTCTAAATTATGACATTTTATGATGTAAAAATCATACTAACAATATAAGTACACCTCAGGAAACACTATAAAATAATAGAAAAATGCCATGCCATGGGACCTTTAAATATATACATGCTTGTGTGTGTTTTTATATATAAATAATAATTATACACAGTTCACACACATATATTATGTAAACACAAACTTTTATTTTGGATGTGATTAATCGTGATTAATCTTTTGACAGCCCTAATATTAATATATATATATATATATATTAGGGCTGTCAAAAGATTAATCACGATTAATCACATCCAAAATAAAAGTTTGTGTTTACATAATATATTTGTGTGTACTCTGTATAATTATTATGTTTATATAAATATTCATGTATATATTTAAGAAATATTTGCATGTATATACTGTATACATTTATATAATTTATATTATATATAAATATTTTATATATAAATATAATACATTTTTCTTAAATATATACATGCTTGTGTGTGTTTTTATATATATAAATAATAATTATACACAGTTCACACACATATATTATGTAAACACAAACTTTTATTTTGGATGTGATTAATCGTGATGAATCTTTTGACAGCCCTAATATATATATATATATATATATATATATATATATATATATATATATATATATATATATATATATATATATATATATATATATAGAGAGAGAGAGAGAGAGAGAGAGAGAGAGAGAGAGAGAGAGAGAGAGAGAGAGAGAGAGAGAGATGGTTATACTATAAACAGAATTTACAGGTGAATATGTACAATGAATAAATATACAGATGGCTATTACTATAAACAGAATTTACAGGTGAATATGTACTATGAGTATAATATAATATACAGATGGCTATTACTATAAACAGAATTTTACAGATAGAGGTATACAATATGTTAGGCTAAGATGAGGAATATAGCAGTGGATTAAGGTAGTGCAATGAAGTATGGACAGAAGCTATCCGAAAAAAAGTGTAAAGTGCAGTGGAAGTGATTGCATATTACAGTTAGAAGTACGGTGCAAAATGCAAATGTAAACAGTGGTACTGTGAATACAGTCGGCAGTGCAAATGAGCATAATCCAGTTAAGGTATGGTAGTGCAAGATGCATAAGTAAACAGTTTTTCCAGTAGTGCAAATAACAAGTGAAGGCAGATGTGAGGTAGGAGAGTTGGCAGTATATGAGGGGAGTGGATCAGCGAGGGTTAGAGTTCAATAAAGAGACAGCTCTGGGGAAAAAAAAATTCTTTAGTCTGCTGGTCCTGGTCCAGACAAACAGTCTGTGGGCTGGGTGAGAGGAGTCGTTAAGGATGCTGCGAGCTCGATGCAGACAGCGTTTCCTCTGGATGTGCTCGATGGCAGGTAGTGGATGCGCTGGGCAGTTTTCACCACCCGCTACAGTGCCTTGCGCTCTGCAACAGAGCAGCTCCCATACCATACTGCGACACAGTTGGTCAGGATGCTTTCTATTGCGCAGCGATAGAAGTTCACCAGGATAGCCGAGGAGAGCTGATTCTTCCTCAGTGTCCTCAGGAAGAAAAGGCGCTGGTGAGCCTTCTTGACCAGGCTGGAGGTGTTGGTTGTCCACGACATGTCCGCCGAGATGTAGATCCCCAGGAACTTGAAACTGGAGACACGCTCAACAGCCATTCCATTGATGTGGATGGTGTCATGTGGGCCTCTTGACTCTTTCCTGAAGTACACAATGAGCTCCTTCGTTTTGGTGGTGTTGAGGAGCAGGTTATTATCAGCGCACCATGTGGCCAGGTGCTGGATCTCCTCCCTATAGGCAGTCTCATCGTTGTTGCTGATGGGCCCAATCACTGTAGTGTCGTCCGCAAACTTGATGATGGAATTAGATCCATACACAGGCTTGCAGTCGGAGGTGAAGAGCGAGTAGAGAAACGGGCTTAGCACACAGCCCTGTGGTACACCAGTGTTAAGTGTGATGGATGTGGAGCAGATGAATCCTGATCGAAAATTCTGGGGTCTGTCAGTTAGGAAGTCCACAATCCAGTTACACATTGAGGTGTTGATGCCCAGGTCTCCAAGTTTGGCTATTAACTTGGTTGGGATGACAGTGTTGAATGCTGAGCTGTAGTCAACAAACAGCATGCGTGCATAAGTGTTTTTATTGTCCAAATGAGTGAGCACAGAGTGCAGTGCCATGGAAACTGCATCCTCTGTGCTCCTATTGCTGGGGTAGAGAGTCTTTTAGGTGTTCCAGGACCAGCCGCTCAAAGCACTTCATAACGATGGGTGTAAGTGCTACAGGGTGGTAGTCATTAGGGCACCTCGGGCTAGAGTGTTTCGGCATTGGCACAATGGAAGTGCGTTTAAAGCATATTGGTACAGCTGCTTGGGCAAGAGACAGGTAGAAAATGTCTGTAAAAACCCCAGCGAGCTGCTCCGCACATGCCCTGAGAATACGTCCAGGGATGTTGTCTGGTCCAGCAGCCTTGTGTGCACTGATCCGGCTCAGTGCCTTGCAGACATCTGTGGAGGAGAGTGTGATTGGTGGGTGGTCAGCTGAGGGCTTGAGCTTGGTGGCAGTTTCTCTGTTGTCTCTTTCAAAGCGAGCATAAAAGTAATTTAGCTCGTTTAGGAAGTTGACATCAGTGGCTGCGGGGGTGGAGTGGGTGGGTTTGTAGTCACTGATGGCCTGAATGCCCTGCCACATGTGTCGAGGGTCAGAGTTGGAAAAGTGTCCCTCTATCTTTAGCTTGTAGCAGTGCTTGGCCTTTTTGATGCCCCTCTTCAGGTTTGCTCTGGATGTGCTGTAGGCTTGTGCATCTCCTGATCTGAAGGCAGTGTTGCGTGACTTCAACAGGAGTCGCACTTCCTTGTTCATCCAAGGCTTCTTATTTGGGTATGTGATGATCTGTTTCTGTGTTGTAACACTGTCAATGGTGGTATTGATATGATCCAATACAGAGGAGGTGTAGGAGTCAATGTCCGTGTGAACACCACTGGTGGCTTAAGAAGCAAACATACTCCAGTCTGTGTTTAGAAACCTTTCCTGGAGTGTGGAATCTGCCCCCGCAGGCCACACCTTGATGGTCTTCACTGATGGCTTCACATGGTTGATGAGGGGTGCATATTTGGGGGTGAGGAACAAAGAAAGGTGATCTGACTGTCCCAGGTGGGGGAGGGGTGTTGCAACGTAAGCTCCAGCCATGTTTGTGTAAACATGGTCTAAGGTTTTGTTTCCTCTGGTGTGACAGGAAACATGCTGGTGAAACTTGGGTAGCACTGACTTTAAGTTTGAGTGATTAAAGTCACCTGCAACAATAAACGCAGCTTCCGGGTGATCCGTCTGTTGTTTACTGATGGCTGTGTGAAGTTCTTTCATAGCAAGCTTGGCATCAGCATCCGGGGGAATATGGGCTGCAGTGATAATGGTGGAAGTGAACTCCCGCGGTAGATAAAACGGTCTACATTTAACCATGAGAATCTCAAGGTTAGCTGAACAATGACTCCCAACAATAGCAAAGTTTGTGCACCAAGCTTTGTTAATGTAAATGCACAATCCACCACCTCTGGTCTTACCGGAGCCATCTAATGTTCTATCTGCCCGGAGTGTGTGGTGTCCCGCTAGCTCAATAGCGGTGTCCGGTATTCCGCTGTTTAACCAGGTTTCCGTGAAGATTAGGACGTTACAGTTCAAAAGTTTCTTGCTGTGTGTGATGCTGAGTCGAATCTCCTCCATTTTGTTCACTAGCGACCGTACATTGGCAAGGAAAATGCTGGGTAAAGAGAGCTGGTGTGGTGTTAGCCTTAGCTTAGCTCTTAGTCCGCCACGCTTCCCCCGTCTTTGTTTACGATCTCGACGCCGCCGCTGAGCACTTCCGCTCGGCCGGGTAGAGTGCATAGCCTCCGGTGTCCTATCGATCTCAGGAAGGAGTTGAAGATTGTCCATAAAACTGTCGGAAATTCGCAAACCAATATCCAAAATCTCACAACGGGTGTACGATGTAAAGGCACAACTGTTCTGCATGAACAGACCCGAGATGAGCAAGAAAATTACCGCAAAATTGCAGAATCTGGAGAGACCCAGAGCCTCGTGATGTACTCGCGCCACCATCTTGGGTGAAGGACTTGTAACCTGAAGGACTTGTAATGGTAGGTTCGAGTCTCAGGTCTGGCAGGAATTGTTGGTGGTGGGAGTGAATAACCAGTGCTCTCCTCCATCCTCAATACCATGACTGAGGTGAGACCCTTGAGCAAGGCACCGAACCAACCACAGCAGCAATATGGCTGCCCACTGCTTTGGGTTTGTGTTCACTACTGTGTGTGTGCACTTGGATGGGTTAAATGCAGAGCACAAATTCCAAGTATGGGTCACCATACTTGGCCACACTTCACTTCAACACATCCTCACGTGAAATAATCAGTGTTGGGAAAGTTACTGAAAATGAGTAATTAGTTATAATTACTTGTTACTTCTTTTAAAAGTAATTGAATTACTTTACCTATTACTGTAAATCAAAAGTAAGTGGTAACACTTTACAATAAGGTTGTATTAGTTAACATTAGTTGATGCATTAGTTAACATGAACTAACCATAAACAACACATCTCTTCAGCATTAGTTAATCTTTGTGAACGTTAGTTAATAAAAATACAGCTGTTCATGGTTTGTTCATGTTAGTTCACAGTGCATTAACTAATGCTAACAAGATTTTAATAATGCTTTAGTAAATGTTGAAATTAACATTAGCAAAGATAAATAAATGCTTTAAAAGTGCAGTTCATTATTAGTTCATGTTAACTAATGTAGTTAACTAATGAACCGTATTGTAAAGTGTTACCAAGTAATTAGTTCCAGGGAAAGTAACCTTTACGTTCCTTTTATGTCAGCTTTTTAAATGTACAGTGGGGCAAAAAAGTATTTAGTCAGCCACCAATTGTGCATGTTCTCCCACTTAAAAAGATGAGAGAGGCCTGTCATTTTCATCATAGGTACACTTCAACTATGAGAGACAGAATGAGAAAAAAAAATCCAGAAAATCAAATGTCTGATTTTTAAAGAATTTATTTGCAAATTATGGTGGAAAATAAGTATTTGGTCAATACTTTGTTATATACCCTTTGTTGGCAATGAGTTTTTACACACTGTTGCTGATAGTTTGGCCCATTCCTCCATGCAGATCTCCTCTAGAGCAGTGATGTTTTGGGGCTGTCGCTGGGCAACACGGATTTTCAACTCCCTCCAAAGATTTTCTATGGGGTTGAGATCTGGAGACTGGCTAGGCCACTCCAGGACCTTGAAATGCTTCTTACGAAGCCACTCCTTTGTTGCCCGGGTGGTGTGTTTGGGATCATTGTCATGCTGAAAGACTCAGCCACGTTTAATCTTCAATGCCCTTGCTGATGGAAGGAGGTTTTTACTCAAAATCTCACGATACATGGTCCCATTCATTCTTTCCTTTACACGGATCAGTCATCCTGGTCCCTTTGCAGAAAAACAGCCCCAAAGCATGATGTTTCCACCCCCATGCTTAGGTATGGTGTTCTTTGGATGCAACTCAGCATTCTTTCTCCTCCAAACACGACAAGTTGAGTTTTTACCAAAAAGTTCTATTTTGGTTTCATCTGACCATATGACATTCTCCCAATCCTCCTGGATCATCCAAATGCTCTCTAGCAAACTTCAGACGGGCCCGGACATGTACTGGCTTAAACAGGGGGACACGTCTGGCACTGCAGGATTTGAGTCCCTGGCGGTGTAGTGTGTTACTGATGGTAGCCTTTGTTACTTTGGTCTCAGCTCTCTTCAGGTCATTCACTAGGTCCCCCGTGTGGTTCTGGGATTTTTGCTCACGTTCTTGTGATCATTTTGACCCCAAGGGGTGAGATCTTGCGTGGAGCCCCAGATCGAGGGAGATTATCAGTGGTCTTGTATGTCTTCCATTTTCTAATAATTGCTCCCATAGTTGATTTCTTCACACCAAGCTGCTTACCTACTGCAGATTCAGTCTTCCCAGCCTGGTGCAGGTCTACAATTTTGTTTCTGGTGTCCTTTGACAGCCCTTTGGTCTTGGCCATATTGGAGTTTGGAGTCTGACTGTTTGAGGTTGTGGACAGGTGTCTTTTATACTGATAACGAGTTCAAACAGGTGCCATTAATACAGGGAACGAGTGGAGGACAGAGGAGCCTCTTAAAGAAGTTACAGGTCTGTGAGAGCCAGAAATCTTGCTTTTTTTGTAGGTGACCAAATACTTATTTTCCACCATAATTTGCAAATAAATTCATAAAAAATCAGATAATGTGATTTTCTGGATTTTTTTCTCATTCTGTCTCTCATAGTTGAAGTGTACCTATGATGAAAATGACAGGCCTATCTCATCTTTTTAAGTGGGAGAACTTGCACAATTGGTGGCTGACTAAATAATTTTTTGCCCCACTGTAAAAATGAACAATACTGAACAGTCAAACACAGTAAACATAATTTTTAGACCTATTTATTGTAATCAACAGGGCAACAGGCCTTCCAATCAAGCAGTAGTACAAAAGTCCCTTTTAATACTTGAGATGAAATAACAACTGTCTCAGTGTTTTTTTTATATTTTTTATACCACATTAGGCCCAATTAAATAAAGGTGAAAAAAAGAGAAAACAAAGGTGCCTTGAGGTGCTGCATAATTGAATATGTGATTGAACAAAAGCTTAACAAAATGGTTTAACAAACATGCCTCATAAGGCAAAGCTAAATCAAAATAAGAGATGAGATTCTCAACAAATGTTAAAATAGGCTAACAAGTCTCATCTCTCAAAGCTCATTGTTCTGAAAAGTGCGGTGTGCTCTGATTGTCCAGCAATCCAGTGCATTGTGATTGGCCCGAATACCTAATGCGTCTGACGGAAATGTCACGCTTCTTACCATATTTGGATCATCAGCTCCCAAAGCAAAGCAATGACAGATGTTAATGTTGGTTCTACCTTATCAATTCGAGCCCGAATCTGATCTGGATGATGCAGATGACCAAGCTGATCGATCAACGTTGCCAGCGTGACTGGACCAGAAAGTATCAGATTGGTAAGTTTGCATTTGTTATCGTAGAAATGACAAAGACGTAGAACCCGGTTTTAATTTTAGTTTTAGTCGAGTCAAGTTTTAGTCGACTAAAAGTCTGAGCATTTTAGTCTTATTTTAGTCAGAATTATCCATTACTATTTTCGTCTAGTTTTAGTCGACAAAAACTGATGACATTTTAGTCTAGTTTTAGTAATGCAATTCTATTTAATCTAGTCAATATAGCATAAGTACGTAGTATAGACAAAACCAAAATCTTCTTTTAGCCAAACCCATTTCAAACAATGTTATCTTATTATATTATTGTTACCTTATAGACTCAAGAATACATCCATTCCAGACATGGAAGACGCTCTGATTTGAAGTTCCAACATATTTATTTTAGCAACCAAACATGTTAGAAGTACACACACATACATTTAAATAAAATAAATAAAAACATTGAGATATCTCTTAAGGTTTGTGGTGTTTTTTCCTGTGATTTTTGTGATTTTTACACGGGTGGTGGGAGAAAAACACTGATATTCTGGATTAAGACGACAATAAAATCACTGACTAGCCCCTGTAAATGATGAAAACACCTTACGACCGCAGGACAAACAATTACTGTCCGAATAGGGCTTACAAACCCAGACTGGCCGTCCATTGGTCCCGTTCACTCACCGCAGCTGCATCTTTTTAATGCCGCGTGAGTGGGGCTTGAAGAGAGTGATGTCACCTGCGTCTGCGCAGTGAGACCTGATGCAGCCCCTGAATGAGACGCACAGAAATACTGCAAAATAATAATAAAAACGTGACTTTTCGTCATTTTCGTCAATGAAAATGAAGAGATATTTTAGCATAGTTTTTATTTTGTGAACCACATTTAGTCTCGTTTTTATTCGTCATCGTCACGACGATATTTAGTCATACTTTTCGTTGATGAAAGCAACACTACTTGTCGGCAAATGTTCATTTTTCACAAAAGAGAGTAATGCGAGTAACGAACTCATTTAAATTTGAGTAATTGTAATTGCGTTACTTGATTAAAAAAATATTTAGTTATATTTAGCTCGTTACCGCTAAAAGTAGTGGAATTACAGTAACGCGTTACTTTGTAGCACATTACTCCCAACACTGGAAATAATAGACAGAAAGAGTGGGACGCAAGCAGCGGAATAGTCTTTTATCCTTTTGTCCATTTGAAATATGAAGGATACTGAAGCTGCCTTATAACCAGTTCAATAGAGAGCGCCAGATAAAAGAGTGGGATGCGACAGCATAAAATAACCAATCTCTTCATCTAGATCCACTATGTATGTGCCACCAGGGAGGCACATCAATACTGAATCCATATTACTAGTACTAGACAGGCAACAGATGATAAAGTGATGTGCAACGTGTCACATTCACTTCAGTACCACAACTCCCTTCTTGCACTAGGAAGGGCAGCAGGTAGAAAAGTGGGATGCGAGAGCGATAAAGCCAAACTCTACACATGCAACAACTAACACACGAGGGAAACATATCCATATTACCTCCATAGCACAAGCTTCTGGAGATATATTAACTTCAATATTGTGCAGCTCTATGTCAGCAAATTTAGGTCCCGGCTAAAATGGATTACGGGGATAAGTGAATAAGACCCAACACTCAAAAGTAGCACAACTGTTTAGACTTGTCACCCTTTATTTTATATAGTTGATTTAAATCTGTTGAAAGTGACATGACAAAAATCCCAAATGTAAAGGAATGCACACACTCACTGTTTGTGCGGACTTAATCTTTAGCACTCACATTACTCTTGTTTATGTTTTATCGTTCTCTCTCTCTCTCTTTCTTCCATAAATAAATCACAAATCTCATCCATCTTAAATTAGCATCAAATCATGCAGAAATTTTCCAGCGATGAATTGACATGACCAATCATGATTACAGCCTGCTTTAACTAAATGGAAGAGAGCCATTTATGTTTGTGGCTCCAGTCACTCGCAGATCTGATGTTTATAGGTCTTGCCTTCAAATTAGTGAAAACATTGAAGTGTGGGAAGTTTATCAAAAGTCTCTACTTATAAAAGCTCTACTTTTCTGACCTCGCTGTCAAGTTCTCCGGTGAACATAAGAGACAGCGTTGATATAATGTGGGAAGACTTGATAAAAAAACCAGGGCCCTGCATTTACAGTATGTGGGAGTAAAAGCAGACATTTAAATTCATAGAAACAAGACATAGAGATAGAGAGAGAAAGAGAGCCAGCTCCATATACCTGAGAGAAACTGAACAACAGTGTGTAGGAGAGGTCAAGCCATTTAAATGTGCAACTATTGGAGCTCATTAATTACAATTCAGTTAAGGAGGTTTTTTTTCCTGTGTGGTTGCAGTGCACTGCTGTGACGCGCCTCACTGAAGCACATCACCTGTGGGACTGCAGAGATGCTGTCTGTATGGCACCTGTGTTCCTGTCAACCTATGTGCTTGTATTAGAATGCTGCTGTCATATATTTGCATCATAATTGCCTGCAATGCTGCATTAATCTGGTTTGACTATGTGGGATGGTATTATTATTTGAGTATATTAATGTGTAGCTATATATTTGTTTGTGTGCATTTTGAAGAGACAGAAAGACAAAGAAATCTGTAAGAAAAAAAAAGTTATTCGGATAAAGTGGGGTTTGCAGCATTGTTATAAATAAATTCAATAAAATTAAATATATTACTTACAGTATATTCAATAAATAAATAACAATAATTAATTATATTTTATTTTGTATCCAATCGTTTTGTTTTAATTTAGGACACATACGTTTATTATAAAACGTATATATGTGGTATATATACTATATATATATATATATGTATATATATATATATATATATATATATATATATATATATATATATATATATATATATATATATATATATATATATATATATATATGAAAATCCTACTTTAATTAATTTAACAGATTGTGCTTTGGTGGCCTGGAAATACCTAATTAAAATTAAAAATGGGACAAATCAAATGAAAAGCTAGCCAGTGAGCTAGTGAAAACTAAAACAAATTGACCAAACAACAAATACATATTAGAATAATCCTGGTGTGATTTCTGTGTATATGTACATCAGATTCAATCTTATTTTCCCATGATGAGCACAAACGTGTTTCCCTATTAAAGTCTTTGACTTTAATTGAACCCTTAGCTTTCAACAAAACTGTGCACAAAACTGACTATTTAAACATACTTGGAAGATTATTATGCTCAAGTAAGCAGTCCCATTGTTCTCTCTCTCTCTCTCTCTCTCTCTCTCTCTCTCTCTCTCTCTCTCTCTCTCTCTCTCTCTCTCTCTCTCTCTCTCACACGCACGCACGCACGCACGCACACACACACACACAGACAGATGTACCCCTAGGGACAGTTCCTGCAGACAGCAGGGAGAGCATGTTCTCAGAGCTGCTCAAAGTGGCTGCACAAATCGAGCTTGGCACATCCAATACTTAACATGTATGGTACACAGCAGCTGTGACTGTGTCCACAATCAGAATACGTGATGAAACATTTAAAAGCTACTTTCTCTAACCTTTGCAAGACTGACAATTTATTTAGTAGGCTGTTTAAAATTCTGCAAAGCAACAGCAAGAGTCCAGATGCTTAATAAAAACTGTGCAGGTGGAGGAGCTAGTCTAAGGGCATTTCCTGCAGCAAAGGAAGGAAGAACACCACCATATATCACTACCTTTGAGCGGAAATATCCCTTGATGGTAATAATACTGCTCTAGTTTTAGTTTACATTTTAATTAGACAACTTCAAAGAGGCCAACCTAGGCTCATTGAAAAATATGTCACTACCTACATCTTACACAATTTTACATTTTAAACAATTTCAGGGGTCGCAAAATTTCAAAATGCCAAAATGCCTACCAGATTTTGGTAGCCTGAAAAGAATTTAACTAGCCCAAATAAAAAAGAGCATTTTTATGCAGAAAATTGGTCTGGAGTCAAAAACGTATGTATTTGGTTCTACCTGAACTGAAATTTCTATGAATTTCTATTCTGACCTGTCTTTTTTGGATCAGCAGAACTGAAATACCAGTGTAAATCTATGCTTCCGTTAACATTTTCTCACACACACGCACGCACGCACGCACGCACGCACGCACGCACGCACACACGCACACATGCACACACGCACACAGGGTTTTTTGTGAAATGGGGGGACATTCCATAGGCGTAATGATTTTTATACCGTACAAACTGTATTTTCTATCCCCCTACACTGCCCCTGCCCCTAAACTTAACCCTCACAGGAAACTGCACAGTTTACTTTCTGTGCAAAAACCTAATTCTGTGTGATTTATAAGCCTTTTGAAAAGTGAGGACATGGGTAATGTCCTCATATTTCACCCTCTCCTTGTAATACCTATATGTCATACCCATGTCATTATACACATTTGTGTCCTGATATTTCACAAAAACATGCCCACACACACACACACACTGCCATTGATTTTGATTTCTCCATTGCGCATCTCTTTCATTCAGCAACAAAATAATAAATGTAAAGTAGTAAGTTCTTTGGCAAAATTACATTTCCTTAATAGTCTAAACACACTCTTAAATTGTCACTGTTTCCATTAGTGCAGCTTCCCGAACACACAACACTAAATATGTTGAACCCAAGCTAAGACTGGATATAGGCTTTATTAGTTTACTGTCATACACTGTGTTTCACAGAGTTGCTCAGTTATTGGTTAACACTTTACAGCAAAGTTGTATTAGTTAACATTAGTTAATGCATTAGTTACAACACATTTGTTCAGCATTAGTTAATCTTTGTTAACGTTAGTTCATAAAAATACAGCTGTTGTTCATGTTAGTTCACAGTGCAATAACTTTTTGCACTGTGAGGAAAAACAAAAAAAGAGGAAGAGACTGGTGTTTTATGACATATTTTGTTTTATTGTACAACCCCAAATCAGAAAAAGTTCGGACAGTATGGAAAACGCAAATAAAAAAACAAAAGAAGTGATTTCTAAATTTACTTTGACTTGTATTTCATTGCAGACAATATGAACACAAAATATGTTTTGTCTGGTCAACTTCATGTCATTTGTAAATATGCATCCTTTCCTGTCATTCAGACCTGCAACACATTTAAAAAAAAGTTGGGACAGGAGCAATTTAGGGCTAGTAATGAGGTAAAATGGTTAAATAATGATGTGATTTGAATCAGGTGATGTCAACAGGTGATTGTAATTATGATTTGGTACAAAAGCAGCATCCAAGAAAGGTCTAATCCTTTAGGAGCAAAGATGGGCCGAGGATCGCCAGTTTGCCAACAAATAAGTGAGAAAATGATTGAAATGTTTAAAAACAATGTTCCTCAAAGAAAGATCATTCACATTCAACAGTGCATAACATAATTAAAAGATTCAAGGAATCTGGAGGAATTTCAGTGCGTAAAGGATAAGGGCGCAAGCCTAAGCTGAACAACCATGATCTCCGATCCCTCAGGCGGCACTGCATCAAGAATCGTCATTCATCTATAAGCGATATCACCACATGGGCTCAGGACTACTTTGGCAAACCTTTGTCAAGTACCACAATACGTAGTTACATCCACAAATGCCAGTTAAAACTGTACTGTGCCAAAAGGAAGCCCTATGTTAACAGTGTCCAGAAGTGCCGTCGACTTCTCTGGGCTCGGAGGCATCTGGGATGGACCATCACACAGTGGAAACGTGTACTGTGGTCAGATGAATCAGTATTTCAGGTATTTTTTGGGAGGAATGGACGCCGTGTGCTCCGGACCAAAGAAGAAAAGGATCATCCAGACTGTTACCAGCAACAAGTCCAAAAGCCAGGGTCTGTCATGGTATGGGGTTGTGTCAGTGCCCTTGGCAAAGGTAACTTGCACTTCTGTGAAGGCACCATTAATGCTGAAAAGTACATAGAGATTTTGGAGCATAATATGCTGCCTTCAAGAAGACATCTATTCCAGGGACGTCCATAATAATCTGCAAAATTTGAAACGGCTCAGCAATTTACTGCAGAGCAAGTACTGAACAAATTCAAATATTAGTGTCACTGTCTTGATGATGGATCTGGTGAAGGAAGCTGTCAGCGATCATAATATTGATTTTGAAGACATTGAAAATTAGTTTTGGGAATATGCGTGAGATCGCGGATATGAGCCAGATGCTGAATTTACTGGCAAATGAGCTCTGACGAGGACAGTGATGATGCCTGGTATAAAATATCTGCTCAAACTGAACCCTTCCAAGCACCAAAAGGTAACAAAATATGCGTTATTTTATTCTTCTGTAATTGTTACGCTAATATCAGGAGTTTTATATATTATCGCGACAGGTAGAGATCTATCAATGTTAGATATAGATCCAGGTCGCTAAAGACCCGAATATGTAAGAATGATTGGCAAAAAGTTACATTTAAGGGTTAACCATGTTAAAAATATTTAACACAATTAACACAGTATCTGGTTTTTCTGTCATCCTTTGGATAGCGTTACATTATCACGCTCTTAACACACAAAATGATGCCAAAATGCCAATTTCATGACAGTTCATGTTCATGTTTCATGTTTTCAGTTTGTCATGTTCACAGTCATGTTTTGTGTTGTCATGCACTTACTGTTTTTTTATCCTGCCATGTGTTCTTGTTTAATCATTGTTCACAGGTGTCCCTTGTCCTGTCATTAGCCCATGTGTATTTAGCCCTCATGTTTGCCATGTGTCTTTGTCTGTTATTGTATGTGTAACCCGCTTGTTGGTGAGTTTGATGGTTTTGCCAAGTCTTTGTTTTGCCAAGTCTTTGTTATAATAAGGAAACTGCACTTGGGTTCTTCAACTTGCCTTCCAGTGGATGATTGTTACAGTCTTTGTTGTTTCTAGTGATGGGCAGACCGAGGCTTCGTGAAGCACTGAAGCAGTTGAAGCAAATGTGCCATATTGTTTCAAAGCTTCGAATCAATCCGACACCGTTTCTACGGTGACATCTAGTGGTCACTTGCATGTGTTGATCTGAAATAACCTTGACAATGATCCATGTAAAAAACAAAACAAAAAAAAAACCTTTTTTAACATCTGTCTGACAACTACATGATCTTGGTTGTGTAACCTCCTCATTGCGACTAACTATAGTTTTTTTTTTTTTGTGGTCATGAAAAATGAAAATTAATAAAATAAATAAAGCCACAATGTGTCACATTTGTTACATAACATTTTAATTCAAAAATATTATTTGCTCTGCTGTTAATATATAATAAGGAGTTAGCTGACTTCTTTTTTTTACATATAATTTCTCCAGCCTTTGAAAAAAATCCTCTCACATGGGACACTTGTTGTCCTCTGCACCCTCCAAAATGCCAGGATGAGTGCTCCTCAAATGGTCACAATACACACATCTCACTTAATTTGGTGTTTCCAAATGTAAATGGTCCCACACCACAGATGTACGGCATCTCTTGTAATGGACAATAACAAAGATAACGTCCTGATTAACAACATCCTCATGCTGGGAACATTGTATATACACAAATGCAAGTTATTAAAGGTGAAACCACGATTTTATTAATTTCATAATGAGTTTAACTATTATACAAAAGCCCTCAAAGTTATGAAAATGCAATCAGTCTTTTTTCCATTATAGAAGAAAATGATCTTCGAACAAAACCCTAGCCCCTTTAATGTTTTTTGTTTCTTGATTATTTTATGATTTGCCTGATATATTTTTCTACTTAAAACTCACCTCTTAAAAACAACTTAACTTAAAAACAACTTAACCTCATAAAAAAATATATATATATATATCTTCCTTCTTCCCTCCCTACTCTAGCCTGTGCTATACTGAGCAATGTACACGGTCTCAGGATTTCAGGCTCTTATTGCGCTTCTCGACTCTTCATGACCTATCGCTTCATGTACCCCCAAGTTGTAAGTCGCTTTGAATAAAAGCGTCTTCTAAATGCATAAATGTAAATGTAAATGTACTGTACTTTCAAGCACCTGATCTGTATTTTGTAATACAAAAATGTTCTGTTATTGCCATGCTGTTTGTAAATGATTATTTGTTCAGCAATAAAAAAAATTACGGCATCTCTTATGTGGAGCCTCCGTTTTTATCTATTCTATTAATATATTTATCTATACATCACCTATGAATCTATATCATTCTATATCTCTCACTTATGCCGTGCTATTTGTCACTATCTAACTTAGCCTATATGAATGTGTCACTATATCCTATCTGTCAATGTCTATACCTATCAGTCAATTTATCTCATTTAAATCTAGTCTAAATATAGCCTAACTAACCAAAGCACACTATAAATATCACTTATATCACAAAATCACTGCCATCACAAAATCTCTCTCCTCTCACAAAAACCGACGAGGTGAAGATGGATTTACTTCACTTTTAAACTGTGGTGAATTAGGTTCATACAGATGTGTGTGATTGTGTGGTTTGTTCCCTCCCCTTTTAATCAACGCCGTTTCGGCAGGCACCACCTGATGAAACACTTCAAAGCTTCATTTAGCCATAGTCACGTGACATGGGTGTTTCGAAACACTGTTCGGAGCAGTGTTTCGAAACATCTGTGCTTCGGGATCTCGGCAACGCACCAAAGCGTCAGTTTCGCGTCAGCCATCCCTAGTTGTTTCTACATTAATTTGGGAATTAGCTGTGAAATTATTAAATTAAATATATTTAATAAAACTTTAATGTTTTTTATTGTAATTAATCACAGACAAAAATGTGAGATTAATTAGTCTTTTTTTTTTTATCGATTGACAGCACTAATAGTAACCAAATGTTTTGGTTATCATTAACTTCTATTGTATATGCAAATGAAACAAACAAACTAAATAAAAACAAAAAACATGGACATTTCTTAAAATATCGTATGTCATAAAGGTTTAGAATGACATCTGGGTGAGTTAATGATGACAGAATGTTATTTTTTTTGGTGAACTATATCTTTACATGCAGTGCTGAGTCATGTGTGTAAAGTCAGGACAATGGGGTTTGGGAAGCATGAATGACTTGTCTCTGTATTTCACTCCCTGTCAAGCAACAGTGAAATAATGTAGACAGCTCATTCATAGTGTAAATGGGGTGCATACAATATACATTAGAAAACCGTAGACATACAGATAGTGTGTGTTATGTTGCATACAAACTCAAAAAGGTGGTGCTCGTCAGGACTAATTGGATGTAGACTTTGTTAAATAATACAGAGTATAAGTGCAATTAATATTTAATGATAGTAATCACTGACACGGGATGTACTGACTCGTCTTAACTGTAACTGTCAGGGACTTCATTTTATGTTTCACTGTAATTCCAGATTTAGGAATTACATACAATTACACATAGTTGAAACATGGATACCTTAAATGTTAATATTGTGTGTGAGCCAAACAGTTCGTTTCATTCAGTGTTTCTAACCATCAAGGAAATGTAACTCATAAGGAAATTTGCCCAGGTGCCCTATTGCCATGGTAACTATGAAAACAACCAAATGAAGGATAGCCATGATTGGCTAACTGTGTTACTCGAAACAGCAGAGACTAAATGAGAGTTGGACCTTTATCTGTAATGTGGTGTATGGAATAGTTAACCCTCACACACATGAATGTTAATGCTTCAATTATGAACTGATTATTTTGAGATTGCAGCTGACAGAATGTCTCTATCGAGGCCTCTTCAAATCGTTTCATAAAAATGTCTGGGTCAGCAGTGGTTTCCCATATGTACCACACAGGTCATCACCATTCTGCCTGTGCTGAATCCAACCCCCCTCCTCCGTCTTTATTAACAAAACCAATCCTCCCGTTCGCATTTGCATTGTCTCTTTGACTTCATGACCCCTACTGAGTCCTATTCTGAGTCCTATTCTAAATGCATTAGGACAGTAAACACATCACAATGCCTAATTGTGTTAATGCCGCTTCTGTTTTTTTGTTTTTTTTGTACCTTTTATTTTTGCTGGCCCAAGTTTTTGTTTGCTGTGACACCAACATGACTGGTGGCCCATTATGAATTCTGAACAAATCCTCAATAAGGGATCTCACAAAAACCCACAACACCTTTCTGTGTCACCAGATAATTACAAAATAAATGCAATGCTGCCTTTCCATCACATAGTGATTGGTGGTAAAAGGGAGCTAATTAGCATGCGACCACATCACCATTCAACCAAAATTTGTTTTTAACAATTGCCCTCCATGTGCATGGCCCTCCCATAAGCACTTATGTTATTAATGAAACAAAACTGAATTCAAAGAGGTACACATGTCAGACACCGCTTTTCGGCCACCGCAGTCGCTGCTCTGGAGAGACCACATAAAAGGCAATTATGGCTCAGAGTAAACCGTGGGATATTGGGGAACAAAAAGTTAGCATAACATTAACACTTTTTGATTTGATTTGCATTAGACTGGTACCGTTTGAGATCCTTTGTATTCTGGTGTGTATTCCTTGTCTCTTGTATTTTAAAAGATGAGCTATGTTTATGGACTTTTAATTACCCATGAAGCTTTTCCTTTCAGGGATCACACGCCTGGATTCTGAAGTAATCAGTTCATTTGGGTCCCTTATTACTTTTTAATCTAAGAGATGAGAGCAAATCACACTGAATGAGTGAATGAGCTGAATAAACTGTGTCAGAGGATTTTAAAGAGGCAACGACTGCAATGGCTGCCCAAAGGTCTGAGTGTTTGTTAGTGTTTCCCACAAACCTTAAATGCTATATTTTTGTATGTACTATGAGCCAAATTACTAATCAAATATTAAAAGGAATTTTAAAAATTGTCAATTTACACTACCTTATGTCGTTCCAAACAACAATTCCTGTATGACAGACGTTCTTCTGTGAAACACAAAATAAGATATTGTTGAGGTCAAAACTATACCTAAACTTTAATTATAGAGGGTGTCTCAATAAGCTCCCTAGTTCCCCTTATGAAAAAGTATACTTCAAGTTAATTTTATGAAAAAGTTTAAGTATATTTTTAAATATACTTTAGTAAGTTTACTAATATCAATGCCCTAGTATAAACTCAAAACACAGATGGTGTTGAAGTCAATCAACACCCCTAAAGCTTCACAGTCATTTCCTCTTCATGGGTTCAATATTTCATTCTGGAGATCTGCTTAGGCAGTTTTGAACTTATATGATCACGTTAGTTTACATTTGTGTAAGCGATCTTCTATCACTTGTTTTAGCTTCTTCTTCACCTGTGTTTTGATCTAGAGATTATGTTCTGGAATATGTGTAATAGCTCCCCCTACCGTAAAACAGTGAAAACATGGATAGCAGGAAAATTCAATCAATGGCGGGGAAAGAGTAAAGTAGATTTGAAGTGAACTTATGTACACTAACTTATGTACACTAACAGTGAACTAGCCTACACAAAAATTCAGATACTCAGAATTAGTAACATATATGTTTTCTTTATAAATAAATATTTTTAAACAATGTAAGTTTATAAGACTGTATGTAAAACTATGTGAAAAAAAGTATTTAAAGGATTAGTTCACTTTAAAATGAAAATTACCCCATGATTTACTCACCCTCAAGCCATATAGGTGTATATGACTTTCTTATTTCTGATGGACACAATCAGAGTTATATTAATAAATATCCTGACGCTTCCACGCTTTGTCATCATGTCCCTATGTGTAGTGAGCCAGGGTCCTTACTGTCCTTACCAGTGCCCGCATTTGTGTATACAATATACTGATTAATGATGTAGGGAGCAAGGGAGCTGAATGAGATGCACTCCGAGTGTTTGTGCACACTGTCAAATCATTTATACTTCCAAAGGCTATGCGTTCTGCTGTACACATATGCTATTAAATCTGAAGTATACTTTGGGCTTTAAGATGCGGTCACATTTATCATAGGCAAATTTTTACAGGCGAAAACCAGTCATTTTAATATAGGAATCCATACTATTTGGAATTTCATTTGAGGGTAAAATATTTTCTCACAAAGTTCAAGTTGGTATGAAGCTGCTTTTGTTTTAAAGTAACTTCTGTGTGAGCTGTGCTTCACTATTATTGACAATATACCTTTGCTAATGTGATTGCACCTTTATACGTAGTATAAATGGGAATACATTACACTTCAACTATGTCCTAGTAATACCTCACAGATTATTTACTGCCTGTGTACTTAACCAAACAGATTACAAGGAAATAAATCCTTCCAAATATCAGGATAAATGGGGAGTGGGAATGAGCAAGATTGTGTGTGAGCGTGCATGTAGAGAGAAAGGGAAATGGGTGAATGTGTGTATCAGAGAAGCTCATCAGCTCAAGACCTCACAAGGATTTATTTGAACTCCAGACTTGAAGTCCCAATGACACTTCCAGATAATGAGCCTTAAGATATTTCTAAAAGATGTGTGATTTTTCTTCTCTCAGTCTCTCTCTTTCGGAGCTATAAGGATTAGGTTGTGCACTAATAACAGATCTTGTTGCTCTTTTTAAATGGGGCATCTGAAGGGCTCTTAAACCTTGGAAGCTTTGATGAAATAATGTAATCTAAACTCCTTGACACAATGATAGACCACAGCTGTGGCTTTAAGCACTATTTTGACTTCCTCATGGACATTTTCACAACAAAACACTTGAGTCCTTTAACTGTTATACTTCACTGTAATACCAGAACACTGTTATTAAGTATTCATCAGAATCTGCATCATATTATCCTGTACGAATGGCCACATGACTGAATAACTCAGCTGTTTGATACACTTGAACAACAGTGGAAGTCTTTAAAATAAATAAAAAGTTCATTTAGAAAGCAATTATTAAACGGATGAAACTAAAAAGTAATTCTTAAATATTGATTTATTAAAATGAAATAATGTGCTTAGTTCAAGGACTCACCTGAGAGAGCTATTGTAGTCATTTTTTTTCTTCCATGGGAACTGAAACATTTTGGGCCAATCACCTTAGCTGTAAATGTCATATGACAGACCATGTGACATTTTGCGTAGTTACAGCATCTATACTGTACAAGCAGAGGCTAACTACAGAAGCTAAGCAGCTATTCCCTAAACCCTTGGTTTAGTTTGCAAATTTGGAGCGTGTGACATAACCTTGCAGAAATGGTTGTAGTTTAAATGCAGTCATTTTTCAGGAAAATGGTGTCACGGTCACACCAGGCTCCCCCTCTCCCAACACACATCACTTATTATCACCTGCCTTCTAATTGCACTCACCTAGTCATCATTTATTTACTCATCAAGGACAGCATTTATACTCGGCTCACACACACACTCTTTGTTTGGTCTTGTCAGTGTTTACCAAAGACTGTTCAGACTCTTGTACTGATCTTACCTGTTGGAAATACTTACTTGGATTTCTCCAACATCTGCTCCATTGTTGTTCTCCATCGCCTATCCGCTGCTTCGTTGATCTGCTCTCTTTACTTCCTCAGTTTGGTCTCCTCGTGTATTTGTCTCACCTGCCAACAAAGAACTGTTCATTTCAAGTGAAGTGCTTTTCTTGTTTCATCTATCATCTATATACTTACCTGAATTCCCTGACATCCCACAAAACTTTCAATAATTGAGTTAATCTACTGTCTCTGCCTCTAAATCCCATGACAAATATAAGGCAACAATGAGAAAGATGACATATCTGCAGTCAGGGCTTAAAAGTAACTTTTTTCCACACCTGCCAATGGCCAGTGACTTCAGAAAATGTACCTGCCATAAATATTTGTATTGTATTGTAAAAAGCACTATATAAATGAAGGTGACTTGACGTAATAACTACTGATTTTAATTAATCAAATACTTAAATACTTACTTAAGCTCAACAATGACTTTCCCAAAACAATCTTTGTTGCTTTGAAGCAATCTGTATTGTAAAAAGTGCTATATAAATGAAGGTGACTTGACAAAAATTCACAATTCTCTATTCCAATTTCAATACAACTTTTAGCCTAACTAATACAAATTTAAAACATTATTAAAGACAAGTAAACAGCAAAACAAAGAACAAATAATCAAATGACAAACAATAGCACAAATAAATACAGTAGAACAAAGATACAAATTAAATAAACAGTGCTTTTCAGTCAAGAGCAGTGAGAGATATAGGGCCCTATTTTAACGATCTGAAACGCAAGTGTCAAAGCGCGAAGCGCAAGTAACTTTGTGGGCGGGTCTCGGCGCTGTTGCTATTTTCCCGGCGGGATAAATGGCTCTTGCGCCCGGCGCAAATCTAAAATGGGTTGGTCTGAAGTAGCTTCATTATTCATAGGTGTGGTTTGGGCGTAACGTGAATAAACCAATCAGAGCGTCATCCAACATTCCCTTTAAAAGCAGGTGCGCAAGTTCCATTATGGATTGCTATTATTATGGCGTATTTACCAGGCGCACGCCAGGAGCGGTTCACAGCCGAGGAGACTGATGTTCTTGTAAGAACAGTGAAAGACAGAGAAGTTGTGTTGTATGGGGATGGGAGAAACCCACCCAAAATAGCGTCGGTTAAATAAATAATTAGCCTGAATAATTTGTAAGCTAGATTTATGCCTATTTTTTCACATCTTCGTGGCACACCACAATGATTTCCGTCATCTCATGTGTTAATATTTTTTTAGTGTAACAATTTATGATTTGCAACAATAACTGTTGCATCTGTGTAGATTACATGAGAAAAGTGTATGCGCGTTGTGCACGCTATACATTATGGTCAAGCATGCGCCCTTAAAATAGCATAATGAACAACGCGCAACGCGCCACTGACTTTAGACTAGGTTTTTTCTGGTCAGTGGCGCAATTGTTTAATGGAACAGCAAAATAGCACCAGGGATTGTTTGCGCCGGAACACGCCTCCTTTTTTGCGCTGAACCGCCCAGGGAGCGCAAGTTCATTCACTAGTTTAGCGACGTGCTTCTGTGGAGGGAAAAGCGCGCTTTGCGCGGGTGCAAAATAGGAATGACACATGCGTCGGTGTACAAAGTCAATTGCGCTGGGTGCAAGATAGGGCCCATAGACTGCTGTCACTTTAAGACATATTGCACAGATCGAATTGTTAGGATTCATAAAAATGTAAAAAAAATGTCATGTATAGAGGTCGACCGATTCATCGGTTTTGCCAATTAATCGGCACCAATAGCTGATTGGTGGAACAATCGGTTATTGGCAAAAAATCCATACCAATAGTTTTTTCGGGTTGCGTCCTGTCATTACACAGTACGAGAGCTCTGAGAAGGGTCTGCTGGTATTATATAGCACGAGAGCGGCCTCTAGAGGCGAAATAAAAACTATCACTGACTTTGTTTACATTGACACATGAGGCTGCACGCCGCACGGAAAGCACGCGCTGTACAGAGAGCACTGACACATCAGATGCACGTTTAAAACACAGACAGCGAAATGGTATGAATACAGAACACTTCATGTTGCAAAATCATAAGTAATTCATTTGTTGACTAGAATCTGCATTAGCAGATAAAGAACAGAAGTATGTACCAGGGTTGACAACTCTCAAGCATTTGGCGTGAGACACATGCTTTCAGGCTCTGTCTCACGGTCTCACTCTGCCCAACTTAATGTCACACCAAATTGGACCAGATTTCTTTAAAAGTGAAATTTTAAAACGTTAATAACTTACATCCTAATATTTTCAATTATTATATAGGCCTAAGCACACACAAGTGAATATTAATGAATGCGAGCACATACAATTTAACCCAAGAAACGTTTAAAATAGTGCTAAAATACGGCAAACTTATTTTTCCTTATACAGTAGTCTATATACATAGGCCATATTTGTGCCAATCACAACTCCAATTTTCTAGTGACTGATCACATATAATATCAATTATTGTTCAGCAAAACAAAGAAATGTATACAGGTTTGGAACAACTTGAGGCTGAGTAAATTATGACAGAATTGTAATTTTTTCAGGTCTCCAATTGAATATTTTCTAGTGACTGATCACATCTAAATTTTTCAGTTGGCCAAATTGAATTTCTGTGAATTGATGCATTTTAATTCACAGAAATTCAATTTGGCCAACTAAAAAAATTATATGTGATCAGTCACTAGAAAATGTTCAATTGGAGACCTGATTTTTTTTTTTACAGTGTACCTTTAACCTTAAACTGCTTTGTGTTTGTCAATACTTTGTATTTAAAGGGGTGGTTCCGTGTTTATTTTCTAGGCTTGGTTGTGTTTATGGGGAGCAGTATAACATGTCTTAATACTTCTTTTTTTTAAAAACGCCATATTTTTATAGTTATAGTTTACCTTTATTCCACACCGCTGTCTCCACTGTCCTTTGAACGGCTCGTTTACTTCCTGCTTCTGTGAAGCCCATCCCTTCGAAAAACGCAATGGTCTTAGATTGGTTAGATGGCCAAATGTAGTTTGTAGTTCTGCAACAGCTCTCTCTCTTTCGTAATGACTGCGACGTGGCCTCGCCCACTTTGTTGCGTGTTCGTGGGGGCAGTGTTAATGTTGATAGCAAGGGTTTATGATGTCACCAACCCGGGAAGAAGCTTGTTGTAGTCCAAACCGGCCGTTTTTGTAGGCAATAAACTGCCATAACTTTAAAAGACAATATCTCCGTTTGCATTGAACTTTTAGCGCTGTAACTTTGCTTTGCAGATACTGTTTATGCTCAAGCAGCAACATTACACACTAACTAAAGTTAAAAAAGTGAAATCGCATACAACCCTTTAAATGTTCTGATGTAAAAAACGATTCACAGCAGCTCGTCCACAGAACACAAACTCTATGGATACCCAAAGAGCGGGCAGTTTGTGTTTACTAGGGTGTGATGATTGCTAACGTGTCACAGCTTAGGGGCAGAGGAGTCATGTCCACGGAGACCGACAGTACCAGTCTCATACTGACTGTTATCATGTTGGAGTCAAAGGTCAAAGTGGTCTGTTTAGATGATATAAGAAGCAGACATATGAGTCAGTTTGCCTCTAGAGCCGTTAATCTCCAGCTTTTGGCCTGTGTTTTCATTGAACATGCTGTCAAATGCAATGACACAACAGCAACTAAACAGACCAGTGAGTGTTGCAACAGTGCTATTTAAAATAAAATAAACAAATATTTTGCATTGTGTGTCTCCATCTTTGAAAGATTCCAATATTCTAAATATTATGTTGTCACTAACACTATAGTAAACATGGTCTTCATTAGTTAAGGTAATTTGTCAATTTTTTTAAGGGCTGGGAAGCAACCTTCTTTGCTCATTATATGCAGCCTATTTAACAATGTGATAATTGTTTGATGGTTGTCGTGTTTCTTTAAAAGCGATCATAATCACACCAATCCAATAAAATATTAAATCTCGCATATGATCATATGATGAAAAAGTGTAAGAAGCAACACTGATGTGTAAGAGTAAGGAAATGCAGACAGGCATGGCCTTATCACAAACATATAAAAAACACAAGCAGATGCGTACTGTATGTGAACATCCACACAAACATATTGAAACATACATCAATCATCCGTTGGAATGAATGTGTTGCATGACTCATTTTAAATTTCATAATGCATAAAATAAATCAAAGTTATGGTTTCTTATCATACATAAGGGTGTGTGTGTGTGTGCAAATTCAGGCATTTTCAAACACAAAACATGACATGTTTGTCAAGCAATGCTCAAATCAGATTTTCTCCCTCAGAAACTATAAGCAAATAATGGAGCAGAGTGACCTTGTGATGGAGGAACAGATGTGGCTCCCAGTAAGCAAGCAAGCACTTCAACAAGTGCAGATGCCCTATAGTGTGTAGTTGCTCTAAATGCAGTGCTGGAAGGTGAGAATAAAGCATGGCAGAGCTTACATCGCCACAATATCTCTAATAAGTAACACACTCACAAACTCCTATATCTCAACATCTAAGGAGAGACACTTTTCAAATAGGAAATTGTTCCATCTCATGATATTGGAGGAGAGCATATCATATTCACTGACATCCTGTATATTAACTGTTGTCTTGGTTTGCCTATGAACAGAAATTACAGGAAATTAAAGTTCACAGATCAGCCTTGAAAAAAACAAATCTAGAAGTTAAATAAATACAAACAACAGAAATTACACCAGTTCCAAGAAAAAATAGAAAAAACAGAACCTGAGGGTAAAAAATTAACTTCTTAACTATATAATCGGTACATTACTTGCTTGCAAAAACCTTTTCAGAAAAAAATGAATGAATTAATGAAGTAATGAAGTAATTTAGTTGACTTTAGGATTAATATTCAGAATTAAGTTAATGTTTTTTAACCAAATCGATACTGTTGCAGGTGACCTGCAAAAGTTTACAGCTATGGCCTTGAAAGAACATTGACAATATTGTTGAGTCTCTCTCTCTCTCTCTCTCTCTCTCTCTCTCTCTCTCTCTCTCTCTCTCTCTCTCTCTCTCTCTCTCTCTCTCTCTCTCTCTCTCTCAAAAAACCCAACAAAAAAACAAAAACACATTCATGTATATCAGACAGAAACAGTACATATAGATACACAAGTAGAAGAGCACCCTATCAATTATTACAAAAAAAATAAAAGTGTGAAACTTGTGCAATCACTCAGTCCGTGTGGCATAAAGTGATGTCCCAAAATTGGTAAAAATTCCTTGTGCGAACCGTATTGCAGCAAGTAATGTTTACAAAACGTTAAATTATTTTCTGGCTCTACAGAACAAACAAACTCTGTGAAATATCTGCCAGCTTCTTTGATATTCAAGTCAAGGTGTTGCATCCCAACATCAGCTGCTTTGGCTGTGGATGATGGATCCCCTGCCCTATAGCAAGGGCCGGATTTGTTTTGCTAACAAGCATGTATGTGCAAATGAATTAAATTAGCCTAGTGCTATTTGATACAATATATTTGATTGACCAATCATATCACCGTCCCTAAAAGCTCTTACAGTTTCCATTGTTTCCCGCTTCTTGCAAAATACCTGAAATGTGTTACTGCCTGTGAGCAAGTGGACTTTCTTCCACGGAAAGATGAAGGAAAGCAAAAAAAGAAAAAGAAAAAAAAGAAGCTGTGTAATGGGTTCTTTCTCTGCTGGGCGAAACCAAGGGATTCAAACATCAAACCCTGTCAACAAGGCACCTTTTCCAAGTCACTGATTACAACTGCTCTTCCATCTGTGCTAGGTTTGAAGAGTACGACTTGCATATATGTGTGTATGTGTGTGTGTGTGTGAGAGAGAGTGTGTGTAAACCTAATCAGAACAAACTGCTTCCCAACAGGTAGAGTTTAGCAGTCAGTATGTCTCACCTCTGTGTCCTGTGTCCCACTGGGTGACTCCAAGCTAAAAGCTTCATCAGTATCACAGTCAGAGCTTGGAAAAGCTGAAAATTGTTTCAGAGGGCCCAGACATTGACAAAAGTCTCATGGCACTTATGACTGTTTTAAAACTAACCTCTTTTAAGTCAAATTGACGGTGTGCAGTGTTAAAATATTAACGAGGAGTTTCCCTTACAATGATTCTCCTTAGACTAAGAGTATGTTGAACTTAATGGAGATTGTTCTTACATTTTCGTCTGTTTCTAACCTAAAGTAAAACTGTAGCATTTTAGTTTTGCCGAGTTACACATTAGAGTAATTTTGAGTGGCAGTTCAATGATGTTTTGAGAACTCATCCAAGGTTTTCCTCTTCAGCCTCATAGTGAGAAATTCCATAATTGTTTTTCCTCTTTTTGTTTTGTTTTGTGATAGCTCCTTCAAATGAACACGACACTTAATTTCTGGCTCAACAAAGACAAGACTTTATATGGGACTGTATGATACATTTCATCTCCTTCTCTGTTTTATGACACCGGAAGACATAAAAGTATATTTTGAAAACTGACACATTTGGCTTTCAAGGACCTGAATGTGAATCTTCAGAAAGCCTGCTTTCAAAGACCCAGGCAACGGAGACAGACAAATGCTTTTTTTTTTTTTCTCATTCTTTCTACATAAACAAATACATACACACACAGTGGATTTTTAAAAGCCTCTGTGAACTCCAGGTTTTCCACAGAAGTCATGTTTCTACCCTCTGGCAATATCTAAACAGCAGACAATAAGCAGTCAGCATGCACACTTTAGCTATGAGTGCAATCTTTAATCTTCTGTGTTTATGGCACCTGCTATTTGCAGAGAGATGGGATGTGGAAATGTTTCCCTTCTCCCATGGCACTCTTGACATTGTCAAATCACAAGGGAGTATTCGATTGAGTAAAATATATGCCATTCACACACATCTCGGATTTATATTATCATATTGTTTACAAATTGGATGCTTTTCTGTTGTTATATATATATAACAATGGAAAAGCATCCAATTTGTAAACAATATTGCATATATTGGAATATTGCAGTTTGGATGCTGTCATTATTTATACTGGATGGGTTCACAAAAGCTAACACAAATTGACAGCATATCTTCACTTAGAGCATTTGGAAACAACTGTAATCGCTTGTATGTGATGATTATATTGCCCATGTGCAGAGGCGGACAGTAGTGAAGTATTTTTACTTTCCAAGTCATTTTATTTTTCAAGTATATGTACTTTATCAGTGTTCATCTTTGGAAAACTTTTACTTCACAACATTTCAAAACATAATATTGTACTTTCTACTGCACTACGTTTCATATTGAATATCATTTAATACTTAATTACATTAAAACTGTAGTACTTTCTTCTTAATTCAAAGTTTTACTTGAGTAAAAATAAGAAAGTATTACATTTTTAATGTAATTAAGTATTAAAGGTAAAAAATTAAAATAAAACTCTAATTTTTTAAATGTAGTGCAGTAAAAAGTATGACATTATGCTTTGGAATGTAGTGAAGTAAAATTTGTCCAAATAAAAACAGTGATAAAGCACATATACTTGAAATATGTACTTGAAATAGAAACGAAAAATACTTAATTACTGTCCGCCTCTGCCCGTGTGCAAACACAGATAAAATACACTGATTTTTCATCGGAGTAAAAGACACATCGCAAAGTGGAGGTATTTTAGAGTTGTCAGCAGCACTGAGCTAAGTTTTGCCGTGGTTATGGGCATTCACTATTAGTTTTCATGGACCCACTTTATATTAATAATTTGATACAATGCACTTATTGTGTACATACATGTTTTTACATTGTACTTACATTTGAAAAATTACCTGCATGTAATTACATCTGTAATTCATTTCTGTAATTAATTACAGGGGGGTGAAGGCCTTCTGAAGGCCTTCTGAAGTGAAGTGGAGCGTTTGTGTTTGTGTTGTCCATATTTAAAACTTTATAGACTAAAATAACTTCCAGCGGATTGCCGTACTCATCGATTTACGACGAAAGAGTAACCCTTGACCCTTGACCCTTGACGCATGCGTATTGACGAACGCAGAATCGCAGAGGAGAGAGCAAAACAAAAGTTGAATTGCATACGGCTTTCCGCCTCGCTTTAATTATTTGGAAAGGGTTGGCTCACCAGAGAGGCATACTCCTCTCCCCTGAAGAGGATCGAAGAGAAACTTTGACTCTTTGCATAGTGATGTATCTGTGAGTGAATCTGAGCATTCTTTCAACCATAGCTGACACAGACAGAGGCCAACTCACATGACAGCAGTGGTGGCAAGTGTGAGGCTGTCAAAGCCCTTATGGATTTCTGGGACTGACAAATGAGTGCCCCATTGGTCAGTTATCTCTTTGATGGTTTTGAGTGAGTAAATGTGTGTGATAAAATGTTTTATATATAAAAAAATTAAACATAAACAAAATAATTATAATAATAACATTCTGAAAGGTGTTTAGTTAGGGTTAGGCTCCTTGATAGTCATTTACATCATCACAGTGTAAATTAGGATATAAAAGATTTTACTCTGTGTCAAAATCTAGCCAATATGAAGTCCTCCGCATCATAATTTGAATTTGATCTTCTCATTAGCCTCACTGACGTCCTTCAACCAGTCACATCGCTGATTCATATTCTGCAATTGGATTAATGCATATTCAGATAAGCTTCAAATAGTGTTATGAGCTGATTTCCAGTCTGCCTTGCATTTCCAAAAGAGCTAAATTAAACATTGCATATTCACTGCCCTTGGGTTTGCAGAACAGACACACATGAAAGATTCTTAATGTCAAATTTCACACAACAGTAAGCTGCTTTCTGAGCATTTTTAAAGAATCGTGTACAAAATAGGAAAATCATATTGCTCAGAGGTTGCTGTTTCATAGCACAGGAGACTTTTATCAACTTTTTCTCATATAGACACTTGTAGACATATCCATACTGTATATACAATAAATGTACAACATTTTTTTTTTGAGTTCATATTCATATCTTCTACGTGCAGATGTCTGTATATATTGGCAAATCAAAAATACAGTTTGAGACATTCTTGAGATCTCTTTTGAAACTCTAGAGGGGACATGTGAGATTACTAGGGTCTTTTACTAACTTGTATGATGTGATTCGTATGGAAAAGTGTTTGTGTGTGTGTGTGTTTTTTTTTAAGTGAGCATGAAGGTCCACCAGCAGAGTAAGCAGGTAAGCAGATTGTATGAAAACGTACAAATGAGATCATGCAAATTCATAGGAATTCGCCACCAAATCACCAAACATACAAATTGCAAAGAGGGAGTGTTAGAATAATGGAAGCCTTCTCTCCATATCATTGTTGTCTAAGAAACAACTGAGATATTAAAGAGATCTAATTTGTGTATTTCCTTTTCTTTTTGCATTCATTTACATTTTTGGGAGTTATACTTTTTAGTACATAAACTGTTCACAGAAGAAAGTCACATTTTTAATACGTGCTTCTAGTTCTCTAATTCCTGCGAGTGGTTTGATTGCACTACCAACACATTTTCCTGCCTTGGAACTCACTTGTAAAATTACCATATTATGAGCAACAGGATTCAACTATGGTAATTGCCTTTGACAGATATCTGTGGCACCGCCCCACTTTCAAATGAGCACAAAGAATGGGCTGTAAAATCAAAAATGCATTTGAAAGAAGTCTTAAGTGTGTGTCTGTGTGGGGATGGGGGACTGAAAGTAATGTGGATGTATTGGTGCATTACAGTAAATAATGCAGTGTGAAGAAATACAACAGCACAGTGTCTGCTATTTTTCAGCAGCTGACAGACTACTTTTTCAGGTCAATGCAAAAAATGTCTTAACCTAGATCATTGTCAGAACACAATTTACAAAGCACTCAAAGCAATGGCAGTGCAATGTATAAAATGCAAACACAGCACTTTCCTAATTTGCTTTTTCCTTTACAGAGAGAGAGAGAGAGAGAGAGAGAGAGAGAGAGAGAGAGAGAGAGAGAGAGAGAGAGAGAGAGAGAGAGAGAGAGAGAGAGAGAGTTTGCTATCAACATAACATTTGCACTTGTGCTCATAAAGGCATTTTACTTAGCAGCTCTCTGCAAGTGCTTTAAAGCTCTTGGTACAGCCTGTCTGCTGATGAAGAGAGGCAGTTTTAGGTCCGTGATCATCCCTGCAGCACCAGCGAACAGTTAAAGCTTATGGAGATGCCTCTTATAATCATTCAATGTTCCTTATTTATTTTACTCTGATTTAAATATCAATACTGTAAAACAATTATATGTTTCCATACATATGATATAACCTAACTGAAAATGGTTTAATGTATTTTAAAAGAAGTCTCTTATACTTCATTTAGTTAATCAAAATGCAGTAAAAACTGTAGTATTGTGAAATATTGGTAACACTTTAGAATGGGGAACACATATCCACTATTGACTACAACATTTGCCTCAATAAACTCCTAATTTACTGCTTATTAATAGTTAGTAAGGTAGTTTTTGTAGCGTTTAAGTTTAACTTTTGAATGGTGGTGTATATCCAGTGGTGTCCAAAAGTCTGAGACCATGCTGAAAACTCTGTTAGGCTTTATGGCAGCAAAAAAGATTAAATGAAGAAGAATTAGTGATTGACTCTTTGTATGGACAGCTAGATGTAGACTCAAGATGCTCTTTGGATCTCAAATCATGCTGGAGTACATGATCATCAGGTTGGACACAGCTTGAGTGCTGCTGTAATTAAAGTAAAAGAGTAAATACAAATACAAATACTAAATACAAATATATTCTGAAATTCATATATAAATTTGGTAACACCTTAGTTTAGGGTCCAATTCTCACTATTAACTAGCATGCATATTACTAGGATACTGGTGGTTTATTATTAATTATAAAGCACATATTAATGCCTTATTCAGCATTACCATTATCTACATCCCTTAATCCTACACAAAACCCAAACTTAACAATTAACTTTCTGTAACATCTAATCCAAGGGATGAAAAAGGTAGATGAAGTAGATCCAAATATAATAATGATTTATTAATATAAAGTAAACTCAGGCAATACAATTCGAAAGAACACAACCGAGACAGTGTGCCATGCACAAACAATAACGGACAATGAACATTAGAAACTTAAATACACAAGGTGACAAACTCAAATACAAACAGATGTGCTCAGATAGGAACATAATCAATAAACATGGCAACTTAATAAACATTTAAGTCTTTATAAAATCAGAGAAAATGCAATAGAATCATTTCCCTTTTGGATTTATAAAAAAACACTTCTTCTAACTCATTTACCACCAATGTCATTGCAAATGCCCTATCCACAGGTCTATTTGCCCCTGTGACTAATTTATTCCCAAATTTAAAATAATATTTATTAAGATAGCAGTTTATCTCAACATAAAGGGAAACCAACGTTATGTGAATTAAAACAGCTAGTTTTATGAATGACTGCAGTCTTCATCTCATATAAGCCTACATCATTTGATATATACTATTTATATCCTAAGGTGAAATCTGGAAAATATAACTTTGAACATTAGAACCTTTTTTTTATCTGATGAGGGAGAAGCACAACAAGCTTTAAAGTCTCGCCTTTTTTAAATTCTCTAAATGTACAAGCATACAGATAAGACATTACCAAACACCTGAAGGATTTATGAAAAGCTTTTCTAATATGGTCATACAGCTTTGTATGTACTTAGTATTGTCCGACTGCACCCTGGGCTCTGGTTCCATCTTATCACTTCAAAGGCATTTATTAGAGATGGCTCAAACTCAAGCCTGCATTTTCAGATCAAGTACGGTTAATGATATTTGGATGTTATGGATTGAAGCACTTAGCTGATGCATGAAGAATCTGATAAACATTTGTATATATGTGTGCGAGCCGAGCACAGACATGTGAGAGACCATGAGGCTTGATGGTGAAGTGTGCACAAAAAAGTCTGAGAGAAAATAAATCCTTGTCCCTCCTCGCTTCCCCCTCTTCACTCACTTTGTAGTTGAGAGCACCTTTGCAGCCCAGATACTAGATACTCAAGTGGTCTTATGAACCTCAAAGAGAAGGATAGACGTAACAGGGATTTCATGTGAGTGAGTGATCGAGAGAGAAAAATAGAAAGAGCTCAAGGTGAATGGCTTGAGAATGCACATGTTGAGTGGCTTAGGCAAAAAGAAAGAAAGAGAGAGCAATGGGGATGGTTTAAAGAGAGAGAGAGATCAGCAAAAATATAATAGTGTTGCAGAAGAACGATACATCTCAGGCTTTAGTGGGTGCCTGTCAAGAGAGTAAGAGGGATAGAGAAAAAAAAAGAGAGAGGGTGTGGATAAAGGAATGGATGTCATTAGCCGTAGGCCGGGTGAAAAGGTGTCTGTCTCAAGTTGGACACGTCACTGGGAGTCTGGACATGAAACTTCCAGCTTTGGACAGACCTACCTGTCAAGACAAGCATAGATATACTAACATTAGCAGGGAATGATTTGCCAGGAGGCTTTTCTGTTTGGAGTTGGCATGTTCTCTCTGTGTCTGCATGGGTTTCCTCTGGGTGCTCCGGTTTCCCCCACAAGCAAAAACAGAGATGCTAAAATGTCCCTAGGTGTGAATGTGCACGTGTGTGAGTCCCTAAGCTGTGTAATGGGGAGGGTTGGGCAACCTACCCTTAAAAAATCATTGCCAAGAAAATTCATGGGCAGTCTCTTGAGTATGGTGAGAGATGGCCCACAGAACCACCAAGGCTGCATCCGAAATCGCATACTTCCATATAGAGTAGGTGAAAAACAGTATGTGACAAAATAAGTTTGTCAGATATTCACAATACCCATAAAAAAAGAGTAGGCAAAAAGTACCCGGATGACCTACTACTCCCGGCGAGATACTGAAGCATGCATACGATAGACACTGGTAGGTCATGTTATAAAGACAACATGGCGAATGTAGTTCGTCCAGATTACATTCATGCAATATAGAATATACTTTTTTAGTGGTCACAAAGTAATTACTTTTTCACAATAAGTACCCATAAGAGAGCATGTGATTTCAGATGCAGCCCAAAAGTCAGATACGATTGAAATGGTTAATGAATGGTGATGATTTGACACTCTATACATTACTTTTAGGGGTGTAAGATTATGTTTTTGAAAGAAGTCTCTTATGCTCACCATGACTACATCTATTTATTCAAAATATAGCAAAACAGTAATATTGTGAAACATTGTTATGATTTAAAACAATTGCTTTTGAACAAATTGATAGATTGATTGAATGATTCATTCATAAAGACAGTCACATGTTTCGTTGTTGAAAGAATCATCGTTTTTGAACAAATCATTTAAATGAATCATTCAATGACTCGCTTATACAAAATTATTCAACCCCAAAAGTAAATTTTTGTGCAGAATCTTTTATTCTTTATAACCTCTATTAAACACTGCCTGTAAGTGCTTAGAAGCTTCTGTTACTTCTCTACTGCAATCCTGACCCATTTCTCGCTTGAAAAAGCATCCAGATCGCGGATAATCTTTGGTTTTCACGTTATCACTGCTTTCTTCAATTCCACCAAATATTTTCAATGAGATTTAGATCTGAAGACTATACAGGCCACTCAAGAACACACGACTGATCCCTGAACCAAGCTTAAGTAGATATGGCTGTATACTTTGGGATAGCTGTCCTGCTGGAAAGTCCATTGATCATCAAGCTTCAGTCTCTGCACCGAAGGCATTACAATCTTTGCCAAAATGGCTTGATACTTCAAATAATTCATGATGTCCTTCATACAGTCAAGGTTTTCTCTTCCTGCAACAGCAAAGCACCCCATAACAAGACTGGACCGCCTTTGTGTTTGACTATGGAGATGGTGTCCTTTTGCTCCTTCACCACAAATACCGCTGATCCATAGTTCCAAAAAGTTCCAAATAGTTCCAATTCTTCCAAAACTCCACAGATCTATCCAAATTATTTTTAGCATATTCAAGTCAGCCTTTTACATTCTTCTTGGTCAAGAGTGGCATTCGGCAAGATGTCCCAACATGAAGGCCATGCACTTGTCTATGTTCTTCTTCTACTCTGCATTGAAAGGTTTTTTCCTCCTTTCATCAGGTCACCTTGCAAGTCTTTGGCAGTAAATTGAGGGTTTTTCGCAGTTGCTCTGATCAAAAATGTTATTCCCCTTAATGATATTGTGCTTTTTCATCAAAACCATCAATGGTTTTCTGGTACAACACATTTTAAACTTATGAATAAGGCTGCCAGCTGAGTCTCTAGGAACTAATGTTTTGGAAATCTTCTTGTAGCCATAGACTTTCTAATGTAATAAAACAATTTCTTCTCTATAGCTTTTGTGAGAACTCTATTGATTTTGCTACTCAACTTTAGCACATGCGAGAACTAAATGTATGTATATGTGTAACAGCACAAGCTAATTTAGTTTTGTTATTGAGTTTCCAAAGGCTTAATTGTGTTTTAACTCAATTTTGTACCATACCATACTGTAACGCAGTTCGTTGTTATGGGAACAAGGAGGCGGGAACCGGCGAACGGTCACAAACTTTTAATTCATAAAACAAACAAACTGAAAGTCTGAAAGAACAAACTGCTCATTCTCAATCACACACCGGTCTCACTCACTCCTCCCACGTCTCTCGCTCGCCCACCTCGCCACGCATACAAATAAGTAACTTATAAACAACAGCGTTGAATAGCGGTTAAATAATTATGACATAACTGTATTACAAAAAAATCCTGTAACTCAAAAGCATTACATTATATATTGACGTTATCACCTTTAATTTGCCACTAAACTGTTGTTACAATTTAAAAAAAAAAACTCTGTATCTGTAGAAAAGCCTGCATTTGTAAAGTTTTACAGTCTCCGGGGGTTGAATAATTTTGATTGCAACTGTATATGTACAGTATGATGTATGATTACAATACTCATAGGCTATAGTATAATAATGAAAAAGGCTACTCAAGTATTTTACACTCATGCAAATACAGTTTTCCACAAATATTTAATTGTCATGCTGTTTTCTTTACAATTAATTTCCAGACTCTCAGATGATTAGAACACACATGTAGATTATCAGACCCTTGCTGGGGCTGTCATGGTACGTGACAGACACATTTGCAAACACTTAGTGTATTATGTGTAACATGCAGCTGAAGGAGTGCTTAGGAGCCATTTTAGTAAATCCTCTTCTACCATCCAGCTTCCGTGCACCCCCTGCGTTTCGGGAGGAAATGCCTCTGCCCGAGACTGTCAGTTTAAGGGCTTCTGAAGGGTGTGCATGGTATTGGGAGCCTAGCATGTGTGCTTGCATGAATGAGAGGCATGTTGGTGCAGAGGGAAATTAGTGTTTGGCTTCAAATGGATGATTACTGAAATTCTGAAAGAAGACTTATTTGTTCTTGTCTCAACATTTTTGCTTCTGATAGAAACACCAAACTAGAGCCACCTGGCTCTCCAGTACCTTCTTAATAAAACAAATAAAAAATTAAAAACAAACAAACAAAAAAAAACAAAAAAACCTGCAGTGTGTGTGTGTGGCCTCCTGTTTGGCCTTCTGCTGTGTCATCCCACAGAGATACCAAATGACTGCTGTAGTGTCAGTCCAAAAGTGTGTGCATTTGACAGAACATCAAACCTGTAAGTAAATCAACCCTGAACATTGGATGCAAATATTTATCAGAACTGCAATTTAATTTTTACCCAGCCGCATATATAGCATATATGTCACATAAGCTAATATTTCTTCAAGTACACTTGATTGTAAAATATTTGTCTGCATAAACATTGTTCTGGGTAAACATAAAGCAGAAATAGATCTTATTCTCCTATCTCTTTCTAGCAGTCCAGATTCAACTTAAGAAAAAAAATGACCTTGGTATTATCATGTATATGCGATTAATTTGAAGTAATTTGGAGCACAACATGAATACAATGGTATAAGTGCATATGGGATCAGAAGGCAATATTGTACTACATTATCATCATGATTTAGCCTGGATGCCAGACGAACTTAGCCCCGCCCACAACATTTTTTGCACGGGCAGTTCGGTCTGGACTTGATCCATAGAGAAGTAATTATGCCCGAACAGAAACTGTTCGGACCAATGAAATTGTCAGGGCGGGCTCTAGACGATGATGGACAGATGATAAACAGTAACGTAATCATCCACGTCATCAAAGGCGCTTGGGTTGAATTTGTTCTAATCCTAAACGGAGAACTTGTTCGTATATGCATTCACCTTTTTTTCTCTCAGAAATGATGATCGTGTTGGTAAGTACTCTGTGTATCCTTAAATTCTTTTTTTACAACACCGGCAAAGATCGTTTACACTCATCTTCTTCTTCTAACGTGACTTATTCTAGCGTGCGTGCAGACAGGGTTGCCAAGTTTTTACAGCAAAACTCGCCCAATTGCTATTCAAAACTAGCCAAAAACAAGCCCAATAGCTTTCCAGGGGGGTTCTCCGGGAAAAATGGCATTTGGGGGTAAAATATGTGTTATTTTGGCTGAACTGCCTGCTAAATTTCGCATTCCTGGGTCTGTATGTCACATAATTGGGGTCGCTTCAACCACGCTGACTAGGCAACACAGTGCAGTTGAGTTCTGTTGACATTTGACAACTAACGTTATGCGTCGCTCCATTGCTCTGATTGGTTGTTGGTCTATCCAATTGAGGTCTTTCCTGGTTCGGTTTAAACACGCCCCATAATCACAGCCCAACGGAGCAGTATCAGACTCAAATTCTGACTAGAATTGAGTATGACAACGTCAGGCTAATCATGATTACCATAATAGTACAATGTTGGGTAACACTTTAGAATAATGGTCATTAGTTAACATTTAGTTAACTACATTAGTTAACATGAACTAATAATGAACTGCACTTATAAAGCATTTATTTATCTTTGTTAATGTTAATTTCAACATTTACTAAATTTTTATTAAAATCTTGTTAACATTAGTTAATGCAGTGTGAACTAACATGAACAAACCCTGAACAGCTGGATTTATATTAACTAACGTTAACAAAGTGTTGAGAATTTATTTGTTAGAAGACTATTTAAAAGAATAGTTAATAAGTTAACATTAATACTGATAGTTAATACATATTAACAGCTCATGTGTCAGATACATATGTGGTTAAAAACAGACTGTCATTATTATTTGTGAATTGCATTGAAACGGACTTCATTCCCCAAGATGCATTGAGCAATGGTGAAAGTCACGTGAAGGTTTGTTGATGTTCGGGGGATTTGGCAAGGAGCCATCTTGTTAATGATTTTGCTGAGCAAGCACACGCTGTATTTACTCTTGTTTTTTTCTTTCATTAAACGTCTAAATCGAAGCAACGTCTCGCTTCGTTATTCTTAGTTGCTAAGACGATAAATGTACAACACAAAGATGAACAAATACAGTAACAAATGTACTGCTCATGATTAGTTCATGTTAGTTAATACATTAACTAATGTTAACTAATGACCATTATTCTATAGACAGACAGACAGACAGCTAGATAGATAGATAGATAGATAGATAGATAGATAGATAGATAGATAGATAGATAGATAGATAGATAGATAGATAGATAGATAGATAGATAGATGCCATGAGACACGACATGTATAAAACATTTATTTATTTACTTATTTATGTTATACACTGAACAAAATTATAAATGCAACACTTTTGTTTTTGCCCCCATTTTTCATGAGCTGAACTCAAAGATCTAAGACTTTTTCTATGTACACAAAGGCCTATTTCTCTCAAATATTGCTTACAAATCTGTGTTAGTAAGCACTTCTCCTTTGCCGAGATAATCCATCCACCTCACAGGTGTGGTATATCAAGATTCTGATTAGACAGCATGATTATTGCACAGGTGTGCCTAACGCAGAGTTCAGACTGCACGATTTTCAAACTCTGGGCCAACATTCGGTTGCTGCTGTGTTCACACTGCACGATGGTTCGGCAACAGGGGGTTTCACACTGCATGACTGTATAAGAGGAAGAATCGCGACAGCTCTGTTCCGTTCGCAAATTACGTTTCTGTCACATGTCTGTCCTGTCTCATTGATCACATGTGGGGTTTTGTTATTTTGAGCATGTGCTCTTGTCCTTGTCTGACTCCACCCCTCTTGTTATCCAATCATTGATTATTTGCCCCACCTGTTGTTCCTCATTACCTGCCTTGTTTGTCCCTTATTTAAACTCATTGTGTTCTCTGTCCTGTGCTGGTACGTTATTCTATGTCATGTTTACGTCTCCCGTTTCCCCGTGTTTGATATGTTTTGAGTTTGTTTCTGTTTATGAGTTTGATTAGATGTTGCCCCATTGGGGGTTTTGTTTTGTGTTTATGTTTGTTTTGTAATAAATACCTTTTTTCCCTGCACTTGAGTCCTCGCACCAGTTTCCTTTGTTTGTGACGTGACAGAACGTACCAGCCATCGGAGGACTCGTTCTCTTTTCCCCTGTGACCATGGAGCTTAGCAGAAGCTTACAGGTGATGCGGCAGGTAAACTCTAAATACATCCGTCAGCAGGGGGCGGGTGTAAGAGAGTTTGCCTGCCAATTCCTCATTGAGGTGTTTTCAACCTCTGCCTGAACATGCCTCTCAGTCCTCAGGAGATGTGGAGAATGGGGACTCCTAATTTCTGGGAGTTTGTGGACCGGCTGTACTTCAGTCCTCCTAGGACCAAGGTCCCGATAATTCTGGTGGTTCCGGTGGTCCCTGCTCTGCCCGCGCCACCCTGGCGTCCTGCTCTGCCCGCGCCGTCCTGCTTTGCCCACACCGCCCTGGCATCCTGCTCTGCCCGCGCCGCCCTGGCGTCTTGCTCTGCCCGCGCCGCCTGAACTCTGCGTGCCACCCTGGCCACCTGAATATTTGTTTCCGCCCTGGTCTGTCCCTCCCTGGTCTGTCCTTGTGTTTCTCCTGGGTCCCCTGGTGGAGCGTCTGGTAGCCGCTCCGTAGGGAGGGGGTAATGTCACATGTCTGTCCTGTCTCGTTGATCACATGTGGGGTTTTGTTATTTTGAGCATGTGCTCTTGTCCTTGTCTGACTCCAGCCCTCTTGTTATCCAGTCATTGATTATTTGCCCCACCTGTTGTTTCTTATTACCTGCCTTGTTTGTCCCTTATTTAAACTCATTGTGTTCTCTCTCCTGTGCTGGTACGTTGTTCTGTCATGTCAACGTTTCCCCGTGTTTGGTATGTTTTGAGTTTGTTTCTATTTATGAGTTTGATTAGATTTCCCCCTTTGGGGTTTTTTTGTTTGTTTTGTAATAAATACCTTTATTACTTTACTTACTTATTACTTAACTTGAGTCCTTGCACCAGTTTCCTTTGTTTGTGACGTGACCGTTTCACAACAAAACACACGCGTGAGAAGGAAACAATGCGGATTCACACTTGTTCTGGCGCAAGACTGGAATTATTATTACAAATATAGACTGCAGTGCAGAAACTTGCGGTCCAAATTGTTTGTGTGCTAATTTTCAACAAAAAGATTATGGGGGAGGAAATGGTTGGGGAGACACAGGGAGCAAGGATTGTGTTCTGCAAAGAAAGTTTGAGGTAAATAATTTTGCACCGTGCTGCTGTTGCGGCTGGTCAAGCAAAATGTTTGTGCTTTGTTTCTGTTTGAAAGAATTGTAAATATATCTATTCAAATACTGATATTCTGGTCTATAACCTCCAGCTGCCCTGTATCTTTCTCATTGGCTGTAGGTCATCGCTGATGTATTTTTCAGTCAAAACTCATTTCACACAGCAGGATTTTGAATCACAGACAGGTCCAGATATTTAGCATGCCAAATATCTCACGGGCGTCTGTGACTTGTCAGCGACTCTCTCTCAGAGAGTATCGCGTCTTTGTTCATCCACACTGCGTGATTGTCACTCAGTGTGGGGTATGGGGGATTATGTTAATACATAATTTTTAATAAAAAGGAACTAGATTAAATCACATTTTTTCTTTGATTAACCGCCATTAAAAACACTTAATTTTTTTTATATATATTATAATGTAGTAATTTCACAGTTAAACTCCAAATTAATGTAGAAACAACATAAAGAAAGTTGTTTAATGGCATTTTTTTTCTAGCCTGACAAGCTAGACCCACATCAAGATGTTGGGTCTGGAAACTCATCATTGTCAGGGCTCAATCCGAGGGGCGGGATAAACGGTTGTCAAACACGCAATTGGATAGCGCCATGAGCGCCACAACCAACCAGAGCAAAGAAGAAGGTGAAGCCGAGCTAACATTAGTTATCCGGTAGGCAAAACTTCGAACACATCTTCCTTTCTTAAGAATGACTTCAGTGCCATTCTTTGTTCTTTTCTCAAAGAAAAGCTTAACTCCAAGTCTTCCAGAGTCGCGGTCAAAGCCGATTTAAAAGACCACTGTTCGTCAGCTTCTGTGTTTACCAGTAGCTTGCAGAACCTCCGCAACTCTGCCGTGACGTGCCATCATGTTAAGCCCGCCCACCGACACTACTCACGCTGTGATTGGCCTGACCAGAGTTTGTTTTTTCCAGCTCTCAGGTCTACCGAGAGTTGCTAGACTACACTCGCGGCAAAATACATTTTCTGCCGCTAGGGTGCGTGTAGATTTCTAGGCTAATCTTTTTATGAATTAAGGCCAGTATCACTGATACTAATATAGCCTACTGATGTCTATATGAAATAACATTTCATTGACACTTCAATAAAATAACACAACATGTATTACAGTATTACAACTTTAAATTTAAGTGAATTAAAAACAATCCTCACATAAACCCATAATACATTTAATATGTAGAAATTTAAAAGTTATCAAACAGTTTGCACTGCATACATTATAAATGATATATAGATGAATCCTTATAAAAGCTACAAAAGTTATTCAAAATCAAATCAAATCACTTTATTTGTCACTCTACCATATGCACAAGTGCAACAGTAGGTGAAATTCTTAGGTGCAGTTCCGAGCAACATAGTAGTCATGACATGACATGTACAACATTTAAGCAACAACAGATTATACATCTGATGCGCACACAATTACTCACAGCACAGTATACACTACAATAAACAATAATAATTTCCACAATGTGAGTGTAGTTCTCACAGCTTTAAACAATATACACATACTTACAATATACATATACTTTAAACAATATACACTAAACATTCACTAAACAATATACATTACGCTATAATAATAATATACAATGTATAGTATAAAATATTATTCACAGATTGAAAAATTGAAATCCAAAGTGCAATAGATGCTGTATGATAAATAAATGTGTATATAATGTGTGTGTATCTACAGTGGGTTGTGCTTCTGTCCAGAGTGTGTTATGATCCTGATGGGTCAAGAGTTAAGGAGTCTAATTGCTTGTGGGAAGAAGCTGTTCTGGAGTCGGCTGGTGCGTGTTCTAATGCTGCGGTACCGTCTGCCTGATGGCAGCAGTGAGAGCAGCCCATGGCTCGGGTGGCTAGAGTCTCTGATGATCCTCTGAGCTCTCTTCACACACCGCCTGGCATAAATGTCCTGGAGGGAGGGAAGCTCACCTCCGACGATGCAGCTGGCCGTGCGCACTACCCTTTGCAGGGCTTTGCGGCTGCGGGTGGTACTGTTGCCGTACCAGGTGGTGATGCAGCCAGTCAGCAGCCTCTCTATGGTGCTGCTGTAGAAGCGTGTGAGGATGTGGCGGCTCATTCCAAACCTCCTCAGTCGTCGTAGGAAGAAAAGGCGCTGATGAGCCTTCTTCACAAAGGCCTCAGAGTGGACGGACCATGAGAGTTCCTCTGTGATGTGGACACCGAGGAACTTGAAGCTGCTGACTCTCTCCACCGGTGCTCCATTGATGGTGATGGGGCGGCGTTCTCTCTCATTCCTCCTGAAGTCGACCACCAGCTCCTTGGTCTTGCTGACATTGAGGGAGAGGTTGTGCTCCTGACACCATCGTGTTAGAGTGTGCACCTCCTCTCTGTAGGCCGTTTCATCATTGTCAGTGATGAGACCTACCACCGTCGTATCGTCAGCAAACTTGATGATGGTGTTGGAGCTGTGGGTTGCCACACAGTCATGTGTGTACAAGGAGTACAGGAGTGGGCTGAGAACACAGCCCTGAGGGGCTCCAGTGTTGAGAGTCAGTGATGAGGAGATGTTACTGCCCATTCTGACCACCTGGCGTCTGTTTGACAGGAAGTCCAGGATCCAGCTGCATAGCAAGCTGTTTAAGCCTAGAGCCCGGAGTTTCACGTCAAGTATGGAGGGCACAATCGTGTTGAATGCTGAGCTGTAGTCTACAAACAGCATTCTCACATATGTGTTCCTATTTTACAGGTGGGAGAGAGCAGTGTGTATTGTTGATGAAATGGCATCATCAGTGGAGCGGTTTGTGCGGTATGCAAACTGCAGTGGGTCCAGTGAGGGGGGGAGAACAGAGCAGATGTGGTTTCTGACTAGTCTCTCAAAGCATTTGCTGATGATGGGGGTCAGAGCAACAGGACGCCAGTCGTTAAAGCAGAGTGTTTTTGATTGCTTCGGTACAGGCACAATGGTGGACGTTTTGAAGCATGTGGGGACCACGGACAGGGAGAGGGACAGGTTAAAAATGTCTGTGAAAACTCCAGCCAGTTGGTGCGCGCACGCTCTGATGACGCGGCCCAGAATGCCGTCTGGACCCGCTTTTACGGATGTTCACCCGCCGGAAGGATCGGGTTACATCTGCTACAGATACGGAGAGTGAAATAACCTCTGTATCTTCAGCCACGAGCTCTCTCTCCGCGAGGGCGGTGTTAGTTCCCTCAAAGCGAGCATAGAAGGTGTTGAGCTCGTCCGGGAGAGAGGCAGCGGTGTTCACGGTGGAGTTTGTGTTCCCTTTATAGTCCGTGATGGTGTTAATTCCCCGCCACATGCTTCTGGAGTCGGTGGTGTTGAACTGTCCTTCAATCTTGTCCCTGTACTGGCGTTTTGCTGCTCTGATGGTTTTCCGGAGGGCATAACTTGCTTGTTTATGCTCCTCCGCATTACCGGAGTTAAAGGTGAAGGTCTGCGCATTAAGTGCCGCGCGAACATCCCCATTTAGCCACGGCTTCTGGTTTGGGTACAGCCGAATTTTTTGGTCGGAACAACGTCTTCTACGCACTTCCTGATGAAACACGTTACGCTATCAGCGTAGACCTCGATGTCGTCATCAGAGGCCGACCGGAACATCTCCCAGTCCGCGTGATCAAAACAGTCCTGTAGCATAGAGTCCGATTGGTCCGACCAGCACTGGATGGTTCTGAGGGCGGGTGCTTCCTGTTTCAGTCTCTGCCTATAAGCAGGCAGAAGAAGAACGGAAGCGTGATCTGATTTGCCAAATGGTGGGCCCGGGAGGGACTTGTAACCATCCTTGAAGGGAGAGTAACAGTGGTCCAGAACTCGGTTCCCTCACGTGTTGAAGCTAACAAGTTGGTGGTATTTAGGTGCAATGCGTTTGAAGTTGGCTTTGTTATAGTCCCCGGTCACAATAAACGCAGCCTCAGGATACGCGGTTTCCTGCTCACTCACTGTCCAATACAGTTCCTTTAGTGCCTGGTCTGTGTCGGCTTGTGGGGGAATATACACAGCTGTGATGATGACCGCTGTGAATTCCCTCGGTAGCCAGAATGGTCGGCACAGAATCATGAGAAGTTCCAGATCAGGAGAACAGAAAGACTTGATAGAATGTACGTTCCTCTGATCACACCAGGATCTGTTGATCATAAAACATACACTCCCGCCTTTGCTTTTCCCTGAGAGATCTTTTTCTCTGTCCATTCGGTGCACGGAGAACCCCGTGGTTACGATGGCCGAGTCTGGAATCTAAGCAGACATCCAAGTGTCTGTAAGGCAGATAATGCAGCAGTCCCTCGTGTCTCGTTGGAAAGAGATCCGCGCTCTCAGCTCGCAGAGTTTATTGTCCAGAGACTGAACATTTGCTAGTAAAATACTGGGAAGCGGTGGTCGGTTTCAGTGATAATTTCGTTGACGAATAATTTTCGTCATAATTTTCGTCAACAATCTTTTTTCACTGACGAAAACGAGACGATAACTAAATAAAAACTAGTGTTAGATGACAAAAACTATAACGAAAATCAACTGTCATTTTCGTCAACAAATAAAAACGAGATGAAAATGTGAGGGAGGGACGATTAGGGAAGAGATCCAGTCAGAACTGATGTCTGCGCACATTTGATTTGAACGTGTTGATCAAACCACTGGAAAACACGGCGCTGTTGCGCTTCTACAGGCTCATCCCCAATCCAGCGCTCCAGATCGGCTCAATCAATGAATAACACACCTTTATGCCAGGATATTGTTTATGAACTAATGCTGATGAGTAATGACAATGTTTACTTTACGATGTTTATATAGTAATACGTTTTAGACGGTTGTAGCATATTTGATCTCCTCATCTGAACTTGAATGAGCTCCCTCCTACAACTACAATAGAGGCTGAGACATTTCAAAATAAGAGTCCTGGTGTATTTCCAGCTGGTTTATAACTAAAAGTCACGCATTATATATTCGTTTTTGCTTACACAATAAACTGTATTTAGTTTCATTCCCATTTCATTCATCAGGAGGAAAGACCAGTATTTAACACATATTAAATAAAGTATCAGGGTTATAATAGTTAACTAAAACCATTAAAAAAATCTTTGTTACTTAAAATTAAATAAATGTTAACTGAAATTAAAAAATAAATAAACAAACTAATTTGAAGCTTTAGCTTAACATGATATAGGCTACTAACTAAAACAGAAATACAATTTTTTTTCTGTTTTAGATACAAACTATATAGATGTTTTTAAAAACAAACAAAAAAGTGAATTGAGCTCTCTTTTGTGAATTTTTAATGTTAAAAACAAAATGATGTCAAAATGTCAGTTCAAGTGACAGTCGGTTATGTAATACTTAAATGCTTAATGTATTACAATTTAACTAAACTCATTAGATTTTAGGAGACTAACTCTACTGTAGATTTAGTCGACTAAAATCTTATGATATTTAGTCGACTAAAACTAGACTAAAACTAAAAACAATTCAGGTGACTAAAATATGACTAAAACTAAATGGCATTTTAGTCAAAAGACTATGACTAAAACTAAATCAAAATATGCTGTCAAAATTAACACTGGTCGGTTTGCGCGGCGTCTTACTCTGATGAGCACGCCGGCTCTCTTCCCCCTTCTCCGGCCGCGTTTCCGCGGTCGGACTGCGCACACAAAAGGTTCCGCTGCCGTGTTTGTAAACAGCGTGTCGTCGTTGAAGAATTTAAAATCCGGTTTTCGGTGTGCGATTGCCGAACCAATGTCCAAAAGTGTCTGTCTGTCGTACGTAGTAAGGCAGACAACATCCAAGACAAAAAACACAAAAACCGTAAACAGAACAAACAAAAAACTACAATGATTCATCGGAGCTCGCAACGTAGCAGCCATCCTCGGCGCCATCTTGAGACATCACTCAATCTTATGAGGATACTCAACAAAACAATTCATTTTGGCATAATTGTGTGTGTCATTGTTAGTTAAAGCGCAAAAGTGAACTTGATTGTGGTGCTCTGTCTGTGCGAATGATACCGGTGCCGCATTCTCTTTGCCTTGTTGCTTTTGAATGGTTTTAAAGGATTTGCATGAATAAGAGCTGATCATATAAATGTAGCACTAGCCAAAGGATGCTGCGCTAAATATTTACCACCTGAGTCTCCAATTTCTACCATTGATGATTCAACTTCCCGCGTCTGCGTCCTGCGCAGAGATCAACAATGCAACTGAGTTGTAGGTTGCCAGGTCGAGGTCACAAATGAGTTGAAATAAATCTATTGGCGTGTCGGTCGGTTGGATGTACTGCCAAATTCTCTGAAACGCCTTTGGAGACAGCTTATTGTAGAGAAATAAACATTCAATTCACGGGCAACAGTTCTGTTGGACATTCCTGTAGTCAGCATGCCGATTGCACGCTCCCTCAAAACTTGCGACATCTGTGACATTGTGCTGTGTGATAAAACTGCACATTTTAGAGTGGCCTTTTATTGTGGCCAGCCTAAGGCACACCTGTGTAATAATCATGCTTTCTATTCAGAATCTTGATATGCCACACCTGTGAGTTGGATGGATTTTCTCGGCAAAGGAGAAGTGCTCACTAACACAGATTTAGACAGATTTGTGAACAATATTTGAGAGAAATGGGCCTTTTGTGTACATAGAAAAAGTTATTCTTTGAGTTCAGCTCATGAAAAATGGGGGCAAAAACTAAAGTGTTGTGTTTATAATTTTGTTCAGTGTATGAATGTGTTCCAGGGGCACATTGCATTCCCAAATGCATGTTATAAGCCACTCACAGCAGATGCAGAATTGGAGTTCATGTGAAGCAGCATTTACTGTAAACCAAGCTGCTTTGAGATGCAGAAGCTGCACTTGCGCCACACTTCATTCTGAAGCATTCAGCACATCACACTAAATCATTGCCTTTTGTGATTTGATAATCACAATGTCATATCACAAATAAAATTGTATCTCCATTAATCGTGCAAACCTATTTTTGCATTTCAACTTTTTATTTTTATGATTGAATGATTTATCAGCTTGAAGTTCCCATTTGGTTTGGCGAATATATTTTTGGTTGTAGCACAAAATTTGACTAGTTTGGCGAAACATGGAGAACTAGTCCAGTAAAAGTTAATGAATTTCTGATGCTAGGAGTGTCAGGACCTCTGAAACTTAGGACCCAGATGCAGGGTGAACAATGAAGACTTTATTAACAAGACTCTAGACAGGGCACAGCAAGGAAGTGACAAGGTGTGAATTCAAACAGCAGGGCAGGGGACAGACACCACGATGGCAGGCAGGGAGGACGACCACTGAGACCATGAACTTGCAGATGGCTTGGGAGGCAACACCAGGCAGGGCGATGGTGGGAAAACCCAGACAGGAACACCAGGAACCTGAGACTTGATGTCCTCTCCCAGAATCAGCTCCAGTCTTGACTGCCTGGGATAAAGAGACAGTGGCCAAGGGAGACTCAGGACACAGGGCAGGAACCAACACAAGACACACACACGACAAGACAACAAAAGATAAACAAGAGCCAAAAATAAAACCTAAGAATAGGGAAACTGCAACTAAGTGTAGTGATGCTTGTGACATGTTTGAAACGTCACCATCATTAAGTACGTGGCCAATTGGGTGCCTCTCCGCTTTTGCATATAAGTTTGTTGTTCATGCCCCCTGGAGTGCATTTGATCGAAGGCCCGCCCCTTTTTCCTCGCACTGTTGTGGATCGCAGGTATGTGTTTGTAGCAATGTAGCTTTGTTGTTAGAGTTGAATGCTATGTAGTGATATCATGCGATCTTTACTTTAGTGTGATGTTGGTCCGCCAGAGCTTTGTGTGTGCGTGGTGTACTGCTTACCCTCAGGTACGTTTTAATGTGGTACATTTGGTGTTGTGAGAAGTTTGAGTTTAAGTTTCCTTTAAGTTATGCGTTTGAGCGTGGTGTGTTTACAGGGTGCCCACCTGTGCGTCCGGGCAGCACAGTAGACAGATCGGTGCACCAGCTGTTCACCCACCAGCTAAAGGAGCTACAGTATGACGTGTGTGTATGACGTGTGTGTGTGGTTGTGAGTGTCCCATCGTCTAATAAGGTGAGTAGTTTGTTTCTCCCTTGTAAATCGTGTATGTTTTAAGTTGAAAGTGTAATAAATGTTTACGTTTAGGGTCCTCGTTAAGGCATTGCGCCTTCTCTCCCCTCCTCTCTCTCTCTCCAATCCGCGCTCTGGGCCGCGCTGCTGCTTTGGGTCATCAGACACTTCTAGTCCAGTGGCTAAGGGGCTGGATATTTGTTTCCTTTTGTTGTGGTCGTTATTTTGGTTGGTTTAATTTGTTTTTTGTTATTTGTATTGAGTTATTTTGTATTACTGTCACCAACTCTCAGTTCCTTTTGTGATTTTGACTGTTTTGTTAACAGTCACTATTAATTGAAGTGATTACCGCTATGCGGTATCAATGATCTCGGTGATATTGCAAATCTTGAGCCGTGATCAGTTCTGAGTTTGATCTTTGCTGCTGTGACAGTATACGCTGCCTTTAATACTTTTACGTTTTTCTAATTTGAGTATTGTACGTTTTGTTTATATTTGTTCAGTATTTTGATGGTTTCTTTGTCTTTTAATGTAATTCTTTTCTGTGTTTTGCAGGAGCTGAGTGTTCCTTGGGAGCGGGCTGGTGTTGGGTTACACAGCGGGTTGTCCTTTATTGCTGTGTCACTATTTCTGGTCATTATTTGCAGTGATTCTTTGTGGATGTGATTTTTGATTGGTGAGATTTTCTTTTGTGCACTGGGTGTACCATACTAGCCCGCTTCTCATAAAGGAAGCCTCAGCCTCCCTTTGCGTTGATTAATTTTGTTTTCTTTTTCATTTGACTACAACAATTAAATGCTGCGAGGATTTTAAATTTTGTAAACTCTTTTTAACTTTAATAAAGATATCTGTTTAAACGGAAACTCACGCCTCTTGCCCTTCCCAAGTGGAGCTTATTTGCGTGTTCTTTTTGATAATTTCCCCGTTTTCGGGGTGGCGTAGTCATTACAAACCAGCCACTTGCTACATAAGTATCAGAAATCTAAAAAAGGAAAACAAAAGAAATGAAACTATAACAAACAAGAGGAGCTAAATAAATACTAGAAATGAAAGACTGGAACTAGAAACAAAGAAAAGTAAAAAACCAAATAGCAACTTTGCAGGAAACTAGAGAGAGAAAATAAGACCACTAAACTAGAGAGAAACAAAACCAAAGCTAGAGAAAACCAAAAAAATAAGGCTAGGGGAAAATAAAGCTAATAACTATAACTTGGCAAGAGCAACAGCAATCACAAGGAAAAGATAAGCCAGACAACAAATGCACACAAACACAACAAACCAGCAAGGACAAGAAGGAAAGAAGCACAATATAAAGGGGCCAGAGCACATGAGGATCAGGTGAGTACAATTAGTGAAACAAGGACTAGACAATGACTAAACAAGGGGGCGTGGTAAAGGGAAACAAGGAGGCAGGACAAGAGGAACACACAAACAAAAGGCTTGTTCGACTTCACCCAGCGATGCACAGACCGATCGGCGGCTGACTTGAAGCAGTGCATGCTGGTTAGAAATTTTGTCCGACTTGAGGCAGCGCCGACGCCACGTGACAGTGACGTATGTCAACAAAGTGCCGCGAGAGCGAATCTAGATCAGTCGGCTGATACAGCCGGTGCAGTTTCTCCAGAGCAGCTGCAGGAGGCTACACGGACTCTGATGACGACACAGCTGTTCCACGGCTGGATTCACCGCATGACAGCGATCACGTGTGTTTCGTGTTTATTCTGAAACCTTCAGCTCCATTAATGCTCACAAATCTGTTTTTTTATAACAGTAAAACCTCCTTTCATGTAGTCGCGATGTTATATTGTCATGTTTATCAAAATAAAACTGATTAAAAACGTAAACCCCACTTCATTAATAGTGTAGGCTTATATGTTGAACTTTATTCTTGTACAAACACACGCTGTATTAAGCAGTACATAAAGTATTACATGACAATAATGTCTCTGAAACATCTGTGTATTGCCAAATATTGCATTTATTTCACTTCAGCTGATAAAGTATGCAAACACAGCGCGAGCGTCACTACGGGAAGCAGAAAGTGTCCGACTTCACGTCTCCGTTTGCAGCTCCTCCCCGCCTGCACGCGGCTACTCTCGCCGATCAGTTGAATCCGTCCGCAGCCGATGTCGAACACACCTAAAGACACAGCCATGTGCTCAAGCACAAGACAAACAAAGAAACACTAAACAGGGACAAAACTGTCAGGGCAGGATCCTGACAAGGAGGGCTAACATCAAATCATAAATAGTCATTTATTTGTAACAGCAAATGACAGATGAAAGCTGTAATATTAATGTTGTCCACAGGATAATAAATCAATTCTAATCTTTTTCCGTAATAATGAATGGCTGAACTTAACATATCATACATTAATGCATACAAATTCATCTGTAGGACCAAGGTATATAACCATTTCCGGCTATATTTTTAATTTATTTTTGTTGATGATTTTCCTATGTAAAATTGACTTGTGAGTGGCAAAACATTTGCATTCTGCTTGTTGGCACAGGTGAAGGGGCACTCACATACTGCAGATTGTGCTTCAGAACCCTTGGCGTGGGTGGCAGTTTGAGAGGACGGCCATCTTGGAGTGCCCTACAGTCACGAACAGATGGAGGTGGTGGCATTTTCTGCTAAGCTCCGCCAGCAGCATGTAAGTCTCTGTCATTACTACCCATTTGTCCACCTTGTTCTCCTTTCTCTAAAAGCACGTCCCAAACTTGTGGGCCAGCAGTAATCAAATCATAACCATAAAGATTTATCTCTAGCTTAGCTTGTTATGTGTGAATTTATGCTAAGGGAAGGTGTGGCAAATGTTCTATTCATTTCGGAAGGAAGGGTGTCCTGGAGAAAACATATTTTCTTAGATGTCGTACTGGCATTTCATGCACCGATATAGCTGTGATATCTAAGTATGCTATAAACCTTGTCAGTACTTCTTGATCTTTACTCACGTCTGGAACAATTTAAGATCTACCACCTTGAAAGTGACGGAGGTTGTCAAACTTCCTGGGTTTCTCAAAATGATTTCCTTTCCTGTATACATTTCATCATAGGTTTCATTCATATTTTCTCATTTGTGGTTGGTGTGAGTCATGTTGTGCATAGCAGATTGCCTGTCACACTGCTGAAATCTCTCTTTACCAAAGCAGAAACTGCTAGAAGGAGAGAGGTCTCATTATAGTCAGTTCACACTGTACATCTGTTGGCTAATCATTAAATTATTGCAATAATAATAAAGTTATTGTTCTGAAAATGAAACTATTAAAGGCCATTTTGCTTTCCGGTGCTACAGAGACATTGCAGACCCGGAAACTCTTATCTGTCCTGGCCACACCAGTTAGTCTCAATGGACCTGAGACGTTTTTGAAAATAAGATTCCACCCTGCCAAACGCGTGGCTATATTGGGACTGCAGGATGGGACAGAGCTAGATTTTAAGTGCTATTTACTCTGAAAGGAGAGTAAATCCCTCACCATAATGAGCTGTCAAATTCTGGCAGTGGAATTTTGCTGCAAAGAGTTGTCACACAGTTCATAGGGAGATTCGAGACATGCTAGGTGTATATGTGTGTCCGTGGAGGTACATTTACAGCTTTGCTGCATATGTAAGCGCATATCCGTGGAGTGACACAGATAGAGACATTTGATTTTACTTCTCAGATAAAATCAGATATTTTAATATTATTTTGCTACATTTTCAGTACATTTTTCCCCATATCGCCACATCGCTTTAAAAATATATTTGGTTATCTTCACAGAGTACATCAGCCTCAAAGATTATTAACCAGGTGCAGAAACAAACGAAGAAAAAGAAGAAAAGAAAGAAAAAAATCGGTAAGTGTTAATTTGAACGGCACTCTTTTTAGTCACACTCTTTCAGATTATCATTTGCATTACTTTAATCCTATGACTTCAAACAGGTCCAGAGAGGCTTTGGAGTATAGCTGAAATTGAGTTGACCCTCTGAGTCCAGGGCAGAACGTAAAATACCCATACCTTCAGTCTGTCAAGATTTACTAATTAAACTTGTCAGTCCACAGACACGCATGACATTGCATTTGCTTAAAGGGATAGTTCACCCTAAAAAAAAAAAAAACTATGTCAGCATTTACTTACCCTCATGTTGTTACAATCCCATAAGAATTTTGTTTATCTTTGAAACACAAAGGAATATATTTTTAATGAAAACTGAGAGATTCCTCCATCGAAAATCCATTCCACCAAAAATGTTACGCTTAAAAAAGTTCATAAAGAGATAGTAAAATAAATATATATGAATTTAGTAGTTTAACCCAAAGTTCCTGAAGATCGCTTTATATAATGAACAGTTTTAATTTAGGCTTTTATTCACATTTAAATAACAATCAGGGCACATATATTGAAAACCACATATGGTAAGCAGAAGCTCAATCGTACATGTTTGACATGTGAGAACAAAACTCATTGGTTCTTGCATGTCTGAGCTTCCGTTTACCATATTTAGGCTGTGTCCTTCCTAGTCCAGTTCTTCGGGGGCTTGTAGGCTAGAGTCCTCCTCAGTCCTCAGCATTAAATGCTAGAATGAGAATGTCTAGTAAGGCACTGATTACACTTACACTTTTACCTACATCTGACACAGATTGGAATTTGTTGCACATGTGTAAACACAAAAATCTGCATGAGGTCTGATTTTCTCCACTTCCAAATGTGGTTTTATATCAGATACATATTCAATATCTGGACATCCGACCTACATCTAAACACAGATTCGATTTCCCTTTGAATTCCAGGGCGACGCATTTGCCAACAAGATAAGTTTTGAATGTTGTATTATGAGGCAGACATGCCTGTCTTTATAAAGAAACTTTATAAAGGACAGAAATTGAAAGCTACATTATATGTGCCCATGCTGGAAAAAGGAGTCAGAATGTGCATGGGATAATTTCGAGCTACAGGCAAAAGTGAAAAATGTTGCCCTCGTTTAGTCATCCCAATGCTCCAAATAGCAATTAAACATCTAAAAGTATCTTTATTTGTAAGTTTTTGGAGAGGAGTACCTTTCCTTTGTCCATGAAAATTATCTCATTCGTGCTGACAGATCCGACGTGTGTGCACAAGGCATGCAATTCCGATACAGAATTACAGTATTTCAAAATATCTGTCTTGGGGAGTATTCACGCAAACATTATCTGTCATGTCTTATGTAAATGTTTGGTTAACTGTTTGGGGGAAAAAAAAACATCTGATGTGTTACATTGTTTTAGATCCGTGCAGTACAGTAGATCTTAATAGGCTGTCTGTTTCATTAATGCTAATCAAACAATTGTGGCATCATGGAAAAACAAGTTGATTATATATTTTTCCTATAAATATTTGGTGTTGACTTGGTGTGTGTCAAATGTAGAGTTATTACCAGGGATTTTAACGAATGGTTGCTAGGTGATTTTGTTTTGGAACTTTCAGAAAACTTCACAAAATTGTGCATAGTAAAGCAATCACCGACAATCATTCTGGGTGGGAATTAATGTAAACACAGATATCGGATACCAGTCTTGTCTAAAGTGAACGTAAACAGGCAGGCCAAAAAATCGGAAATGGTCAAAAGATCGGATCTGTGCATTAAGACTAGCAGTGTAAACGCAGCCTAAGTGCGCCTGGCTACATCCTAGTCAGGACATGACAACCGTCTGCGGTCTCCCAGTGGCTTTTATTATTGTCAGTTTAGTGTTAAGTGATTAATCTACTACAAAACAAAAGATAACATGTATGCCTTAATCTCCGAAAACAGTTTTTGTGTCTTACATATCATAATGACCTAATGAAGCTCAGTTTCTGACTTGTTTTTATGTCGGTTCTTTTTCTTGAATTGAATGTGTGCAAAGGACTGTGGGTGATTGAAGGATGTGAAGGATGCACTTGATGCATCCTTCAAAATGAGCTGAACAAAGTACATGAAACAAAGGCTGTCTTCCAAGGATCCTTCAACTTGAGATGGCCTTCGGCAGCACTTGATGACATGGCAACCAAGATATGCAGCCTTACTAGGACGCAGCCTTCCATTTGAGAAGCACCCCATGTATGTGTATTGATCAATGTTTCTATGTGAATAAAAGCCTAAATTAAATCTGTTCATCATATCAAGCAATTGTGTCTCTTAAACCACTTTAAATGGAGGCACAGAAATCTCTCAGATTTCATAAAAAATATCTACATTTGTTTTTTGAAGATGATCTTATGTCTTATGGGTTTGGAATTTCATTTTTGGATCCTTTTTTTGGCTTTAAATTGCTCATGTATCGTACAGGCAAAGTGGACAAGGCAAATTGGACACTTTATTATGATGAGACATCATTAGATGAAGAGGAGGGACAATAATCTGAATGCTAAAATGAGAAAGTTTGCATTTATTCTGGAAAAAAAATAATTATGATGTCCAATAATAAATGGGCTGCAGAACAGGTTGTTAGATAATATAAAAAGGTTGCTCTTAGCATGCTAATGTAATGAGTCATATACGTATACATTACCAACCTTAAACAAACTCTGACCCTTGCTGAAAAAGAAAGTAAGGATTTCTCAATAAATGTCGGTTTAATTTGTCAGCGTGGGTTGGCAGACAATTAAATAATCCCCGCTCGCAAGCAGCAAATTCTAAGTGGTGTTGGGCCAGTAATTGCTGAGCCATGTAATGACAGTATGGGTGCCGCAGTGGTGCAGCTGATGCATTAAAGCTGAACGGGAGCTTGAAAATAAACCAATCTCTTGTAATGTTCCCTTCAAAGCTGCATATCTGTTACGTCAGGGAGGAATCAGCTCACAACAAGGTGGGGCAAAATGACAAAGCAAGAATCAGCGAACTAAGATTGCAAGTACATAGTGCCAATTCCAGCTGTCATGCGTTCTGAAGTGACCGTGATTTTCTGGAAATTGAAGCAAGGATCCATCTAATGCGATAGACTGTTGAGTGACTGGTTCGTTTGAGGACTGCAGGGCCCAAGTATTTTCAGAGAAGGAAAGAGTGGGTTTGGAATAGAATGAACAGATGGAGTACAAGTAACTGCATCAGCTCTTGAGAATTAATTCACTCCAGAACGTATAAAAGTGATTTTATTAGACTGATAAAAATAACAACAGCATCTGACTAGGGGGACACATACTGGAGAACTGAATCATCTCTGATTAAAAATAAAAAATTAAAACAGACAAATTATTGCTTTCTTCTTTCTTCATTAGCAGTGTATTTTGGGTAACTGTTATGGCACGTTCTAAAAAAAAAAACTAAACCAAAACAAGATATAAACAGCTTATAGTACATCCATTGGAAAATGCTTGTTTTATTGTTACACCTCAGCAATAAACACTGATTGATGGATACACAATGTAACACCATTGTCAGTATATATGTCTGCAGATATTGATCATATGAGTGTCAGGCCACTTTGTGACACTCATCATGCTAAACCTTTGTAGATAAGGTCAAGGACACATCAAGTGTGTGCTTTAAATGCATGAAACTGCAATGCACTGAAATGGATTGTGCAGTTTATTGTTAGTAATCACTGATCTGGGACTGGCAGCGGTTTGATAAAAGAAGAACAGAAGGGAACCGGTTAATTCTGCAGAGGGCATGGCAAGCGCAGATGCTGCAATTCCATTTCCCATTCGTTTGACCTCTGAGTCTTCATACTGGGAACCTCTTTAGGGAGATAAGCAAATGCAAAGTCAAAAATCACTTTTTCTCTGTTACATTACACCTCAATGAAGAGAGAAATGTGGCTCTCTTTTACAGGAAAAGAAGATAGTGGCTTGATTAAAGAAATACAAAAGCGTAACAATTTATTGGTGTGAGTGAAAGGATAATAAATGCAATTCATCAAATCTAACAATATCAATTTAATGTATTTTGTGATTAGCATCTAACATTTACTTGGAGATGTATATGTGAGTGAAAGGACTCTGAAGAAAAAGCCTTTAGTGTCTCAGTAGAGAATATGATTACTTTTTTTTAATGTGCCTGTTTGAATTTATGTTCCTGCACACTAACTTATGGTAGACACGTTCAGAGTATTGATCTATAAAAGTATTGCTGTCTCCTCACTCAATTGGTTAATGTGCATTAGTGCTTCATAATTTCCCCTTTATCTAGCGTTTACACATTTACGGTATTCATTAATCAAAAACAGTTGTGGAAGTAGAGGGAGTGCAAGGTACTTTTGTGTGTTTGTTTGTTTGTATTTTTTCTCTTCTATCATCCCTATATGAGGCTAAGAGTATTTGAGTTGCAACTGGTGTTGCAGTGTGCTCGAAAATGTAGTCTTGAAATCACAAAGAAAGTAAAAAAAAATAAAAAATCAGTAGTTTATTTACGTAAAATATTTGCATGAAAAATTCAATTCAATTTGGAGACCAAAAAAAAAAAAAAAAAACAGAGTAACCCAAAGTAACCCAGAGTGGAATGCTCATCAGATTTTCATAAATTAGTGGAAATTGGTATTGAGTGACAATTAAATGAAGAGTAAACAAACGGGAATCTAGGAATATTGGAACAAAATCTCTACTGGAACACTTGAGATAACAAATTGTTTGACTAAAAAGTTCCCTTTCGAAAGGTAACTTCGACCTACGGCTACGACCCCTAGAGGGCGCTATGAGGAAGCATGTCTAAACACGATAATGAACTTGACATTGGCTGGCGGTAGCCTATGACATCACCACTGGTGCGACCGTGAGTATAAAAGGGCACCTGTGAAATACGTCATCCTCTTACTTGTCTTCAGGAGACTTTCTGTCTGTGTATGTGTTAGGAGCAAATATCATGGAGAAACACTTTGCCCAGTGTTTCATGAAGCACGTTGTGTCTGGTCTGTTTTGTGCATGAGTGAGGAACATGCACGTTTAGCCCTTGAGGGATCTGTGTGCGTATTGGGTAGTTTTCTCAATGTAACATAAAACAAGCGTTTTCCAATGGATGTACTATAAGCTGTTTATATCTTGTTTTGATTTGGTTGAGTTTTTTTTATAAAAAACAGTTAACTTTCCATAACAGTTACCCAAAATACACTGCTAAACGATGAAGAAAGCAATAATTTGTCCGTTCACGCTGTCCCTATTCTCGAGGGATGTGGGATGCACATTTTGGTGGAATGCTGTCTTCTAAGAAGCTGGATGCGCTTGGTATAATGCATTCACGAGACTGACTACAAGAGACAGGTAAGGAGATTTTTCCTTTCGGCCCTCTCTTGAGGGACAGTAGTTAGTGTTTGCACAAGCGCATTTGGCTCTCGAGGGAGTTGAAGGCACTCATAGTGCTGCATTTGTGTATGTTCTCATGTGATTCTTTATTTTAAAAAAGAATAATCTTATGAACTAAGCTCGCTTGACTCTGAGGGGGTTACTTGTTTTTTTTTGCAATGCGGTCTCTGTATTGGTTCCACCCAGGCTTGACTCTCTTTTGAGGAATGAAAGTTGAGCGCCTGTACTCCTTGATTTGGCCGCTACTGCGGGTAAGCGGGATCAAGCATTAGGGTTGTGGGCGGAGCAATTCAAACAGTTATTAAGTCACACAGGAACCTTTCCTATTCTGGCTTCTCTGGTTGGCTCAAATATTGCTACTGATTCAATGTGCTTTTTCTAATTCTGAGGAATTAGGGGCAGAATGAGTGTAGTAGGCTCTGATCCTGCCATTTAGAGTGTTGTGTGGACGTCGCAAGATGCTAATGGCAGATGCTTCCCGTACAAGCTGGGGGAAAAAAGCTCTCCTGAATGGCAGGATATATGCCCCTCCCCCTTTGAGGAGGGCTGGTTGGTCGGCAGGCAGTGGTGCCAAATTGTCAGTCTGTCTGTGAGCCTCCTTGGCTGCTGCATTTAAAAAGGGAGTATTGTTATGCCTCCTCTCGTTATAGAGATTCATTCTTCTGAGGCCTCAGCTCCCTAGAACTTCACCTGAATATCAAATCTGAGTTGTTAGGCTATGCAAAGCTTTCTTGATAGGCTGTTCTGAGTGTAGGGGATGGAGTGCTGAGGCTTCCATTCTATGAGCTCAGCCAGGTGCTAAGTTGCTAGGCAACTCTGTGAGCCTCCTTGGTTACTGCACTTAGCCAGAGCATTCCTAGGCCTCTTGTCATTATGGAGAGTTGTTATATTAGAGTTCCTGAGCTCTGTCTAATGTTGTGTAAAGGTGCTGGCCCTATTATGTAGCCTCCTTCACAGGCATAGGATGTAGTGCTGAGGCCTCCGTCACATGAGCTCAGCTAGGGGCTAAGTTGTTAGGCTCTCTGTGAGCCTACTTGGCTACTGAGCTTAAACCAGTGCATTGTTAGGCCTCCTCTAGCTATAGAGAGTTGCTTTGTAGAGCCCTCTGCTCCTCAGAGCTCTGCCTAGATATCAATATCAAATAGCTAGGCTCTCTGTGAGCCTCCTTGGTAAGCTGTCCTGGGTGTTGAATGTAGCTAGGCCTCCTCTCACTTTAGAGAGTTGTCATGCTGAGGCCTCCGTCCTCAGAGCTCGAACCAGGTTATGTCGTTAGGCTCCCTCTGAGCTACTGGCTGTACTTTGGAGCGTTATTAGGCCTCCTCTCACTATAGTGAGTTGCTTTTTAGAGGTCTCCGCTCTATAGCAATATCAAGTAGCTAGGCTCTTTATGAGCCTCCTTGGTAAGCTGTCCAAAGCTTCCTCGAGAGCCAATTTTGAATGTCGGCCTCCTTTCACCCTGAGAGTCGTCATGCTGAGACCTCCATCCTCATCCTCAGAGCCAGGCAGTTTACTAAGTTTACTCTATGAGACTCCTTGGCTAATGTGAGAGTTGTTAGACCCCCTCTCGTTAGAGAGAGTTATGTTTGAGGCCTCTGCTCCACTAGGATAGTAATTGCAAGTTGTAGGCTTTCTGTGAGCCTCCTTGCAGAAATCCTGAGTGTGACATGCTGAGGCCTCAGCTCCTAGAGCTCGGCTAATGTTTGTTAAGTTAGGCCTCCTAGGCTACTGCGAGTGTTGTTAGGCCTCCATTCTCTAGGGAGTTATCTTTTTTGAGGCCTCCGGTCCCCTAGAGCTCCGATAGCGATTGCGAGTGGTAGGCTCTCTGTAAGCCTCCTTGCAAGATGTCCTGAGCATGGGGCAGTGTTTCCTCTCAATTTAGAGATTCATCTTATGCCGAGTTCACACTGCAAGATTTTCAAAGTCATCAGATCACTGTTCTTTTCACACTGCACGACTGGGGTAACATTCAGTTGCTGTAGTGTTCCCATAGCACAATGGATCAGCGACAGGGGATTTCATATCGCATTACATTAAAATAGGAAGAATCGCAGACAACTCTACGACAAACTACATTTCACAATCAACACAAGAAGTGACAAGGAAATAACACAAGATTACGCATACATGAGACCGGAGTTCTAGAGCCAGACTGGAGTTGTTATTAAAAACGATAGCCTGCAAGGAGCTTTCGATCCAAATTGTCTGTCTGATATTCTGGTCTATAACTCCTCCCCGAACTTCCTGCTACCCTGTATCTTGATCTGTCTTTGGCTGTAGGTCATCGCAGATGTAATTTTCTGTCAGAGCACATTTCAAACAGAAGGATTTTGCGATTCTCTCAGATCGCGTCTTTGATAATTCACAATGTGTGATTGTCACTCTCGTGACAAGCGCAGATTTGTCTCCAATTTCGGATATTTGTCAGGGATTTCGCAAAACCTGTCGGCGAGTGAAAATTGGGGCTAAAATTGTGCAGTGTGAACTCATCATTACTAAGGCCTCTGCTCCTAGATCTTGGCTAGATCTTGGCCTGTGTTCTTGAGAAGCTTCGGTCTATGATCTTGTTGCTGGTGTACACCTTAGGGATGAGGACTCCTTTGAGTCCTTTGACTTAGCTCAGCCACTAGGGCACTCATCCCTTCAGCATGGCGGCATGTATATTATGTTCCCCATAGCGCCATCTAGGGCAGGCAGAGCAAGTTTCCTTTCGAAAGGGAATGTCTCAGGTCATAGGCTACCACCTGCCAATGTCAAGTTCATTGTCATGTTTATGCTTCAGACCAGTCATGCTGGAGGCAGTCCCCATTGCACCTTCTAGGGGACGCAGCATCTCGTTCCCTATTTTCATGGAACGTCTCGGTTACGTATGTAAGCCTCGTTCCCTGAGGAGGGAACAGAGACGTAACGTTAGTGACTAACGAATGGGGGTTTCGCTTAGAAGCCAATTACCTTCGAAGAGTCTAACAACGCCCAATGGCAGTGCCATCTCCCTGAAATAATTTCCCATCCCTGAGCCGTCTGCATCAGGAGCGCCACTTGACTTGGTGTTTAGCGGGGCGCGGGGCGGCCTGGGGCGCCTTCCTATGGCGTTCTCCGTGACCCGGTCCGGGTGAAGGCTGCTGCTGGGGCCGGGCGGGAGCCTTAGGAGGGCGCCCTCGGCAGCGAGCAGGCTGAGGCGACTGTGTCGGCAGCTGGGTGGAGGCAGCAGCTGGCCGCCGGGGCAGTATATGTTTTATAGCCTCAGTCTGCTTCTGGGCGGTTAAACTGTTGGGCGAAGCTTTCAACCGCACCACCGAAGAGGCCAGCCTGGGATATGGGGACATCGAGGAAACATGTTCGCTCGCTGTCCCGCATATCAGCCAGGTTTAGCCATAGGTGTCGCTTCTGGACCACAGCTGTGGACATCACCTGACCCAGGGAGCGTGCGGTCACCTTCGTCGTCCGGAGGGCGAGGTCGGTGGCGGCACGCAGCTCTTCCACAAGCCCTGGATCGGAGCCAGGCCCGCGATCTCCGCCTGGACACTCACGGGTTGCGGTGCGCTAGAGGGGGGTGTGGCCCGAGGCCTGAGCGTCGGGGCTTTGTTCAACACCATCACCCTCAGGTCACCCTGGCCACCAGCAAAAGTACCGCCTCTCGCGGAGACTGTAGATTGGGGTGTGGCAGAGGGGACTCTAACTTCTTTACAAAGATCCTTGAGTCTCGATCCACAAACGCTGCCTGGGCATGCTGAAAGCCCAAGCATTCCAGACAGTGATTGTGTCCATCAGAAGATGATAACGACCGGCCGCATCCAAAAGTGCATGGGCGAGACATCCTGAAAAGGACGTGCCACGTGCAAACTCTTTTGTGAGAGGAAGCTTCGCAGTGACGCCGAAGCACCCAGGGAAACACACACCAGCTGTCTAGCAGACCACTGCGCAGATCAGCAGGCAGGAAGTATGTGATCGCTGGAACACGCCGTAGACACCAACGCCACTGGAAAGCTGCTCATCTCAAAGGCTGACAAAGACTCAGTTAGCAGCTTTGAAGGAGTGAAGAGTAGATCTTGGCTCCAAAGCAGAAACATAATGCGATGTTGCCAGCGTACTTCCTTATATACCCACACGGTGGGGTGGAGTTACGCATGCAAATTCTGCATGCCCATGGCATTGGAACTGCCATTACTGCGAAGGTAATTGGCGTCTAAGCGAAACCCCCATTCGTTAGTCACTAACGTTACGCCGTAGTGACTGAATGAAAGGGAACCATAGTTACATGCATAACCTGAGACGTTATTTGCTTCTTTATTGCATTCTGAAAAGCTATTACATTTCCAAAACAGGAAGAAGGCTTGTTTTGAATTTGCATGCTTGATTTGTACTCCTGATATATTACTCTTAATGGAACATTCTTATTTTGGGAATTAATACCTTTGTAATGATATACAGTTTGAGTTCAGTGTCAGTACGCCGGCTTACCATCGGCCGATGCTGTTCACGTGAGCACCACGAAGCATGCATGTGATGCCGCCATTCTGCCGTAGAACCTGGAAGCGCTGCACTGTTTACACTACGTCAACAGCATAGGAGTCTGACATAGACAAAAATAAATTGTTGAATAAAGTAGTTATTTTTCTTAGTTTTTTTGTGCACAAAAAGTATTTTCATCGCTTAATAAAATTAAGGGTGAACCAATGTAGTCACATGGACTATTTTAACGATGTCTTTACTACCTTTCTTTTAATGTATAAAAAATGGCTGTCTATGGAGAGCCCTCCGATTTAATAAAAAATATCTTAATTTGTGTTCCTGATGTTGAACCAAGTTCTTATGGGTTTGGAACGACATGAGGGTGAGAAATTAATTACAGAATGTAAAATATGGTCATGCAGAATAAGGCATTAATATGTGCTTTATAAGTCCTCATAAACAGCCAATATCCTAGTAATATGCATGCTAATAAGCAGTTAATAGTAAGAATTGAACCCATATACCCATATTTTGTCCCAGAGGGTGTGGAATCATGCACGCCTTTATAGATTAAACAAAAATACAGTCATCACATTTCTGCTTTTAAAGTTTTGAAAAGTGAAAAGTGGTATGGAACTGTAGAGTGGAATGAAGTTAACTTAAATGCACAGTTCAAAGTTGCACGCAGCAAAATGCAGAGATATATACAGTATTATATACATTGCAAGCTTGAAAATACATGTATACTGTAGGTAATTTTAACTACTTAAAGTCAGCGGACCCTGTACAGCGGACCGTGTTTCAATTTTAAATGTCAGTGGAGGAGTTCTGACCTCATATGTGATACCAAATCTTGCATACATGATACAGACAAAATTCTTTTTTCCACTGTTTTCTGGAATAAAGTGGAAACAGCCCAAACCTTCTGCATGGTGCTAGAGCTCATAGGGCCTGAATTATACACTTTCAAAACCGAATTTTTAAGAAAAAAAAATCAAAAAGCATCTCTTTTTTGAGGTGGTTATTACAGCTTAGACAACATATACTCACATGTTTATCACTTTTAGCAGTGGTTTATGAAACTTCAAATAGTTTCCTGTAAAATGACACCAAACCTTTGAATTTAGACAACTGTATGTGGGTATAGGATGCTTTTCAAATTGGGTAGGCCAAATTCAGGCGGAAATCCCAAAAAATTGTCCCAGACTTTAAGAGGTTAAATATGTAATTTAATGCATTAGTGACTAAGCTGTTCACTTGTATATGTGATTTGACCAGTTAATAAGTGAGCAGTATTAATGTGTAGCCAGGTTTACCAGTGTTACATCCTTGTCCATGTCTTGTTTCAAAGGAGCTCCAGTCTGCCTCTCCATAAATCTAGCAACTTTTCAATAATAAATGTTTGTTGCTCAGAAACATTTCAAAGGTGTTAATTGTTGACTGAAGGCCGTCGTTCTGTCAGCATTGTGGGGGAAGCCATGAAACACTGTATTTTTGCACTGTTCACTTCAGTGTTTGAAGTACCTGTCATAGGAAAAAGTCACGTGGTGTCATGAATAATTATGAGACAGCGCCTTCTTACAGAATACAGCTACAGTATGGCATTCATGGGTATACACTGCAGTCTTATGAATAATTCTAAGATTCTGCTGACATTTTCATGCAGTATATGTTGGCTCGAAGTTGATTTCAGAAGATGAAAATAGTAAAAAATAGTCCTAAAAATAAATAACTATTTCCACTTAAAATTAATAATATTTTATTATTATCAAAAACATTTTGTTAACTCCTATACACTGTAAAAAAAAATTTGGGGAAAAATTTTGAAAATTGATCATTACCTATTGGCCCAATAAATGACTTCCAAATAATTATCCCCATGCACAAATATGCATTGTACTAATCATAACTTAAGGTCTTCACTCAAAATTAAAATTGCATATTCACCAAACATATTTAATTGTGCTGAGTCAATCTATGAAGTCGAAGTAAAAAATCCATGTTGGACAAACAAGTCCTACGTCCGAAAAACTGTATACACATGCGCAGACAGAAACAACCATTCCCAAGAGAATAGAGAGATATTCATCGTCACAAGACGTTGGTGAGTATTGAGCACTGACATTATTCTCCAGAGTTTTGCTTTATGACCCGGTATGAAGTTTGTAAAGACATTTTGTATAATCACGAGTTCATGCATTCATTGGTTTCACGAGTGTGTTCTCGTTTACCACATAATTATCTAATGGTAGCCAATAGTTTTATTTTCCTCATGTCTTATATGTAAAATAATAAGTAATAAGTAAATTAAGTTTTTTGTGTGATATGTGCGACTGTTGAACGCATTTGGCGTCGGCCTATTTTTAAGTTATTGCCTTTTAATATCAAACACATCAAGCTCGTGATTTTCTTATTCGTCCATTCATTCGTCTCATCCTCATTATATAATGAAGTAACTTCTGTTCTGTCATTTGCCAGATGTGATGCAGAGGAACTTTGTCATTAATGTTAGTTTTTATTTTTATTTGCAGATTTTTAGCCTATGCAGTGCCGCGTTTTCTTCACCACATTAAGACATCCTGTTATGCAGAAGACTTCTTAAGTTTTTCCTTATTGAAAATAAGGTATTTTCACCAATTATCCTGTGCTGGAATTGACTTATAAAGTAATGTGATAAAATGTAAAACGTCTCAGGTTACAAATGTAACCTTTGTTCCCTGAGAACAGGGAACGAGACGCTGCGTCAGCTTCGACGCTATGGGGAACGCCTCCAGCGTGACTGGTGCCTGAAATCACATTGAATCACGTCAATCCTATTGACCGGCGACAGCCTATGATGTCATCAAGGTGCGACCAGGAAGTATATAAGGGAGCCTTGCCAACATGACAGTATCTACTCGTCTGAAGGGACTGTTTTTCGGCAGGCAGGCCCTGCGGCATGGCAAAGTGACGCAGCGTCTCGTTCCCTGTTCTCAGGGAACAAAGGTTACATTTGTAACCTGAGACGTTCCCTTTCGAAAGGGAACTCGCGCTGCGTCAGCTTCGACGCTACAGGGAACGATATACCCACGCCGCCATGCCAACGGGAGTGCATGCCCACTGGCAGTGACAACTGTCAAGACAAGCAATTCTGCTGAAATGCCTGAACCACTCCCCTTCTGGTCACGTTAGGCTGTCAGTGACAGCGCCCCCTATGGCCAAAAGCCCAAGCTTATCGCCTGAGAAGGAAACCTTCACATACATCAGTTCTCTCCCAGGCCTTGCTCGAAGGCCTGGAACCAACCCATTCGACTTAGAAGGGGTTCATTTAAGGGGGCGTGGCAAGGGAACTACGAGGGAACCCGTGCCAGCCACTATTCGGGAGATTCTCACCGAATGCCACCAGGGAGACCTGACCAGGTGACCCAGTCTGTTATGGGATACGTAATACGGTCAACCCTGTCTGTACAGTACAGAGCCTCTGGTACTCGCCTCCGAAGAGACATCCCGCTAGGGTGCTGCAAGAAAGGCAGTGTCACCGACTAGCCGAACCTCAGAGACGGGTAATCCCGGAGAGCAGCGCTCAGCGAAGCGCTTTCAAACCCTTGTTAGCGAGGGGAGTCAAGCCGCTCGATCCTCGGATCTACCAAGCACTTACTTTAAAACGTGCTTAGGAGGCCAAAGGCCTTTCAGGCTGATCGTATCGGGAAGGCCCCGCGGGACCTACCACCAACAAATCAGCGCCAGGCGGCTGTAAGCTCATAGCAGACCCTCGGTTTGAGAGGAGCTCATAAACCTGCCCGGTAGGTAACCATGTCGTAGGCAGACTATGAAGGTCCCCTCCTGTGAGGACCGCATAGCAGCAGCGACGTCTCGTCATGCTAGAGTAAGGACACCGCCTTCAGGTCTCGCGAACGGCCAGAGACCGGTGCCTGATAGCGGATGGCCACTAGCTGTCAGCATAATACCAGTTGTGTGTTCCCCCTGGGGAACTTGTCCCCCAGGGAGGCCGAGAGGGGCCTCCACCTGGTAACCTGTATAGACTGCTTGCGCATCAGACATCGGGCACTCACAGCCTAGCTGAACGTGCTAGTCATAGCACTTCATGCTCACCACAGCGGCTGGGGACCGGGAGCTTGCTTTCATGGAGGTACTATGCCTACCATCTGACAGCACAACGTGCCGCTCACGGCACTTCGCGCTCACTCCAAGCGAATCCCCTCAGGGAAACCCGTGCAGCTTTGTCTGATAGCAGCCCATGCTATGCTCCGTTACCGAAACTGGGGACCAGGGAACGATTCCAGGGAGGCGCAATGCCTCCACCTGGTAGCAGAACAGGCAACGTGCCTACCAACTGATAGCAGAACGTGCTACTCGTAGCACTTCACGCTCATCACCACAGCGACTGGGAACCGAGAGCTTGCCTTCAGGGAGGCCACAATGCCTAACAACCTGATAGCCGAACGTGCTACTCGTAGCACTTCACGCTCACCTACTAGCACTCATGCTAGCCATCCAGTGACTGGGGCCCAGGAACGCCATCCGCAGAGGAGGTCGAGTGGGCCTGCTTACCCCACAGCAGGCCCATAGGGAGGCCCGGTAGGGCCTACCACTTATTTAGCAGCTCGTACCAGCCGTCGAGGAACTTAATGCCTATGGTGCCCCCTCGGGGGAGACCAGGCAGCGCCTGCTGACCACAGCAGGCTCTCAGGGAGGCCAAATGGGGCCTAACTCCTGAACGAAGGTAACCCAGACCGGGAGCCCACCCCTCAGGGAGGCCTGGCGGGACCTACCCCCCCGAATAGGGGGTCTGTAGATTCCAAGGATCCTGCCGTGACTTTTCTAAGAAGGCTGGCTGCTGCTACCTGGGCTGACGGCAGCTGTCTGCTGCTGACGAAGGCCTGGAAATCCAGTTAACACCTGGGGACTCATCCCCAGGGCTAATGACGGGTCACTGCTGACGTCGACACCAGTGGAGAAGAGCCTTCGAGGCCCACTCCTGCAAGGAGGCCGGTTAATGTCCTACTACCTGTCTTAAAGTCCTACTGCCCAGACCGTCCCAGCTGGCCGCTCACAGCCAGCTGGCTCCCATGCCCGCACCTGGGGCTGGCTCCATCCCAGAGGCAGCTAGGGACAACCTGTTTCGCCGTGTCCTAGGGCCCCCAGGACGGCACAGTCTCTCGGGCAGTGCCTACAAACATGGACCTAATCACATTGCCAACAGCAGTGTACTCAGCGGAAGTGCTTAAACAAAGACCCTCTAAAGCGAGGGGAGTACAACTTACGTCACCTGCATCGTGGCGGCTGTCATACTTTCATGCAGCGGCCCACCGTAAACGCGAGGGCGTCAGCCATCGGCAATGCTCGGGCCTCAGGGGAGCATCCAGCCAGAACCGCATTAACAGAAGGTTCACCCGATGTTCAGCTCGACCCGGGCCCTAAAAGGAGGTGAAGCAGAGACATAAAGCAAGGGAACAATATCACAGAAATGTGAAATCCACCGGCCGTACCTTCCTCCAGGAAGAGGTCGGGGGCCGCCAGCAAATGACGGCCACCAAGCTCTGAAAGGCAGAAACAGCGGATAAAGTCTAATCGCCACTGGCGAAAAGACGCTCAGTTCCACCCCACGACCACTGGCAAAGTCGCTGTCTCCTGCACCACCTCGTCTGCATTACTTGTGACCCCAGAACGCAGAGAAGGGGGCGGGCCTTGGCCGGACGACTCTGTAACAGAGGAGGCTGAAACAAGGATGCATAAACAACGCCATGTTCTTATATAAAAAGACAGGCCAGGGGCGAACAACTTCAATAAAAGGGAACGCCCCCATCCTTGACAAAGCCTAGGCCAATGATGCGACATAAGTCCGCACTAGATCTACTCAGGGCCCGGGAAAGAAATATTATCACCTCTAATATTACACAATGAGGCCCCAAAAACCCTTTTCCCAAAGCCCCGCAGAGCTGGGCGCAGATCTCACTACAGCTCGTGCGTTAGTGCATACCCGGTCTTCAGCTACTTCCCACTTTTACGCTAGGAAAACCACAGCTCACCTCTTACACTACAAGCCCTCGGGCAAGAGCGCGATTCAGTTACCCACATAGTGGGGAAAAAACATAGCACGGAGAGGCAGCAGACTCTACTAGCAGAAAGTGAGGTATTCACACACAACCACATAATGTTGCAAAGACGATCGTTCTTAGCTTACTCACGGGGAGCTGCAGCCCTGCGAAGATCCAGCGGCGATCCAAATTTCCCCAGAAAACCTCTCAGGCGAGCGAAGGAATAGGAGTTCTGAAAAACATAGTTTTGAAAATGTTTCACCCTCAGAGAGGGGGACTCACCAATCGCTCCTAGCGGTGCTTCCAGCCAGCCATAAGGCTAGTATCCGCCCGCCATCCTGAGGGGGGCGCTTTCACCAAACAAACCAGGCGAGCCGGCAGAATCTTACATTTTCTGCTCATCATAGGCCACCGGCCTGATGTAAAGCGCCCGGGGGAAAAACCAGAGGAAGGGAAAAAAGGCAGCGTTCATCTCCGCGCTCCTCGGGGGGTGGAGTCTGCTGCCTGCACTGGTTCTGGTTACCAGCCCCGGCTTCCTTCCTCTTCCTGACGCGGGTGTCCCGCCTCCCCTGCGCCCCAGTCCTCCGCGGCGGGGCGCTCGAGAGGCGACGCTGGCTCGCTATTCCCGTCTCCAGCCCTCAGACTGGGACAGGCCGGGGACACCCGACTGCCTGGGCGCGGTCCCTGACCTCAGCGGAATGCATGTCCTGAATGCCGCCGAGCGCGCCTTCGCCTCTCCGAACTTTCCCACCACCGCCTCTACGGAGGTGCCGAAAAGTTCAGATGGCGAAACCGGGGCATCAGGGAGAAAGGATTTTTTTCTTTCTCCCCGATGTCCAAACGGTTTAACCACAGATGTCTCTCCGTGGCCACCCTCGCCGCCATCGGCGCTACCTGTACGGTGGCCCGGAGAGCGAAAACCGCGGTCCGGCGCGACTCGACTACCGCCTCAGGGGGTCCCTCCCCCTGATCGAGGTCCCTCAGCAGGTCCGCCTGATAAGCCTGCAACACAGCTGTGGTGTGCAAAGCCGCCGCAGCGTGACCCACTGACATGTACACCCTGCCATTCAGGCGTTTAGACCGGCAGGGTGGGAGCCACAGTGTCGCCGGCCGCCCAGAGGCGAGATAAACATAACATCTCGTCCACAGGCGGCATCGACACATACCCAGCCAGGCAGTCCCTCGACATCAGCGACATTTAGCTCGCCGATGTCGACAGATGCGGGCTGAGTATGGTTTCTTCCATCCCCTCGAGATCTGCTGATGGAGATCTGGAAGGAATGGAAGACTCCCAGGAGTTGGGAGGTCATGGGCGGAGAGAAACCGATCGTCCGAACTGTTTGGACGCTCAGCCTTTCTCCTCACGCGCCGCAAAGGCAGCTGCAGTCTACCCGCAGTGCGTTCCATGACTTCCAGCAACTCCCCGTACATGGGACAGGATGGTTGAAAAGCTCCAGCATTTTTAACTGACTTACCCATCCTCTGCTCGAGTGGAAGAGCAGCAGATGAGGAGGAGGAACATAAATCCAGCTCCTTCCTCCGAGGTCCGCCTCTCGCGATCTGGATCGTCCTCAAGAACCATAACTGTCTCCAAGCGACAAGCCAGATCCATCTGGGAAGCGCTTTTGGTATTTAGACGCCGCTCAGCCTCAGCTCGAGCGTGGCCGTTCCCAGATGCTGAAACCTCTCCCCTCGAGAAGAGGTCCCGCCGAGAGCGGAGCGTTTCCAGAGGACAACGCTCACAAATACTTTCGGTTCGCAAACCTCTCGTGCATGCTCTTCTCCCAGACAGTAAACGCAAAGTGTGTGTGTATCCAAAGCGCAAGATACACGTTCAAAACACCTGCAGAAGTGGCGTTCTCAGCACACTTCATTTTTATTCTTCTTGTAGACGTTTCACGTGAAGATAGGCAAAACAGTCCCTGAAGACGAAAAGATACTGTCATGTTGGCAAGGCTCCCTTATATACTTCCTGGTCGCACCTTGATGACATCATAGGCTGTCGCCGGTCAATAGGATTGACGTGATTCAATGTGATTTCAGGCACCAGTCACGCTGGAGGCGTTCCCCGTAGCGTCGAAGCTGACGCAGCGCGAGTTCCCTTTCGAAAGGGAACCCTGTTGTCTGTGTTCATTTTGCTTAATATATTTATGTTTTTAGTCATTTTTGTCTTTTGGGACAGTGAGAAATAAACAATTGTTACTGCAATTTAAAACATTTAATTGGACCCACCTCACAGTTTCACTGTAAAACATTTCTCCAATTTAACATTTTCTAGTGACCGATCACATCTACATTTTTTTAGTTGGCCAAATTTAATTTCTGTGAATTAAATTTTATCAATTCACAGAAATTGAATTTGGCCAACTAAAAAATGTATAAGATATGATCGGTCACTAGAACATTTTAAATTGGAGAGGCCTGAAATTTTTTACAGTGTCGGTAAATTAAATTTTTCCATTGGCTCAACATATTATTTCTAATTGAGCCCATGTTAACAGACTGTTGCCACAATGGATACAATTAAATTCACAGAAATTCAATTTGGCCAATTGAAAAATTTAGATGTGATCGGTAGGGGTGGCACGGTTCACAAAACCCACGGTTCGGTTCGTATCACGGTTTTAGGGTCACGGTTTTCGGTTCTGTACGGTTCTTGTTGTTGTTTTTTTTAACCGTTAACACTCCATAAATTTACTTCAGCATATGATATATATGGCTTAATCATCCACAATTTAGGATCGGGTATTAAAAATTGTTATATCAAGTTGTTTCTTAACTGGCTGTCTACCGAGTCCGACACATTGGCGTAACATTTTTCATGTTAATCATATCAATTTTGATCAGAACAATGCACTGTGGCTTTAATTCAGCTGACCTGATTAACACATTTCACCATGAAGTGTCACAATCACCATATGACATCCAGCGCTGTGAAAAAATAAAATACACGAAAACACAACACTGCCAGAAGTTTTTGCCCAAACTTCAAAGGCATATTTAAATTATTAAAACTAGAAGCATCTTAACTTTTACATGTTACATTTATCATGTTAACTACTTATATACAACATATGCATGTGTGTATGAGACAGAGGGGAACACGGTCGCATTTGCAGCAGATATACCGGTGTGTTGCCCATCATAAATAAAAGCATGAGACAGACAGGGGTCGGAGGAGAACACCGGAAAATTTGACAAAATTGACTATATTTGCCTGTATTTGCAATCCACGAGCCGCAGTTCAGCTGCGCGACTCACGAGACAAACACTGCCAGTGTGTGTGTGTATGTGTGTATGCACGCGCGGCGCGGCTCCCGTTCTCCGCACTGCATCTGCCCTGCTATACGTTGCTGGCGCATCCTCCAACTCCGGGCAGCCTTCCTTAACTCTCCCACTTTCATTTCTACATGTGACGTGACCTGCAGCACTCCACTTTTACTATACTGTATATCCACACACACCTCTTATTTTGTGCGAAAAGGACACCCGCTGTCTGAGGTAACATACGGGCACGAGGATACATTGCGCATGCGCAAACCGTGTGACGCACAAGCTCCGAACCGAGACGAGCGAACCGAACGGTTCGGTTTTTTTCCATGAACCGTGCCACCCCTAGTGATCGGTCACTAGAAAATTTTGAATTGGAGAGGTCTTCAATTTTTTACGGTGTAGACTAACATTGTAAATGCAATTTTTTTCTGTTATAATTTTTGTTAATAATATTTTGAATTAGATTTATTAGTTATACATCTTTTAAGGTGTCATTGTTACAGTGTAATTATATATTTAAGTACTGAGTAATATTAATTAACAACATCTACTATAGTGTTAGGGTAGGATTAGGGTTTGGTTGAGGTATAGTTGCATGTAATTATGCTTAATTTACTGTTATTATTATGGTAAGTGCATGTAACATGTGTAACAAGGACACATTGTCAGATAAAGTGTTACAGATTTATTTTTATATTTCCTGTTTTCTCTTAATTTTTTTTTTTCTTCTGCTCATTTTTATAAATGTTATTGTATTACTTTTAGTTTAGTTCTAGTTACTTTAGTACTACATCAACAGCATCTGTGAAATAAGAGCTTAACTTTTATCGAACCCAGAACCTTCCTTTAATTCCATGTGGAAACAATCTGAGAGAGACCACATGGATGGTAATGGTTGGCCCTTAGCTGATCAACCCTCATAATTTTTAATTGCTTCCTGGCAATAGTACTGTTATCCTGTAGTTTTCATGTCTAACAAATCCCATATACCTTGTGCAAAAAGCCTACAGGTCCAAGTTTCATCGACTCTAATCGCATCTTACACGACTGGCTTTTAGCTACTGCCAGCACCATATATGTGTGGTCAAAGACCAGTGTTAGGCTGGTTTGTTTCTCACCCCTTGCTTCCAGGCAGCAGGGAGCAACTCTTTCACAGGAGCCTATTTTATCTAGGAAGTTGTTAGTGATTTGCACGTACTTATATAGCTTAGCTGAAAAAGTTATGATTCTTTCACTTTCTACTGTTGCACACTAGCATTTAGATTTCACCCATTTTAATTTGACTGCCACATACATCTTGCTCTACAAATTACATCTCAAAGCCAAATCACAGATGGGTGGTCAAATTAATTTTGGGAAATTACATTTCATATGTAGATTGCACCCAGTTTAATGACTGGATTACATTGTGTGTGTGTGTGTGTGTGTGTGTGTGTGTGTGTGTGTGTGTGTGTGTGTGTGTGTGTGTGTGTGTGTGTGTGTGTGTGTGTGTGTGTGTGTACGCGCCTATTGGATGTGGGGATTTGGATGCTTGCTGCCTGTGTGGGTGGGTCTTGGTGGGTGGAGGTTAAAAATGAAAGGTTTCTTATAATGCACAGCATGCTGCCACACACCAATATGCAGACTGTGTGTTCCATTCTCACTTGAATGTAAAAGCCTGTGCCCAATGGCCTGAGGCTTGCCTCCCTTCCCATGGAAGCAGTTCAGGCTAAATAACGCAGAACAACACCTTCCACTCTACCCCTAAACACTCCAATTTTCTGCCTCTTATGACACAGATGCAAGCTATACTTTTGGCCTGCAAGCACAGCAATCTGTGGGAGAGCAATGATGCCAGACAGACAGTCTGAGAGAACACAAGAACTGAGGGATGGGAAGAGAAAGGTAACAAAGAGGAGGCCATGAAGAGTAATGAAACAAGAGCAGATGAAAAAAAGAAGATGAAGAAAATGGGAAAAGAGAAGTGAGGGAATGAGATAAAGGAAGGATATGGATAGGCACTCCAAATAAATGGAGGGTAGAGTCAATGGAGGATATGACAGCAGGAGAAGCATGCTCCTTCAGAATGACCACATATTGCCTGAGAAAATAGTGTGGAGGACAAAGATGTTGAGAAAAAGTCCTATAGAATCCTGAGTCCTGATCATTGACAGGGATCTTATCAGGGCAGTCACTGGCCAAATACGTGTCCAACTTGAAATAATCTGTGGGGTCTCCCTTAGTAAAAATTGTCAATTTGTGCCTCCAGGAGATGAGATAGGTCACCAACTACCAATGGGGCACTACGCAGTCTGCATACTCCACAGGGCTACTGATGCGTATGCCACAAAACAGACACATGAACATGGAACTGAACTTGTGTCCTCCACAGAACCAGAGCTAATGCCCACCACAGATCCTGAGCATGAGCCAATGCCTGCAACAAAGCCAGATCCTGCAGTCTTGTCCTTCCTGGAGTCAAACCCTGCCACACATTCTGACTAGGTGTGTGAGCCAGTTCAAACATCTTTCCCAGTGAGAGTATTGGTGGTGTTGGATGATGAAGAGTGGGGTCAACCCTATCTCCAGCATCTGCGATAAGTTTTCCAAGGTCTGGAGCAAATTATTTTCTGATGGCTTCATGTTCCCAAGCCCTGAATTGGGGCTGATCTGATGGTTCATCCTCCCAGCCTCCCACTCCCTCCTTCTCCAGATAAGCTGCCCACTTCATTGGTGTCAACTCTGCTGGTCCTATTTTTGCTCCTTGTATCCTCTTCTGCCGACTCAGTCAAGCAAGGCTGCAATGCTTCGGGCCTCCCTGCCCCCTACTCTGCCTTGGTTGCCCGGGCTCCGCCTCGGGCCACCGAGCCCACCGCTCCACCTTGGCCCATTGACCAATTGACTATTTACTGTATTAATGTTACTTACCTGTATTACTTTTTTGAAGCACAAAGTTACTTTGAATGTTGTTTGGACCCCACCGACTTTGAAAACATGAAGACGATTAATTAATGACAGCATTTTAATTTTGGGTGAACTTTTATTTGAAGCAAGTTTTGGGAAAAGTTTCAGGAAGTTACACTTATGTTGACTCTGTAGCCGACTACAATCTGACAGTCTATGCGGCATCACATCATCAAAGTTTGGACTCGGAGGAGCTTATGGTGGCATTTTGGAAAGATACAGTTAGGCCTGTTGTTAAGGCTTGTTACATTTACAGTTTCATTTTGGGCAGATAACATAAAACTTTACACAGCTGAAAGATTATATATATATATATATATATATATATATATATATATATATATATATATATATATATATATATATATATATATATATATATATATATATATATATATATATATACCACCAATTTATCAACAAATATTTTCTATTTGTATTGCATGAATATGTGGTGTTATTCTGTGCTGCTTTCAGATCTAGGAGATTTTGGCATGGTGCCTCTGACTTCCAGCAGTAAAGCATTTCATTTTTAGAGAAACAAAGTAGTAAAAAATGCATGTTTTGCAGATTTTCAGGTGTTTATTTAGAGAAGAGAAGATCACTGTTTTACACACCTATCTCTGCACATAGTTATAAACAGGTTTTATTAACACAAAATGTAGAAATGTTGACCCATGAATTGGTTTCAATCCCTCTATGGCAGGGCTGGCCAACCCTGGCCCTCATAATCAACCCTAATCAAACTCACCTACCTGTAGCTTTTTTATCCTGAAGACCTTGATTCGCTTGTTCAGATATGTTTTATTAGGATTGGAGCTAAGCTCTGCAGGATTTTTTTATTTTTTGGTAACACTTTAGAATGTATTAACTACATTAGTTACATTTACATTTTACATTTATGCATTTGGCAGACGCTTTTATCCAAAGCGACTTACATAGCATTCAAGGTACACATTTTTGTCAGTTCTTGCTTTCCCTGGGAATCGAACCCATGACCTTGGCGTTGCTAGCGCCACGCTCTACTGTTTGAGCTACAGGAAAGATTAACTACATTATGTAGTTAACTACATAGTAGTTAACTATGTAGTTAACTATGTAGTTAACTACATAGTTAACTACATTAACCAATATGAACTCACAATGCAAAATACTTATAAAGCATTTATTAATCTTAGTTAAAGTTAATTTCAACATTTACAAATGCATTATTAAAATCTTAAGTTCTGTCTGTTAACATTAGTTAATGCAGTGTGAACTAACATGAACATTAACATGTTATTAATAAATGCTGTAAAAATATATTGCTCATTGTTAGTTTATGTTAGCTTAAATATTAACTAATGACCTTAAAATGGACATTCAGTTTGCTTTCATTAGTCACATGTCTTCCTTTGTTTGATTTTCCCACTACTCCTTTGTTACCATGGTCACGTCATTATGAGTTTGTTCTATTCAGCTGTGTTTCATTAATTAGTCTTGTTTGTGATTGCCATATAAGTTCTTCCCTCATGGTCATTCTCTGTTAGTTCATGTTCATGTTCACGTTCAGTTGTGTGTTGTATGTGGTCAAGTTTACCTGCCTTGGAATTATTATTTGACATTAAAATTAATTGAGAACTTTATTTATCTGCCTTTGTCTGTCTGTCTGCCTGCAAGCACTGTGTGACAGATTTTTTTTTTCTTTTGTTAAACTTTTGTTGTTTGGCCATTACCAGCTCCCTCGATGACGAGACCCTGAAGATCTAGTTCCAGATCGGGGCAACCTTCAACTACCCTATTGACCTCCCAGACCTCACAGGATTGGACTGGAGGGAAACCATCATTAGGTGTCTGGAGACTGTCGCGTCCCAATTTGAAACACAGCCAGACCCAGAGCCTGTTTCATCCCATACGACCACAGAGTATTCGTGTGAGCCCACCCACAACGTGTCAGGCAGAGCCAGAGGAGAAGAGGACAGAGCTGACCCTTGCCCCAGAAGTGGAGCTCCATCGTGAGTCTGACCATGGGTTTATCAATTTTTATTATAATTATCATTATTGTTTACATGTACAAGACACAAATGTCAAATTACAACAACTGTAGTAGGACAGTTGTGGAATTATATCAAAGCACAAAATTAAAGAAAATTCAACAGTAAACTGTAATACTATACAAAAAAATAAAAAAGCAGTTAATAACTGGGGATAATTCATTGTTAATAATTAATGGCAATATAAATATATTTTGTGGGGGATGAAACTATTACAATATAAATAATTATCTCTAATGTTCAAGAAACCCAACGGGCAAGCTAAATCCAGCAGTGTAAAGTCATCATTAATTGACGAAGCTTTGAAGTGACACTAAAGGGAGTGAGGATATATTATTTCACTTGATTCAATTCCTCCGTCCTCCGTCCACCTGAAGGGGTGGAGCTAAGATGCGAGGAAAGGAAACCAGGATGCACAAATAAGAATTGAGAAGCACAAACATCCCACCAGGGGTGTGAGCCCATGACATCAGTGGACGAGGGAGTAGGGAAGATGGACAATAAGGACTGGCTGTTAAACTTCAGTGAGGAGCTAGCGACTCCCACCTTTTCCCACCTGGTGCCTTCATCATTGCTTTTACTAGACAGCACCATGAACTCTGACTTATTTCCATCAACCTACATGGACTGTGCTATACCTACCATAAGTATGTCAAGATTTCTGTTGCCACCATCACGTGAAGCTCACTCAGTCCTCCAGCTCCGCCGCTGCTGGATGTGTACAGCCCTGCGCCGTCTCCGTGGAAGCCTTGCTATGACGTCAAGCCGCAGTTCGTGTTAGACACCAGCGGCATCAGTGCCTGAGGATCCTGCGGCTCTGCCTCTGGTCTCAGATCTGTTCAGCTGTTGCATTAAGTAGTCTCGATTGTGATTTGCTATATAAGTTCTACCCTCACATTAATTCTCTGTTTGGTCACATTCATGTTAAGTTGTCTGTTGTGTGGCAACCACGAGGAGCAGACAGAGGGAAATGGTTCTATAACAAAATGAGATTGTACTCTAAAGCGACAGAGAACACTGCATATGTTTGATCTTCAACTACACAACCCTGAGAATTTAACCCAGGGTGTATTATCAGCGCACAGGTTCCCCACTAAAGACAAGGAGAATGGAGAGTGTGGGACACAGGTATTTATACAAAATTACAAAATAAATGATTATAGTACACCAATCAGACATAAGATTATGACAGGTGAAGTGAATAACACTGATTAACTCTCTCTTCACGGCACCTGTTAGTGGGTGGCATATATTAGGCAGCAAGTGAACATTTGGTCCTCAAAGTTGATATGTTAGAAGCAGGAAAAATGGACAAGCGTAAGGATTTAAGTGAGTTTGACAAGGGCTAAATTGTGATGGCTAGACGACTGGGTCAAAGCATCTCCAAAATTGCAGTGGTCAGTATCTATCAAAAGTGGTCCAAGGAAGGAACAGTGGTGAACCGGCGACAGGGTCATGGGCGCCAAGGCTCATTGATGCACAAGGTTGGTACGTGTGGTCCGATCAAACAGACGAGCTACTGAAGCTCAAATTGCTCAAGAAGTTAATGCTGGTTCTGATAGAAAGGTGTCAGAATACACAGTGCATCACAGTTTCAATCACAGTGCAACAAAAGGGGGACCAACAAAAAACAATTAAAAATGTATGTTATGCCTGATCGGTGTATAAACCGACAGGTGGATGGCAATTAGACCCCATTCACATGCATTATACGACTGACAGACGGCAACGGTTGGAGTCAAAATACTTTATTTGTGTTCTACTGAAGAAACAAAGACACCTACATCTTGGATGCCTTGGGGGTAAGCAGAAAAATATCAAATTTTATTTTTGGGGTGAACTATCCCTTTAAAACCACAATTAACAGTCTGGTTTCTATAAATTTCACTTGGGAGCAAAAATCTGCCTTTAAATTTGAAAGAAATAAATATGTATAATTTATTGTGATAATTATCGATATCGACTGATATGAAAAGATTTTATCGAGATAATTTTTTTGGCCATATCGTCCAGCTCTACTTTGGGGAACGCAAAACATTTGTGAGAGAACGCAGAATGCGAGAACTTGTTTTTGTAATTTACTTCCAAGGTAATATAACGTCTAGGTTACTTATGTAACCACCGTTTCCTGAAGGGGGGAACGGAGATGTTACATCAGAACGTCTGTCAAAGTGGGATCTCGCTTGAGAGCCCAATTCCCAAAAAACATTGAAACGTGTCTGACTGATAGGGAACAAAAGTATAACATTATAAGTATATTTTATAAAAAGAAAATATGAAAAACTCTACTAGTTTTGCAATGTTGATAACTGTGAAAATGAATGATCAGTCTATCAGTCTGTGAAAGGGTTCATTAAAATGGTAAGTACACACGCGTATATATATATTGTAGCGACTGAGACAGATCAGACACAATTATTTGTCCAATTTAACAAATAATCTTTAGAACTCACTCTGAAGGTCTATGGACCCATCCCCCAAAAAGGCCCACAAGAGTGCAGGAAAGGCCTCTGTTACCAGAGCTACCATCAGATAAGACTCGGTGTACGACCAAAAGGAATTTGCAGAGAGCTGAGACTCTCACAGTCTTTCTGAAAATGACAAATAAACCATCTTAAACTCATATAGCATATATAACCACTTGAGAAATATAGAAACATATGTCCATCTCATGATTTGTTTTTATAGGGTTTGGTCTATGTGTTCATTCAATCTCTGTTGGAATTATGTTTCATAATTGCATACTATGTGTGACAGGTTGAGTCTGTTTATTTTATTTTGGGTTTATTAATTTTCGCTTCAATGGTTGTGTGCTTCAATTGGGAAGACACGCCCACTAGCTGCAGCCGGACATTGAGTGCACCTGTGCAGCGCAATTACTGTGGTGTTTGTGGCTGTATAAAGGCATATCAAAGTGTGATGTTTTTGATTCTCCTGTGAGCATGTTGTTTGGGCAGAAAAGGTCTCAGCTTTGTTTGTGTTCTCCTGGGACGTGTGTGTGAAGTGACAGGCGCAGGTAGCGTAAAGTTACCATAGTCTAACAATCTCATTTGTGAGGTGCGGCCTGTGAGCGCTAGCTGCTGTTTTAGCTGCTGTTTTATACAGTTTATGTATGTCGTTTACAGATCTGTTTTATACCTGTTCTGTATTACTGTTTGACTGCCCCGTTCGTGCAGCTGACTGTCAGACCACTGTGGACATTCTCGTTTGAATCGCTGATCTACTGAGTGTGCTAGAATTATTCTGCCCTATCGGTCTGTATGTTATGTGAAAGTATTGGACATTTTTGTAACATCATATTAAATTAACACGCTTCTATCTGCACGCCCTGAAGCAGAACGGTTTTAAAGGTCCTGTTTTTTGTGGGGGGTTTTTAAGCTTTGATTGTGTTTACAGTGTGCAATATAACATGTGTTCATGTTTCGCGTGTAAAAAAACACAGTATTCTTCACACAATTTACTTATCTGTATACCGCTGTTTTCACTGTCCTAAAAACAGGCTGATGAGTTCCTTGTTCTATGAAGTCCCTCCTTCATAAATGCGTAACGAGTTCTGATTGTGCCAGCGGTTCCCGTGTTGTGATTTGACCGCAGCTTAGCGCATGTTGCCCGGTTCCTGTGTTGTGATTCGACAGCAGCTTAGCGCACGTTGCACGGAAAGGTCACGCCTCTTAACGGGGAGATGTATGTGCTCAATGATCTCTACAGCGTCCCTGGGAAAGCCAAACAAAGGTGATTTGACTCCGGGATGAAAACAACAGCGTCTCGACGACATGGCGACAAACACAATCAAACGCAACACTTCCTCTTCTCCACGCAATACTTCCTCTTCTCCACGTGGGAGAGCAACAAGACCACGCCCCCTTTTTCTCATATTCTTGTGGGCGGGGGTTAGTCTGTTCTACTGTTCTACTGACGTCATTAAAGCAGGCTGTACCAGGATGTAGTCTAAGCCGGCCATTCGCTGTAGGCTTTGAAAGGGAACTTCTGTTAAATTAAATATCTCGCTTGGCATTGAACTTTGAGCTTTATAATTTTACAGGTATTTTATGCTCTAACAGCAACATTACACACTAACTAAAGTTTGAACAATGGGATCACGAAGAACGGGACCTTTAAATAATAATTGATTTAAATTAATGGTTTGAATTGTTTATGTATGTCTCTTTGCCTGTTCATATTCACATGGAATGAGCTGTAATACTGATGCTTAACAGAAAGGGGAGAGTGTACGTTTGGTATTTTCTTTTATGGGTCTGTCACTAATGTTTTCATTTTTTTTGCTGTGTTTTATCCCTTCTGTAACGTTTGGTCTATTGTGGTCTCTTATTCATTGTGGGTATTTAATTGGTAAACTGTTTGAGACTCATTTTAGACATCTTAAAATCTACTGATGCTTCCTGTGAAATAAACGTGTATTTTGCAAATCACCCAATCCGAACCAGCAGGGTCCTTCATATTGTAATTTTCTTTGCGGTATTTCTTTTTCTTAGGGTAAGACATTAAAACCAGACTACGCCACCTAGGTTTTCTTAACACTCTTAGCCAAAGGTTACATATGGTTAATGAAAATCATGTGTATGGCATGTTTGGTGTCTACGAAGTTGAAATTTAAAGATCAGGGATCCGTTCTTCATACCTCGCTTAATACAAGATCCCAGATCTTTTAATCATGATAACTGATGTCTGGCTAATTTGGTTCTTCAAACAAATTTGGATTTAATTGGATTTAAATATCTGGATTAAATGATCTAAGGTCACTGCGCGTTCTTGTTTTCCCAGAAGAGGGCAGATGCATCGATACTCGAAACCATGATCAGCAATGCAGCGATTGGCTAGCGTCAAGACAGCAACGTAATGACATCATATAATTAAAAAAGCCACCAGGCAAAAAAACTTGGCAAATTACACAAAAAAAACCCACGAATATCTGGACCTTTATAAGGAAACAGCTAAACGACCAAACCAACATAAGTTATAATAGATCAATGATAAATGTTTTTTGTTTTTTTTACATGATTACCAATTTTTATATTTGCGATTACACCCTTTACATTTTTATTTCGATGTTGTAATTACATTTTTAATTCAATTTGAAGCAGATTTGTAACGTGACAGTATTAAAGTTTCTTAAGGGTCAAGATCAAATTCTCTGCATCTCCTGCGCTGCATCAAGCCACTCCCATAATATCCGTCATCACTTAAATTAATGCACGGCTCAGATTAATTGTACAACATGTGTGCAAACCTCCAATAAAATTATAAAGTAATTATTCCATCACAAATAAATCGCTCAAGTGGCTGTGTCTATAGTATTATACACAACATTATAATATTATATACATTCTCATATACAGTGAGTAAAATAAGTATTTGAACACCCTGCTATTTTGCAAGTTCTCCCACTTAGAAATCATGGAGGGATCTGAAATTGTCATTGTAGGTGCATGTCCACTGTGAGAGACATAATCTAAAAAAAAAAAATCCTGAAATCACAATGTATGATTTTTTAACTATTTATTTGTATGATACAGCTGCAAATAAGTATTTGAACACCTGTCTATCAGCTAGAATTCTGACCCTCAAAGACCTGTTAGTCTGCCTTTAAAATGTCCACCTCCACTCCATTTATTATCCGATGCACCTGTTTAAGGTCGTTAGCTGCATAAAGACACCTGTCCACCCCATACAATCAGTAAGAATCCAACTACTAACATGGCCAAGACCAAAGAGCTGTCCAAAGACACTAGAGACAAAATTGTACACCTCTACAAGGCTGGAAAGGGCTACGGGGAAATAAGCTTGGTGAAAAAAGGTCCACTGTTGGAGCAATCATTAGAAAATGGAAGAAGCTAAACATGACTGTCAATCTCCCTCGGACTGGGGCTCCATGCAAGATCTCACCTCGTGGGGTCTCAATGATCCTAAGAAAGGTGAGAAATCAGCCCAGGACTACACGGGAGGAGCTGGTCAATGACCTGAAAAGAGCTGGGACCACCGTTTCCAAGGTTACTGTTGGTAATACACTAAGACGTCATGGTTTGAAATCATGCATGGCACGGAAGGTTCCCCTGCTTAAACCAGCACATGTCAAGGCCCGTCTTAAGTTTGCCAATGACCATTTGGATGATCCAGAGTCATGGGAGAAAGTCATGTGGTCAGATGAGACCAAAATAGAACTTTTTGCTCATAATTCCACTAAACGTGTTTGGAGGAAGAAGAATGATGAGTACTATCCCAAGAACACCATCCCTACTGTGAAGCATGGGGGTGGTAGCGTCATGCTTTGGGAGTGTTTTTCTGCACATGGGACAGGGCGACTGCACTGTATTAAGGAGAGGATGACCGGGGCCATGTATTGCGTGATTTTGGGGAACAACCTCCTTCCCTCAGTTAGAGCATTGAAGATGGGTTGAGGCTGGGTCTTCCAACGTGACAATGACCCGAAGCACACAGCCAGGATAACCAAGGAGTCGCTCTGTAAGAAGCATATCAAGGTTCTGGCGTGGCCTAGCCAGTCTCCAGACCTAAACCCCTAAAAACGTTTGACCTCTGTAATTGCAAACAAAGGCTACTGTACCAAATATTAACATTGATTTTCTCAGGTGTTCAAATACTTATTTGCAGCTGTATCATACAAATAAATAGTAAAAAAATCATACATTGTGATTTCTGGATTTTTTTTTTAGATTATGTCTCTCACAGTGGACATGCACCTACGATAACAATTTCAGACCCCTCCATGATTTCTAAGTGGGAGAACTTGCAAAATAGCAGGGTGTTCAAATATTTATTTTCCTCACTGTATATGTTTTGTGTATGTTTTATGTTAGTTTTAGACTTGTCCACGCTTTAGTTAATAAAGTTTGTGCACAATATATGTTTGGTCCTGACTCCCTGCCAGCAAACAAATTGTCACTTAAATCATTGATCTTATGTGCTCTAAGCATAAATAATTTTTCTGTGGCCATGAAAAATCGTCTCAGGTTCCGTATGTAACCATGGTTCCCTGAGAGGGAACGAGATGCTGCGTCAAGCACTGCGGAAACGCCTCTGTGTGATTGCGTCATGAAGCACTCTTGAAATCAGTCCAATGGCGTGACGGGACGTCATAGGCGGGTGACGTCATTGACCAGGAAACTATAAAGCAACCCTGAACCAAACAGTGTCAGCTTCTGAAAAAGTCTAACAAGTCGGTCACAGGCATGCCAGGAGTATGGCAAAGCGACGCAGTGTCTCGTTCCCTCTCAGGGAACCATGGTTACTTACGTAACCTGAGACGTTCCCTTTCAAGGGAACTCGCGCTGCATCAAGCGCTGCGGGAACTGAATACCCACGCCGCCATAATCCTCAAGTGCCTGTATATGTGAAATCATAATGCACATTATGCTACAAGCACCCGAGAACCCGGAGTAGAAGCCACGTCCATGTTATAAAATCTTATAAAGGTGTGAGGAGAGGACCATCCTGCTGCATCACACACCTCCTGAAGAGAAACTCCTGACAAGAGAGCCATAGAGGCAGCCATACTCCTAGTTGAGTGGGCCCGAATCTTTAGTGGTGAAGGTTGACCGGCCGACTCATATGCTAGTGAAATAGCCTCAACTATCCACTTGCTTAGGGTCTGCTTAGATGCAGGCTTTCCCCTACTCGGGGACCCGAAACAGAAAAACAGCTGATCAGATTTACGCCAGAGGGCAGCTCTGTGGACGTAAGCATCTAGTGCCCTCACTGGGCAGAGCAGATTTAATTTCTCCTGGTCTGGATTTTGAAAGGGAGGCAGAGAAAAGACCTGCAGCATTATAGGCCCTGCCACATTAGTGGGAACTTTAGGGACATATCCTTCTCTTGGAAACAAGAAAGTTTTCACCATACCCGGTGCAAATTCAAGAAATGAGGGAGCAACAGACAACGCTTGTAAATCTCCAACTCTCTTAAGAGAAGAAATAGCCATAAGAAATAGCGTCTTTAGCGTAAGGAACTTTTCTGGCACCTCCTCCATAGGTTCAAAGGGGGCCAGAGTCAGGCCTTCTAATACTATGGCCAGGTCCCAAGTCGGCACCCTTGAACGTGCCGCAGGTCTTAGCCTCTTAGCCATAACCACGAAGGAAGCGGGTTACCAAACGTGCCGCAGGTCTTAGCCTCTTAGCCTTAACCACGAAGGAAGCGGGTTACCAAAGGTGTCTCCCCACTGATGCATCATCTTAGTACCACTAAGACTGATGTTGTTCTTACTGGCTTAGTGGGCAGCTGCCGATGCAGCGATGATGCAAACTCAGGGGAGAGATAGCTCGCAAGTGTCTCTTCCACCTGAGGCATTGCCGCATAACCATTCTCTTTTAAACCAATGATGTTAGAATATTCAGATGATGCTGGACTATATATTCTGAATGATGCTGGTCTAACCCACAATTTTGATACCTCAGTATGCAAATCTGGAAAGAATGGTAAGCCCTGCCTTGAAGGTTGTGCTCTGGAAGGCAGGAAGCGTTCATCTAATTTGCTTTTCATTTGAGGGGCTTCCTGCTCCTCGGCTGGCCAGTCTAGATTTAATCGGGCAACAGCGCGAGTCACAACCTCCATAAACTCCTTGTGTGTGTGTGTGTGTGTGTGTGGTGTTTCAGTATCAACATCAGGAATCTCAACATCCCGTTCCTCAGAACTAGAGTGTTGTGAAACCTGCGCTTCAGCGCGAGCAGAAGAAACCACAGCGCGTGCTTCTGACTCGCGAACTGGAGCATCAGATCTAGCGGGTAAAGGCAGAGATAGGGGATCACCCGTCTCTAGCCCCGCCACTAGACCCATTTGCGATCCCCAGGACGCGCGCCTTCGCCGTGCCTCGGCAGCGGCGGGACCCGAGCCCTGGGGAACGCGAGCCGAAGCACCCTCCTCAAAGAGTGCTCGGCGGGACCGGAGAGTTTTCTCGCAGTGCTCGCAGCCAGCCCCCTCGAGGGCTACCTGGGCGTGCTGCGGTCCCAGACACATAACACACAACTTGTGTGTATCCCCACCAGTAATGAAACGAGGGCAGGGAGTAACACACTTCTTAAACTGTTCCATTTCTCTTTATATATGAGAGACAAACACACACCAAATAGACAGAACGATTTCAACATAGAGCGCTTATGAAGACACAGAAGCTGACACTGTTTGGTTCAGGGTTGCTTTATAGTTTCCTGCCTATGACGTCCCGTCACGCCATTGGACTGATTTCACAAGTGCTTCATGACGCAGTCACGCAGAGGCGTTGATGCAGTGCGAGTTCCCTTGAAAGGGAAATCCTTTTCTTAGAATTAATTAATAATCAATACTGAACGTTCATATGATGAACTGATTGATTGATTTGAATGTTAGCTACATCTAGTAAATCTATTTAACTGATTCAAATATTAATAATTAATCATAATTTGACAGCAACTTTTTTTTGCATAGTGACACAAACACAAAAATGTGATAATGCACCACTGTGCACTCTGTCTATCTGGGTGCTTCCATTTTCAAATGACATCATACAGCTACTGCTCATAGAAGTCAGGGTTTATGGATTTGACAGGGTTTATGGAATTAAATTTCATTAAGAGACTAACACAATCATAACACTAAACACAATATGAAATGCGTTTTATAGTTATTCAAAGAAAATCCAATCTTTCTAATAGTGTTGCAAAGTTAAACGTAAACATTGAGGCAGTGCTTAGCTTGAACAGCAGAGAAGTGCAGTAATCCCATCTTCCCTACAGAAAGGTGTGGTGCTCACTCTCTTAGCAGCAGAGAGCTCCATCCACCAATCCTCTCTTTCTCCTAGGCACCAGTGCTTCATATAGTCTGTGTGCTCTGGACCACATGCAGGGCAACCTGTCAATACTATCAGCACTGCCAGATTCTGCCTATAGACCAGTCAAAGGCTGAGTCTGGCTGACTGGGAGAGCGAGAGGAGCTAGGTTGCCTGTTACCGCCAGGCTAATATCGACTTGGTGGAGTAGTGTGGAGTAAATGAGGGCTTGGAGAATTGGACATGCTAACGTCAGAAAGTTTGAGAGAAACTTTTGCTAAAGCACAAAATGCTTGAGGATTTAGCATATCAATGATACAATTCAGTGAGCGTATCACCTTTGTGGATATGTTTCCCTAAAAGAGTGAATGCATCTGTTTATATATTTAAGCACTGGAAGCAGCCTGCAATGAATTTATTGTTGTTGACATTTTTGTTTGCTGTTAACCTCACTGTATCTTCAGGCTTCAGAAGGAAGCTATTGACATGCATTGCCTGGTCTTTATATCCAAGGCAGCAAAATGGTCTGCATTAGCATTCAGCTTCAGAAACTATTTGGCTAATTAATGCCAATCCACCCCAATTTATACGTTGCTACTTACTAAATGCCTGTGCAAAACACTTGTCAGATTCTGGCATTTAGTGACTGACTTTAGCTGAGCCTTGTCAAGTGCCCTCACCTCTTCTGGCCAATTGGACTGCATACATCACATCTAATTGCATGCAGTGGTGTTAATACATCTTTTAATTGCATTATTTTGCTTTCCAATGTTGATGGTAATTATTATTTATTCAAGAGTTGTTTTAAAATGTACATTTAATATTTAATTTATACACTTGAAAAAATACCTGACCTGTCATTTGCTGTATTGTTGAGCACTCGGTGTACAACTTTTTTGCCCTCCTTCTGTGTGCAGACAGGGACTTATTTTCCCAAGACTGCTTGAAAAGCCTCACTGCCATCCATTCTACACTAATAGGCCCCTTCCTGGGTCCTTCTGAAACCATTTTGTCCAGAGAAGACAGCTTTAGCAGCCCTTCCGTTTGCTCACTTGGATTTCTCTGGCACGTTCTCGTAGAAATAGCAGGAAAAAACTAAACAAAAATTAGATTAAATCACCTGTAGTTCAACAATGTAGTTCAGTTGTGAACATTTAAGGACACTCACTCTTTACTGACCTCCTCCTGCCACCATGCAAAAACAAATTAAGCTTTAGTTGTTTTAGTTGTCGGTGAGAGTTGTGTATTGATTTTTGGACGATACGCTGTGGGACAGCAGAGTTGTGAAGCATTGAAGTGTAAAGCTGTGCTCAGACAAAGTGAAAGTCTTCTCCAGACAAGACAAAACATCAACCATTCAGAGATAATGCAAGTGTAATGTTTTCCTGTTTATACAATTATTATATGTCATGAGAATATTAAAAGTATGAATATTTATCCCGAGTTATAAGGGCTTCATATAGTGCATGAAAAGTTTGATATAGTTTCACACAGTTTCAAATGCCTCAGCCTCAGACAGTACACCTACGGACCACCCACAATCTCTGACCGTCTGATTCATATTGTGCACAAAAATGACAAGTGCTGTCTGAAATCACCAAATCTAATCTGAAAGGCTGGAGCTATTCACGTCGGTGTGCACCAGTTGGCCTGGAAATAAAGTTAAGTTGCCCTGATATCGTAAACTTTAGAGCCATTCTAAATGCATTCTATAGGCTCCAACACGCAGTGAGTTGTTTCCCTGCTTCATGTTGAAATCAAGTATTTTGATTCCACATGTGCGTCAGGTCTTAAAGGGACATCAGTTATTCAAACTACAAAAAGACAAACTATCACTTGCTGCTCTTGACTGATTAACTTGTGTAACTTTAATGGATTAATATGTATTTCATTTTTTACAATGAAGATTATCCAATGTTATTTTAAATTTGATTACTTTGTTTATTTAATTCAGTTTCTTACCTGAATACTGTTAGACCTAGGCCTACCTGAAAAAAATAAAGCAGTCAATTTCATTTGTCTCTTTATTCTAATGTATTTATTTGTGCTATTGTTAGTAATTTTCTTATATGTTCTTATTTTAAGAACAAACTTATTTGTCTTTTTTAATTCAATTTACCATTTGAAGTCAAGCCTCCTTGTACTGTATGTAAGCTATTGCAACAAAATTACCCCATTGTAGAAAATACATTGTTAGCAAACATTTGTGAGATAATTTGAATGGTAATTGATCAACGTTTATACATGAAAAAAAAGCTTAGAAGCTTTATCGTATCAAGTGATAATTTTTTGAATACCTAGACTTTCAATAGGCAGACAAAAAATAATTGATATTAAAAAAATAAAAGGTCAATGAGCTGAATCTGATTGACTGTCTACCTCAAAGACGAATGTTTGCATTTTTAATATTTTCAATCAATTAATTGAAAGTTTTGTTTAGGGTAATTGTTTTTACATTGTCTACTTAGTGATACATTTTGAAAAAATAAAACCTGTGATTTGCTTAAATATCTGATCCTTCTGCTATTACGAAACACAATTTTGGCTGTTTATAGTATTATCTCTTTTAATGTGTTTTGACTATGTATTGGTATGTAATTTACAGTGGTGTAAGGTGCTGGAAAAAGCTTTAAAAAGGACCTTGAACGTTCCATTTTAAGATACAGGCCAATAACCTGGAAAACCAATTTAAAAAATCTATTTTTCTTTTTTTTAGCTAATTTCAAAGAACAGACATTCAAAAATGATCTCCCAAGGTTTCGTAGTCCAGATAATTGAGTAAAGGTATTTAAATGACTATTAAAGTCAACAAAGTTTTACTAAATTCGCTGGGAATGAACATTGCTTTTCTCAACTCCTATCGTCACTTCTGAGCATTTCCCTATATCGTTAGCCTCATAGCATAATTGCCCAGATCATATTTCAATTAGGCAATTATGCTATGAGGCTAACGATATTCTAGGTATCCCCTGAAACGTCACTATCTCTGCTCTCCAAATATGGTGTTAAACGTTGTACACTCAAAAAAAAAAGGTTCTATATGGCACCAAAAATGGTTCTTGGCTCGTAATCATAGGGGAACCTTTTTAAGTGCTATATAGCACCAATTTTGGTGCTTCAGTGGTTCTTCAGCGGTTCTTCAGAGGTTCTTCACCGGTTCTTTGACTAAGGTGCTATATAGCGCCGCTACCATATACAGAACATGTTAAGATATGGTGCTATAGCACCAAAAGTGGTTCCTCTATGATTACGATGAAGAACCATTTTTGGTGCCATATAGAACCTTTTTTTTTAGAGTGTATAGAACCAATCAAAAAGCTTAGAAATGTACACAAACAGTGACATAAACGATGATCACTTGTCAATGGGAAGCCCGTTTCGACTGACCGGCATGCGATTGGTCCAGCCATCCTCCTGTCATATTAGCAGTGCTCTTTGTAAACAAGCTAGCAGATATCCTCAGAAAGATCGTTCAATACTGTGTAGTGTAGTATACTGTGTTTAGTTATTTGTGTTTATTAATTTGAGAAATGTCGCTGTCAAATAAGAGCAAAGTCGCAAAAGCGTTAAACTCACTGAAGGCTTCTAACTTAAGCTCTGCTGCTGGTCAGCAAGAGTGGCTAAGGCTAGTCAGTGTTTTTTTTGGGATCTGGAGACATGTCATCCTCTGATGAAAGCGACAGCGATATCAAAGGTCCTTTGGATACAGAAACGGAGCATGAATTTGTCACCCCTGTGGAAGAGGATTATGATGATGATGAAAACGTTGAACAGCCTGTGACTGCTGTTGGTTAGTTAATAGGGTAATGTCTAGTTGTGAAGCAGTTAGCAGTGATCGAGATGACGAGTTAGCCAAAATACCTGCCTTTTGCTGTAAAGGGTATGATTGCTTAGGCTAGCATTATTTGTTCTCTGTTTGCTTGTCTCACTTTCTCACTCACTTTCTCTCTCACTTTCTCTCTCACTCACTCGTAGATGCATGTTCACTGTGAGAAACATAATCTAAAAAAAAAAAATCCGTAAATCACAATATATGATTTTTTTAACTATTTATTTGTATGATACAGCTGCAAATAAGTATTTGAACACCTGTCTATCAGCTAGAATTCTGACCCTCAAAGACCTATTAGTCTGCCTTTAAAATGTCCACCTCCACTCCATTTATTATCCTAAATTAGATGCACCTGTTTGAGGTCGTTAGCTGCATAAAGACACCTGTCCACCCCATACAATAAGTAAGAATCCAACTACTAACATGGCCAAGACCAAAGAGCTGTCCAAAGACACTAGAGACAAAATTGTACACCTCCACAAGGCTGGAAAGGGCTACAGGGAAATTTCAGACCCCGGGGACAATTTCAGACCCCTCCATGATTTCTAAGTGGGAGAACTTGCAAAATAGCAGGGTGTTCAAATACTTATTTTCCTCACTGTGTATATATATATATATATATATATATATATATATATATATATATATATATATATATATATATATATATATATATATATATATATATATATATATATACATACATACATACTTTTCCTACTTTGGAAAACACATATCCATGGTTTTCCATGTCCAAGATCATGAGAACTAGGGGTGGCACGGTACATGAAAAAAAAACGAACCGTTCGTTTCGCTTGTCTCGGTTTGGAGCGTGTGCGTCGCACGGTTTCGACGCATGCGCAATGTATCCTTGTGCCCGTACGTTACCTCAGACAGTGGGTGTCCTTTTCGCGTGAAATAAGAGGTGTGTGTGTGTATGTGTGTGTGTGGTCATACAGTAAAATAAAGTAAAAGTGGAGTGCTGCAGGTCACGTCACGTGTAGAAATGCAAGTGGGAGAGATAAGGAAGGCTGCCCGGAGTTGAAGGATGCGCCAGCGACGTATAGCAGGCAGGGCAGATGCAGTGCGTATGCGCGAGTGCACGTGCATTCACACACTGGCAGTGTTTGTCTCGCGCAGCTGAACCGTGGCTCATGTATCGCAAATAGAGACAAATATTGTCCATTCTGTCACATTTTCCGGTGTTCTCCTCCGAATCCTGTCTGTCTCGTGCTTTGATTTATGATGGACAGCATATATCTGCTGCAAATGCGACCGTGTTCCCCTCTGTCTCATACACACATGCATATAACATGCTGTATATAAGTAGTTCACATGATAAATGTAACATTTAAAAGTTAAGATGCTTCTAGTTTTTATAATTTAAACATGCCTTTGAAGTTTGGGCAAAAACTTCAGGCAGTGTTGTTTTCGTGTATTTTTCTTGTCTTTATTTTGGATGTCATATGGTGATTGTGAAACACACGGAACACTTCATGGTGAAATTTTCGGTAGACAGCCAGTTAGGAAACAACTTCTACATGATATAACAATTTTTTAATACTGTATCCTAATTGTGGATGATTACGCTATATATCATATGCTGAAGTAAATTTCTTGAGTGTTAACGATAAAAAAACAACAACAACAAGAACCGTACAGAACCGAAAACCGTGACCCGAAAACCGTGACCCTAAAACCGTGATACGAACTGAACCGTGCCACCCCTAATGAGAACCCTGTCAGCTGTAAAATTTTAGCTGTTTTGGCTTATTTTAAATCTAATTTTGTCTCATTTTTAATTATTTTAAGCCATCTTGCATCCTATGGCCCCTGTGGAAGGGTCCTAAGGCCCCCTAGTTTTCTGGTTGTGAACCATTGCTGTAATCTGTTCTTTCTCTTTACATGGAGGAGGTAAGACAGCCCCTTCAAAGTGCACCAGACTTTATGCTAATGGTCAAAAATCTTGCTATGTTACACTACGGGACTTTCTGGGACTTTTCCAAACTCCCTTAAAACCGCAGTAGTTAAGCCTCTCCTGAAAAAGAGAAATCTGGATAACTCCATACTGAGCAACTACAGACCAATCTCAAATCTCCCCTTCATTGGCAAGATCATTGAAAAAGTTGTTTTCAGTCAGCTGAACAAATTCTTGAACTCAAACGGATACTTTTTCAATCTGGTTTCCGACCGCATCACAGCACAGAGACAGCGCTCATAAAGATAATAAATGATATTCGCCTCAATACAGATACAGGCAAAACATCAATTCTGGTACTACTCGACCTCAGTTCTGCATTCGACACTGTTGACCACAACATTCTTCTTGACAGGCTAGAAAATTTCCGGAATGGTCCTCAAATGGTTCAGGTCATACTTAGAAGGGAGAGGTTATTATGTGAGTATAGGTGACATTAAGTCTGAATGGACATCCATGACATGCGGAGTCCCACAAGGGTCAATTCTTGCACCACTCCTTTTCAACCTGTACATGCTCCCACTGAGCCAAATAATGAAAAATAACAAAATGGCTTACCACAGCTATGCTGACGACACCCAGATCTACTTAGCCCTATCACCTAATGACTACAGCCCCATTGACTCTCTATGTAAATGCATTGTTGCAAGTTAACAGTTGGATGTGCCAAAACTTTCTTCAGTTAAACAAAGACAAAACTGAAATCACTACATTTGGAAACAAAGATGAAATTCTCAAGGTGAACGCATATCTTGAGGCTAAAGATCTAAAATAAAAAAATCAAGTCAGGAATCTTGGTGTGATTTTGGAGTCAGACCTGAGTTTCAGTAGTCATGTCAAAGCAATAACTAAATCAGCTTACTATCATCTCAAAAATATTGCAAGAATTAGATGCTTTGTTTCCAGGCAAGACTTAGAGAAACTCGTTCATGCTTTTATCACCAGCAGGGTGGACTATTGTAATGGTCTTCTCACCGGCCTTCCCAAAAAGACCATTAGACAGCTGCAGCTCATACAGAACGCTGCTGCCAGGATCCTGAGCAGAACCAGAAAATATGACCATATCACACCAGTTCTCAGGTCTTTACACTGGCTTCCAGTTACATTTAGGATCGATTTTAAAGTACTATTACTTGTATATAAGTCACTCAATGACCTAGGACCTCAATACATTGCAGACATGCTGATTAAATACAAACCTAACAGATCACTCAGATCATCAGGATCAAGTCAATTAGAAATACCAAGGGTTCACTCAAAGCAAGGAGACTGCTTTTAAACTGCTTTTAGCTATTATGCCAGCCGCAGCTGGAACCAGCTTCCTGAACAGATCAGATGTGCTCCAACAGTAGCCACTTTCAAATCCAGACTCAAAACACATCTGTTCAGCTGTGCATTTACTTAATGAGCACTGTGCTACTGTACATCCGACTGATTGCACCTTATCTCATGCTTTTACTGAATGAGCTCTGTGCTCTGTCCGAACTATTTGCACTTTAATTATGTTTCAATTTAACCTGGTTTTTATTTTTGGTGTTTCAATTTAACCCAGTTTTTATTTTTAGTTTTAATTATACTTTTTAATTATTATTATTTATTTTTTTATTTTTTTGTCAAGGCTGTCTGGGTGGAAGAGGTTGAGAGATGGGGGAGCGATAAATAGAAACCCCTCCGGCGCGAGGACGATCCGTTTAGATCTGCTCTGACGGATCTGTATAGCCTTAGTGGTAAGAGGAAGGACCGTGTAGATCCGCTCTGACGGTCAAACAAAGTAGAGATAGCCCTGGTGTTCCTGTCCAGGAAGATTTGTCTATAAGGGTAATGTTTAAATGCACAGTTACCTGACAAATATTTTTTTGAGTACTCCCTCCAGTGCGAGGAAGACCCGTTTAGATCTGCTCTGACAGGTAAAACATCTAGAGAACGCCCTCAAGTTAGGCCAAGAAGATTTGTCTGCAAGGGTACTGTCTAAACGTACAGTTACCTGACAAATATTGTTAAAGTAAACCTGACTCTCCATTGTCTTCCACCCCAGATAGGGGATTTCATCTTTATTTTTTATTTCTTTTAATTCCTATTATAACTGTTATACTATATATATTTTTTTATTTAATTCACATGGAAGCAGTTTAGCTTAAAGGAACAATATGCAAGTTTTCGCAGCCTGAGGTCGCATTTTCAAAACAATAACAAAGGCGAAGCTTGATGACGCTATGAAGGAGAGTGGAGCAATGTAAATGTCTTTTTCTCCATCCAGAGATGTATGGAATTCACAAATCATGTTCATGGATAAGGTAATGAATTAGTTTTTGTATTACCTGTACGTTTGATCACACTATTTTATGTCATTGTAATGAATTAACTGCAAGGAATGTGAAATGTAATGGTATGTTAGCCTGTAACTGATATGTGACTATTTGTCAAAAGATTTTGTGGGTTAATGATGCACAGTTTTGCGCGTTTAAAACAATCATACTAAAAGTACATTTGAACGAACCCACAGTATTTGCAAGAAAATATTATATTATATAATATTTAAAAAAATAAATATTTTAGTGCAACACATACTGTATTTAATTTCAGTGCAATAGACTTGGTCAGCAGACTTGATAAAAAGCATTACTGAAGTACAAACAAAGTGTAATATAACTGTATGTGTTATTTCATCAGCACAACCCACACAGAATTATGTACAATTACGAACACTTGATAGTTTTTCAAGTAAATCTACCTATATATTATCAGCTGTCACGTCATATCTGTATCTTCATTCATATATATTAAAATAAACTGTACATGACTATTACTTGTACAATAATTAATATATAGTTGCTTACCTGTTTATTAAAACACATGCGAGAGCGGAGTCTCTGTCAAGTCCCAGTTTGTCGTGATGCTCTCTGCATCACGAAAACGCCACGCATATATTGATCCTTGTTTTATTTCTCAGTTTGTCCTAAAGACTGCTTTCCTCAGTTGATCTGTTGATCAGTTGACATTTTTTTGGATTTTCTATACTCGCCAATGAATAATCTTGATCCATGATGATGCTAGGTGCTGTATAACCACCACTTCCACATTTGTCCATGTGTGTTTCTACAACCAGAAACCGAAGATAGCGCAGATATTACGTCATTGATAGGAGACAATGACAAGGGACAAGCCATTATTTATTGCCCAATAATTAATTAAGTTTTTTCATAATTAAGTTGTAGGAAATTACTAGTCATCCAATTTTTTATATCAGCTATGCATTCCGTTAATCTTGTGAATTGGTAAGTTTCGTCAGGACGTGAAGAAATATAGTGAAAACTAATGCCATGCTTCCTAATGATATCTCCCAGTGGTAGCATGTACAGGATGAAAAGCAATGGTCCTAGCACTGAGCCTTGCAGTACTCCATACTGAACTTGTGATCGGTGTAAGATCTCTTCATTTACTGCTACATACTGATAATGGTCAGATAAGTATGATTTAAACAATGCCAATGCAATTCCACTAATGCCAACATAATTTTCGTGTCTATTCAAAATAATGTTGTGGTCGATAGTATTGAATGCAGAAAGTATTGTATACAGAAAGGGTAGATTTGAGATTGGCCTGTAATTGACTAATTCTGTAGGATCAAGTTGTGTTTTTTTAATAATAATATTTAATAGGGTTTAATAATAGCCAGCTTAAAAGTTTTAGGTACATATCCTAATGACAAAGATGAATTAATGATATTAAGAAGAGGATCTATGACCTCTGGAAGTATCCCTTTCAGGGTAACACTTTATAATAACTACACACTATGAAGCATTAGTTAAGCATTAGTAAATAGTTAATTAATCATTTATAAAGCATTAATATACATTAATAGGCAGTTTATAAATACAGCTATAAATGCTTTATTCTTGATTTATAAGCATATCTATAATGTGTTTAATAATTGATTGTTCATACTTTATAAATGATCAATTCATAATTTCTAAATTAAGTATTACATTATTTACAAACCAGTTATTTAGGAGTTGTCAGTGGTTCATAAGATCAGTTAGAAAGTGTAAGTAAAGGATTAATAAACTATTTAAATATACATCTATACATCTTATTATTTAGACATATAGTAATAGTTACTCAGTGTGTTAATAAATGCTTTATTAACATGTATTCATACTGTAATTCATGATTAATTCAGGTAGTTATGAAATATTTAGTAGTTGTAAGTTAACTATTTCTGTGAGCTCATCTAAAGTGAGGACTGTTTATGCCTCGTAAAGCTTTTACATAGGAGATTTAAAGGCTTGTTTCAACAAACACAACACATAGGAATATAGCACATAGAAATATTTATTTAAAAATGCAAAAATGGAGACTGTAAAACTAGTAACTTAATATCAAATTAAAATTAAACCTCTTCAAATGTCATAGAAAATAGTATTCCTGTAGACCGCCAGAAAACATACTAAGCTTCTGCAATCTGATATAAAAATACATTTCTGTAAAGTGTGAACATTGCTGAATAAAAATGTACCAGTGGATTACACTGGATTACAGGAGTGCCAAAATACAACAAATAAAATTTAGATGAAACAATAATAATATAATAAAATATTTTGTTGTGTCAAAACAGTACTGACTTTAAAACATTAGAGAACAGCAGTGCAGAAGAGAACTGAGCCTTAAAATCTCCTTTGTAAAAGCTTTACGAGGCATAAATAGTCCTCACTTTAGATGAGCTCACAGATATAGTTAACTGACAACTACTAAATGTTTTTATAACTACCTGAATTAATCATGAATTACAGTATGAATACATGTTAATAAAGCATTTATTAACACTGAGTAACTATTATTATATGTCTAAATAATAAGATTTATAAATGTACATTTAAATAGTTTATTAATCATTTACTTACACTTTCTAAATTATCTGATGAACCACGGACAACTCCTAAATAACTGGTTTATAAATAATGTAATACTTAATTTAGAAATTATTAATTGATCATTTATAAAGTATGAAAATACAATTATTAAACACATTATATATATGCTTATAAATCAAGAATAAAGCATTTATAGCTGTATTTATAAACTGCCTATTAATGTCGATTAATGCTTTATAAATGATGAATTAACTATTTACTAATGCTTAACTAATGCTTCATAGCGTGTAGTTATTGTAAAGTGTTACCTCTTTCAGTAGCTTATCAAATCAAATCAAATCAAATCACTTTATTGTCACACAACCATATACACAAGTGCAACAGTTGGTGAAATTCTTAGGTGCAGTTCCGAGCAACATAGCAGTCATGACATGACATGTACAACATTTAAAGCAGCATCAGATTACATCATCTGATGCGCCCACAATTACTCACAGCACAGTATACACTACAATAAACAATAAATAATTTACACAATGTGAGTGTAGTTCTCACAGCTTAAACAATATACACATACTTACAATATACATATACTTTAAACAATATACACTAAACATACATTAAACAGTATACATTAAGCTATAATAATAATAATAATATACAATGTACAGTATACAATATTATTCACAGTAGAGATCCAATGTACAATAGGTGCTATATGATAAATAAATGTGTATATAATGTGTGTGTATCTACAGTGGGTTGTGCTGAGTGATATTCTGTCAGTGTGTGTTATGATCCTGATGGGTTAAGAGTTAAGTAGTCTAATTGCTTGTGGGAAGAAGCTGTTCTGGAGTCGGCTGGTGCGTGTTCTGATGCTACGGTACCGCCTGCCTGATGGCAGCAGTGAGAGCAGCCCATGGTTCGGGTGGCTAGAGTCTCTGATGATCCTCTGAGCTCTCTTCACACACCGCCTGGCATAAATGTCCTGGAGGGAGGGAAGCTCACCTCCGATGATGCAGCTGGCCGTGTGCACTACCCTTTGCAGGGCTTTGCGGTTGCGGGCGGTACTGTTGCCGTACCAGGTGGTGATGCAGCCAGTCAGCAGGCTCGCGATGGTGCTGCTGTAGAAGCGTGTGAGGATGTGGCGGTTCATTCCAAACCTCCTCAGCTGTCGCAGGAAGAAAAGGCGCTGATGAGCCTTCTTCACAACGGCCTCAGAGTGGACGGACCATGAGAGTTCCTCTGTGATGTGGACACCGAGGAACTTGAAGCTGCAGACTCTCTCCACCGGTGCTCCATCGATGGTGATGGGGCGGTGTTCTCTCTCATTCCTCCTGAAGTCGACCACCAGCTCCTTGGTCTTGCTGACGTTGAGGGAGAGGTTGTGCTCCTGACACCATTGTGTCAGAGTATGCACCTCCTCTCTGTAGGCCGTTTCATCATTGTCAGTGATGAGACCTACCACCGTCGTATCGTCAGCAAACTTGATGATGGTGTTGGAGCTGTGGGTTGCCACACAGTCATGTGTGTACAAGGAGTACAGGAGTGGGCTGAGAACACAGCCCTGAGGGGCTCCAGTGTTGAGAGTCAGTGATGAGGAGATGTTGCTGCCCATTCTGACCACCTGGCGTCTGTTTGACAGGAAGTCCAGGATCCAGCTGCATAACAAGCTGTTTAAGCCTAGAGCCCGGAGTTTCATGTCAAGTATGGAGGGCACAATGGTGTTGAATGCTGAGCTGTAGTCTACAAACAGCATTCTCACATATGTGTTCCTCTTTTCCAGGTGGGAGAGAGCAGTGTGAATTGTAGATGAAATGGCATCATCAGTGGAGCGGTTTGTGCGGTATGCAAACTGCAGTGGGTCCAGTGAGGGGGGGAGAACAGAGCAGATGTGGTTTCTGACTAGTCTCTCAAAGCATTTGCTGATGATGGGGGTCAGAGCAACAGGACGCCAGTCGTTTAAGCAGAGTGTTTTTGATTGCTTCGGTACAATGGTGGACGTTTTGAAGCATGTGGGGACCATGGACAGGGAGAGGGACAGGTTAAAGATGTCCGTAAAAACTCCAGCCAGTTGGTGCGCGCCCGGAATGCCGTCTGGACCCGCGGCTTTACGGTATAGGTTAGTTGGTATAGGGTCGAGCATACATGTTGATTTAGATGATTTAACGAGTTTAGACAATTTTTCAAAGAGTTTAGTTGTGAATGAGTGGAATCTTTCCTCAGTGACACTACAATGCTCTGTCTGATGCGATACTGTAGTAGACGGTTGCATAGTTATAATTTTTCCCCCTAATATTATCAATCTTGCACACGTACAGCACCTTAAAGTGATCAGGAATCCTTTTGCTAAACCATGTTTCTGAACATAAATGAGCTCTTGTTTGAAAACACATAAAATGCCTTTAGCAAAATACAGAATTGGTTTTATTATTTGTAATTCATTATAACATAGTTATTCTATACTTCTCATCTTTCTTCGTTCTCTTATTTCTTTGTCTTTCAACAAGCAGAAATGAGCACTGTTCTCTGCAGACCCCTACTTTCTGTATCAAAGTAGGTTACACAATTATGCACCTAATTATTCATTTAATTTGAACTTCCTTACCAAGACTAATCTTTAAAGTGCTGGTTGCAACCTATTCCTATTTGTTGCACCAAAGCAGATGAGTGATTCTTGCACATATAAAGACTACCAAGCCATGTGTGTACATGGAGCTTAACATTAATTTCAGAATCAGAGTTGCTGTGCTCACCCCATTGTTAGTATTTGTCATACAAGACAACATTTTTTGCCCATTTTTGTCAGTTATCACAATAACCATGCATCAGATTGATACCCAGGAGTCAAATAGACCTGGGGAGTATAAGCTGATATGTTTTCCTGGGTCTCATTTAGTTGTCAGTTTTTAGCTACACAGCCTAATGACATAGTTGCCATGACAAAATTGAGTCTAGATGCTTATTGAATTGACATGGTAAAATACTGGGCTTGGTCTGTTTTGTATCTCTGGTAAATGACAATAATAATAATATTTGCTTTTAAAGAAATGGGGGCTTATGAACCAGAGTCAGAAAATATGATGAAAGAAATCCCTAGAATATAAATTAAGAAGTCAGTGTGTTCCCTATTCTACTCTTCCTCTCTCATTAATTAATATTACGCACAAGCTGCCACTGATGAGGACCTGGTAATGAGGAGAGCGAGGTAATGACACTTCATCATCTCTTGCAAATCCCTTGACTTGATGGATTTGATGCAGGCTAAGCTATTCAGTGCTGCAGCCTGCAGAGTGCCCTGTACTACAACATCCTGCTTTTGTATCAAATGATGACTATGTATCGTCACTCCATATAAATGTTCACTGTTGTCTTACTCTCAGGTTATTTAACCTTTTAATGTAGGGTGTCTACAACAGTGGGCAGATCTTTAGATACCCGGAAGATACAAAGGGACATCAGCACACAACACAGATAGCACTCTGCGATGAAGCGAGCACTCTGCCTGATTGGTGTGGCCACGAGATGCAGTGTCTCGTTCCCTTCTCTGGGAACATGGGTTATAGTCATAACCCGAGACGTTCCTCTTCGAGGGAACTTGCACTGTGTCATCGTGACGGTACAAATGGGGAACTTTTTATTTACTCTGGGGGCGTTCCCCATTTGTGTCATCACGACGACGCAGTGTCTCGTTCCCTTCTCGGGGAACATGGGTTATAGTCATAACCCGAGACATTCTTCCACAACCAGGCACTGCACACTATTTTGTAATGTTCAGCTGCATGTTTATTGCTTGGTAGCTCGATCCGGTTTAGTACCACATAGGCCTATGTTATTTATGTTACATGTCATGTGCGAATCTATGGGTGGGGCTTCAGAATTAGGCGTTGGTCTTATTCTGTTTCGCTGCTCTCTGATGTCACATGAAAGCACATTTGTAGATCTCTGGTTTGATGAGCCAGCTGTCAATACAAGCTTTTATTTGGAAATTTTCAGCTCCGAAACTTACAGGATATTCTTATATTACGATGACCTTTTATATATCAAAAGCTCAAGGATAAGTTGATTTCTCAATTCATGACCCCTTTAACACGTCATAATGTAAAATATGTAGCTTCCGAACTTAGGAAAAAAGCGTAACTGACACAATGTATGACTAGGACGTTGCGTCAGTGTTTTGAACTGCTAGAGGTGTAACACTTTCTTCGTAAGTTGAATACAGAAGGCAGAAGCTATATATTTTACTTTATAATGTGCATGTTAAATATGGATATTTTCCTTACACAAACTCATCACTTCACTTCAGAATGCCTTTATTAACCCCCCGGAGCCGCATGGAGTACGTTTATGATGGATGGATGCACTTTTTTGAGTTTCAAACTCGTGACCCACGCTCACTGCCATTATTAAGCTTGGAAGCGTCAGGATATTTATTAATATAACTCCGATTGTCTTTATCCGAAAGAAGAAAGTCACCTAGGATGGCTTGAGGGTGAGTAAAATTTGAGGTCATTTTCATTTTAAAGGTGCACTATGTAACTTTTCCATCCATTAGAGGTCGCCTGTTCAAAACAAAGGTGTAGTTTAATGACGCCACGTTTGAGGGCAGAATCCTGGGACATGTGGTCTTCACCTCACAGCCAGTGGAAAAGTATCGGGATTGGACTCATGTTCATGGATGCGATTATTAATGTTACTGAAGTAAGAAGCAGAGCAGGACCGAGTGTTGTGGAGCTGAAGAAGGCCGCTGGAGCGATTGTTAATAAAATGAAGGCAACACACACCTCACGAGCAGTGGGACTTTTATTATGACACAGTTGCCGGCGCCAAAAATTTTGAAAATCCTAAAAGATTCCTCTGATCCTAGGCTAAAATCTGAGGTCTTTGGTCGTTAGTTTGACATGTTCACCGGCAATGATGCAATGACCATTGTGATCAAATTTGACCTCAGACGAAATTCTGTCAGTGTCAGTAGATTTGGCGCACAATCCTGCAGTGTGACTTCTCCTAGGATGACCATCAAATTATCTTAGTTTTTCAAGACAAACTATGAACAAAATGAGCGCTAGAGATTTCTTTGTAGCCACCATTTCAATCCTGCGAGTAATGCAGCTCACTGTCACCGAATGCGTCATTGATTGATGATATAAAACTCTGGATGAGTTTTCTTGCGTGCGTCCATTTTTTTGCACGTCTTGACTATTGTACAGTCTGACATTAATGACAACTGAGATCTTACAGTGTGACATGGCTTACAGAAGGGATCCTGTTCGTACAGTCTGACAAGGAACAAATGTAAAGGACTATTATAAATAGCACAGTGTGCACCCGGCTTAAAGCGGAAACCGAGGGTAACACAGATTTGACGTAATCAACAAGCGACTCCCTCACACGTCCCGGTTCCTTGGTTAAAATAGCAATTCCTCACGATTTACAAATAGTTGGAAACATTTGGGATATTGTAAGTGCTCAACTGAACAAAATATATAACACTGGCCTAGTGTTTTTTGGATATTTTACTGAATTTTTTTTACATAGTGCACCTTTAAAGTTAACTAATTCTTTAAGATATTTTTGATGGAATCCGAGAGGTTTCTGAACCATCCATAGGCACCAACGTCATTGCAAACTTCAAGGCCCAGAAAGGTAGTAAAGACATCGTTAAAATAGTCTAATGTGACTACAGTGGTTCAACCTTGATGTTATGAAGTGACGAGAATACTTTTTGTGCACAAAAAAATTATTCAACAATTTCTTCTCGTCTGTGTCAGACTCCTACGCTGTTGATGTAGTAATCACAGTGCAGAGCTTCCTGGTTTTACAGCAGAACGACACTTCATTAATGGCCAGCTCCTGTTACCTGCCTTGCATTTTTTTTTTGTAGAAACATCTTTGTCTAACTGTGCCAACATGAACTAAACTGTGGTCTTCCTGTAAAATTAATATTGTTGTTCTTGCAGCACTTGAATAATCCTGTATAAGTTCAGTTTATTACTGCAAGAATAGTACAGCAAGCACATTCACTGCTCATCTGAATAAACTCTTCCCTTTATTATCTGGTTTCACTGACAAGTATTTCTCCATATGTACAGTATGTACAATGTATGGAAAAAGTAGTAGTATGCTTAATGCAGTTAAATTCTTTTGAAGTAGTTATTCAATTTAACATTCAAAGTGAAAGACACAGTTACAGTAGACTAAGTGTTAACAAATAAAACTGACAGCCTTAGGAAACTCAATTTGTAACTGTGTTGAAGATTGTTACGCGAGTTGAGTTCTGACATCTGACAAGTTCTGGAATTTGTATGGATACAGTTGATCTCCCTGTCCACTTTTATTCTGAACTGTAAGTGCACTTTTAAAGGTCAGGAAAACAATTAACAAAGTCCTGGTCATTTAAATATCTAGTGGCATTTAAACACCTTTTAGATTGAATGGAAGTCAATGCAATGTTTAAGACTGATATTTCTCATTTGATTTAACAGTTGCTCTGGGGGAGAGATGCCAGTTGGGCTGCGCAGACCTATAGCACATGCTCAACGTAAAATAACTCAAATAACTCGTAAAATATTTCAATAAACTAGCAGAATCATTTTCTTCTTTAAACGATAAATGTGGGATCAGAGTTTAAAGTCTGCCTTTTAAAAGTACTGCAAGACTATGAATTGCAAATTTATTTGGACATGAAGCTTTAGAATTTAATAACTGGAATGTAAAATAGCCTTTAAGCACAAGAATTGTACAGCAAAAAGAAGTCATGCCCTGACAGTTTCTGAGGACAAGATCAGGTGGCTTTTAGCCACAGGAGAATCCCAGACTTCCTTTAAAGCACAGGTGTAGGTGAATATGTGTGTGTTTGTGTTTGTGAGGACGGACAGCCATACAGGTGAGGTCATCCATTCTATTACCCTTACAACCAATGTCTTTATCCTCCTGCCCTCTGGTGCCTCTTCATAGCTGAGGAGGCAGGTGCACAAGACTATAAGAAGCCATCTTAAGCAGGTGTCATAGATGCTCCAAAGGCCAGCTGGGAATGCACTATTATAAACTACTTCGTTTCATCCAGTATAGTAATACAGTAGATGACTCACATTATATAATCCAATAACACGAGTCAGCATTTGAGCAAGTGTATTAAAAGTCTATTGCAAACTATGGCCTGCAGAATAAACCCCTCCGTTCTCACTTTTTTTCTTTTCATTGTTTTTTTTTTCTTTTCTTTTCTTTTTTCTTTTCTTTTTTCTTTTCTTTTTTGATCTTCATCTTAATTATAGACAGTATAAAATTCCTGTAGGTTTCTGAAGAGCATTTTTGAAGCCCAAAGTGGGCGTCGCCATGTGTCACTCCTGGATAACCGAAAATGGGCAAAGAGGCGGGATGTGGGTGAAGCTGACGTGATGGCTAACAGAAAAACAGCAATCCACCTGTCACTCAAGTGGCCACGCCCTTAATTATGCAGAACTTTAAGGCTTAATGTAATTTAAACGGATTATCATAAAGGGCAAAATAAGCTGTATAGACCAAAACCACTTTTTGTTCCAGGCTGTGAACATGTTGTTTTCTGCTGTAAAATTGGGCATTTTAACATAGGGGAGATACAGATTTGACTCCCTTTTGGAGCCAGTCTGTAGTGGCCAGTCGATAAATTGCAGTTTAAGTCACTTCCTTGTTTGCTTCAAGAGAGTCTGTGGGAGGTTGCCGCCTGGTCTTAATGCATCTTCTCTCTCCCACAGTAATGGTCTCAACAGATACTTTACATTCCCGAACAGAAAATAGCAAAACAAATGTTAACAAATAAAACATAATTCTTTTAATCTAATGATAGCTATAAAAATGAGAAATTCTGTTTATGAACATTGTTACCTGAAATGTTGTCTGCATCTTCTCTCTACCACAGTGATGGTCTCAGCAGCTGATTTACATTCCTGAACAGAAAGAAATAAAACTGTATGGCTAAATGCATTTGAATGCAATTAATGAAAAACTGACACAAAGCATCTATGCATTAGCATTTATTTTCCAAAACCTCTCTCTCTCTCTCTCTCTCTCTCTCTCTCTCTCTCTCTCTCTCTCTCTCTCTCTCTCTCTCTCTCTCTCTCTCTCTCTCTCTCTCTCTCTCTCTCTCTCTCTCTCTCTCTCTCTCTCTCTCTCTCTCTCTCTCTCTCTCTCTCTCTCTCTCTCTCTTTTCTTTTGGTAATGTTAAACAATTCTAATATCTGTAAAACATAAAATACATTAATAGTTGTTTGAACAACTGATTCACTGTAATCATACATTGCTAAGCGCTCGCATGGTGTGATGCTGCTTCTCAGAGATTTTCTCTATTCAAAACCAGTAAGGCATGTAATGATCTCACAACATGAGGCTTATTTATTTGGCTTCCATATTAAAGCCCCATAGAAATGCAACCAATCAAAAAGAATCATAAACGCTGGCATGCAATGCCAATGTGAATGTAATCTCAAAATCGGCAAAATGGACATACGTGGTTTTCATCGGACAGCGACGATATGTAAATGTATATTTTTTCTGAACAACAGTAATTTAATCTTTGATAACTGAATAAGTGCAATTCACCATTATTCCACAAGGTGGCAATGTCTGATACACAATGATGACATGGTTTCACTGGTTACAGCAGGCAGAAAACAAAAGAATAGGAAGTATCAGCAAAACTTGAAATGGCTCAGTGATTTACTGCAGAGCAAGTACTGAACGCAGTCAAATATTAGTGTCACTTTCACTTGAAGGTGGATCTGGTGAAGAAGCTGTCAGCGATCAAAATATTGATGAAGATGTTGAAAATGATAATTTTGAGAATACAGTATGTTTGAGATCACAAATATGAGCCAGATGTTGAATGTACTAGGAAATGAGCTCTGACGAGGACAGTGATGTAGGTATAAAACCTCTGCTCAAAACTGAACCCTTCCAAGCTCCAAAGGGTAACAAAATATGCTTCATTTTATTCTTCTGTGGAGTAATTTTTACTCTAATATTAGGATAGTTTTATATTATTGCGACAGGTATTTATCCATATGGTTAGATATAGATCCAGGGCATTAAAGACCTGAATATGTAATAATGATTGGCGAAACATTCATGCATTTAAGGGTTAAATTCTGCAAGTTGTGAGGTGGAGCCGCCATGGATTTGATTTGTTGGTCCAGCACATCCCATTGCTCAATCAAATTAAGATTTAGGGAACTTGGAGGCCAAGACAACACCTTGAACTCTTTGTCATATTCCTCAAATGATTCCTGAAATCTTTTTTATTTGTATTTTTTTGCAGTGAGGCAGGGTGCTACTGAAGGAGGCCATTGTAATCAGGGAACACCATTGTCATGAGGAGTGGTCTGTGGTATTTGTTAGAGTAACATCCACATCAATGCCAGGACCCAAGGTCCTGCCTTTTTCCCCAGCCATCTACCTGATCTAAAATAAAGGATGATTTATCAGCACACTCTGCCTTTTTCCATTGCTCCATGGGCCAGTTCTGATGCTCACGTGCCTATTGTAGGCACTTTCAGCAATGGACGGAGGTCATCATGGGCAATCTGACAGGTCTGCTGCTATGCAGCACCATACACAGCAAACTAAGATACACTGTGTGTTCTGACACATTTCTATCATGGGCAGCATTATTAATTTATTCTTTTAGCAATTTGAGCAACAGTAGCTTTTCTGTGTGATCAGACCAGACAGGCTAGCCTTTGCTACCAATGTGCATTAATGAGCCTTGGGCACCCATGACTCTGACGCCAGTTCAGCGGTTGTCCTTCTTTGTACCACTTTATACCAGGAACACCCCACAAGACTGATGATGCTCTGACCCAGTTGTCTAGCCATCACTATTTGGCCCTTGTCAGAGTCATTCAGATCTTTTCGCTTGCCCATTTTTTCTGCTTCCAACATATGAAATTAAAGAACTAAAGTCCAAGTGCCATTATATAACAGTATAATCAATGTTATTCACTTCACTTATCAGTGGTTTTAATGTTGTGGCTGATCAGTGTAATGATGAGTCCCAATTTTCCAACTTATACTATGCCCTAAAAGTATAAAGTTTTTGTAAAGAAAAATATATACTTTTGAGTGATTAGCAGAAGAGAAGGCATGCTTTGGGACATAATACCTCGTCATAGCTGTCTTTTAACGGACAGCTCTGTAGCTTAGTTATGTGCATCCTGTCACCGTTTAAACTGGCCTGTCAATAATCATGTCACAGTTAAAGTCCTCCACATTAAATTGTATTTCATTTCCTACAGTTTCAGTGAGTGATGTAGTAGCACGTTGTTGGCCTGTCATTCGTTGTGTTTTCAATTTGCATAATGCAAATTTTTTAACTTTTTTAATTTATCAGTTAATGACCAAACGTATCTTTACAAAAGTTCACAATGATGTTGTAGATGAAATATAATGTGGATCTGGTTAGATACTGATAATAAATCACTCAAACCTCTTTATCTAAACCTCTCTACTCAACTGTCTGGACTGGACTTGTGATTTTTATAAACACATTTTATTTGTGTTTGTAGTTCTAATCGAATCCCCGTCCAATGGATTGTGGACAATATTAGCCATTAGTGTGCACAGATCTACACTTTGGATTCTAACTGGAAAAAGTAGACCATCCGGGAATCTTTGGAACTTTTTCAACATACATTTCTAATTCGATCACTAATTCTAATTACGAATGCTATTTAGGACAGATAAGTATGCAAATTGGGACGCAACATAAGTCTTGCAGTGTTTACTAATGAGCTGGTGAGTTGAATCAGGTGCGTTAGATGAGGGAGACATCTAAAATGTACAGTGTTGGGACACCACCAGGACAGGTTTGAAAAGCAATGGTCTACAGTGACATTGGTAACTAAAAACCTTTTTTTAAATCATCATTATAAAGTCCCAGATGACTGATACTATTTGTAGTAGCTTAATTTTAAAGTTTCGCTTTAAAATGCTTTCCTATTTCTGACACTAAATGGACAGTTTAAAGATAAAGAGTTGACGGATATCAAGAGAGGACAGGCAATGTCCACCTATGTCATTGTGTCTTTCCATTTAGAGAGGCTTACAGGCTAACACACATTCATCACTTTTGGCAATAACTCAGAGAATGCCATGTTCTTCTTCACCGGTAAAGGCAGGCACACCTGCTTTATTCCCAATGGGAAATGGAGAATTTAGATATTATACAGTAGCAAGTGGAGCTGTGTTACTCAGCTGCCCAGAAGAGTCAGGTTGATTGATGACTAGCGACATGCTAGCAACGGGGGTCAGTTATGAACACATATAAATGCACAATTACGTCTCTTAGCCCGAGTTTAGATCCATACCATTTTCTTTCATCTGTGAGATGTCTATTCCCACAGGGACCAAGCATAACTCAGTCTTCATTAATTGCTGAAACTTTGATCTTTTCACCACCAGTTTTACATGCAAAGATGACATCATAAGAGACATGCTGGGAAACAGGGAAAAAAAGAGAAAAGAATAAAAGAAGTACAATATGCAGATGCACAGTACCACATAATGGAAAAATGAATACATCATTAATGAGATACTTTCACCTTGATAGCCAAATTAATTAATTGCGTTGCATGCTTGACTGTGTAGATAAGCTGTTATTTGGTCAAATATGTACAAGCTCTTATCCCATGGATTTTTTATGGCATGACCTTTTGTGTGCTAGTCTAAATGGAATGCACAGTTATTTTCTATAGTTATCCCCCCTCTATAAACTTGTAAAAAAACATTATAATCTCACACTAAGTTTTATTATAAGTGATAACAGTGTATGCCATTTTTTTTTTTATTTCAGAGACAAAAGTGTCTCATTTTCGATTTCAGGAACATGATGCAAATGTTGTAGCCTTGCTGGTTGGTGGTCTCATTGGACTCTCAGAGAAAGGCAGCTACGTGCTGTGGTTGTCATGAGTGCAGTGAAGAGAAAATAAGACCATGTTTACCTTATTCTGCAACCCCCTATTGTCTACCTCAACTCACAGTGGGTTGGATCAGTGGGAATATGGATCTTTCGGATGAGAGATGCCAAACTAATCTTGAATGTGAAGACAAAGAAGGGGGGTGAGGGACAAAGGTCACAAAAGGGCCAATGGTCACCAGCTCAAACAACCGTATTGCCTTAAGAGAATGAAATTGAGAGTGAAAAGCTCAGTTTGGGATTGTTCGCCATCTTGAGTGCACATGCTGAAAAACACTTTCAACTTTCACTTTCAATCTCTTATCCCTATTAAACCTTTGAATGATTAATTCGATTTAGCCATTACCTAAAGAATTTTGCTAAGAGACGAATAAAAGCTTTAATGACTGCCTGAATATTAGACATCAAACAGAAGAGTGGGAATGTACTGGACTGAGCTGGAAGGGTTCTTATTGGAATCGTGTGAAGCTTGGCATCTTGAGGGAGCTTTTGAGGAGACATGTGTAAGCCCTCCTTATAGCACAAAAGCTTTGTTCTATGCATTTGAAAGCAGTAAAAATGGAAGTGTTTGCATCTTGGCCTTTTATTTTGTTACAGAGGGATAGTGGTGGCAAATGCCAGAGCCTCTCAGCAGGCCTTTGAGCTTCTGGAGCAGGGCAAGGAGCTTTGATCCCTTGAGGATGAGTGTTTGCCAGAACAAAACATTTCTATTGAGATCCTTTGTGGACACTATCGACTTAGGGTTCGGCCAGGTTTCTCAATGTTGAAAGAAGATGCAAATGGTCAGACCTTCCTAAGGGACACGGAATGTTGGTGGTGACCCCTTGCAACAACAGACTAAAGGATAAGGCTCTCGAACAATAGAATGTAATGCATCCTGAGAGTCTGTGGAGATCTAATAGATGGTACTTAAAGGGGTAGTTCAGCCAAAAATGTAAATTATGTCATCATTTACTTACCTTCATGTCGTTCAGCCTTGATTCCTGCTCTAGCTGCATTATAACATTCGAATAGTGTTTGCATGTGTCTTAACAGTTGACCTCTAGACTGTGATGGGAGATCCAGAGAGAGCGAGTTTGAATTTGCTGCAGTATTTATACAAATGTAGTATAACATTTAACAGCGGAAATGACGGCTACATTCGTATAGTGTTTGCGTGTGCCTCGACAGATACAAATAAAGCCACAATAAGCTCATGGAGCAAACTTGTCAATCATCTTGATGGATGACGTAGAGGAAACTCTGACCAATAAGAGGACAGTTGTACTCACATATGACTTGCATAAACACATTTTTGTACGCTTAGAAAGGTTGTCTTGTGAAAGTGAACCAAACCAAGAAGAAAATGCAGCATTTTAACAAATTAAGTCCCTGTTTTGGAACAAAACAAACAATCTACAGGTGTGAAAACGCCCCAAGCTTAAAAAAGTCACAAGTTGGGTATTACTGATGTATTCTATTTAGAATAAAATGTGAGAACATCTTCAGTCATTTGACCAAAACCTATGATTAAAAAAAAAACATAAAACAAAACAAAAAAACAATTGATTTTGGGATGATGAAAGTGGAAAAATACAAATGAAATGAATGGATTCATTCATGCAGCACTCTAGAACTGTTAGTCTGTCTATTGCATTATGTCTCCACAATGAAAAAAGATTGCACATACACTCAGGCATATCTTACCATGTCTCTATATGAGAAGTGTGATGTATTTGTGTACCTTCCGAATTTACATCAGAGACAGTGGGCTGCATTCTTCTCCCTCCATCTACTTACAGCTGAGCAAATTAATTTCCTCAGGGAAATCAAGCACTTCTGTGCCATATAGTTACCATCCCTCATCCAAACACACACACAGTTACTAAAGTACTCAGTCCAGCATTTCTTACTGTATTTGCTATATATATATATATATAGGGCCTGAAATTAACTTTTTTGACCACCTGCCACAGTGACTTTTTACCAGCCACTTTTTTTTTTAAAGTAAACCACCAGTAGGTGGCAGCAGGTGACCGTTTTAATGAGTGAGTCATTGAGTCGATTCGTTCAAACGGCTGATTCATTCAATTGTGTCATTGTGTCGTTAATGAATAGGTCATTGAATCTTTGATACAAACGATTAATTCAAAGCGCTGAATCATTCAGTAACATTGATTTCTCCTTGAGAGGATGTGCGAGCGTCAACAGCGCAACATTGTTACTGTCAGTTTATTATACATTAGGCTATTATTATCCACTATCAATCGCCACTTACGCTAAATGAATGCAGAATCATTCTTGCGTTTTGTTGATTCTCTAGTTTTTTGTTATTGATGTTTTAATCTGTCTAGTAAAATTCTCTTTCACTTGCCCCTTCAAAAATCCACTTGTCCCACAAACATTGTTCTTTAACTTGTAAGAATACACATTTAAGTGCTGTCAAGTTATTAACGAAATCAATATAAGTAATAATAACTCTTACAATATACATTATTAAAATTATTTTTATTAATTGATGTCACAGACCAGAGTCCACAGATTTAGACCTACCGCAGCTTGTATGTAAACACATCACACGCTGCTGTGTTGTTGGCTGATTTACTGTTCACGTTCGGGAACAGTAAAACAGAACTAAATGTATATATTTTTATTACTGGTAAAGTTACCGCGTACCGGACATTTTCTCACCGCTTCCCAACTCCCAACATGCACATGCACATCTGTGCAACTCTCATTGTACTGTAGCCTACGTTAGCGTTGCATTATTATCTTGTCCCATCTCACCAACAGTTTAATACTTGCACATCCAAACGTAGTCAGAGAAGGGCCTCATCTTCTTTCCGATCGCATGAACGTAGTCTCATCCTCTCAAACTACAGGTCGATTGACAGTGTTATCCGCCAATTGCAAAATTCACCCGCATTTGGCGCATGGTCGGGTGTCAATTTTCATATATATATATATACAAACGCAACAATTCCTTTTCTCCACGAGACACGTCCTCTTCTCCACGTGGGACAGCAACAAGACCACGCCCCCTTTTTTCGCGTATTCTTGTGGGCGGAGGTTAGTCTGTGCTACTGTTGACGTCATTTATGAAGGAAGTACCAGGATGTAGTCCAAGCCAGCCGTTCGCTGTAGGCTTTGAAAGGGAACTTCTGTTAAATAAAATATCTCGCTTGGCATTGAACTTTGAGCTTTATAATTTTACAGGTATTATTTATGCTCTAACAGCAACATTACACACTAACTAAAGTTTGAACAGTGGGATCACGAAGAACGGGACCTTTAATGTCTCAAAAAACATATTTGGGCATGAACATACAGTATGAACATTTCCAGAGCTGTTCTGAGACCCCCTAATGAACATTTTCATCATTTTATTTGATTAAAAGCCATTTTCAAATACACTCTGAAACAGACCTTCCCTGAAATAGGTCCTCACTAAAACCCGGCAAAATAAACGGTTTAACTAGATGAAATTGTGACAGCAATATATTACTATTGTAGGCCTATAGAATACTTGTCAAAATATTAATAATAATAATAATAATAATAATAATAATAATAATAATAATAATAATAATAATAATAATAATAATAATAATAATAATAATAATAATAATAACAACAATAATAATATTACATATTTTAAACATTATTTAAGAATATATTTTTAAATCCATGAATCCACGCTTTGCCCAAACAATGAAAGGATAATTATTTGATTACCACTGTTTTGGTAATGTATTTGTATTAAATCATAAAAATAAAAATGTCTTAGGACTCTATTATTCTTAAAGTTGTTAATCTAATTCATAATAATTGATTCAGTTCATTAGACATGTTTTATTGAAATTTTAATAAAAAAATGGTTTCATTAATTTAATGCCATTTTAACTGGTGATAATAATAACCATAATTTAATAATACAGTTTATTGATTAAATAATTAATACAGTGATGCTGTGAAACTGATGTTTTCATATCGTGATAATCTCATTCTATTACAACACTACACAGGAGAGTCCCCCACCCCGCTGTTATAAAAAGTAACTCGGTAACATTTTAAATGAACTACTTTTTACCTTTACTTGAATACATTTTTAGACAAGTACTTTTACTTCTACTTAAGTACATTTCCATTGAAGTAGTAGTACTTTTACTTGAGTAGAATATTTTGTTACTCTTTCCACCTCTGTAACTCTTTCCACCACATAAAACAACACTTACAGCATATGCTCCTCATTGACTAATATTGTAATAATGTATAACAAGTGTCACCACATTATGATGAGACAAAATAAGAGGATAAGGAGGCACAAACACAAAGTGAAACTTAAAAGGTTGTTGCATAAAAATTCTAATGGCCTTGGCCTGATGTGTATCACATAACTCAATTTTGTTGACTTGGTTCAATAAACATCTCGGCTAATTAAAATATCATGTAATTTTTTATATTTTAATTGCATTGAGAACTTTAAAGTCACCCATAATACTCTCAGTGTGCCTTCTATTAAGTCTCCATAAATCTATGCTACTTTTTAATCAAATTACAGTAAACAAGTTATGCCCACACAAGTTCAGTACCCCCCCACCACCACCACACACACACACACACACACACACACACACACACACACACACACACACACACACACACACACACACACACACACACACACACACACACACACACACACACACACACACACACACACACACACACACACACACACACACACACACACACACACACACAAGGGAAGTGTAATCAGGGAAGTGTTAATTGCAAAATTGAATGATTGTTTTCACGAGTTACCTCTTAGTTGAGATCACATTAGCAGAAACTGGGTGTGTCAGTTTAATATTCTCTGCTATGTTAAACTATAAAGTGATGTCAGATCCCCGAATGTAAATTAAAAACTATGCATGACATATTACACATCATATTCCAACCTGATGTCTGTCATTCAATGATTAATTCTTATTCATTATGAGTATTTGCTTTAATAATGCTTTAATAATGTATCTAGTTTCTATAACAAGTTGTTAATTAGACTCTCTTCCAAATTGCACCTCTTTTCTTTGCCAACCTCCAATTTGTAGTGAATTCCTCTTCACACAAAAAGTGATGTTTGCACATATCTCTTTGATGTTATTGGCAAAGAGAAGCAACAGACACATTGAGAACCCTCACGCCATCTGTCATGCTTGTTGTATACAGCAGAATTCTTATTAAACAAATGCACTCAGTATCACAGATGTATCGTTTATGAAACATTATTTGTTTCCACAACACTAAACTTTCTGTAGAAGAAATTTCCTCCTATTCATCTAGTTTGGGATTGATTGCAGTATTTTCTAAACTAGCTGTTAGCCTCTTAACAAACATAAAAAAGTATAATCTTATTTGTCTTTATTTGATTGAGATTACAGTACAGGCTTGTGATACCCAGCAAGCAATTTTGCATTTAAAAGATGTCTAATAGCTGTCCAAACACAGCCCTAACGTCTAGACTAAAACAATGCAAAATTTGACACAAAAAAAATCAATAGACGTCTAACCATAAACCAAGAATAAACTAGTCATCTAGAACATGAATGTCAAAGAAATGAAACCAAACACTGTGTAATCACTGTTGACTTTGCTTACATGATGTTTTATCATGCAATTTTGTCAAAAATGACATGTAACCAAATTCAAGATTATTTTTGGCTAGAAGTGGGTTACTCATAGCTGGACTATATAGGGTCTATACACTCACCTAAAGAATTATTAGGAACACCTGTTCAATTTCTCATTAATGCATATCTAATCAACCAATCACATTGTAGTTGCTTCAATGCATTTAGGGGTGTGGTCCTGGTCAAGACAATCTCCTGAACTCCAAACTGAATGTCAGAATGGGAAAGAAAGGTGATTTAAGCAATTTTGAGCGTGGCATGGTTGTTGATGCCAGACGGTCGGTCTGAGTATTTCACAATCTGCTCAGTTACTGGGATTTTCACGCACAACCATTTCTAGGGTTTACAAAGAATGGTGTGAAAAGGGAAAAACATCCAGTATGTGGCAGTCCTGTGGACGAAAATGCCTTGTTGATGCTAGAGGTCAGAGGAGAATGGGCCGACTGATTCAAGCTGATAGAAGAGCAACTTTGACTGAAATAACCACTCGTTACAACCGAGGTATGCAGCAAAGCATTTGTGAAGCCACAACACGCACAACCTTGAGGCGGATGGGCTACAACAGCAGAAGACCCCACCGGGTACTACTCATCTCCACTACAAATAGGAACAAGAGGCTACAATTTGCACAAGCTCACCAAAATTGGACAGTTCAAGACTGGAAAAATATTGCCTGGTCTGATGAGTCTCGATTTCTGTTGAGACATTCAGATGGTAGAGTCAGAATTTGGCGTAAACAAAATGAGAACATGGATCCATCATGCCTTGTTACCACTGTGCAGGCTGGTGGTGTAATGGTGTGGAGGATGTTTTCTTGGCACACTTTATGCCCCTTAGTGCCAATTGGACATCGTTTAAATGCCATGGCCTACCTGATCATTGTTTCTGACCATGTGATGGACATGGTGGACATTTATGACCACCATGTACCCATCCTCTGAGGGCTACTTCCAGCAGGATAATGCACCATGTCACAAAGCTCGATTCATTTCAAATTGGTTTCTTGAACATGACAATGAGTTCACTGTACTAAAATGGCCCCCACAGTCACCCGATCCCAATAGAGCATTGTGGCGAGCAGCAAGGTCGAGGGACCGTGAGGGCGGGACGAGGCGGCGCTCATCAGAGAGGATGAGCGCCAGCTGCGAGCCGCAGCGAGCGACGACAGTGAGGGACGAGAGAGGACCAGGCCTGGATTTTGTGTTGTGTTTGATTTACGTTTTGTTATGTGTTGCTGCAGTCGTCCGTGAGGGGCTGCAGCTTTTTATTTTCATTTTGTGTTTGTGTGTAGGCGGCAGTCGACCGCGAGGGGCTGCCGCCGCCATTATTATTTTATCTTTGTTTGATTAAACGTTTTGAATGTTCTCCGGTTCCCGCCTCCTTCTTCCCGTACAAACAAGCTTTACTACAAGCATCTTTGGGATGTGGTGGAACAGGAGCTTCGTGCCCTGGATGTGCATCCCACAAATCTCCATCAACTGCAAGATGCTATCCTATCAATATGGGCCAACATTTCTAAAGAATGCTTTCAGCACCTTGTTGAATCAATGCCACGTAGAATTAAGGCTGTCAGTATAGCACAGGTCAAACACAGTATAAGTATGGTGTTCCTAATAATCCTTTAGGTGAGTGTAGTTAACCGAGACAGTGAAATGACGGCTATTGCTTGCTGGGTAAGTATATTGTTACTGAAAACGAAAATGGATAATTTTTTACTGGGATTGTACATAATAAAAAAACAAATCAAAAACAACATGTTATCCTACCATTTGTATGTGGCCACATTTCATCTACATGATAACTGACTGTCTAGTAGTTAGAAAGATTTCTGAATGATCATGTGCAACCCATTCTCACTCCCAAGGCGTCAAAATCTGAAGCATGGTGCTTTCCGCGTCACAACGAAGACGCTAAAGGCACCCCTAGGCGTCACTATATTGACACACTGGGTGCTCCATTCATTTTAGTTGTTTACCCAATGCGTCAGATCAAGATGCATGGTATTCTTTGCATTTGTAAAAGCAGACATGATTTTTATGAATATTTTATTAATATTTAAAGGTTAATTATATATTTTGGAGCAGCTAACCCAACTCCTACCCTAAATCTACCCACTCCTAAACAATATAAAACACATTTCAGGCAAATACAAGTACAGTCACATGTATTTTTTGCAAAAACTGACCAAAAACAGTATAAAAGTATTAACTCGTGTTGCATTCCAAGGCTTCTGAAGTCACACGATGTCTTTATGTGAAGAACAGAGTTGATCTTAATGTTTTTTAAGCGTTGGAATATTTTTAATTTTATAATAAAATGTTCCTGCAGTCGCATCTGCCTGTTATATCTGTGTTTTATTTACCACACTAATGGGTAGGTTTAGGGATGGAATAGGGTTGGGTTACATGTTAAAACGTGTCTAGATAGCATAAATAAGTGCTGGCTGATTAAATTGAGAATCACACTCCAACATGTCATAATGGCAAAATCATAACCCAATATATGATCATCATGACGATAACGTTCCCATGCCCAACGCGTCTGTGTATGACACCAAAGGTTTCTCATTGAAATTAATGGAGCACTCAGCGCGTCGATATAGTGACTCCTAGGGGGGCCTTTAGCGTGACGCGGAAAGCACTTGACCATGCTTCGGAATTTGACACCTTGGGAGTAAGAACAGGTTGTCATGTGACACCCCCCCCCCTTCTCTTACCAGTTACATTTTCCACAATTTAGTGAAAAGTAATGTACCATTTTGGTTGAATGTGTTTGCAAAGTTGACACGTTTTTCACATTACCTTTTAGATTTAAGACAAGTTAACAAAATGTGCTACAGTACAGAGTTCTGTGTAGAGTTCTGTGAAATCAGAACTGAGTAATGGCATGGTCATTGTCTTTTTATAGCTGCTTTACCGCAGAATTTAATTCTGTTTGCATCATTGGCCATTATTTTCCTGTTGATCACTGTAAAGCTGCTTTGAAACAATATGTATTGTATAAAGCACTATATAAATAAAGGTGATTGTCTTGACTACAGTCAAGACTTCAGTTTTGACTTCAGTTTTGGGTTGTGATGCTCACAAGCCATCAGTTCAACTCCTGGTGTATTCGAATATGGCAGCATGCAATATAATGCAATGTTCTTTTGTTTGTTTTCCAGATTTGATGCCCTCAGAGTCTCACAGTGTGTCGAGTCATGCTCGAACAGTAATAATTCTCATGGTGCCAGACCTTTAAAACAAAGAGACAGAAAGTGAACAGTCGCTTGCTGAAGTGGGAGTGACTCAAACAGTTGAACTGATTTTGTCTTGCTAGAGTAAACAGTTTGTCCCTTGGGAGGTGATACATAAACCGGCAGCAAACTGGAATGATGAAGAACAGCTACTGGCAGATCCATGATACAATGCTAGCCGATTTCTGTACTGTTTGTATTAGCGTAACAAGGCACAAAAGTTTTGCACTTCCTCCAATTGTTGTTTTTTGTTATCAAGTATATCGTAAAGATCTTTCCAGAATGAATGTTTATTCGATTAATTTTACATTTGTGTAAAAAAGGGAATATGATTGAAAATAGTTTGAGTACCTGAATCCTCCTCTTTTATACATAATGACAGAATATCAGATATAAAAAGTGAGTCTGAAAGAGGAAAGAAGGCAAGAGTGTTTAAAATGTAAAGAAAGTACTGAACAAGACCTCAGAGTCATTTTGCTGCCACAATTTATCTGTCAGAATGTTGAGGTGTAGTTCTCTGGCAGTCTCTGTGAAAGTTTTAATAAATGTCTTGTCACCAGCTAACACTCTTTAAAGTCTATTGGGGAAGAATGCCTAAGGCTTGGCTAGAATATCTCAACTCTGACTCGTACAAAGACTTTGTAAAGTTGAACAAACGTGGTGGAGCTTGCAGAGATATGAACTAATCACAGCAACAGTAGTTAGGCTATATAATTGATTGAGTAAGCCTACACAAGCTAAGTCATTGCAAGAAAAATAATTATTGAGGTCAAGTTCCCTTTTTTGTTAGCAATAGAAAATGTAAACTTATAGCAGTCCTCTTGACTGACTCATGGCACAGAGAACAAGCTTTGTGTAACCATGTTTTAAAATAATTTTATATGGATTCAGTATGCTACATTCAACTAAAGGGTTAGTTCACCCAAAAATGAAAATTAGCCCATGATTTACTCCCCCTCAAGTCATCCTAGGTTTATATAACATTCTTCTTTCGAATAAAATCAGAGTTATATTTAAAAGGACCTGGCTAATCCAAGCACTATGGCAGTGAATTGTTGTCTCGTTTATGAAGTCCATAAAAATGCATCTATCCATCATATAACTGCTCTACACAGTTCCAGGGGGTTAATAAAAACCAAGCAAAGTGGCGCGTTCTGTTGTGGCATCTTTAAAGTTTTAAATATGGATATCTATCTTACACAAACGCACCACTCATTCTCTTATTCTCCCTCTGTGCAGTATTGTTATAGGGGGGTTTAACTTGGAGCTTGAGTCGAGCCTCAGGTTCAAGCCTCCTTCGAGGACTGCAAGCCAAGTTTGTTTTACCATTAACCATTCAGACTGAATTGGCATGCGAACTTGTGACATGACTGTGGTGGCTCATACCAACTTAATTGTATTAACAAAAACTAGTTTGGGACTGATATTTAATAGCCTTACCTTATAGGCCTGTTTAGTCATCTGTTTAAGTTGTACATAATTAAATTTGCTTTGTTTTTCACAAATATATACATAGAAAAAGTGGATCGCGGCTTGATGACCATGGGAAAATGTGGGTCCCATGGCCAAATCAGTGGAGAACCACTGGTTTATAGCATACTTTTATTCAGTTAGGATGCATTATATAAATCAAAAGTGACAGTAAATACATTGATAATGTTACAAAAGATTTATATTTTAAACAAACAATAGATTTTTGCATAGACCCCAAACTTTTTCAACAGTGTATATTCACCTAGTGCGCCGCTGTTCTCTAGAGCGTTAGAGAGTCTCGGTTTGTGATTTACACTAGCCTCCACTGGCTTCCTAGTGTTTTTCCACCCTTATTGAAGTGGAGCATCCAAAACACTCTGTTTGCTTTTGATGCCATTTCTGGCTCAGTACGGTACAGTACACAATTATTTCCGTTTCGATTGTCAGAAGTTGTGAATAGTACCAATATCCCGAACCGTACCGTAGAACTTTTTTGGGACCCTTGTTTGAAGCGATCTTGCTGGAATATATTTATTCAACAAATTAGAAAGGTATATTGGGGCAGTTACATTAACATCTTTAAAAACTAATAAGAGGATCTTGAATTCAATTCTGAATGTTCAGATCCCGATAAAGGGATCTGAGTGTTGGAGTAATGTGATTTCTAATTTTAGAGCGAGTTAGCATTCGTGCAGCTGAATTCTGCTCTTTGTAAGTGTTTAATAGAGCTCTTTGGTAACCCAGCAAAAACACTATTGCACTAGTCAAGTCTAGATGTAAGAAATGCATAAACACGTTTTTCATTATCAGAAAGGGAGATAATGTCACATACTTTAGTTTAGAGATGTTTCTGAGGTGATAATATGCTGGTTTAGTAACAATGCTATGATGTTTTTTTTTTTTTGAAGTCACTGTCAAATTCCTAAGTTCTTGGCCTGATTACTGGCTTTTAGCAATAGAGAGTCAAGATGAGGAGCAATACATGTTCTCCATGCGTTATTACTAATAACAAATACTTCTTATTTTTGTTTAGCTGCAGAACGTTCTGTGACCCACAATTTTATGACCTCTATACAGTCCAGTAGGGTGGAAATTTAATTATGGTCATCTGGTACAAGTGAAAGTTGCATGTAATCTGCATACTAGTGAAATTAAATATTGTACTGATTAATTACACCAGCTAAAGGATGCATAGGTTGAATAATAGAGAACCCAAAATTGAGCCTTGAGGAACACCACAAGAAAATCCCAGTGTAAGCTAATATTTCATGTTGCCTAAGGATCTGATCTGAACCATGAGACCTGAATGTGAGATGGTGGTCCAGTGGGTTAAACCATGGAACTGATATGCAGAAGGTTGTTGGTTCGATCCCAGCGGTCACCACCAGTGTGTCCTTGAGCAAGGCACTTTACTCCATGTTGTTCCAGGGGGATTGTCCCTGTAATAAGGGCACTGTAAGTCGCTTTGGATAAAACCCAGGTCTGAAGTCAGTTGAGTGGAATCTCATGATCAACGGTGTCAAAAGCAGCACTCAGATCTAAAAGAACAAGGATTGCTAAGTTTCCTGAAAAATGAAACCGAATAAAGATTGTTTAAAATCCTAATCAAGGCTGTTTCTGTGCTGTGGTTTACCTGGAAGCCAGACTGAAATGTCTCATTAAATGTATTGGCATTGAGATAGTTATTGAGCTGCATGGATACTATTATTATTATTATTATTATTATTTTTCCGTGAAATGGTAGGTTAGAGATTGGTCTGTAGTTCCCATTCAGTCGGTCACTCTCGACACCATGTTGGAGTACCGACGAATAGGAATCTCGCTCGGGAGAGCCAATCTACTTCGAGTGAAACTAAACGAGCCAATGCACATTGGCATGCAATGATTGCACCAGGTGCTCATGCCACGAACCGCGGGTATAAATGAGATATCAAATCAACCTTTTGCTTCGGAGCCGAGTGGTATCTGGTTATGCTAGACATCACTCACCTACTTCTCGGTCCTGACTGGAAGCCTGCCCTTTTGGAAGCGCTCTTCAGTCGGTGTTGGTGTGACAGCACAGCAGCTGGTCGTGTGGTCTTACGATCATCTCTTTTTGCTCGTGAGAGCAAACACAAGGGCTGTTCTCACAGCTGGTTTTGTGCGCCTGGTGGAGAGCGCTAAAAAGCCGTTCTTACGGCTGGTAGAGAGGGTCCGGTGAGAGAGAGCGCGCACGTCAGGCTGCACTATTTCCCTGACTGTGTCGCCGCGGCCCCTCCCCCTGCGTGCTTCAGCACCAAGGAGAGCGATCCTCTAAAAGAGCAACACAGAAAGAGCTTGCGTCTTTTTCAAGATGACATTCTTTCTGTGCGTTTCTGGGTGTGGTGGTTACATGTCACCGAGGGATGGTCACCAGCGCTGTATCTCGTGTTTGGGCGTTCAGCACGCTGAGGCAGCGCTGGTGGATGACTCATGTTCTCACTGCGGGAACATGACCATCTCAGAGTTGAGGTCTAGACTCCATCTCGCAAGGGGTGGAGTCCCCGTGCCTCTGCCTCAATCTAACCCCTCACAAAGGGTTGCTTCAGGCAGTAGCACGGGTGATTTGAGGGTGACGGTTAGCGCGCTTCCCCCAGGGAACCAACCCCCGGGGGAACCCTCACTCCTCGCGCACTCTGCAGCCAGTAGAGCTTCCGTTGGAACGTGTTGGGCCGTCCACGAGATGTGCACCAACCGTATCCTTCGGGGCTCCCCCCGGTGATCAAATGTCCATCGCTGCATCGGAGGGAGGGTCAGAATTCTCCGGAGATGACGTGTCGGCGCAGGGGGCACCTTCGGGAAGATTCGCGGTGTCCGATACCGATCCGGAAATGATGGTCATGCTTTCCCGGGGCGCTGAGAGAGTTGGGCTTGTGTGGAACCCTCCACCGTGTCCCGAACCCTCAAGGCTGGATGATTGGTATCTCGGGGTGGCCCGTCCTTTCTTCCCCGAGGTGCACGAGGAGCTCACTAGGTCATGGACGACACCTTTTACTGCCCGAAACCCGCCTAGTGGCTCCTCCTCCTTCACCACCCTTGATGGCGGAACTGCAGAGGGATACACGCAGGTTCCTCCCGTGGAACGGGCCGTTGCTATACAACTGTGCCCTAACTCCACTTCAAGGGGGAACCCGTGTCTCCCCTCCCGGGCCGGTGGGTACTCTACCGATCTGATCGGGAAGGCCTACCAGGCTTGTGGAGAGGCAGGCTCCGCCTTACACGCTATGGCGTTGTTGCAGGTCCATCAGGCCCAGGCACTGAAGACCTTGCACGAGGGTGGTCACGATCCCGCAGTTCTCCAAGAACTGAGAACCACAACGGACCTCGCGTTCAGTGCGACGAAGGTTACGGCGCGGGCAGTGGGTCGTGCAATGTCCACTATGGTGGTCCAGGAGCGCCATCTCTGGCTGTGTCTGGCTGACATGCGGGAAACCGACAAGATCAGGTTCCTTAATTCCCCTGTGTCCCAGACCGGCCTCTTCGGCGACGCGGTGCAGAACTTCGCCCAACAGTTCACGGCCGCACAGAAGCAGACTGAAGCGATCAGTCACATCTTACCTCGGCGGTCAGCTGCTGTCTCCACCCCGCCGTCGGCAGCGCCTCAGCCTGCTCGTCGCCGAGGGCGGCTGCCTGCATCTGCCTCTGCTCCCGCATCGCAGCAGCAGCCTCCACCCAAGCGACGTCGTGGAGCCGGACGCAAGCAGGCCGCCCCGCCCATCCAGGCCCCTGCCAAGAGAGGGGTGGCAAGAGTAAGGGCAAGCAGCCCTGAGACGGGCGACCCGGAGATGGGGAGGATTGCTCTTCAGGAGACGGTGACCGCACCGCTCCATCCCCCGGAGGAGGGCCGGGTGGAGAATCTTATGTTCCGTTTTTCTGTTCCGCCGCTGGACCCAGTACCAGCGGTACCCACATTTTCAATTAGAGCAATTTCCTCTGGGTCCCAAGGGGGCGCAGAGAGTGATGGCTGGTCAAACGCCGGACCAGCAGTGGACGTCCATCTCGCAAGTGGTAAGTGGTAAGTGTTGCACAGCACACTCTCACCCCGCTGTGGGCCGCCTCCATGAGACCGCCGCCCTGGCCTGGTACCTGCATTCCACCTCGCTGCCCCATGGTGGGTAAGCCAGTGGTCCCTATGATCCCGCTTGCACGGTCTCTGCGAGCCTGGCTAGAGCTCCGCAGTCCGTCTCGTTGGCTCATTCGGACCATCAGGCTCGGCTATGCGATTCAGTTCACCCGGCGCCCCCCCAGGTTCAACGGCGTCCGCTTCACTTCGGTGAAAGCTGCAGATGCCCATGTCCTGCCTGCGGAGATATCAGTCCTAGATAGAGCCGGTCCCTCCAGCCGATATGAAGACCGGCTTCTACAGTCCGTACTTCATAGTACCCAAGAAAACCGGTGGGTTACGACCTATCTTGGACCTGCGAGTCCTGAATCGAAGCCTCCACAAGCTACCGTTCAAGATGCTCACACAGAAACGCATTTTCGAGTGCATCCGTCCCCAAGATTGGTTTGCAGCGATCGACCTGAAGGACACGTACTTTCATGTATCGATTCTTCCTCGACACAGGCCGTTCCTGCGCTTTGCGTTCGAGGGTCGAGCATATCAGTACAAAGTCCTGCCCTTCGGGCTGGCCCTGTCGTGTCTTCACGAAGGTCACGGAGGGGGCCCTTGTGCCCAGGAGAGAACAGGGCATTCGCATCCTCAACTATCTCGACAACTGGCTCATTCTAACACAGTCCAGGGATCAGTTGTGCGAACACAGGGACCTGGTGCTCAGACACCTCAGCCAGTTGGGTCTTCGGGTCAACTGGGAGAAGAGCAAACTCGCCACCGTGCAGAGGATCTCTTTTCTCGGTATGGAGTTGGATTCGGTCGAACGGACTGCGCGCCTCACAGAGGAGCACGTCCAGTCGATGCTGAACTGCCTGAACACGTTTCAGGGCAGGATGGCAGTTCCACTGAAACATTTTCAGAGGCTTCTGGGGCATATGGCAGCCGCTGCGGCATAACTCCGCTCGGCCTGCTTCATATGAGACCACTTCAGCATTGGCTACACGGCCGAGTCCTGAGATGGGTGTGGCAATGCGGCACTCACCGGGTGAGCATCACACCGGCCTGCCGCCAATCCTTCAGCCCATGGTCAGACCCCTCGTTCCTTCGGGCCGGAGTGCCCCTGGAACAGGTGTCCAGGCATGCTGTGGTTTTCACAGATGCCTCTGCCATGGGCTCGGGAGCCACGTACAACGGGCATGCAGTGTCAGGGGTTTGGACGGGCCCGCACCTGCATTGGCACATCAACTGCCTTGAGTTGCTAGCAGTGCATCTTGCTCTGAGCCGCCTCAAAGCACGGTTACGGGGCAAAGATGTTCTGGTCCGCACGGACAACACTGCGACCGTTGCGTATATCAACCGACAAGGTGGTCTGCGCTCCCGCCACATGTCGCAACTCACCCGCCATCTCCTCCTCTGGAATCAGAAGTGTCTGAGGTCGCTTTTCTGGCCATTCATGTCCCTGGTGTGCGCAACCGTGTGGCCGACGAGCTTTCACAAGCTGTGCTCCCAGGGGAGTGGCGACTCCTCCCCCAGGTGGTCCAGCTGATTTGGAGACAGTTCGGGATGGCACAGGTCGACCTGTTCGCCTCTCCAGAGACGTCCCATTGCCAGTGGTTCTATTCGCTGACCGAGGGCACACTCGGCACGGATGCTCTGGCGCACAGCTGGCCCCAGGGGCTGTGCAAATATGCGTTCCCCCCAGTGAGCCTACTCGCACAGACACTGTGCAAGGTCAGGGAGGACGAGGAGCAGGTCCTTCTAGTGGTGCCGTACTGGCCCACCCGGACCTGGTTCCCAGAACTTATGCTCCTCGCGACGGCCCCTCCTTGGCGGATTCCTCTGAGGAAGGATCATCTAACTCAGAGACGGGACACCCTCTGGAACCCGCATCCAGACCTGTGGAAGCTTCATGTATGGCCCCTGGACAGGACGCAGAGGTTCTAGGTGACTTACCCCAAGGGGTAGTTAACACCATCACTTCGGCACGAGCACCGTCTACAAGACAGGCCTACGCCCTGAAGTGGAACCTGTTCGTTGAGTGGTGTTCTTCTCGCCGAGAAGACCCCCGAAGATACTCGATCGATCGCGTCTGTGCTTTCCTTCCTGCAGCAAGGGTTGGAGCGTAGGCTGTCCCCCTCCACCCTCAAAGTCTATGTTGCTGCGATATCCGCCTATCATGACCACGTAGATGGTAAGACAGTCGGTAAGCACGACCTGGTCATCAGGTTCCTTAGGGGGGCGAGACGGTTAAATCCTCCTCGTTCCCCCTCCATACCCTCTTGGGATCTTGCTCTGGTGCTTCGAGCACTTCAGAATGCCCCATTTGAGCCTTTGCAGTCAGCAGAGCTAAAACTTCTCTCTATGAAGACTTTGCTGTTGGCTGCATTGGCCTCCATCAAGAGGGTAGGGGACCTGCAGGCATTTTCGGTCGACGATTCATGCCTAGAGTTTGGGCCGGGCGACGCCCACGTGGTACTAAGACCCCGGCCTGGCTATGTGCCCCAGGTTCCTACCACTCCCTTCACGGACCAGATGGTGAACCTGCAAGCGCTGCCCCTGGAGGAGGCAGACCCAGCCCTAGCTTTGCTCTGTCCCGTCCGCACCCTGCGGATCTACGTGGATAGAACTCAAAGCTTTAGGACCTCAGATCAGCTCTTTGTCTGTCACGGAGGCCAGCAGAAGGGAAAGGCTGTCTCCAAGCAGAGGATGGCCCACTGGATAGTGGATGCCATCACCATGGCTTACCAAGCACAAGGTGTGCCCTGTCCACTCAGGGTGCGAGCACACTCTACTAGAAATGTTGCATCCTCCTGGGCGCTGGCACGTGGCGCCTCGCTGTCAGACATCTGTAGAGCTGCGGGCTGGGCGACACCTAACACGTTCGCTAGATTCTATAGCCTACGTGTAGAGCCGGTTTCCTCCTGTGTTCTCACCTCAAATGGGTAGAAACACTGAGGGGCCCGGCTCTTGTCGGCTTGCTGCGCTACGGCGTTATTTTCCTCCATCACCCTCGGTGCCGGATGTGGCGGAGCATCTCGCATCAGGCCCCTTGCCGCTGAATCCTTGAGAACCGGTATTGGGCTTGGGTTACATGAGTGACCCTGCGGGGATCCCATATATCTGTCCACGGTCACTCCTACGGGAAGCTTGTGTCTTTCCCTTGGGAGAGCCTTCCCATCAATGGGATTGAGCCCCCTCTCTCTGTCGCGGGCTACGGCTCAGCCTGTACTCCTACATAACTCCTTCGGGGTACGATGTTGGCTCCGCAGCGTTTCCCTTCAGTAGGGCACGCTTTCCCAGTGTTATCCAATAATCACTGAGCGGGTCATGCGGAACAGCAGTGATGGTCTTCCCGGTGTGAGCCCCATCCCAGGGCACTGGAGGGGGGCAGAGGCCATGGCGCTTTGGTAGGGATTCCTATTCGTCTGTACTCCGACGTGGCATCGAGAGTGACTGACTGAATGGGAACGTCTCGGTTACGTATGTAACCCTGGAGACGCCACGTCCTGTCGCCATGTCCTCTGTACCCTGCTGGGGTGCCGGCTACCTACTCGGCTCCTCAGCAAAAGGCTGATTTGATGCAAGCACCTGTGTCTCATTTATACCCGTGGTGCGTGGCATGAGCACCTGGTGCAATCATTGCATACCAATGTGCATTGGCTCGTTTAGTTTCACTCCTATTCGTCGGTACTCCGATGTGGCGTCTCCGTTCCCTCCTTCAGGGAACGAGGGTTACATACGTAACCGAGACGTTACTGAGCACAGAAAAATCAAGATTACTTTTGCTTCAGCAGGGGTGTAACAATTTGTGGATGTCTGATAATAAGCAGTTCATAAATGTTTTGAGAAATTTAGTGGGTAATGGGTCTAGAGAGCAGCTAGAGGAATCCATATGTAATATGACCTGTGTACTGGGGCTGACAGCTGAGAAGGAGGATAAATTACATTGCAAAGGACTTAACCAGGAAGTTGGAGTCCTTACAAGTAGGGCAAGTGCTGGCAATATTTTGTTTTATGGCAGTATTTTTTTCATAAAAAAATAAATTAAAAAAACCCTGCAAACTCATTGCACTTTGCACTTGTGAGATGTTCGATGATATTTGAGGGGTTAAGTAGCCTATCGATAGTGGAGAATAAGAATTTAGGTTTGTCTTTTTTGCGGTCAATTAAACTTTAAAAATAAGCTTTCCTTGCAGACCTTATTGCATTATTTAACATTTTCTGATGAGTCCCATAGATATGATGATGAACTGTAAGCTTTGTGCACTTCTATTACCTTTCTGCTCTCCAGGAGTCTCTTCTTAATTTTACGATAAATGCAGTTCTTTCTCCATGGGGAAATTGTCCCAGAGACAGTCTTTGTTTTTAAAGGAGCAACAAAGTGAATTGCATACATTCAGAGAGCCTGAGAGGAGGGAGTGATGACATAAGCTCCTTGACAGTTGCGGCAGAATCAACAGCGAAATTATTGACAGTTATCTTATCACTCACAGTTTTGATACATTCTGAAATGTAAAAAAAGATATACACAATAGTGGTCAGATATGGCAAAATCTGCAATCTGTGGGCAGCTGACGGCTAAGCCACATGAGATCACCAGATCGAGTGTGTGACCATGTTTATGTGTGGGGCCAGTTACATGCTGCGTAAGTCCAAATGAGTTGAGCAACTCTGTAATATTAACAGTTGATGGATCAGAAAATACATCCATATGGACATTAAAATCACCAGTGATTAAGACATATTTAAAGCCAGTCAAAATCCTAGAGAGCAGTTCTCCAAGATTGTCAAGAAATCCTTTGTTAAGTCTAGGAGGATGATAGCGAACTAATAAAATATCAGACTGTTCACTCTTCAGATGTACTGCAAGGTATCCAAATGTTTCAAATATTCCCCAGGGAAATATGTTGACAGCACAAAGTATCGCGAAACAGGCAGGCAACTCCACCTCCCTTCTTATAAAGTCTGAAGACACTGAAATATCTAAAACCTGGTATGATTACTATTAAGCAATGCTTCTGTCAAGAAGATGATCTCAAGATTATGGTTTTCAACAAATTGGTTAATTACAAAATACTTATTTTTTAATTACCTTTCATGTAGAATAGCAGATTTAAGAGATTTTTTTGTACGATTCACCCAGATTAGATTACTTGTGTTTAATAACCTCTTTGGTTTTTTATGACCATGTCACCAAGTATTGCAAATGACAGGGATATTCTGAAAAATAGCATGGCAGCATTCATGTGTCTGCATTATGCATCATGACTGTCATGGCATTAGCTAAAACTAAAAAATATGGCTATATGAGTGTCCTTCAATAGGCTTCAACTATAGTATAACAAAAATAAGGTAAAAGTAAACAAACTTTCAATAAAAGGGCCAACATACAGTATTAAGAATACTTTAAGATGTGTCATAATTAAGCAATTAAGTTGGCCAATACTCAGTCTCTAGAGTATTGACTGAGAGTCTTGTCTATTATAAACCCATCCAACATATCTACACTGGCCACAATTTATTTTTATTTTTTTGACATGATACTATGTTGGACACATCAACATTTTAAACTGGTAAATTTGTCTTTCTGAATGGATGCATGATGATGCTGTCCTGAAGCGTCAATTGCTGAGAATTTTGGCTTGCACTTCTGTAACCTAAGCTGAATGTCTTTTCCCATATAATGCTTCAACTATGGTCCCACACTGGCTAAACACACTCTAGCTGCATCTCAATTCAGATCTGCAAAGGCCACACCTTCAGAGTCCATGAAGGTTGAACCGAGCAGTGTTAAATGGTACGGTCTATCCTACAGAGGATTGTTCTTGTTGCCTAGCAATTGTGACAAAATTGCATACAATAAAAAACATCTGGGTAAAATATGTAAATTTTAACAGCATTTAAAAAAAAACTAAAAACATTTGTATCGTAAGATATTCATGTAAATTGAAACCCAATACTTATATTTAAAAGTGTAATCTGGCATTTTCTCGTAAAAATTTCCTGATTTGCAGAACAAGATTCCGCAATGAATCTTGGGTACCTCAAATGAATCTTGGGATAGGCTAGGTGGCAAAGGATCCGCTTGTTCTATTATTCGCGGCTCAGGGAAAGAAGGATGAATTTGTAGGCCACATTCAAACAAGGCTTCAAACCAGGACAGCCTTTGTGCCTGCCTTCGAAGGATGCAGCCTCTGACTTGGGACACAGTTTCTGGCTCAGACTGTGTACTAGCTATGCCCCAAACTCTCGCTATTCACCTTATTTTTTGTGGAAGTAAGCTGTTTTCTGTGAATGTGCGAGACTTCCAACTCATTAGCTATTATAGGGAAATAACAAGAAGAACAACACAGTGCAGTAAATGGTAAAACTATTTGTGCTACAAATGAGTGTGTTCATAAGACAATACATAAAAATAATATGGTAAGAAATACCAGTTTACAATATAAAGCAGCATAACAAGTGGTTTTGTACAGCTAAAAATAACTGGAAGCAGATGACACTGGAAGCCAGACATTCAATTGACAAATGGCTGAGCCTGCTCTTAAATTAAAAATAAACTGGATTGGTTGAGTTGAAAAGAGATTGACTGATCTGAGCGGACCGCTCTCAATGTGTTGATGGTGTCTAGGAGGCTAAATGTTTACACTTTTGGGAGAGATACACCCATAAATGTCATCCTAATAGTAGTCAATGAACAATAAACTGGGTTGAGAATGTATTTTAGCATAAAAAATCTTACAAACTTCACCATCAGTCCTCTTGTGGCAGATAGACAGCAATATATCATGATGATGCTGCACATGTCCTGACTCACTATTTAGTTCAGAGAAACTCTCTTGAGCTAGAAGATCATGTTCATGGAAAATATTCCCCCACAGCCTTTCTTTTAACAGTGTCTTAGTGATATAATGGCCATTGTCCCATTCATTTTGACTGCTGGCAGAGACACATTGTCATTTAGAGGGCTAAATTAACACCTGGGGCATCAGCAGATTTCCAAATGACTAGAGATGGTTAGACAGCTTGAGTCTAGCATTATATCAGATTGAAACGGTCCATAGGGGATAAAATGGACACATCCCAAACCACAAATACTCAAGATTCAGATTGTTACAGTAAAACTTAAATGTTGCAAAATATTTCTCCGACGTTCAGTAAGAGCTTAAGTGGGAAAAGTTTAATTTTATTAAAGCTCTTGCTCGTGAAGTGATGTATTAGGTCTCAGCTGTACTTAATACAAATATTATGTTCCATCTTTTAATTGACTTAATTCACATTATTATGTTTTGATCAAACTTCAAGTTATATGATCAAGGATGATACTGTTGTGTACCTTTTGCTGTGTGATTGTGTCTGAACCACGTGTAACCACTCATTGGTGGAACATCATCCCGTGAAGCATGATGTTGTTACCAGGAAGCTTTAACCCTTAAATGCATATATCAGGTCTTTAGTGACCCAGAACCTCATTGACTACCCTTCTTCTCATTCCTTGTTTAAAGTTAGACATCAACATTCTTAGTATTCCTCAATCAATTCATTATAAACAATATAACAAGACATTTTTTTTTAAAGAATGCCTGTTTTTTCCATTATAGGGTCGCTAACGACCCGAGGTGTGCAACAGAGTAAATATGTTCCCATTTAGTCGGTTCACTCGGTACTATACATGACTATGGGATATGCGCTCTTGCACCATCTGCTGAAGACACCTTTATTCACGCCTGAAAAGGCAGGGCCACATGCCCAAAGCATAAAATTGCAGTCGCATTCGTCATTCCCTTTGTTCTTCAGCTCTTCACCGTGCTGCTAGAACGCCATCATGCCACAGTTTTCACAAGAAGTTAGCCCACGGTGGTGAATCTTGTTTTTAAGCAAAAGTTTAGCGTTGCTAACAAAAGCTAAACATTTTCTCAAAAATGTCAGAACACAGCAAAGGTTCTCGCCCCTATCCAATGGCATGTGGGTATACACTCACCTAAAGGATTATTAGGAACACCATACTAATACTGTGTTTGACCCCCTTTCGCCTTCAGAACTGCCTTAATTCTACGTGGCATTGATTCAACAAGGTGCTGAAAGCATTCTTTAGAAATGTTGGCCCATATTGATAGGATAGCATCTTGCAGTTGATGGAGATTTGTGGGATGCACATCCAGGGCACGAAGCTCCACACCCGTTCCACCACATCACAAAGATGCTCTATTGGGTTGAGATCTGGTGACTGTGGGGGCCATTTTAGCACAGTGAACTCATTGTCATGTTCAAGAAACCAATTTGAAATGATTCAAGCTTTGTGACATGGTGCATTATCCTGCTGGAAGTAGGCATCAGAGGATGGGTACATGGTGGTCATAAAGGGATGGACATGGTCAGAAACAATGTTCAGGTAGGCCGTGGCATTTAAACGATGCCCAATTGGCACTAAGGGGCCTAAAGTGTGCCAAGAAAACATCCCCCACACCATTACACCAACACCACCAGCCTGCACAGTGTTAACAAGGCATGATGGATCCATGTTCTCATTCTGTTTACGCCAAATTCTGACTCTACCATCTGAATGTCTCAACAGAAATCGAGACTCATCAGACCAGGCAACATTTTTCGATTTTGTCTTCAACTGTCCAAATTTTGGTGAGCTCGTGCAAATTGTAGCCTCTTTTTCCTATTTGTAGTGGAGATGAGTGGTACCCGGTGGTGTCTTCTGCTGTTGTAGCCCATCCGCCTCAAGGTTGTGCGTGTTGTGGCTTCACAAATGCTTTGCTGCATACCTCGGTTGTAACAAGTGGTTATTTCAGTCAAAGTTGTGAGGAGCTCATGGGGGAAGTTTGATCCCCGGCCAACTATATACTGCATGCAACGCATTGCTCTGTAGTGTCTTTGGGTCATGCAATGGCCTGTACAGTAGTTGCTCAGCTCCATCTATGGTTGATGCTGGCAAACTTGCCTGAAAGAGATCTGAATGCTTTCCTCAGTGCACCGATCTCACCAACCGGCCTTTTTGAAGAAAGTCTTTACGCGTTTCAGGCTTGATTTGAGAACTCCAAAGGTTCAATGCCTAGGAAATTCAGCAGACTGACACAGTCAGCGGCACAGCCTGGTTTTAGATCGTCTTTTCCACCACCACCAGCCAAGAGGCTGGCTGCAGTAACAGTGCCGAGACCTAGTGCTTGGGAGGCTGGGCGGAAACACACATTCATTGCGGAAAAGAAGGGTCCGGCACTGGCGAAAGGGAAATATTTTTATGCAGGAAAGAAGGGCGGTTGTATCCCTAACTCGCAGACGAGGAAGGAACGTCTGTCCAAGGGCAGCTGCTTTCTTCTCTAAGTGTAAAAGAAACCCTGCAAGAGAGCGGGTTCAGCTTTAAGTTCGTTATCAATAAAGACACATTGTTTTCAGCATAAAATGCCTCATGTGTTGATTTGTCAGGACAATCATACAATGCCTCGAGTGTTGATTTGTCAGAACAGTCAGAATGCTTTGGAACCACTAATCGCACAATCAAAAAGGGAAAAGATACTCGCTGTCAGCCTTGAGCAATACCGTAGGTTCTCTTCGCACGGTTTAGTAGGGCTATCGGCACATTGGCGGAGTAATTACGACTTTAATGTCGGAAGAGGCTTCTCCGGTGTTGAGAGAAGAAATTTGGGTTGTCCTCAGCAAAGGGGCAATTCAAGTGGTTCACACATGGGAGAATGGGGGAAGGGAAAAAGAAAAGTGGGGGTTTGCGCCCTATCCTAGATTTACAGCAGTTGAACAAGCACCTCAGACATTACAAGTTCAAAATGCTCTGCAACCCCGAGAATAGTTTACATACTTTCATATCACAATACACCCAGAACACAGGAAATTCCTGAGGTTCTCCTTTGAGGGGACTACATACGAATTTTAGGTCCTGCTGTTCGGGCTCTCTGGTGCTGTGTCAGCGGATTTCATATCTCGGTTTAGAGATAAATTCAGTACAGAACACAACTATGCTGTCAGTACGAAGGGTCGAAAATTTTCACCGCTACCAGAATCTTTTTTGGTGGGGCATGCGTGTGTGTTTGCGTACAGTGTTGAGACTGCTGGGGCTCATGGCCTCAATGATAGTATGCTGCGTGGCATTTAAACAGGCAAGAGATGATAACGCCGCCGTGCGTTCGAGCTCCCCGGGTCTTTTGACCAAGGGGATTGCCCTAGGGCGAGCTACGTCAGTAGTGGTGATGACAGATGCATCGCTGCGTGGATGGGGAGCTCTGTGCCAGGGGAGCTCAGTAAGGGGAGAATGGTCAACAGCGCTGAAAGAGCGTCGTATAAATTACTTGGAGTTGCAGGTGGTTCTTCTGGCACTAAAACATTTTGCTCAGCACTTGCAGGGCAAACGTGTTAGTCAGAACGGACCACACAACAGTATTGATATATATAAACAGACAGGGAGGTACTCGCTCTCTTCCTCTGTTGGAACTGACACAGACGCTCCTGATATGGGTCAGCAAGCATTTAGCTTCACTCCGGGCAGTGCATGTCCCGGGCTGTCTGAATATTGGAGCAGACCTGCTATCCAGAGGTATGTATAGTGAAATAGTGATTTGGGTTTGGTTCAGTTCAGCAGAGGTAGATCTTTTTGCATCTGCGGAGAACATGCACTGCCCGTTGTTTTTTTCATTAACAGACAACATGTATGGCCCAAAACTCTGCTGTACGCATTTCCCCCAGTGGAACTGATACAGCCCACTCTAGGCAGAGTGTGTCAGGAGGGTCTGGCACTGATTTTAGTGGCCCCTTGCTGGCCGGCAAAGACATGGTATACAATTATCATGTCACTGCTGTTAGGGACACCGTGGTGTCTTCCCTATGCAGGGAAACCCTCTGCCAGAAATGTGGTCTCCATGGGCCTAACCGCTGAGAGGGAGAATCGAATGGTAGCAGGGCTCCCAAGCAATGTTGTGGCCACAATACAGAGCGCTAGGGCACTGTCGACAAGGGGGCTTTATGCTTTGAAGTGCCGCATATTTGAACAGTGGTGCAGGCGAAGGTATTTATAACCATACCAGCCCATTACGAAGTGGATGGTGCCATCATGGGACCTGACGATGGTTTTGGAGGTTTTGAGTGAACCTCCATTTGAGCTCTTGGAATCTCTGGATCTAAGGATGCTGTCTTACAAAACAGCCCTATTGCTTGCACTGGTGTCAGCAAAGCACGTTGGTGATCTCAATACGCTGTCAGTACATCCCTCGTGCATCCAGGTTGTGCTGGATGGGTCAAGAGTGGTGTCCGTCCGAATGCGGCGTATACACCACAAGTCATGTCAGGGGCGTATATTGCACTCTCGTCTGAGCTTCCTGCTCTGACTCGGAGGAAGAAAGGAGATTCCATGCGTGTGCTCTGTGCGAGTTTTACGCAGGTACATCGAGCAGACTCGGCTGTGCATAGTTACCACAGGCAGAAAACAAAATTAGGATAGGAAGTATTGTAAGGCTGGAAAAGCAAATACCAAGCTGTCTGATTGAGGAGCGATTACTTCCCTAGAAGACAAAGGACACTTTCTGGAAATTAACATCTGAACTGTCTCTTACGCACCATTCAAGACGCAAGTCTCACCTCAGTATCATCCTAATCTACATCTTTCTCTGTTGACCCCCTCTCCCCCAACTCCTACTCTCTCTCATGCTGAGATCACCTAAAATTCACACAAAATCTATATAGTTTAATGAGAACAAGCACTATACAGTATTATTCATCTTTGATATCATCTGAAATGTCTCAGTGCGACTGGTACAAAGATATCATCCCCACAGAAGTAAACAAAAAGATAATAGGTTTTAAGAGTTTAGAGATATTTTGCCTATTATGGTGGGTGTGTCTTCGGCCATTTGGTCTATCGTCAATACAGGTCTATGGGACAGTGATTAATGTAAATTCCCATTGTTAACACGTTTCCATTTGAAATAGGTTTCTGTCTTGGTTTGGGTATTTAAGGAAATGTTGCAAGAGGGTCAGGGAACGATACTGTAACCAGATCAGCCCATAATGCTATGCATTATGTATCATATTTTCTAGAAGTCAGGTATCCATATTTTATTCTTTACTTCAGAGTATTTGATGTTATGTGTGGATTATCTTTGAATTGATTATGTAATTGGCATTATACATTTACCTGACTGTTAATAAACTGTTACATTTGGATTTATTCTGACTTACTCTGGAATTATTAACTATATGAACAGGTATAATTTCAACAAAGGGTTAAACAGAATAATTAAATGTGTAGTTAAACTATTAAATATAAATGACCAAATAACCAATTTGCATTCTAATCATAAATTCAAGATCATGTTAAAATGGAGTCAGATAAAATGAATTCAAATTAAATCCCTTTGTCCAGCTGAAAAGACAGAGCATGCAATAGACCTTCACCCGAAAAATGTAAGCGGTTAAGCGGGCCTTACAATATCATCAGCACAACTTCAAATTGCTCAAAGATTTACTGCAGAGCAAGTACTTTACTCAAACAAATATTAGTGTCACTGTCACTTGATGGTGTTAAACATGGTGAAGAAGCTGTCAGCGATCAAAATATTGATTTTGAAGATGTTGAAAATGATACTTTTGAGAATATGTTTGAGTTTGCGAATATGGTGGTCAGCCTATGGCAGTTGCTGGGTAATATGGCATGCTCTATAGTCTTTTGCCCTTCATCTTTCCAGATGTCATGTCAACAGAGACTTATGTTCACATAGTTTCCAAGAGGTGTAAATCTGATAAGTTGCTGGAATGCTTCGGTTTGCTCAGGTTGGGGTTACCCCGCATCTAAACCAAGGATCAGCACATAGATAGTTGAGGCAATTTATTTGGCTTATGAGGTGCATGGTCTTCTTTTGCCTCTGGCCATTAGAGCACATTCAATTAGGATTATGACAGCCTCTAAGGCATTGTTATGAGGGTTTCCCTTCAATAAGTGTGTGATATAGCAGACTGGGTCTCTCTGTACACATTTATATGATTTTATAGCCTGGACTCCATACTGGGTTCTCAAGTGCTTATGTTCTAAGCTTGTGATCGTCATGATTTACACTACGACAGGCACTTGTCAGTATGGTGCAGAGATGCTCACAAGTCTCTGAGCTAGAGTCCAAGTCAAGTCTCAAGTCACTGGGCTCGAGTCCAAGTCAAGTCTCAAGTCTCTGGGCTCGAGTCCAAGTCAAGTCTCAAGTCTCTGGGCTCGAGTCCAAGTCAAGTCTCAAGTCTCTTTATTATAATAAGTCTCTGGTTATAATAAGTGTTGCATCACATACGACGACCCATCCAGGCTGTGTAGAACACTGCAAAGCTATATATAAGGAATTCAAAGCATGTAATAAGTTATTTTGACACCTTTCTCTATTAACATACCATATCAGCTCATTAAACCTGCAGATGTCGATCAATGAATATGAAAAGACAACAAGTAAGATGCTTATTTCATAGCTAACAATTGTATGTGCAACAAAACACATCTGAAACCACAAAGTTCTGGTACTCAGGGTATCACAAAAACATTGCAAAATTTATAAGCAATAACACTTTTTTTCCACTTAAAGAGAGCAAACACACAGAAACACTCTCTCACAGTCACACACACGCACTCAAGTGCACACACACTACCCACACGTGGTTTACGGGGACTCTCCATAGGTGTAATGGTTTTACTAATGTACAAATGGTATAATCTATCCACCTACACTAACCCTACCCCTAAACCTACCAATCGCAGAAAACTTTTGGCCTTTTTTGAATTTCAAAAAGCACAATTTAGTATGTTTTTTTAAGCAGTTTGGATTATCAACCATGATTAGGTTTTATTTCAATACCCATGTTGAAATATAATCTTAGTGACTGTCCTTTTCATGACAGATTTATCTAAATATAACATTAAATAATCAAGACATCACTAACAGGTTAAGTAGAATTTATTTATATATATAGTGCATATATAGTGCATATATTTAGTGAAAGAGTTTATTTCTCTAGTGAATTAACAGCTGTGGACACTGAATGACTTCTGACTCTGAGGTAAATGATGCACGTGACATTGTTTACATTATCTTTGCGCGATTGAAACACTGATTGAGCGATTACACGACATATAATACGTTTCAGTAAGTGTTATTCTCAACATACCTTAAGATATTAATTCATGTTTATGCTTCTGGAAGAGATGATCGATTGCGTTCACTCGCGCACGCGCCGCGGCTGCTTGAATTGACGGGCCTATACAGTGATCAGTCGTCACATTTTAGAGCGTCAAAACGGAATTTATCGTTTGAATTTCGTGATAAAATGAACTGAATACTTTAATTCTTTATACACATTTGTGTCCTCATAAACCATATACAAGAACACACACACACTTTTAAAAACTTATGATGAGTGGCACAGCAGCGGCAGGTGCAGTCGACATGATTGTTCGTTGTCCTCTCGTGTGGCCGCGCGCAGCAGATACGTAGTACGTCACTTGTTACGTGGCAGGTTATAGGTACCGGAGGGAGGGGAATAACATCAAGCTCATCAGACGTTTCCTAAAAAATAAACATTGTTCACGAGTCCCGCAGCTCGAGTCCGAGTCGAGTCTGAAGTCTTTTGAGGACGAGTCTCAAGTCGAGTCTGAAGTCACTGTGTGTGCGACTTAAGTCACACTCGAGTCCGAGTCTCAAACTCGAGTCCCCATCTCTGGTATGGTGTAGTGGGTAATAAAGTTCCCATATCATCATCATCAGATGCAGCATAGAGTTCCCTCAAAAGGGAACATATCAGTTATGATTGTAACCTTGGTTCCCTAAGAAGGGAAAGAGACGCTTCGTCACCTTGCCATACTTTCTGCATGCCTGAGAGTGACTTACTTCAGCCAGTCAGAAGCTGATGATTTTTGGTCCAGTGATCCTTTATAGCTTCCTGGTACAACGTCATGTATCACAGGATGACGTTCCACCAATGAATGATTACGTGTGCTTCAGACACAATCACGCAGACATGTCCACCTACCGTCCTCATCAGATGCAACATCTCATTCAATTCTCAGGGAACCAGGATTGCAGTTGTAACTGAGACTTTCTAGGTAATTCACCTACAAAGCAGACAAAATAGGTCCACGTGTGCATCTGTCTGTCTTTAATACAACCCATTTTCCTTTTAATGATGGCTTCATTAACCTTTACAGGACAAAATCACATTATTTTTAAGATGATAACAGAAGAAGGAATACAGTTATTTTCTTGTGCAGAAATGTACATCTGTACAATCTCATTTCATAATGACACTACTTATGTTCAGAACATTGGATCATAAAAATGGTAACACTTTACAATAAGTTTTAATATGTTTGCATTATGTAGTTCTTGAACTAACAATGAACAATACTTTTACATCATTTATTAATTTAGTTTAACCTCTTAAACTCTAAGTATATACTTTAAATTACTTTACTTTATACTTTAACGTATAAAGTAGTGTGTAACTCAGGCCCTGTGTGCTCTAGCACCCTGCAGACAGTTTTGGCTGTTTCCACTAGATTCCAGAAAATACTGGAAAAAAAGATTTTTGTCTAGACCACGTATGCAAGATTTACTCAAATGAATCTGAATGGAGGAATATGACCTTTTTTATGTAATTTGCTCCACACAGTCCAAAGGTGAGCCTAACAAAAGCGTATAAATCCTCCTTTCCTCTGGCAGGGAATCAAAATTAGGCTCTGAATAACGCACATAATTTTGAATCTGTAAATGTTGAAAAAAGTGTGTTGTGGGAAGAGAAATCTTCTCTTTTATTTGAGAAAAAGAAGCAAAATGTTTGTTAATATATAAATCCTCTAAGGTAACAATACTACTCACATGTTGACTGTTGCATCTGAGAGAGAAGGGGGAAATGAGTGCCTTGAATCCCTTCTTAATTTGGTGCCATATTTTCAAACAGTTTGAAACAATAAAATGATCCACCTTAACAGATTCATGCAATACAGAAGCTGAAAAAAGAGGTGTTGGGAGCGAACTGTTTTTAACTGATTTTTTTCAATAGCAACCCAGGGGGGAGTGTCAGTTATTTCTAGTTATTTCTTAAAGGGGTGGTTGATTATGATTTAACTTTTTTAACTTTAGTTAGTGCGTAATGTTATGTTATGTAATGTTTTGTAATGTTAAGATGCTCAAAGTTAAAAGCAAAGGGAGATATTTTCTATTAAAGAAATCGCTTTTTAAGGACTACGACAAACGACTGGTTGGGACCACAACAAGTGTCATCATTAACCCTAAAATTGACAAAAAAACACTGCCCCCGGGAACACGCAACAAAGGCCATGTCGAGAAGAGGAAGAGTTGTTGTAGTAGAGCACATTTAGGAGTCTGCTCAAGCTGTTGCATCCATATTTTCACATTTATTGCAATACAGTAATGCACAAATGCAATAGCATGTCATACAAGTTATAACCATAATTAAACTATATGCCTTTAAACTATATAATTTTGTTAACTATAGCATGAAATATCTGATATTCCAATTGTCAAATATGAGTAAGTGGATGTGATGTGGACCTTTATAACGGTCAAGTTAGTTGAGCTATATACGTGATAGGCGCCACCCTTTTAGTTTGTGCCACAGTTCAGAGAATCAGATCTTTTGGATTTACAACATGTGAAGTGGCCAGTGAACTGGGAGAAGAATAGAGTAAACTTTAAAGTTACTTACACAATGTGTATCTGATATGAATAAAACTTGTTGTCTAATTATAATTAATGGAAAGGATTATTCCAATTGTCAAATATGAGTAAGTGGATGTGATGTGGACCTTTATAACAGTCGAGTTAGTTGAGCTATATACGTGATAGGCGCCACCCTTTTAGTTTGTGCCACAGCTCAGAGAATCAGATCTTTTGGATTTACAACACGTGAAGTGGCCAGTGAACTGGGAGAAGAATAGAGTAAACTTTAAAGTTACTTACACAATGTGTATCTGATATGAATAAAACTTGTTGTCTAATTATAATTAATGGAAAGGATTATTATTTACTGAAATCTAAAATAAATATTATATGGTTTCAAAACACTGAATAGTTGTTGTATATGACAAGCGCTCTCACATTTGAATTTAGCAGGTTGATCACGTGATGCACTGACCATTCTAATCACACAGTTGTGATCGTACATATTTGAACAGTATAGATAGATGCAGTGGAACTGGTTTTGGCTCAAGCCTTTTGTCCGTCCGGCCACTGAAAAGTTTGAATTTGAAGAACTAGACAAAGTTTTGTGACTTTAGTGCTCTGACTTTGATGATCCAAAATAGTCCTTACTCTCTCTTTGCAACAAAGTCATGGCTGGAAACCCTCTTGGCATGAAATCACACAACTGTGACTGACATCTCTGACATCTGTGTGAACCACATCTTCCATAATGTCCTTTCTTTTGAGACTGTAAGCATGATTCCAGTCATTTCCACTTCCTCATGCAGTGCAGTTCTAGGGAAGCCTCGCCACATCCCTGCAGAATGCCACTCACTATACTCACAATGCATTTATCCCTGGGGTCCCACTCAAACTTGGTTTGCAGTGGCCCTTATCAATACACTCACCTGGCAGTACAGAGGGAGTTTATGTATGTGTGTGGTGGTCTTTAGTACTATATGATGGATAGCAACTGACAACAGACATAGATACAAAATCTCAAGGGACAACATAATTATCCTCTTGAGGCGTTAGCAGTGGGAAAGTGATCTCTCAAGCCTGTGTTGTATACAATAATCTGTATATGTACAAGTGTGTGTGTGTGTGTGTGTGTGTGTGTGTGTGTGTGTGTGTGTGTGTGTGTGTGTGTGTGTGTGTGTGTGTGTGTGTGTGTGTGTGTGTGTGTGTGTGTTTTGACTGTCAACTTGCCATGACAGTTTCAATTAGGTTCTGTACATGAATATTAATGCAACATGAAGGTTGATTCCTATAAACATTAAGTTTCAAATTGTATAAATTAGCACTAATGTATTTTAAGTAAACATGGATTACCAATTACCAATATTATATTAGTAAATTAACATTCACATAAAAAAAAAAATGTCATTCACTATTAGTTTATGATGCCTGCCTAATCCATCAAATAATGTTAATGAATTGAACTTTATTGAAAATTTCAGTTAAAGCAATGAAAATTATTCTTAATTCATGCTTTGAAATAGTTACCGCCTAGGAAGTAAATAAGTAAAATTGAATTAAATAAATAAATGAAAATAAAAAGCACCATTAGTTGAGATAGGAGCTGGCTGATTAAAACCTTGGCAGCTCTGCACTCATTCTCCACTGATAGGATGAGCTTTATTGTTTAACCCTGGCACAAATGCATAGCCAGACTGTTATTATCAGCACTACTTGGGGAATGTGAGAGCCTCTACAGAAATTAAATTTCAGTGTTCAGCAGCAAGTTAATGTAGGTCATGCAAACATGTGGAGGTCAAAGCAAACATGTTAACGTATTATCTTGCGGTACCAACATTTTGGGAGGAAGTGTGAACGCATATTCATGGGTAAAATGTATAAATTTATTACAAATATTTTGCAAAGGTTTTTTTTTTCTCCATGCAATACATAATGCGTAATAATACCTTAAAGTCATGAATGGTGCAGAACCACTGCATGGATTGATAACGTCTGATTTGGTATGCATTTATGATATGCTCTGTGAAAATATTACTACATATGTAAGAAAACATTAAATAACCCCCCTCAAGTCTCATTGAATGGTTAGGTGGTGTTCAATCTCATGACTGTATGCGTGGCGAATCCTTATTAATACTTATTTCATCAAGTTTTTTAAATCGAACTCTTTGGAAGCTTATCTAAAGGTGACACTGATGGGCTCTCCGGTCTTATGGCTGTAATCTGTTTTCACAAAAGATATAATTAATTTAATTTCAGGCTGCCTCAGAAGGATCAGAATCTTCTGAAAGGTGAAGCAGACAAGCTTAAGATAAATTGACCAATTGACTGACTTCCTGATCAGATTTTGAAATGAACTTAGATAACCACACACATTCATGAATTAGATTTTAGTCTCTCTGAGTGTAGTATATTGAAGTGGCAGATTTCAACTGGTATAGTTCACCCTGAAATGAAAATAAAGTAATATTTTACTCACCCTGCTGTTGTTCCATAGCCCTATGTCCTTCAATCTTTTTCGGACCTCAAAAGCAGAAATAATTTTTTTTTTAATTCAGCCATTATAAAGCTTGGATTAGCCAGGACTTTTTTTTAATATAACTCCGATTTTAGGATGACTTGAGGGTGAGTAAATCATGGGCTAATTTTCATTTTTGGGTGAAATATCCCTTTAAAGGTCCCGTTCTTCGTGTTTTTTTGAAGCTTTGATTGTGTTTACAGTGTGCAATATAACATGTGTTCATGTTTCGCGTGTAAAATAAAACAGTATTTTTAACACATGTACTTATCTGTACACCGCTGTTTTCACTGTCCTAAAAACGACTGATGACTTCCTTTATTCTATGAAGTCCCTCCTTCAGAAATACGTAACGAGTTCTGATTGTGCCAGCGGTTCCCGTGTTGTGATTTGACCGCAGCTTAGCAAACGTGGCACGGTTCCTGTGTTGTGATTCGACAGCAGCTTAGCGCACGTGGAAAGGTCACGCCTCTTAATGGGAGATGTATGCGCTTAATGATCTCTACAGCGTCCCTGGGAAAGCCAAACAAAGGTGATTTGACTCCGGGATGAATATCACAGCGTCTCGACGACATGGCGACAAACACACTCAAACGCACCACTTCCTTTTCTCCACGCGACACGTCCTCTTCTCCACTTCTCCACGTGGGACAGCAACAAGACCACGCCCCCTTTTTTGCGTATTCTTGTGGGCGGAGGTTAGTCTGTTCTACTGTTCTACTGACGTCATTTATGTAGGAAGTACCAGGATGTAGTCCAAGCCGGCCGTTCGCTGTAGGCTTTGAAAGGGAACTTCTGTTAAATAAAATATCTCGCTTGGCATTGAACTTTGAGCTTTATAATTTTACAGGTATTATTTATGCTCTAACAGCAACATTACACACTAACTAAAGTTTGAACAATGGGATCACGAAGAACGGGACCTTTAAGTCTTCCATTGTAACCCATGGTGGTTAAGTGTTTTTCAGTCACAAGATGGCGCCAGACAGTCAATGACAGCAGAGTGACACATTACGCATATAAGTAATACCGGTCAAGATAACTCATAGTACCCAGATGAGCTGTGTGTTATTCACTTTGGCGGTTGTTATCGATTGACCAATCAGAATCAAGTTTTCCACAGAGCCGTGTAATAAGAGTTAATACTTGTATATTGCAATAAATATCTGACGGTACTTTTATTACGCCTGATTTGTGTTGTTTAGAAGTGGGTAGGTTTAAGGTAGGAGTGGGGTTAGTTGCTCCAAAATATAAAAGCAGCCTATAAATATTCATAAAATCACGTCTACTTTTAAAAATGCAAAAAATGAAATGAGTCTTGATCGCATAGGAAAAAAACCTGAAATCAAAGGAGTACCCTGCGCATTAAAAAAACAATGCAGAGGGGTTCTGGCCAAGGCCTGCGTCAATATGTGATGAGATTGGGTGAGAGAACGTATTGGTTTAGATGGAAAAAAAAAGACAGAAATTATCCAGTGTTGCATGTATGTCCACTGTGGGACATTGTAATAAACAAAATGTGCGTTTTATAGTTTATTGTCTAAACATCCACAGTGTCAAATGTGGCCATATTTGAAGAGTTTAATTCTCTTCCTGAATGTATTAATAAAAAAATTATTATTCTGAAATTGCTTTTATAAATAAATGATAAACTCTTTTAATGTATTAATTGTGCTTTATGATCATCATTTAGCTTTTAAGTAATATATTACAAATGCATTACATTGACTCATTATTATAAAGTGTTAATGATAAGAAATATGTTGAGAGAGGTGTGCGAAAGTCTCTCAGGCATTAGCATTCGTTTAATCCCAGAGGTGTAATCAATGTGGAAATACCCTCCATCAGCAGTACGACAGAATAAACTAGCGCGATAGCGTATCAAAGTGTCTTACGCCAATAGTAGGCCAAGGAGCTGGAGCTTTAATAAGGAAAATTGGGATGGGTCAATAGCAACTATTGACAAGTCTGTATAGTACCCCTAAGACCTTCACTCTCCCTCTTTCTCTCAAACTTTCTTTTATACAGAGCTTAGCAAAGAGCGGTGTGCAGTAATCAGGCTTAGATCTATGAATGCTAATGCAATGTCCTCCGGGGCAGACTCTTTTATACTGGGAATATATGAGTGCATTTTTGCTTTCCTCTCTCTCTTTAGCATGCACGCACGTGCACACACACACACACACACACACACACACACACAAACACACACACACGGGTGTTTTTGTGAAATGTGGGGACATTCCATAGGCGTAATGGTTTTTATACTGTACAAACCGTATTTTCTATCCCCCTACACTGCCCCTATCCCTAAACTTAACCCTCACAGGAGACTGTGCAGTTTACTTTCTGTGGAAAAAAACGAATTCTGTGTGAATTTGTGCATTTTGAAAAGTGAGGACATGGGGAACGTCCTCATATTTCACCCTCTTTTTGTAATACCTATGTCATACCCATGTCATTATACACATATGTGTCCTGCTATTTCACAAAAACATGCCCACACACACACACACACACACACACACACACACACACACACACACACAGTGATTCCACGATGGGGATCAATTAGAGGAAGTCTGCCCGTCTGTATGCTGTGAGCAGCACAATATGAGATCCTTGCTGCCGAAGAGTACAGGATTTCAATGACACTGTTCGTTTGGGCCACAGATACATCACTCGGCATGTGTGTGCTTTTCGCGGCACGTGTCTCTGTTTGTCTGCTTGTACTGCTGAGATTTGTTTCAGGAAAGACAGCCCATGTCCTCATCCTCATGACCCAAATAGCAATGTCTGCAAGACAGCACTTCTGTTCAAAACCTGAGCTCATCAATTCCCTTAAAGCTTATCCGTTACTCTGCTATGAAATCTCCATTTGCTGGAATTTTACTATACTGAATCTTTTCGTCATGATGACAGACTTTGAAGGTATTTTCATCAAAACTCACCCTAAGTTCTTAGACAAAGTTAATGGTTATGTCCATTCGTACTGTCTGTTTATAAACTTGGCAACCAAAAATGTTTACCACATTTTTTAATTACTCTTTTTTTCCCTGTTCTCGTTTTTGGTTAAAACAAAGAAACATTGTGCATTTCTGCTCTCTGTTGATAGTATGGAACATTTTCTCCTAAGAGACAGACTTCACAGAATCTGAGTCTCAAAGTGTTTAGCTTTGTAATTATAACCAGAACTATTTTTTTTGTGTGTGTACTTGTGGTCCATCACTAGGTCTGCCAGGCATTCCTGATTGCAGAGTGACAGTAGTAGGACATTCACCACTGATTTCATTTCACACAGTTTCCTAGCTGGCACAAGATTGTGTTGGCATGGATTTTGATTCATGAGGGGTCAAGATAGCTTGGCTATTATTGTTTTTTATTACTGTTTGATCTTGACCAAAATGCATCCATATATCACATCTGTGTCAGCCAGTCAATATTCAGTGGGACTTTTTTGTCCTTTCTTTCATTATTTGTAACAAAGCCTGTTCTCAGTCTGGCAGATACTGTTGATAAACTGCAGAAGATTTCTTGATTTATGCACAGGAGTGGTAGAGAACACTTTCTATTAACATTTTATCGAGAATAGTCTATGAATTTAGCCTTTTGGGACCCAATTCATTTTCCCCCCCTTTTATTATAATATATATATTGTATTTATTTCAGTGTATTCAAAGCAGAATATGACTTTCTTTTACAATAAAACAATATGACTTTTTTAATAATAAAACAACATTGTCCTCTGTGACAAAAAATCAGTACAAATTTTGAGGAGACCTTACATGTTGGTTTTTCACCACCATTTAAAAGTTTGGATTATGTTAGAAAAAAAAAAAAAATAATAATTTTATTCAGCAAGGACACATTACATTTATCAAAAGTGTCAGTAAAGACAATTCTACCAGAAAGACTCGGAAGAATAAATACTGTGACAATTATCCATTTATTAACAACCCAGCAAGCAATAAAGTACTTTGGCATAGGCCCCGTTCGTAGCTCGCAATCTGAGGGTCCGGACTCTGCATATCCTGCCTGAAGACGAAGGCAGAGGCACAGCCGACCCCCCCCCCCCCCCCCCCCTGTGAGGTATGGAAGGGACCATCCTGGTGGTGGTGGGGTGGATGTAGGGAAGGATTTGACTTGGAGGTGGTGGGGAGGATGGCGGTGAATTGGAGCGTCAGCATCTGTGAACTCAGACATGAGTAAGTATAGATCTTTTATACCCAAGTATTAGAATGTGTTTGGATAGATAAAAAAGTTGAAGTGACGTGACAATTAAGTCTTCCCGGTAGAACTTATGCTAAAGCTTTCATTTACATTGTCAATAAATTAGTAATCTGCTCTTTTGAACTTTTTTGATATCTTTCGGGCTCGGATACACACCAGCTATGTTTACACTGTCTGGGCGTGCAGCACGCTAAGGCGGCTCTCAAGGGAGCTGCATGTTGCGAGTGTGAGAGGCTGCCGCTCAGAGTGTTGCGCTCACGGCCGGCCGTCTGTGATGAGGCCAGCCAAGCTCGCGAGCCCCGTGGTTCTGGGCCCGCCGTTGCTGAGACAGCGCGGCGCAGCAGATCATGGGGCTCACAGATGGACCTCTCAACGGGACGCGGGACTGCTGCGGCATCTTCCCCGTCCTCGTCTGAGGGTTCAGGCGTTCTCCCGCCCCGTGTGGAAGTCTTCCTTCGGGGCGGAGGACCTGATGCGTGAGCTGTCTGATCCTGAGGAATTAGACGTGCTCAGTATCGAGGCAGTTGAAGTTATAACAAAAGCTTGCCACTTCATAATGCAAGATTCAATCTTGTGTTGCAGAGGCAGCGCGTAGGTTACGGGTCTGCAATTAAAGTGACACACGCGATCGGTGACAATGCATGTGATACTGTTGGGTGCGAGGCATGCAGTCAGCTCCTGAGGGTGCTGGCTGTTTTCATTGAGAAACATCTCGGGTGTTTCAGCCTCGCACACATTGACTTTCTTCTTGAGGGATGAAAGCCAATTGTATCATAACGGCTCGAATTGCGCGTTGCCGAGGCAATGTGTGATTACGGGACCGTATAAATGCTTATATTAATACAGTATTGTCTGGTGATTTTGGCTGCATTTAATTCTGAGGAATTAAAATGGAATATTATCTGACTTTGAGGAGTTAGATATTTTATTCAGCCTATCATTCAGACCAGGTTGCACGGGGTGGGTGATTATGGTGGCATTTCATTCTGAGGAATTAAGTGTCATATTATCTGACTTTGATAAGTTAGATATCTTAATCAGTCTGTCATCCAAGCATGTTTTACTTGCATGTTTACTTTACTTTTATGTCTGAATATTCATCTAAGATGGGAGCATAACATGCATGGGCAGTTCCTGAGGGGGCTGCTTTCATGCATAGTGAGGTTGCTCCTCCTCGGAGCCCTCAGGAAGTTGATGTTGTTCTCGCCGCCTTGTGGCCTGCGGGACACATCAGTTTCAAGCAATTGCTAATCGCAGTGTCCGCCCTAGTCTCGCTTCAAGAGGTTTGCGAGGCGGCCGGGTGAGCCACCCCGCACACCTTCATAAGATTTTACAGTCTGCATCTCCCGGCGACGCCTGGTGCCAGAGTGCTCACGTCCTAAGTGTGCCTGATTCCCAGCTTCACACTAGGACGGGTGTGATTTCGGTGTGGCATAGTGGGTATTTCGTTCCCAGAGTGTCGTCACTCGATGACACAGTGCGAGTTCCCTTCTCGGGGTACAGGGGTTACAGTCGTAACCCGAGACGTTTTCTTTGTTCTACTTCTGAATTTATTTCCCTCTGTTTCAGTTTTTACAGTCTGCATCTCCCGGCGACGCCTGGTGCCAGAGTGCTCACGTCCTAAGTGTGCCTGATTCCCAGCTTCACACTAGGACGGGTGTGATTTCGGTGTGGCATAGTGGGTATTTCGTTCCCAGAGTGTCGTCACTCGATGACACAGTGCGAGTTCCCTTCTCGGGGTACAGGGGTTACAGTCGTAACCCGAGACGTTTTCTTTGTTCTACTTCTGAATTTATTTCCCTCTGTTTCAGTTTTTCTTGGTCAGTTATTTTACACTTTGTGAGGTTTGCGTCTTTCTCCAAGTTATCTCCTGTATGTTAATTCAAGAGTATTTTGGATTATTATTAAAGACTGTTTACTCCTACGTCCCACTTTATATTAGGTGGCCTTAACTATATGTACTTACATAATAATAAAAAACAATGTACAATACAATGTACTTATTGTGTTCATATTGTGAAAGAAGCGTGCTGACAGTGAAAGGAGCGCATATTGAAGCCGTACGTAAGTGTTTTTTGGAATTACTCAGTTTGCTGTATTTGCTCAGCGTATTACACACTTACAAGTGGATACATTTCGATTCTGTAGTTCTTTTTGGATTTATAATTTTACTGGCTGAGATAATTGTATTTGAATTATAACACGGGCTGTTTTTGCCGGCCGTCCGCACTCAATTGTTATTGCTATTGCTGGATATTTCACTACTCGTGAGTCATAGTTTCGCTTTGGAGCTGATGAGCCATTGACAGGCTGTTCCCTTGATTGTTTGGGAGAATTACAAAAGTGTCCTCACCTGTTCTGATTGTAGTAATTAGCATCTATTTAATACGCTCGTTGACGCTGGCGCGGAAGCGTCAGCCTCATCGCGTGAAGACCGAAGAGTGTAAAGACATCGACTCTACTCTGCGCGACTCCACTCGAGCAAGGACACAGACAAGGCACTTGAGTATAGCTTTCCTTCTACTTTGCTCACTTTTGTGTTTGCTTGCTTTCATCTGTTTATTTCTCTAACCCTTATTCACTATGTGCTTCCGAATCTCTACTATTACCACATACACCCGTAAATCACGCTCAGGACATTCTAGACGCCGTAATCCTAATAATCTGCGTAGTGTACCTATTTCTTCTGCTACATTAATGTCCATTCCAATTGGTCTCTGGAATTGCCAGTCTGCTGTAAACAAAGCTGACTTTATTTCATCTCTGGCCACTCACTCACATCTCAGTCTCATGGCTCTAACTGAAACCTGGATCAAACCGGAAGACACTGCCACTCCTGCGGCTCTCTCAAATAATTACACTTTTTCACACACCTCTCGCCCGATTGGGAGGGGCGGAGGTACTGGTTTGCTCATCTCAAAGGATTGGACATTTGAGCCCATTCCTTCATCATCTGGCAACTGCTCATTTGAATCACACTCAATCACTACCACTCACCCTGCTAAAATCCATGTTGTAGTTATTTATCGCCCTCCAGGTCAACTGGGTAACTTCTTGGAGGAACTGGATATTTTGCTCTCTCACTTCCCCGAGGATGGTACTCCTCTGGTACTGCTCGGTGACTTCAACATCCACCTTGATAAGTCCCAGGCTGCTGACTTCACCACTCTTCTGGCCTCATTTGACCTTAAGCGAGTATCTACTACAGCTACTCACAAATCGGGTAACCATTTGGACCTTATCTACACACGCTACTGCTCCACAGACGTCACTTTAGTTACTCCATTGCACACCTCAGATCACTTTCTCATCACTCTTAACCTCCTATTGACTCCTGCCACAACACATACTCCTCCTCAGATCACCTTTCGCCGTAATCTACACTCGCTCTCTCCCTCTCGTCTATCCACTATGGTTTCATCCTCACTCCCTCCACCTTCTGAGTTCTCAGCTCTGGACACTAACAGTGCTACTGACACTCTTTGCTCCACTCTAACATCTTGCTTAGACAACTTCTGTCCCGTTTCATCCAAGCCAGCCCGCACCGCCCCCTCTGCCCCCTGGCTGTCTGATGTTCTTCGCGAACATCGCTCTGGTCTCAGGGCGGCAGAGAGGAAGTGGCGCAAAACTCAAAACACTACTGACCTGACCCTGTATCAGTCTCTCCTCACTTCTTTCTCTACTAACGTCTCCACTGCTAAAACTACATACTACAACAACAGAATCAACAACTGCCCTGACTCTCGTGCACTTTTCAGAACATTCTCCTCGCTCCTTTGTCCCCCTCCCCCCCCTCCTTCATCAACTCTTACAGCTGATGACTTTGCATCATTTTTTACAAACAAAACATCCTCCATCAGCAGCCAATTCTCCACACCGCAAACCGACACGCACACCTCAAAAACTATCACACATACGCTTCCCTCCTTCTCTCTGCTCTCCGAAACAGATGTCTCCAAACTCATCCTTTCCAACCACCCCACTACCTGTCCGCTTGATCCTATCCCCACTCACCTCCTTCAGGCCATTTCTTCTTCTGTCACTCCTGCACTCACTCACATTGTTAACACCTCTCTTCACACCGGGACCTTCCCCACAGCATTTAAGCAGGCTCGGGTAACCCCACTGCTTAAGAAACCCTCTCTTAACCCAGCACTTTTAGAAAACTACAGACCGGTATCCCTTCTGCCTTTCATTGCAAAGACACTTGAGCGAGTTGTGTTTAACCAGCTCTCCACGTTTCTTGAACAGAACAACCTCCTGGACAGCAATCAATCCGGCTTCAAAAGCGGCCACTCAACGGAGACTGCCCTACTCTCGGTTACGGAGGCACTGAGACAGGCAAGAGCGGCATCCAAATCCACAGTACTTATCTTACTGGATTTGTCTGCTGCTTTTGACACAGTTAACCACCAGATCCTCCTGTCAACTCTCATGAAGATGGGCATCTCAGGAACTGCTCTCCAGTGGCTAAAGTCTTACCTCTCAGGTAGGTCGTTCAGGGTGTCATGGAGAGGCGAAGTGTCTAAGTCACATCATCTAGCCACTGGAGTTCCACAGGGCTCAGTGCTTGGACCACTTCTCTTCTCCATCTACATGTCATCACTGGGATCTGTCATTCAGAAACATGGCGTTTCCTATCACTGCTATGCCGACGACACTCAACTCTACTTCTCATTTCAACCAGATGATCCCACGGTTGGTGTTCGTATCGCCGCCTGCCTAACAGACATTTCTGCCTGGATGAAGGAACATCACCTGCAACTCAACCTTGCAAAGACAGAACTGCTTGTGGTCTCAGCCAACCCAGCACTTCATCACAATCTCTCCATTCAGCTAGGATCATCAACCGTAACTCCGTCCAGGACAGCCAGGAATCTTGGAGTTGTGATTGATGATCAGCTAAAATTCACTGACCACATTACTGCAACAACCCGGTCCTGCAGATTTGCGTTATACAACATTAGGAAGATTAGACCCTTCCTATCAGAGCATGCCACACAACTCCTGGTCCAAGCTCTTGTCCTCTCCAGACTGGACTACTGTAATGCTCTTCTAGCGGGCCTTCCGGCATGTACTGTCAAACCCTTGCAACTGATCCAGAATGCAGCGGCAAGGGTGGTCTTTAACGAGCCGAAGAGAGCACACGTCACGCCTCTCTTCATCAGTCTCCACTGGCTCCCAATAGCAGCTCGCATCAAATTCAAGACACTGGTGCTCGCCTTCAAAACAACCACTGGCTCAGCACCAAGATACCTAAACTCGCTTGTTCAGACTTACAAACCCTCCAGGAGCTTACGTTCTGCCAGTGAACGACGCCTTGTGGTGCCATCCCAAAGAGGCATGAAATCACTCTCACGGACCTTTTCCTGGACCGCACCCACCCTGTGGAATGACCTGCCTATCTCAATTCGAGCAGCCGAGTCTGTAGCCATTTTCAAAAAACGGCTAAAGACACATCTCTTCCAGCGGTACCTTACCAATCAAGATTAGCACTTAACATTCTATTCATTTTCTGTCTGTCTGTCTGTCTATTTAAAAAAAAAAAAAAAAAAAAAAAAAAAAAACTTCTGTCCTATGTGTTCTGTACTAGATTAACTGAGACTTGTTACAGCACTTACGTACTGTTACATACTGTTGCCCTTGACTGTTCTAGCTGCTTCTATTGCTCTCATTTGTAAGTCGCTTTGGATAAAAGCGTCTGCTAAATGAATAAATGTAAATGTAAAATATTGTATTGCAAAACACTTTTGCTGATATTGAGGTGGATACAGGTAAAGTTAGGGACAGGTGTGCTAGTTATTTTATATATATATATATATATATATATATATATATATATATATATATATATATATATATATATATATATATATATACAGGTCCTTCTCAATAAATTAGCATATTGTGATAAAGTTCATTATTTTCCATAATGTAATGATACAAATTAAACTTTCATATATTTTAGATTCATTGCACACCAACTGAAATATTTCAGGTCTTTTATTGTTTTAATACTGATGATTTTGGCATACAGCTCATGAAAACAAAATCAAAATCTCAATAAATTAGCATATTTTATCCGACCAATAAAAGAAAAGTGTTTTTAATACAAAAAAAGTCAACCTTCAAATAATTATGTTCAGTTATGCACTCAATACTTGGTCGGGAATCCTTTTGCAGAAATGACTGCTTCAATGCGGCGTGGCATGGAGGCAATCAGCCTGTGGCACTGCTGAGGTGTTATGGAGGCCCAGGATGCCTCGATAGCGGCCTTAAGCTCATCCAGAGTGTTGGGTCTTGCGTCTCTCAACTTTCTCTTCACAATATCCCACAGATTCTCTATGGGGTTCAGGTCAGGAGAGTTGGCAGGCCAATTGAGCACAGTAATACCATGGTCAGTAAACCATTTACCAGTGGTTTTGGCACTGTGAGCAGGTGCCAGGTCGTGCTGAAAAATGAAATCCTCTCCATAAAGCTTTTCAGCAGATGGGAGCATGAAGTGCTCCAAAATCTCCTGATAGCTAGCTGCATTGACCCTGCCCTTGATAAAACACAGTGGACCAACACCAGCAGCTGACATGGCACCCCAGACCATCACTGACTGTGGGTACTTGACACTGGACTTCAGGCATTTTGGCATTTCCTTCTCCCCAATCTTCCTCCAGACTCTGACACCTTGATTTCCGAATGACATGCAAAATTTGCTTTCATCCGAAAAAAGTACTTTGGACCGCTGAGCAACAGTCCAGTGCTGCTTCTCTGTAGCCCAGGTCAGGCGCTTGTGTCAAATGCACACCTGGGGAATGCGGCACCTGTAGCCCATTTCCTTCACACACCTGTGCACGGTGGCTCTGGATGTTTCTACTCCAGACTCAGTCCACTGCTTCCGCAGGCCCCCCAAGGTCTGGAATCGGTCCTTCTCCAAAATCTTCCTCAGGGTCCGGTCACCTCTTCTCGTTGTGCAGCGTTTTTTGACACACTTTTTCCTTCCCACAGACTTTCCACTGAGGTGCCTTGATACAGCACTCTGGGAACAGCCTATTCGTTCAGAAATTTCTTTCTGTGTCTTACCCTCTTGCTTGAGGGTGTCAACGATGGCCTTCTGGACAGCAGTCAGGTCGGCAGTCTGACCCATGATTGCGGTTTTGAGTAATGAACCAGGCTGGGAGTTTTTAAAAGCCTCAGGAATCTTTTGCAGGTGTAATTTTGATTCAGATGATTAGGTTAATAGCTCGTTTAGAGAACCTTTTCATGATATGCTAATTTATTGAGACAGGAATTTTGGGTTTTCATGAGCTGTATGCCAAAATCATCAGTATTAAAACAATAAAAGACCTGAAATATTTCAGTTGGTGTGCAATGAATCTAAAATATATGAAAGTTTAATTTTTATCATTACATTATGGAAAATAATTAACTTTATCACAATATGCTAATTTATTGAGAAGGACCTGTATATATATATATATATATATATATATATATATATATATATATATATATATATATATATATATATATATATATATATATATATATATATATATATATATATAAAGTATGGGTTCATACAAAGTGTTCATTTAGCTCAAATGGTGGAACTAGGCAAGGTTACGGATTCAATTTCGAGAGGACACACAAACTGATTAAATGTATTACTTGATTTCACCCAAGTTCTTCTGGATAAAAGTGCCTGCAAAATGCATGAAATATGACTTTCTCTATGTGCATGTGTGAGAGCCAGAAAAGAGAGAAACAGACAGAGAAGGATTGGAAGGACTAACGAACGGGCCTCGGCATGCTTTCATTTGTCTCCCCTGCTCCTCAACAGTCTGATTAGCTCAAGGTGTAGACAAGGAGAGGGAACAAAAGAGAAAGAATGAAAGAGCGAGTGAGGGCAGCTCTGCGAGAGAGGGGTACTGCCCCTGTGCATGCTAGCCAATTAGAACAGGAGGCGAGAGATAATACGGTTTTGATGAAGTACCACAAGGTCTCCAAAATATGCAGAAAGATGGGTAAAAGAGAGGAAGGTGTGTGTCCGATCGAGGCAGTCTAAAGCAAATTGGCCATCTTTGACCTTTGACCTCCCATTCAATTCAGAAAGATGAAGGCATGTGCATTAAATTATCAATCTACAAATGCCTTTTTAATGAGATGTGACTATGTTGCATTGTATTATATTGTTTTACCATTTTATTACATTTTCCCATTAGCACAAAACATAATGTCTGTTAATACTGGAGCACAGTATTCTACTACTCTGAGTGATCTATATCAATGTTTATTGAAAAAAAAGTCCACAATATCGATAAAACATTTGAATAATTTTCAATATTTTGCCTTTATTAAACACAATCAGGTGTGTTGCTAAAAACATCTACATGCTCTGCATGTCTGTGTGAATAAGTGATGCAGTTTTGCCTACTACACGCTCATGGTGTTTTCAGCGTCTGCCATCTCATTATATGAGGACTATTACCTCATATAGGTATAGCTATGGTCAAATACAAACTGAAACTCAACTCAAAAGGTTTTCATGACAAACCACCAAAATAACAGAAATGGAAGCTTCAGCTTAAGTTCTGCCAGGAAGACTTAATCACTTCGTCACTTATTAATTTCATCTCTATCCAATCACGTCTTCATATTTTCTGTATAAAGGTCGTACTTACACATGTTTGAGTTCGCAGATGCCGATGCGACAACAAGGCAGATACTGAAGCGACGATTACGCAGATCTGAAGCGACGATTACGCAGATCTGAAGCGACGATTCAGTTAACGTTCTGGATGTTCCGTAGCGGTCGATCGCTGGTCCTATTATAAAGTTAATAATATGCACACAGTGGCGTCCTAAGTCCACGTCAGCTATCCTTCTAATCACCGGGCCGTCGCGGCAACAGACACGAGTACCTTCACTAACGAGAGCAATCTCGCGTTCAGATTCAGAACAATCACTTCCACGGAGGACTATTGGGCATGTTATCAAAGACACGGCTGTGATCTTCATCACCATTCTGGCGTCATCTCTACATCAGCATTTACCACAGTGATATGTATATGATTATACATTCCGACGGCGATTGGGTGTAGTATTGTACTCTTTCTCAATTTCGTCGCAAGCAGGTCCGTACAGCGAGTGCAGACACAAGCATCATATGAGACGCGCACAGGTGTCTGCCGGTCTGCTCGTGCAACGTGATCGCTCGTTGTGGCTCACTTGTGTCGTATCCATAGTGCTGTAAATGATTCGCATGACAACGGCCTGTATTGATGGCAAATTGTTTAGAAAAGCTGGAACAAATCAGATGGCACAGCATATTAGCCTCTATCACTCTCCCTATGAACGCAAGGAATCAACATGAGTTAAAGCAACATGCACCCAGTTAATCGGGGCTCATGATTAACAGAGTTAAGCTGGAATCGCAATGGGTTCTGTGTTATTAATCAATACAATTGAATTAAATATGCTAATTTGCTCAGCATAGTTTTTAAGTAGGCTACAGCACCGACATCAGTGCTTTGATCCGTTCTCATTCAATGGTGTTATTCTTTTGCAGCACTGTGTGTTTGTCACATACAACATGCAATTCAAACTGACACAACATAGTTTTAAGTTTAAAAGCGTTTTGGGCCGTCATTCAGCAGAGTACATTATCTGCTCAATCATACGGGGCACCCAGTGCTGAAATGGTTTCCCTTCGTGATTTGACATGGCTTCCTTTCTGATGAGGAAGTACTGTAGCGTTCTGTGTTCCATAAAGGTGTCTTATTGCATTATAAATATGCGCTATATTATATATTAGTCAATTGAAATTACATGTTATGTATAGTAATTGATGCTTTGTTTTCGCTTAACTCCAGTAATTACTCGTGTTTTATTCAGCTGATATCTGTATACCTCTTCTATTTTAGTAACTTTAGAATTTAGTATTACGGTTCACTTGGTCTTCCGTGCTAGGACGCTATGGCTGCAACTAGCATAAAACAAACGTGTATCTCGTTTGTACTCACAGTACCATAGGTCAGGTAAGGTTTGCATACTAAACAAGTTTTGATATTCGACTGCAGCACTAATATATTTCCGTACTCAATCGACCCGTATTACATAAAGATTGCATCTAAATCGCAGCACGGGAACACTTATTCAAATCTTATGAAAACAGTAAGTGAGCAGAGTGTGCTCCCTTTATTTATGCACGAATCCATCGGAAGTGCTTTAGTTCAGATAAACTCCTACACTAGTGGAAACTGCTGCGGTCAATCTACACCGAATCATGATCTATTGCATGCTCTATTCTTCGTTGGTCAAATGTATGTACTAGAAGGCAGAATTGGCCAGCGGATAAGCGCTGAATCATTCAAACGTGATCGCGTGCATCGTCATGTTAACTCCTCCAATTCGTCACTGCATCCAAGCGCTCAACAGACCTTACATTGCATTGTGCATTTGGCAGACGCTTTGTCCGGGCGACTTGCATTGAGTTCGGGGTGCACGTTTGGTGTTCTGTCCGGTCTTGCTTTTCCTGGGGGCCGGGCCCGGGGCTCGGCGTTGCTGGGGCCGTGCTCTACTGTTCGAGCCACAGGAAGACATGTCTGTAATCGGCTACACTGCACTATTAACGCCAACATTTTCAGTTATTGAGTCTAACACAATATACAGGGGAGTAAATATAGCGTTGACTGTTGACTCAGTCTGCACATGAGTGTTGATTTCCGGGTGCACCGCAAATGACGAGCTCTCTCGCAGTGAGCTTTTCTCTTCGCTAAGCTGGCACACAGTGCGCTCATAATCTTTGTGATTCGTTGCTTTTCAGACTGTGATCTGATGTCACACTGTGGGATTTCAGTGCATTAATGCCAGGTACGTTAATCAGATCCACGAGGACTTGTCCGGAGTTTTACATCAACCATTCACCTTCGTGAAATTATTCAGGCCAAACTTTATCATGGCGTTGGTGAGTACGTCAAACTAACTATTATAGACTTCTGATGTTATTCCAGGGTCAAAAGAATTTTTAGGATTGTGATATCGTCTCATACTGCCAAATGTGGCCACAAACACACAGTATTATCCTGGCTTAGGTTATCAAATGATGAATTTTTTCATAGGTTCAGTAGCCGTGCCGGGTCCTATATAGCTAGCTATGGTTTTATTAGTTAGTAAAGCTTAAACATATAAAACATTCTTATCCTTTTGCAAGGGCCTCGTCAGATGTTCTCAATCACATGCCCATGTTATGTCTGTCATGCGGTCTGGTTTATTTTCTTTAGGGGCTCTCTTAGCAGGTTGACGGTTAGATGGTGTTCTATCAAGACGTGAGCGGGAGTTACGCAAGGGTTTAGAATCCCCCTAATTGCAGATGGAAAGAAATATGTGCTCCAACTCACATGTGCATGGGACATTTTTTATTATTATTTTTTTTTTTTTCCAGGTCAGTGTTGCTACGAACATAGTTCAATGCGTGGAGTTGGCATCCTCTACCAAGGTCTCCTCTATTAAGTATGCCGGATGCCATGATGGTCAAGATGGGCTTCGCTAAATCCTCTAGTAAACAATAGATAAACGTCTGCTCATTACTCTCCCGTAGCGGCATAGGTTCATCAGTTCCGTCCGCAATGGTCTCTTTCCTTTTACATCAATATTTTGCTAGAAGCAGTGTTTCTAGTTGCTTTCTACGGTTTATGCGTCCAGGCGGATTATCCTCAGATACTAATTCTATGGTTCATCTATGGTCAAATTCTTAAAAAAAAAAAAACAAAAAAAACAAAAAAAAACACCCTAAACCTTCTTATTATGCCCCTCTCTATATCTTGCCTAACGGTGCACCTCTTTCAAAAGGCTGGTTCAGAACTCAGTTAAACTGCCGGTTAAAGCTGCAGTCTATCCCCTTTTCTCTACACCGGCCACTCATTCAGAATCGGGGCAGCTACTACAGCAGCTGAACGAGGAATCCCCATGCCGGCCATCAAAGTTTGGGTAGATGGACCTCGGCCTTTGAATCATACAAAAGACCCGATTCTAAAAACCATTCTTCAAGCCCAGCAAGCTCTACAGTAACCATAAGGTAAATTCCTATGCAACTACTGGTGGTGGTGTCTATGTCTGGCCTAACGTGGCTATATCTGTCGGCCTATTGAGGCCTGTCTACGTCCGGCCTAACGTGGCTATATCTGTTGGCCTATCGAGGCCTGTCTATGTCTGGCCTAACGTGGCTATATCTGTCGGTCTATCGAGGCCTGTCTACGTCTGGCCTAACGTGGCTATATCTGTCGGCCTATCGAGGCCTGTCTATGTCTGGCCTAACGTGGCTATATCTGTCGGCCTATCGAGGCCTGTCTACGTCTGGCCTAACGTGGCTATATCTGTTGGCCTATCGAGGCCTGTCTATGTCTGGCCTAACGTGGCTATATCTGTCGGTCTATCGAGGCCTGTCTACGTCTGGCCTAACGTGGCTATATCTGTCGGCCTATCGAGGCCTGTCTGTGTCTGGCCTAACGTGGCTATATCTGTCGGTCTATCGAGGCCTGTCTACGTCCGGCCTAACGTGGCTATATCTGTCGGTCTATCGAGGCCTGTCTGTGTCTGGCCTAACGTGGCTATATCTGTCGGTCTATCGAGGCCTGTCTACGTCTGGCCTAACGTGGCTATATCTGTCGGTCTATCGAGGCCTGTCTGTGTCTGGCCTAACGTGGCTATATCTGTCGGTCTATCGAGGCCTGTCTGTGTCTGGCCTAACGTGGCTATATCTGTCGGTCTATCGAGGCCTGTCTGTGTCTGGCCTAACGTGGCTATATCTGTCGGTCTATCGAGGCCTGTCTGTGTCTGGCCTAACGTGGCTATATCTGTCGGTCTATCGAGGCCTGTCTACGTCTGGCCTAACGTGGCTATATCTGTCGGTCTATCGAGGCCTGTCTGTGTCTGGCCTAACGTGGCTATATCTGTCGGCCTATCGAGGCCTGTCTGTGTCTGGCCTAACGTGGCTATATCTGTCGGTCTATCGAGGCCTGTCTGTGTCTGGCCTAACGTGGCTATATCTGTCGGTCTATCGAGGCCTGTCTGTGTCTGGCCTAACGTGGCTATATCTGTCGGTCTATCGAGGCCTGTCTGTGTCTGGCCTAACGTGGCTATATCTGTCGGTCTATCGAGGCCTGTCTGTGTCTGGCCTAACGTGGCTATATCTGTCGGTCTATCGAGGCCTGTCTGTGTCTGGCCTAACGTGGCTATATCTGTCGGTCTATCGAGGCCTGTCTGTGTCTGGCCTAACGTGGCTATATCTGTCGGCCTATCGAGGCCTGTCTGTGTCTGGCCTAACGTGGCTATATCTGTCGGTCTATCGAGGCCTGTCTGTGTCTGGCCTAACGTGGCTATATCTGTCGGTCTATCGAGGCCTGTCTGTGTCTGGCCTAACGTGGCTATATCTGTCGGTCTATCGAGGCCTGTCTGTGTCTGGCCTAACGTGGCTATATCTGTCGGTCTATCGAGGCCTGTCTGTGTCTGGCCTAACGTGGCTATATCTGTCGGTCTATCGAGGCCTGTCTGTGTCTGGCCTAACGTGGCTATATCTGTCGGTCTATCGAGGCCTGTCTGTGTCTGGCCTAACGTGGCTATATCTGTCGGTCTATCGAGGCCTGTATGTGTCTGGCCTAACGTGGCTATATCTGTCGGTCTATCGAGGCCTGTCTGTGTCTGGCCTAACGTGGCTATATCTGTCGGTCTATCGAGGCCTGTCTGTGTCTGGCCTAACGTGGCTATATCTGTCGGTCTATCGAGGCCTGTCTGTGTCTGGCCTAACGTGGCTATATCTGTCGGTCTATCGAGGCCTGTCTGTGTCTGGCCTAACGTGGCTATATCTGTCGGTCTATCGAGGCCTGTCTGTGTCTGGCCTAACGTGGCTATATCTGTCGGTCTATCGAGGCCTGTCTGTGTCTGGCCTAACGTGGCTATATCTGTCGGTCTATCGAGGCCTGTCTGTGTCTGGCCTAACGTGGCTATATCTGTCGGTCTATCGAGGCCTGTCTGTGTCTGGCCTAACGTGGCTATATCTGTCGGTCTATCGAGGCCTGTCTGTGTCTGGCCTAACGTGGCTATATCTGTCGGTCTATCGAGGCCTGTCTGTGTCTGGCCTAACGTGGCTATATCTGTCGGTCTATCGAGGCCTGTCTGTGTCTGGCCTAACGTGGCTATATCTGTCCGGTCTATCGAGGCCTGTCTGTGTCTGGCCTAACGTGGCTATATCTGTCCGGTCTATCGAGGCCTGTCTGTGTCTGGCCTAACGTGGCTATATCTGTCGGTCTATCGAGGCCTGTCTGTGTCTGGCCTAACGTGGCTATATCTGTCGGTCTATCGAGGCCTGTCTGTGTCTGGCCTAACGTGGCTATATCTGTCGGTCTATCGAGGCCTGTCTGTGTCTGGCCTAACGTGGCTATATCTGTCGGTCTATCGAGACCTGTCTGTGTCCGGCCTAACGTGGCTATATCTGTCGGTCTATCGAGACCTGTCTGTGTCCGGCCTAACGTGGCTATATCTGTCGGTCTATCGAGACCTGTCTGTGTCTGGCCTAACGTGGCTATATCTGTCGGTCTATCGAGACCTGTCTATGTCTGGCCTAACGTGGCTACATCTGTTCGGTCTATCGAGACCTGTCTATGTCTGGCCTAACGTGGCTATATCTGTTCGGTCTATCGAGGCCTGTCTATGTCTGGCCTAACGTGGCTTATCTGTCGGCCTATCGAGGCTTGTCTATGTCGGCCTTATGTGGCTATATCTGTTGGCCTATCGAAGTCTGTCTATGTCTGGCCTAACGTGGCTATATCTGTTCAGTCTATCAAGGATCAGTCTATATCTGGCTATATAAGACCAATTTCATTAAACAGTCATGGTAACCCCTATTTTTCCTATCTTTCAGGAACCTCAGGATCACGTCCGGCACGCATTCTTTTCGTCTACCATTTTGGGGGAAGGCTGGCCCCGTCCGGTGGATCTACAATCCACCTACTTTTGGGGGTCGGCTGCGCCCCTGCCTTCATCTTCAGGCAGGGATATGCTGATCCGCTACCCTCGGATTACTAACTATGGACGGGGCCTATGCCAAAACTTTATTATGCTTGCTGGGCTGTTAATAAATGTATGCTTCATTCATCATCCTATCTCTGAGTCTTTCTGGTAGAAATGGAAGCTTCAGCTTAAGTTCTGCCAGGAAGACTTAATCACTTCGTCACTTATTAATTTCATCTCTATCCAATCACGTCTTCATATTTTCTGTATAAAGGTCGTACTTACACATGTTTGAGTTCGCAGATGCCGATGCGACAACAACCTCCACCCTCCCCACCACCACCAGGATGGTTCCGTCCATACCTCTAAAGGGGGGTCGGCTGCGCCCCTGCCTTCATCTTCAGGCAGGGATATGCTGATCCGCTACCCTCGGATTACTAACTATGGACGGGGCCTATGCCAAAACTTTATTATGCTTGCTGGGCTGTTAATAAATGTATGCTTCATTCATCATCCTATCTCTGAGTCTTTCTGGTAGAAATACATTGATGTTGTATAGTAAAATGTAGCCTATTCAGAGTAATAATAATAATAATAATAATAATAATAAAAATGTCAGTTTGCTCAGACACAGAAACACAATGCACAGGATTAAGGAAAACACAGGAGTAGAATATCCTATACACAGTGTCAGAAATGTTGATTTATTGCTTTATTTATGACCATAATTATGTCCACGTGTCACTCAAACTGACAGGTCAGTGGCTGTCAATGGATGTATTTATTGGTGTATTTATGAGGGGCGTCACCCTGATTGGCAGATCACGAGTATCAATCAGATATAGGTTCAGTTGGATTTATAGTTAGATATATGGGGATATTTATGGGTTTATATATCACCCCAGATTGGCATTTTTACAACATTTGTTGAACCCTAGCTCTCTGGTTCCTTTCAGTCTGTTAGAAACTGTTTGTGACTGGGTTTCCTTTGATTGTTGGGGGGTGAAAGTCACACAAGCAAGTTTTTAACTTTATGTTGACATCTCAGCAGGATCAGCAGTGTTTGATAATACCATTACCCCTATGCAGCACTGGCTATATCCATTACAATAACATGTATGGGCATGATCTATATAGATTAATTGTGTGTGTATTGCCACCACATTAGTACCTGAACTATAGGTTCATTTTAGTGTTTAAGACAAAGAATCAGAAATAATAATCAAGCCAAAGAGTCCTCATTAGCGACATACCCATCCTATTTTCTTCTCAACAATGTTGAAAATGTTCTAGAACATCTGAATCTGTGTTTCCAGACACAATGATAGGATCTATGTTAAAAATACAAAAATTATTAAAAACATTTATTTAACTTAAAATGTAGGTGTGTGCGAGTCGATCTGATGGGAGAAGAGAGCATCCTAAATGTGTGAATGGATTCACGACAGTTGCTTTGTCTAGATGTTTAACGAAGTTTAAAGACATTTTATCAAAACCTTTTTGGTGATTCTGGGATCTTATATGGATTTAGTGCACATAGTTTTGTCTTTATTTTTGTTATTTAAGAATTTTTGTTTTTAAAGAAATGTTATAACCTTTAATCCAACGTGCGTGTGTGTGTGTGTGTGTGTGTGTGTGTGTGTGTGTGTGTGTGTGTGTGTGTGTGTGTGTGTGTGTGTGTTGCAAAAGAACAAATACACTTTTGACTTCTAAGTAAAATAAGTAAAAACATATAGTTAGTTTGCCACAAAAGCAAAGCATGTTGTTTTATTTTATTTTAATAAAACTTTGACTATTTCTATTCTTTAAATTCTTATAAAACAGTCTGGTGACATTTTTTCAGGAGTGATTAGTAAAGACGAGTGAAAACTCTTTGGATGTGTTTTTGGCAAACACGTCATTTTCACTTAGAAAACGTTTTAATGTTTTGACTGAACTTTTTTCTTTTGACAAACTTATATTTCAGATTATTTACCTGAGGTGTTTAACAACCACAAGGGATACATGTTGATATCTATGCTTCAGGTAGTGCAAACATGTGATGTTCAAGAAAGCTAATCTTGGTTTGATCTTTGTGAGGCCAGAACACAAAATTTAGTGTTGGGTGATCCAGACAAAGGTTCACTAAAAGTTAATGAGTTTGTTTGCCCATATAATCTTAAAATATTAGGTTAAACCTATTTGGCTTGCTGTCCACTGATGAGGGGGCTCGATGAAACAGCTTCAACTCGAGCTCTGATATACCCCCACAGTGACTAAATATAGGATGTGATTATATAGGGCAAGGTACCTAAGATGTCCTCCCTAAATTATGTTTAGGAACTTCACAAAATATTCTGGAAGTCATTTTCACACCGTGAGTATGCTTCAACATGTAAATATACAATATATTGCATATTATAATTATTATGGTTTCACGTTGCTTTAAAGTTTTTGCTTGTTTGCTTTTTTACTAACATCCAGCAGAAAATGAAAGAGATGAGCTTAGGATGTTTCAACTATAACCATCTTCTTTGACCCCAAATAAACAGGTAATGGGATGTTTTATCAAAGTGACACAATACACAGTTAGATATTTTTTCTTTGTGTGTGTGTATGTGTGTTTTCCTTACACTTTGCAAAACAACAACAGTGTTTCGTAGAATCTGCTGTAATGTTAGGGAACTCTGTTATCGTCTTCTCTTTGTTCATATACGACAGAGTTCCTGTGAATTTGTTTGCTTTAATAAATTTATGGTTTTAAACCATCGTTGTCACTTGAGACATGTACATTATATTATTATACTATCCTAGTTTTTGAATAGCGTTGAAATAGATTTGTGGGGTGGTATGTGGATATTGAAAGCAGCAAGGAACTAGGAAATATTTTATCAGCAACCCTCACAATCTATGGTGTAAAACAAAATACAGTGCACACCGATTTACCAGCAAATTACTTTATCACTTTTGTTTAAAGAAAAGGGTTGCTTTTCTGAATTATCTCAACAACTATGGTGTTTTATGACTAGCCTACTGAAGCTGTCACATTCTTGGGGCGTCCCATTCTTGGATGTTTCGCACCTACTGGCCCTACCTCATGAATTTGGTATTTAAAAAAGGTTTAGGATACAGTAATTAAAACACAGAAGGCATTCTACAACACTAATGTTAAAATGGCTACTCCCAATGATAATGTACTGAGTTCTTGCTTGTGTTTTTGTGTAACTTGACATTATCTGTGTTCCTTGCTATATGTTTACTTTTTTTTGTTTTGTTTAACAGTGATTGGATCCAATTTCCCACACCTTTAAGAGTAGCCTATGTATGTTACTGACATAATAATAATTTAGTCAGATTGTTGGAAATTGTTTAAAAGTGTTTGTATATTTTGAAAAAACAAAACAAAAACAAAAACATTCCAATTATTATTGATGTGTTAAATGCAATACATTGCATTTTAATTTGACTTGAGACAATTTAATATGATGATGTCACTAATGGAACATCTTAACATTTTCTTTGGTAAAAGTTAACTTAAAGGCTGCACAAAAAGAAATGCAATCCCATCTACGTTCTAAATGCATGTTATGATTCCAAACAATCCACCATGTGCATATGATTTTTGTTTGTTTTTGACCTCGTAATATTTAATCAAAATATCATAACTGGATTGAGTTAAAATTATAAACTTCTCTCTGGTGACATATGTAGGACTTTTACATGTGGCTATTTCTGTTCGATCGTGACTTAACAGTTGTTGTTGTTTTTTTCAATTTCTAGCAATTGCCTCAATGCCTTTTGCCCAAACTGTTGTCACATTTTCAAAACTCTAAACAATTACCACAACATCCGTCTGTTGTGACCATACCATTAACACAATTCATGTTGTATTCACGCAATATGCAGTCAGTTAATACGATTTTAAAATACTTACATTTTTTCTTTTCATACAAGCTTACCCATACCAAAATAAATGGATTTTTCGGGTCTTATCTACTGGTAAATGCTTATTTATATATGGTTAAATATATATCTATTGGTAAAATGCTTGTTAGCAGTTGTAAAAAAAAAAAAAAGTTAATTTTACTTATGACTTCCTGACAGCAACCGTAAACCGTAAAGGGTTTCCTAACTAAGCGAAGGGATCTAGCTCTACGAGCCAACCAATACCTGATTAAAAAGGTTTATGATACAGTAATTAAAACAAAATTCTACAACTCTAGCGTTAAAATGGCTACTCCCAATGAAATTAGTTTTTTGTTTAACTGTGATTGGATCCAATTTCCCTCACGTCTAAGAGGTGCAATTTGTACTTGTGTGTTTTGAGCTCGGACATGATCAAAAAAAAAATAAAAAACATGTTAAAGGGGTGGTGGTAAAACACATTCTTTCGAAGGATTGATTGTGTTTGTGGGGTGCACTGTAACATGTGTTTATGCTTTGTTTTTAAAAAATTGCATTATTTTTCATTTTATTTTACCTTTATTCTACACTGCTCTGTCCCTCCTTGTAAAAATGGTCTGATGGTTTCCGGGTTCTATGAAGCCGGTCCCTCAAAAATACGCAATGGGCTCAGATTGGTTAGCTGGCCCAGTGTGTTGTGATTCACTAACCGCCTAGTGCACGCTTGTCGGAAACGTCACGCCCCTTACCTTTACCGGTAGTCTGTGCTTTGGGTAGTATTAGAAACAATGGCGTCTATAAAACCGTACCAATTTAAGCCGAATCAGACCCAGACAATTTTAGTGAAGATGATCGAGCAGAACCTGTTCAGTCCTCAAGAGTAAAGACTGCGGATCTATAGTGATCACTACTGAATGGCACTGTTACATTTGTATTTTTAGAACGATTATAGCCAAATATCTGTCGCAAGAACTATTAACCAAAACAAACACTAAACATTGCCTTTACTCGTAGCCAAATCAAACACAGAACCATGTTTAGCATGCCTGTAGATAAACAATACACAAAAGCTCTAATCAAAGAATAATTTACACTAATGCCAAATTCGCTGTTGAGATTTAAAAAAGAGTTTGTAATGTTAGGTGTTTGTTGGATAATGTTAAGTATGAATGAGCATTTAACAAACTGGTTTGCCGAGCCAAACAGCGTTGTCATCTGTATACTTCCTTGCTACAACGTACAATTAACAATACGAACTATTACAAGAAAAAACATCGACGAAAAATAAATCATACTTACAGGTTGTGTCCCGTAAACAGCATCTGTTTTTAAATCCATCTTTCAGGACAAGCCGTTGTGCGAATCCTTCATTAAACTTGCGAAGATTGTGGAAGCTTTCCTCCTGTTGTGTAGCACCTTATTTGACAAAAAACTACTACTACTACTGATAATTTTAAAATATTTATAAATTGTTTTAAGGTTTATTAATTAATTCCATTAAACACCATTTTTTGTATTAATTAAACACTAAATAAAAATAAAAGTAACTCTGTGAAGTTTACTTGTAAACAAACAAGTTATGTTTACATTCATTCTTGGTGTGTAATGCATTTCCTTCCCCATTAATGGCATGAAGTGAATATTTTAATATATTTAAAAATATTGATATCAAATAATATGGAAGATTATTTACCCAGCCTTAACTCTCAGCATGAAAAGGGACACACAGTAGGACACACAGTAACGTCTCGGTTACGTATGTAACCCTCGTTCCCTGAGGAGGGAACGGAGACGTACGTTAGTGACTAACGAATGGGGGTTTCGCTTAGAAGCCTATTACCTTCGAGAATTCAACAGCGCCCAATGGCAGTGCCAATGCCATGGGCATGCGGAATTTGCATGCGTAACTCCGCCCCACCTCGTGGGTATATAAGGAAGTACGCTGGCAACATCGCATTATGTTACTGCTGCAGGAGACAAGACTGAACTCCGCGTTCCAGGCAGCACAGCTGACGTGGCAGAGGAAACGTCCGTCTCCGTTCCCTCCTCAGGGAACGAGGGTTATATACGTAACCGAGACGTTCCCTTTCGTTCAGTCACTACGACGTACGTTAGTGACTAACGAATGAGATTCACTCGGAGATTGTAGAATCTGGCGAATGTGTTAGGTGTCGCCCAGCCTGCAGCTCTGCAGATGTCTGTTAGCGAGGCGCCATACGCTAAAGCCCAAGAGGAGGCCACACTCCGGGTGGAGTGTGCCCTGACCCCAAGGGGACATGGTCGACCTTGCTGCTGGTAAGCAAAAACAATGGTGTCCACTATCCAGTGAGACAACCTCTGCTTTGAGAGAGCACTTCCCTTCCGCTCTCCACCATAACAGACAAAGAGCTGGTCTGAGGTCCTGAAACATTGCGTACTGTCTACATAGGCACGGAGAGCGCGTACTGGACAGAGCAATGCCAAGGCTGGGTCTGCCTCCTCCAAAGGCAGCGCTTGCAGGTTCACCACCTGGTCTCGGAACGGAGTGGTGGGAACCTTGGGCACATATCCGGGCCGGGGTCTCAGGATCACGTGAGAGTTACCGGGCCCGAACTCCAGGCACGCTTCGTCAACCGAAAATGCCTGCAGGTCCCCTACCCTCTTAAGAGAGGCCGATGCGGTCAGCAGAGCCGTCTTCATCGACAGAAACTTAATATCGACCGACCGCAAAGGCTCAAAGGGAGGCCTCTGCAGAGCACTTAGGACTACTGCGAGGTCCCAAGAGGGAACGAGAGGAGAGCGAGGAGGATTCAGTCTCCTCGCTCCCCTCAGGAACCTGATGATCAGGTCGTGCTGACTTACCTTTTTGTCTCCCAGGAGATCGTGGTGGGCAGATATTGCAGCCACGTACACTTTAAGGGTGGAAGGAGACAGCCTTCGTTCCACCCCCTCCTGGAGAAACGATAGCACGGACCCGATTGGGCATTTCCAGGGGTCTTCTTGGCGGGAAGAACACCATGTGACAAAGAGGTTCCACTTCAACGCATAGAGATGTCGCGTAGACTTAGCTCTAGCGGAAGTGATGGTAGCGACCACCGCAGGTGGAAGACTACTCAAACCTGCCGCGTCCCGTCCAGAAGCCACACGTGGAGCTTCCAGAACGCTGGACGCGGGTGCCAAAGGGTGCCCCGTCTCTGAGTGAGGAGGTCTGGTCTCAGAGGAATAGGCCAGGGAGGGGCTGTCGCAAGGAGTAGTAGTTCTGAGAACCAGGTCTGGCCGTGCCAATATGGGGCGACCAAAATGACCTGCTCCTTGTCCTCCCTGATCTTGCACAGAACCCGTGCAAGAAGGCTCACTGGGGGAAACGCATACTTGCGTAGACCCGGCGGCCAGCTGTGCGCCAGTGCATCCGTGCCGAGAGTGCCCTCGGTCAGAGAATAATACAGGGAGCAATGGGAAGAGTCCTGGGAGGCAAACAGGTCTACCTGAGCGTCGCCGAACCGTTCCCATATCAGCTGAACCATCTGGGGATGGAGTCTCCACTCTCCCGGGAGAGGCTGAATCCGTGACAGCTCGTCAGCTGCACAGTTCAGGTCTCCGGGGATATGGACAGCACGAAGGGACCTCAGGTGCTTCTGACTCCATAAAATGAGACGGCGGGCGAGTTGAGACATACGTCGGGAGCGTAGACCGCCCTAATGGTTGATGTACGCTACTACGGCCATGTTGTCTGTCCTGACTAGTACATGTTGACCCCTCAGCAACGCTCGGAAGCGGTGCAGGGCGAACCGTACTGCCAGTAACTCGAGGCAATTGACATGCAGAAGGCGCTGGGGTCCTGTCCAGGAGCCCGCGGCTGCTTGTCCATTGCACATGGCACCCCAACCCGTAGAAGATGCATCTGTTGATACAACAACATGCCTGGAAACTCGTTCTAAGGACACTCCGGTCCGTAGAAAACTGAGGTTCGTCCACGGGGGGAGAGTCTGTAAGCAGGCCCGAGTCACTTGCAACCGGAGCGTGCCAGACTGCCATGCCCATCTCGGGACTCGATCGCGTAGCCAGTGCTGAAGCGGTCTCATATGTAGCAATCCGAGCGGCGTCACCGCGGCTTCGGAAGCCATATGCCCCAGGAGCCTCTGAAACAGTTTCAGTGGAACCGCACTCTTGCCCTCGAGTTGACGAAGGGAAGTCAGCAGAGACTGCGCGCGCTCGCTCGAAAGCTGCGCGCACATGGCGACCGAGTCGATATCCATACCGAGAAAAGAGATCCTCTGCACGGGGCAAAGTTTGCTCTTCTCCCAGTTGACCCGAAGGCCCAGACGGGCTAGGTAATGGAGCACCAGATCTCTGTGTCCGCAAACCTGCTCTCGAGAGTGACCCAGTATGAGCCAGTCGTCGAGGTAGTTCAGGATGCGGACCCCGTGCTGCCGAAGGGGCGCAAGGGCTGCCTCGACAATCTTCGTAAAGACGAGGGACAGAGTACTGTCCTGCGTACTGATATGCCCGCCCCTCGAAAGCAAACCGTAGGAACGGTCTGTGTCAAGGTAGAATGGAGACATGGAAGTAGGCGTCCTTCAGGTCGATCGCTGCAAACCAATCGTCCAGACGAACGCATTCGAAAAGGCGTTTCGCTGTCAACATCTTGAACGGAAACCTCTGGAGGTAACGGTTCAAGACGCGCAGGTCCAGGATTGGTCGTAACCCACCGGTCTTTTTGGGTACAATGAAGTACGGCTGTAAAACCCGCAGTTCATCTCGGCTGGAGGGACAGGTTCTATCGCACACTTCGCCAGTAGGGTGGCAATCTCCGCACGCATGACGGGGGCATTGGCCCCGATCAAAGTGTAACGGACTCCCCGGAAACCGGGAGGAACCTGCGCGAACTGAATCGCGTAGCCGCGCATGACCGTCTTCGCGACCCAGCGGGACAGTCCCGGAAGCTGAAGCCAGACTCCCAAGAACTGCACCAGCGGGGTCATTCGGACCACAGACGTACCCGGTGTGGGCTTGCAGCGATGCAGCGTCACCGGCCCGGACATGGGAGGCTGAGGGGCATCCCAGTGTGGGGGCACGGTTAACTGCTGCATCCTGACAGAGGAGACCAGGGAAGGACGCACATTCCACTGGGGTCTGCTCTGCCAGGAGGCTGGCGACAGAGAGGGATGCGAGGGGCGGGACCCGTGGGTGGCGCGCACTGTCATCACCGGACTCTGTGGGCTCAGGGATGGGAGTGCTAATTCTTTCTTTGACCAAATTAGGGTGCTGCTGACCCGTGGGCCAGCAGCTGAACCAAGGATTCTCCCCCGGCCCTCCACCAGGGGAAGGAGTGGTCCTGCTAACATCTCCTGGAAAGAATACTCCATCCCTGAGCCATCCGTCTCAGGAACGCCGCTTGGCCTGGCGTTTAGCGGGGCGCGGGGCGGGCTGAGCGGATTGTGACGCCTTCCTTCGGCGACCTCTGCCACCCGGCCCGGGTGAAGGCTGCTGCTTGGGCCGGGCGGGAGGGGCGGGAGCCTTAGGAGGGCGTCCTCGGCGTGGAGCAGACTGAGGCGACTGTGCCGGCGGCTGGGTGGAGGCAGCAGCTGGCCGCCGGGGCAGTACATGTTTAATGGCCTCAGTCTGCTTCTGGGCGATTGAGAACTGTTGGGCAAAGTCCTCAACCGCCCCGCCGAAGAGGCCAGCCTGGGATATGGGGGCATCGAGGAACCGGGTCCGCTCGGTGTCCCGCATATCAGCCAGGTTTAGCCACAAATGTGTCTCCTGGACCACATTTGTGGACATCACTTGACCCAGGGAGCATGCGGTCACCTTCGTCGCCCGGAGAGCGAGGTCGGTGGCGGCACGCAGCTCGTTTAAGAGCCCCGGATCAACTCTGCCCTCGTGCATGTCCCTGAGGATCCTGCCTGGTAGACCTGGAGGATCGCCATGGCATGCAAAGAGGCGGCAGCCAGCCCCGCGGCTCTGTGCGATTTCGCCACCAAGGTTGATGTGAATCGACAGGCTTTGGAGGGGTGCTTAGGATCACCACGCCAGGTCGAAGCGCTCTGTGGACACAGTTGCATCGCAACAGACCGCTCAACCGGGGGGACCCCAGTGTACCCGTTGGCCGCGGCCCCATCAAGGGCAGAGAAGGCGGAGGAAGTCGCCGAACGGTCGCGGGAAGACAACGGGGACTTCCACGACCGTGAGTTCCTCATGCAGCTCGGGAAAGAAAGGAATCGGGGGCGGGAACTGACGTGTGTCAGCGCACGCTCCCAAAAACCAATCATCGAGCCGCGAGCGCTCGGAACAGGGCGGAGGGTTCCACTCTATCCCCAGCGTCGTGGCTGCCCGAGACAGCATGGCTGTCAGCTCTGGGTCCGACTCGGGCAATGCTGGAACGCCCGAGGGCGGCAACATAGCCGAGTCATCATCCTCAGAGGACTCAAGCCCACCTTGTGATGCGGTGACAGACATCGCATCCTCCTCTGGAGCGCCAAATGAGATGCACGGGGGGGCCGAAGCAGGCCCCGCGATCTGCGTCTGAACGCTCGCGGGTTGCAGTGTGCAAGACGGGGGTGTGGCCCGAGGCATGAGCGTCGGGGCTTTGTTCCACACCGTAACCATCAGGTCACCCTGACCACCAGCCAAAGTACTGGGTCTCGCGGACTCAGTAGATCGGGGTGTGGTAGAGGGGACTCTCACTTCAGAACGAAGGTCATGGAGTCTCGACCGCAACACCGCGATGGTCATATTCCCGCAGTGGGAACATGACTCATCCACAAACGCTGCTTGAGCATGCTGTAAGCCCAAACATACCAAGCAGTGTTTGTGCCCATCAGAAGAGGAAAGCAACCGGCCACACCCAGAAGTACACGGACGAGACATCCTGAAAAGGACGCGTCACGTGCAAGCTCTTTTTGTGAGAGGATAGCCTCGCAGAGAACGCCGAAGCGCCCAGGGACCACACACCAGCTGTCTAGCGGACCACTGCGCAGATCAGCAGGCAGGCAGTATGTAATCGCTGGAACGCGCCGTACAACCAAACGCCTCTGGAAAGCTGCTCGTCTCGAAGGCTGACAAAGACTCAGATCAGGCTTGAAGGAGTGAAGATCTCTCTTGGCTCCAAAGCAGAAACATAATGCGATGTTGCCAGCGTACTTCCTTATATACCCACGAGGTGGGGCGGAGTTACGCATTCCCATGGCATTGGCACTGCCATTGGGCGCTGTTGAATTCTCGAAGGTAATAGGCTTCTAAGCGAAACCCCCATTCGTTAGTCACTAACGTACGTCGTAGTGACTGAACGAAAGGGAACTTAGTTTTCAATGCGTCTTTAATAAGAGAGGTACACCTCTGTTCTTGAGGGTCTGCCACCCACCATCACACACGCATTCAAAGCCGAGAATTAATGGTCTTCCGATTGGTTGCTTCTCATTTCACATTGATGTTCGAAACACATCTGACGTATCCGGTGCAGGGTGGCAAATTATTAATTCATGAGCCTGCACAGAATGCAATTAAATATGTAGACCTTTTTGTGGCAAGCATAAAGATACATCAGGGGAATATGTGGGGGTTTTGTGTTTTAAAAAGCATGCAGACAGGTGAGAGCAGTCAAGTGGAAGACGAGCGGCAGCAGTTTTTGATTAAGAGAGCCAGAGGCAGAGGGAAATAAGGAAGGAAGCACTTCAATATGTTGTCTGAATAGTATGCTAAAGTCTCATTGCTATTCATATCCTCAGACAATCAAGTGTTTTGTGTTGTAAGAGTTGTATGAAAAGTTTATATGATTTAACATCAGCATTTTAAACTTTCTTTCTTTCACTCACTGACATTTTTTTTTTAGTTGTTGTTGTATTAAAAGGCAAAATAAGTCAGTTGGCATCTCTTGATATAATGTGTGTAGTACTTTAGAGTGGTCTTGGTCTTAAGTCCATTTTTGAAGGTCTTGGTCTTATCTCGGTCTCTACCACATTTGTACTCGGTCTTGTCTCTGTCTCAGACTTAGAGGACTCTGGATTTTGTTTCAAGACCGGTCAGGACCACAACTGCTGGGATGTTACTAAATTGCCAGTGCATTGTCTGATTTATTTATTAACATCATTAATGCGATTGGATGTAAAACGTACTGCTTCAGATGCAATCAATAACTTATTTCTAATTTGAAATATGTATTGTGCCAGTTCAGAAATTAATGAGCGATTGTGTCAAAAAAAATCACCAAAATTAGTACAAATGTTCACAAAATTCTTTTGAAAAAAAAATACTTGTATGAGATCTGGATTTTTATATTATAATGTGATATAATTAAACAATATAACAAGAGCAAGAGTTTTCACAAATTTGAGCATGACTGCAAACATGATATTGCTTTTATACAAATATTCAAGTTTTTTTTTTTTTTACATTATTCTCAACATAATTTATGCATTTGTAATTTAGCAATTCAGATGCATCTTCTGTACCACCTCTGCAGTGCACATATACATTTTGTTGTTGATGATTTAAAGGAAAACGCCTTTACTTTTTTGGACTTTAGCTTATTCACCGTATCCCCCAGAGTTAGATAAGTCCATACATACCATTCTCATCTCCGTGCATGCCATAACTCTATCTGACGCACCCACGATAGTCTAGCTTAGCACAAAAGCTGTGTCCCAATTCAAGGGTTGCATCCTTTGAAGGCCGTGTCCTTTGAAGTGCGCGGCCGACACTGCCTTCAAAGGACGCATCGAGACTCGTTTACAGTGTAAGGTATAGCGGATTGCGTCACCGCAGCGCGACGAAAGCTGTCCCAATTCGTAGGTCCTTCGAAGGCTCCTTCAAAATACGGCCTGCAAATGCGTCCTTCTTTTCCCATGAAATGAAGGCTACTTGGATGGATGCTTCATAGCCTTGCCTACCCCAGAATTCATTGCGCGCCGCGACATCAGATTTTTGAAGAGAAATTGCCAGATTACACTTTTAAATGCAAGTATTTGGTTTCAATTTACTCCACTAATCTAATGTATCTACTGATAAAGATAAATTGTTGACTAATATGTTACCAACATACGATTTTATATAGTTTATACTCTTTATTATGTACATAAATGGGCCGAGGTAAACATCTTTAGGCTAGTTGTTTTGTTTTTAGGCAGTTGAATATAACTTTAAAGTCCAGTATAAATGTTAATTTCATTTCTCTTCAATGGCAGCTGTCAACAGTTGCTAAATATTACAAATAATGTAAGGAAATACATTTACTCTGTATTTGAGTATAATTGTGAAGTACCTCAGATTTTTATTCAACTTCATCTCAGAGGCAAATATTGTGGTTTTATGGAAAACTGACTTTTTACACATGATTATTAGATTTTGATATTAGTTATCATTTAAAAAATAATCTAAAAATAAAATACACTAGAAATATGTCTTATAGATCAGGGATAGGCACCGTTGGTCTTGGAGGGCCGCTGTCCTGCAGAGTTCAGCTCATTTGATTTGAGGATGTGAGTTAATTTAATTTATTCTTCCCTCTTTCTGAAAACATCTTAGCGACATGGCAGCCATCGAATAAGTCAGCACTGCAAACCTGTTGGTAGACAGTGGAAATATGCACTGATCCCAGATGATGTCCTGCTTCACCAGCCCAGCTCAATAAAAGTCTAAAAACGTTTTCTTCCATCTGTTTTATGTACTGTTAATTTTCAAATTTATTTTGTTTTTCTAATCTTAAAATTAACTTATGTAAATAGCTGTAAAAAGTACTGTAAATAAAAATGTATAGAACAATTTATTGTTTCATTTACAAATTAACTGACATGACAAAAATAAATGTACAGAATTATTTATTTAATTTACAAATTATAACTAGCATAACAAAAATAATGTGTAGAACGATTTCATTTACACATTTTAATTTACAAAACCAACATTTTTGTTCTCAACTATCTCTCAAGAAGAGAAAACAATCAGTCCATTCTCTCCCTGCTCTCCTCTGTCTCTCGCTGAAACTTCATGTCCTCCCTCAGTATCTCCATCAGCTCATCCTCTCGGTCTCGTTTCCTCTTGGCTGGAGTTGCTCCTCCTCATCTTGGTCATCCACTGCTGAACTTGGCCCTGGTGTGTCCTCAGGAATGGAGGCAATGAGGACAGTGGGGTTGTCCCAACACCTCATTCATGAAGACAAACCAAGGCCACGTTTCCCACTCCCTCACCTGTCCCAGGACACTTTCAATCCTAATGCAGAGAAAATAAACATGTCTGTTAACAACAAACACAACAGCACAATACATTTCAGCAAAGATGTGTTGCATACATTTCTTTTTTTTAAAGTTGTTCCATTTTTTTTTTACCTGCACGGCAGGGGTGCAATCTTAAAGGTCCCGTTCTTCGTGTTTTTTGAAGCTTTGATTGTGTTTACAGTGTGCAATATAACATGTGTTCATGTTTCGTGTGTAAAAAAAAACAGTATTTTTAACACAATTTACTTATCTGTATACCGCTGTTTTCACTTTCCTAAAAACGGGTTGATGAGTTCCTTGTTCTATGAAGTACCTCCTTCAGAAATACGTAACGAGTTCTGATTGTGCCAGCGGTTCCCGTGTTGGGATTTGACCGCACCTTAGCGAACGTGTCACGGTTCCTGTGTTGTGATTCGACAGCAGCTTAGCGCACGTGGAAAGGTCACGCCTCTTAACGGGGTGATGTATGCGCTCAATGATCTCTACAGCGTCCCTGGGAAAGCCAAACAAAGGTGATTTGACTCCGGGATGAAAATAACAGCGTCTCGACGACATGGCGACAAACGCACTCAAACGCAACACTTCCTTTTCTCCACGCGACACGTCCTCTTCTCCACGTGGGACAGCAACAAGACCACGCCCCCTTTTTGCGCGTATTCTTGTGGGCGGAGGTTAGTCTGTTCTACTGTTCTACTGACGTCATTTATGAAGGAAGTGCCAGGATGTAATCCAAGCCGGCCGTTCGCTGTAGGCTTTGAAAGGGAACTTCTGTTAAATAAAATATCTCGCTTGGCATTGAAATTTGAGCTTTATAATTTTACAGGTATTATTTATGCTCTAACAGCAACATTACACACTAACTAAAGTTTGAACAGTGGGATCACGAAGAACGGGACCTTTAAGAAAATTAAAAAATATGATGCATCAATAGCCTGCATAACGTTACATACAAAATACTCCAGAAATCATATTTGTAGATACTCAAATTCTATATTCTTTTTGTTGTGGGCTTTGTATAGGATAAGGCCCCCCTATACCTGCACGAGAACCTAACCTATGGAAATACTACAAATGGGCCGTACTCCAATCCACACTGCACTGGCCGAGTTTTTCGGCCCGGTAAATAAATAACGTTACTCATTTGCTTCCCTCATTTTAATAAAGCTGTCTGCTACTTTATCCATAAAACAAAACAAAATATTACATCAGATCACCTAACGAATAAAGCCGTGCAGTGGTAACACAGAAATAAAGACCACCGGCTTTTAAAATGTTTCGTTGGTTATTTGAGTAAATTAAAACACAATACTTACATTTCTAAGTGTATTCCTCGACCGCGAAGGATCCACTTGTCCTGCTTGGTTCTATCCTTTGCGGCCGGGGAGAAGGACGGTGGGTTGGGTTGCCAGGTCTCTGCAACAAAAGTAGCCCAAAACTCCCAATACGATTTTCTCCATCGAGCGGCACTTTTGGTGCTATATAGCATCATATTTTAACATGTTCCCTTTCGAGGGAACTCGCACTGCGTCGGAACGACACTTTTGGGAACGCCCTCAGCATTGCGCGTCTGAAGCATGAATGAAACTAAGACTGATCTTGATTGGTGCTACGTAGTATGTGACGGCATACCCGGAAGTATAAAGGAACGCTGAGTCACAACAGCGCTAGCTTTTTCGCTCTTCAGCAAATGCGCTGTGTGTTGTGTGTGAGAGAAACTGACTGTGTTTAAGTTAAATTGTCTGAAAGAGAAAGAATGACGAGTCAACAGTTCAAGCAGTGTGTGCACCCCTGCCCTCGTTTCATCACGAGTGGGGACACGCACTCTATGTGTGTGAACTGTTTGGGAGCGCAGCACGCTCAATTAGCTCTCGAGGGAGCTAGCTGTGAGCACTGTGAAGCACTCCCCATCAGAGTGCTGTGCTCCCGCCTGGCCGTGTTTGACGAGGCCGGCCAGGCTCGCGTTCCCCATGGTTCAGGTCCCGCGGCCGTTGAGGCGGCGCGGCGGCTTAGATCGTGGGGATCGCTATGGGAACTGGCTGGTGAGATTGGGACTGCTGAGGCACTTTCCCAATCATCATCAGAAAGTTCTGATGCCCTTCCTCCCCGTGCAAAAGCCCGCTCTGTGGCTTCTTCTGCTCGGGAGGAGGGTCCGATGTTTGAGCTATCCGCATCTGAGGATGTGCTCAGCATCGAGGCGGGTGACGTTGAGGCTCACTCATCACCTCACCTGCCCGCTTATGAGGAGCTTGTCAAGGTTGTGACTTGTGCGATGGCCAGACTAAACATCAGCTGGCCATCAGAAATGCAGGAAGCGACTCTAGTGAGAAGTAAACTTGATGAGCGCTTCCTGCAGCACAGAGCACAACCTCAACGTCGGGGTTTGCCATTTTTTCGGATTTACATAACGAGTTATGTAAATCCTGGAACAAACCACACTCCTCCCGCCTCTCTAATTCAACAGTGTTGGAGTACAGTAATGTACAGTAATATTATGGGGGCGGGAGAGAATGGCTATGGTCCTCCCTGAAAACCCCGGTGCTGCCCACTAAACCGTGTAGAGCTACGTCGGCGATGGTGGGCAGGGCATATATGGTGGCAGGTCGGGCTGGTGCATGTCTGCATACCATAGCTTTATTGCAGGCATTCCAGGCCCACCTGTTAAAAGACTTGGATGAAGGCGAGGGACCCACACCTGAGATCTGTCTCTCCATGTCACCAAGGAGACGGCCCATGCTGTGGCCGCTCCATGTCAGCTATGGTGGCAACGGAGAGGCATTTGTGGTTGAATCTGTCGGGCATCAGGGAGAAGGATAAAGCTTTCCTCCTTGATGCTCCTCTTTCGCCTTCTGGCCTGTTCGGCGACACTGACAACACGGTTGTCGATAGGTTTCAGAAGGCGAAGAGGCAATCTGCGGCGTTCCAGCTGTTTATCCCTCCCAGAGACTGGTTCCCTTGGTATATTTCTTCCAGGCGTGGCAACGCCTGTCGAATGTGTCGCCATGGGTCCTGCTCACTGTAGAGAAAGGGTACAGACTGCAGTTCGGGCACAGCCCACCAAGATTCAGTGGGGTGGTCTGGACTGCAGTGGTCCCAGACCTGGCTCGGGTAATGGTACAGGAAGTACAGTCCCTGTTCATAAAGGAGGCCATAGAACGTGTTCCTCCACCAGACAGGGAGTCGGGGTTCTAGAGCCGGTACTTTATAGTTCCAAAAAAGGACTGGGGTCTGCGCCCAATTTTAGATCTGAGGTACTTGAACCGGTCCAATCATCGTGAATCAAATTCGGTCCGATGATTGGTTTGTCACGATAGATCTAAAGGACGCATACTTCCATATTTCCATCAGTCCTGCACACAGGAAGTTCCTGAGGTTCGCTTTCGGGGGCGAAGCGTTCCAAAATCGTGTTCTTCCATTCGGCCTAGCTCTTTCCCCTCGCACGTTCACCAAGTGCATGGATACAGTTCTGGCTCCTCTGAGACTTCAGGGTATCCGTGTGCTGAACTATATTGACGACTTGCTCATACTGGCTCAGTCGCGAGACATGGCAGTTCGGCATCGAGATGTCGTCCTTGGCCATATTCAAAGCTTGGGGTTGAGACTCAACACGAAAAAGAGCATGTTGACGCCCTCCCAGAGGACCACGTTCCTGAGGGTAGTATGGGACTCGACGACGATGCGGGCACAAATGTCTCCCGCACGCGTGGAGTCCATATGGGCGATGGTCTCCAGCATGAAGCTAGGCCGCAACATCACTGTAAAGCAGTTTCAAAGACTGCTGGGGCTCATGGCAGCTGCGTCCAACTTAATACCTTTTGGCCTGCTGTACATGAGACCCCTGCAGTGGTGGCTGAAAGCCAAGGGGTTTTACCCGAAGGGGAATCCATTCCGTATGATCAGGGTAACGCGCAGATGCCTTCGTTCCCTATCAATATGGAAGAAACCTTGGTTTCTGTCTCAGCGGCCAGTGTTGGGAGCGTCATGTCGCCGGAAATCCGTTTCGACAGACGCCTCCCTCACTGGTTGGGGCGTGGTCATGGACGACCGCTTTACCCAGGGTCTGTGGCAGGACCATCATCATTCATGGCATATAAATTGCCTGGAGATGTTGGCTGTGTTCAGGGCTCTGAGGAGCTTCCTCACAGACCTCAGGGGTTATCATGTTCTGATGCGCCCCGACAACATGTCAGTGGTCGCGTACCTGAACCATCAGGGGGGTCTGAGGTCTGCAGACTGGCGCATCAGATCCTCCTGTAGTCCCAGGGGAAATTATCGTCTCTCAGGGCGATGTTTATTCCCGGGGACCAGAACTAGGGAGCAGACATCCTGTTGAGGCCCGGGGAGTGGAGACTTCACCCAGAGGTGGTGAAGTCCATATGCGAGAGGTTCGGCCCAGTGGAAGTGGACCTGTTTGCGTCTCGAGAGACGTCCCACTGTCCTCTGTGGTTTTACATTTACATTTAGATTTATGCATTTGGCAGACGCTTTTATCCAAAGCGAATTACAGGGACTTATTACAGGGACAATCCCCCTGGAGCAACATGGAGTAAAGTGCCTTGCTCAAGGACACACTGGTGGTGACCACTAGGATTGAACCAGCAACCTTCTGCATATCAGCCCCATGGTTTAACCCACTGGACCACCATCCCATGGCATCCATCCCGCTGGGGTTGGATGCCATGGTGCAGACGTGGCTGAGGCTGCGTCTGTATGCATTTCCCCCGATAGCTCTGCTCCCGTGAGTCCTGGAGAGGATCCGGCAGGACGGGGTCAGTCTACTCCTAGTAGCCCCGTATTGACCGGCCCAAGTGTGGTTCTCAGACATCATGGCACTGCTGGCAGGTCCTCCGTGGCAGATCCCTCTGAGGAGGGACCTGCTGTCTCAGGCAGGGGGCACAATATTTCATCCCCAGCCAAAGCTGTGGAGGCTTTGGGTCTGGCCCCTGAGGGGGCTCAGTACTTAGAGACTGGCCTGTCGGCAGGTGTAGTGGAGACCATACTCAGTTCCTGGGCTCCTTCCACAAGAAGGTTGTACGGCTTAAAGTGGAACGTGTTTTCCACTTGGTGCAGGGAGCGTGAGGTGAACCTAGTTAACTGCCCAGTGGCTTCAGTGCTGGAGTTCCTCCAAGATCGCTTCTTTGCAGGGCTTACCCCGTCCACGCTTAAGGTGTACGTGGCTGCCATTGCGGCTTTCCACGCTCCTATAAGTGATGGGCCTCTGGGGAGGCACCCTTTGGTCGTACGTTTCCTTCGTGGTACTTGGAGGATGAGGCCTGCGATTTGCTCCAGAGTTCCAACTTGGGATCTGGCGGTGGTCCTCAAGGGGTTGGCTTCGGCCCCCTTCGAACCGGATCGAGTTCTGTCGCTAAAGGTGGCGCTGCTCCTGGCTATCACTTCTCTGAGGAGAATGGGGGAACTTCAGGCCTTGGCTATCACACCAACTTGCCTGGAGTTTGCCCCTGGCGGAGTTAGAGCCATCCTTCATCCTAGGCCGGGCTATGTGCCCAAGGTGCCATCTAATGTGGCACGGCCTACGGTTCTGCAGGCGTTTCATCCTCCACCTCATGTGTCGGCTGAAGAGGGGAGACTTAATTTGCTCTGCCCGGTCAGAGCTCTGCAAATTTATCTGTGGAAGTCTTCGCAGTGGAGAAGATCAGACCAACTGTTAGTGTGCTTCGGGTCTCCTAAGAAGGGGCTGCCCGCGTCCAAGCAGACGGTCAGTGATTGGATCGTTCAGGCGATTGCCTTGGCCTATCAGGTGTGCGGTTTGCCTTCATCTTTGGCCTTGAGGGCGCATTCCACCAGGGGCATGGCCTCTTCTCGTGCCCTTCATATGGGGGTCCCGATTCAGGAGTAGCCGGCTGGGCTACCCCACACACATTTATCAGGTTTTATAGTCTGCATCTCCCTGCGACGCCAGGCGCTAGGGTGCTCTCGTCCTAAGTGTGCCTGGGTTCCAGCTTCACACTAGGCAGGCATGGTTTGTGATGGCATAGTGGGCATTTAGTTCCCAAAAGTGTCGTTCCGACGCAGTGCAAGTTCCCTTGAAAGGGAACGTCTCGGGTTATGACTATAACCCTTGTTCCCTGAGAAGGGAACGAAACACTGCGTCTCCTTGCCACACCTCTCCATGCCTGGGGGCGATTTGCTTCATCGCGAAAAAGCTAGCGCTGTTGTGACTCGGCATCCCTTTATACTTCCGGGTATGCCGTCACATACTACGTCATGACGTAGCACCAATCAAGATCGGTCTTAGTTTCATTCATGCTTCAGATGCGCAACGCTGAGGGCATTCCCAAAAGTGTCGTTCCGACGCAGTGTCTCGTTCCCTTCTCAGGGAACAAGGGTTATAGTCATAACCCGAGACGTTCTGTATATGGTAGTGGTGCTATATAGCACCTTAGTTTGAGTCAAAGAACCGGTGAAGAAACACTGAAGAACCAAAATTGGTGCTATATAGCACTCAAAAAGGTTCTCCTATGATTACGAGCCATTAAGAACCTATTTGTTGAGTGTAGTTACATTGTGTACTAAGGCCGGCGGAAAATGAAAAGCTGTGATTTTCTAGGCTGATATGGCTAGGAACTATACTCTCATTCCTGCATTATAATCATGGAACTTTGCTGTTGTACAATGGATGCAGCAGGCGCAATGATATTACGCAGCGCCTAAAATTTGTCCCCAGCACGCTCCCTGTGCAAGCAGGTTGTTCCGTTGGTTATGTTGATGGAAGTTAACCTATTTTCAGGTGCTGCGTAATATCATTATGCCTAACTCTGGGGGATACGGTGAATAAGCTAAAGTCCCAAAAAGTCAGCTTGTTCCTTTAATTTGATTGGTAACAGCTCTATATATTGTCTTATTCTAATTATATTTATTGATTCAAAATAAGTAATTTCTCAGGCAGTAATGTGGATCTTTATGAATTTAAGGAGTGCTGGTTTTGTTTTGGTTTTGACTCCGTCTTGGTCTCAACCCCTCAAAGTCTTGGTCTTGTCTTGGTTTCAACACACATTGGTCTTGGTCTCAGATTAGGTGGTCTTCTTGACTACAACATGCTCCACTTTCTTTCCTTTATTTCCCATCCAAGAAAAGTCACAACTCCATACAGTAGTTCTTTTTGGGACTTGCTCATTGGAAAGGCCAATCAAAAGAGTCAAAATGAGAGACTGGACCCATTAACTTCTCCCAATAGTTTATAATAGTGTCTTGCCCAGTAGTGACTTTCATTCCCTTTCTTTCTATTTTTTTATCTAATCTACCAACCATCCACTGTTCTCATCTGCCTCTGTTTTCGCTCCCTTTCTCCATAGTTTTTATTATTTTCATTTAGATTTGAGGTGTTCATTTATCAGTGTCAGAACAGGAGCTGTATACTCAACAGACTAGCATTTATTGATTATTCTCCCCCATATCAAAACAAAAAAATGAGAGGACCCATAACGCAAGCAAGCAAAAATATATAATTAATAAATGGGCGTAAATTGTATAATTTTGACTTCTTGATGTGATGGTCTTAGAATGAGGGAATAGAGGGCAGAAACAGATATGTAGCACACTGACAGGTGCATATGTTTGTTACTGAGTGCTGATCCAGAAAGCTGAATAAGTTGCCATAATGTGGACAGTGTATAATGAGCTGTACAGACTGAGGTTTGTGTACAAGCTTAAATCATTGTGATTTAATACAAGGACACAACCAGGAAGACACTTATTCTTTATGCACCAAGACATGACCAATCATTAGTGTTGCGAACCCAGAACTGTTTCTCTCCCACACACATGCACAAATACTGAGAATAGGTGATTTCTTGGTACCTTTTACCCTTGATCTCTCATTATGAGCTGACCCTAATCAAGAAGTGAAATTCACTCAGAACAATAATCGAGCACACACAAATGCACACACACACACACACACACACACGCACGCACACACACACGCACGCATGCACACACACACAAACACACACACACACTGAGAGGAGGGGAGGAGGGATAATGAGAAGATTCAAATTTACCGGATTCTTGTTCTCTCTTTACTTTCAGTAAGACATGATTATAGTGAGTGATCCGTCATGCAGGAAATAAGTGTATCTACATAATTATATGATGAAGAAATATCTGAAAAAAATAATACAGCTTTATACAGCCATTGTGAACAGACAAGTTTGCAATCTTAGAAGCACTAGGTCAGAAAAATAAGTTTATATTGTTTTAAACTTTTAAACCTTGTTTTAAATAGTTTTTGTTATTATTTAATGTGGTTCCTTGAATTGTTTAACCTTATGGTAAAATTTGATTAATAATGCATTGCTTTAATAATATTAACAAACATTACTGGTGCATGTAACAGTTTAGATATTATTAGTAGTGTAATGAAACTTAGATCCAGATATTTCATATGTATTAGTAAGGGCTGTTTTTTGTAAATCACTTTTCTATTAATATAACTTAAACAAACACATCCTCTCTTTATTGCTCCGCCCCCAAAATGCATGAACGCAATGCAAGAGTAGATTAATCTTTATCATAGCTGAAGTGAAGCAAAATACTGCTTCACGAAAAATAAAGGCAAGATGTCGAACGAATGACAAGGAAGAACCAAAAAATGAACATACAGTACACAATAGTGTATAGAAGCAAGAGTTCATTGTTAGTCGCCAACAGCACAGCAAAGCGGCTCTAGACAAACAATGATACTCAAAACTGTCCTGTTACTATAGCTAACATTACAACACATTCTGACTCTGTGTCACTTTTTAACGCACAGGGTACCCTTTTAGCATAATTTTTCAGTGCGCAGGGTACTCCATTGGTTGTTTGGCTAATGTGTCAGATGTCAATGTGTCATAAGCCCCGTTTCCACCGAAATTACCCGGAACAATTTGTACCAGGAACTTTTTTTACAGGAACCTTTTTTCCCCCAGACCTGCTGCTGTCTGCATTTCCACTGCGGTCTAAAGTACCGAGAAGATTAGGCAAATTAGTCCAGTGATGTAGGACTGCGCGCGACACGACTGCTCCTCCCAGTCAGTGACGGACAGTATTAATTTTTGTGCAACACTGTCTGCAACAATAACAAGTGGAGGAGATGCAAGCAGCGCTGCTTTTGCTGGTTATATATTGGTTTACTAAAGAGGTCATTAACAACACGGCGGAAAAGAGACGAGTACTGATACTAAAGCGTATTCTGAAAGCTCGTAAAGCTAGATTTAAATAAGACAAAGTATGTTATCATCAGCTATTACGGACATTGACCGTGAGATGGCTGAGACGAACGCGTGCCATCGGACAGAAAGAGCAAGACTGATATTGAACGCTGAACGATCCGACTTTTAAAAATGCCGGTTGAAATAAAATGCTGCGTGAGCTCAACCAATCAGCATGTTCAGTGCCCAAGTCCCACCCCCGAAAGTTCCCGAACTTTGAAAAAGTACCACCTCGGGATCAGGGCCGCTCGGAGGGGGAAATATTTACCCGGAACTTCATTTAGACCCTGGTTCCTGCGGTCGAAACACACAGAGTACCACCCCAAAGTTCCTGGGGAAAGTTCCTGCGGTGGAAACGCGGCTATAGATGCCTGGCTGGTCCTGTTAGTGTGCATGTCATCTGTGTGCTCACTCATGTGTGCATGTATGCCTGTGTGTTAGTGTCTAAGTGCATAACCCTCATCTCTCTCTGTTATACCCACACTAACATGCCTACATATACTGCTTTACACATCTCTTTTAAACTGTCATAAATGTCAAAAGGCAGAACTGCTCCTCTTACAACTGCACTGATGTGCTGTTAAATGACAGTAATGTTTGGTCTGATGTCTCTGGGGAGGTTTTTCATACAGACTCCATCTGGGTGTGATGCCTCTTTGATGTTCTTTTCACTTGTTATTGCGAAATGCTGGTCACCAGATTGGTCGGTGAAACATGACAGGCTGTGATATTGTAGTTGAACGCAGAAGACTGGGTTCATTAGGGCCTTTAACACAGTTCAGATATCTGTCGTGTCATTTCAGTAAAGTGATAAAGATTGCTACACTGCTACCAATCACTGGCTATATTAGATCTTTTGATGAAAAAAACAAACAAACAAAAAACTATCATGCATGTGCTGATCAGCTTTCAATCAAACCCCATGTTGCCATCAGTGCTTAACATCTGCCGTGAGCCCTGTCAGCAAAATATCCATGTTGTTGCATTCAGAAAGACAGAAAGTTTTTTTTTTTCTGAATTTCTGTGCAACTGGTGTCACCAAACGTTGCAAATTTTACTTGTCTTTTTCCTTTATTTTTACTTGTCAGCTTGGTAAAACGATTAATCTGTCTAAAATAGATTTTGTTAAAATTGAAAGAATGATTGTTTTGTATCATAAACATATTTCTGAATGTATTTATGTATTTAACATAATCTGCATCTGTTATAGCATTTTTTTTTTTATTATTTTAAAAAGAACATTTGCAATTTGATAATTAATTTATTATTTATTATTTTTATATATATATATTATTTTTTATAATTTTTTTTTTAATTAAAATTAAATGTATACTGTTTGTATGAAATATATATAACAATACATAACATATATTTTAAAATCATTCAAAATAAAATAAATATTTAAATACGTATTACATTTAAAATATACATACAAAATAAAAATATTTGATTTGCCTTTAAGGAGGAACATAACAGTACAATTAAAGAAAAGGAGGCAAACAAACTATAGCTGAATGGAAATGAAGAGACAAGCAGCAGAGAGAGAGCGAGAGAGAGAGAGAGAGAGAGAGAGAGAGAGATAGAGAGAGAGAGAGAGAGAGAGAGAGAGAGAGAGAGAGAGAGAGAGAGAGAGAGAGAGAGAGAGAGAGAGAGAGAGAGAAAGTAGTGATGACTTCATCGATTTTATTTATCTTAATTGGCCTTAGCATTATTTATTTATTTATTTATTTGCTCACCATTAAAGTGAAGAATGCATAGAACCATTGAAGATTGCAAGGAAAAGGGTGAGACTGCAAAGAACAGAGTGACAAGACAATACAAAATGCAAGCACTGAAGAACATTGGTAACAATGGGGAATTTGTAGAGAGAGAGAGAGAGAGAGAGAGAGAGAGAGAGAGAGAGAGAGAGAGAGAGAGAGAGAGAGAGAGAGAGAGAGAGAGAGAGCAGCCGGTGGAGTCTGTAGGGAGCAGGTACTACTGTATGTATGTGGGTCAGCACATTGCATCCTCAGCATTTCTTACAAGCAGCCTTAGCAAACTTGGAAGGGCATATCAGTCTCTCCCTGTTTAGCTCGCTCTCTTTCTCTTCCCGTCTCCATCTTGACCACCTGTCTGTTCATCTTTATTGCACATATCTGCATCAGTGTTTTTTTGCAGCCTTCAAACTGGTCAGATTACATTTAGCATCCACAGTGCCTTTAATGTTAATTTAAATAGTCCTTGAAAGTACTTATGCAAATGATTGAGCACTTAATGGCCTATAGGATATTCGAATCCACCATATATGTATGAAGAGTCCCACCGGATTCATGCAAATGACAGAACGAGAGACAGAGAGAAAGTTAGGGTCGTTGATTTTACATTTGTATTAGTGTCTGTAATCTGGAGAGTATTAAAAAGTAATTTATAGCTTGTAAGCAATATCTGCTCACAGTAATATGAAAATGCTGAAAGCTGCATTTTTTTGCCTTAGCAAGATAACAAGCTTTGCATCTGCACAGAAAAAAAGGGTTATATCTTCCCACTCTCTTGCTCTTAACACTCCTGCTTTCCTCAGTCAAGCTCTTTGCATCTCCCCGTTGTGGTATTCTCTCCCTTTCTTTCGTCTATGTTTGTTGTAATCAGTGTGTGAAATGGCAGTGGATTATAGTAGTGTTAGTTTTATTAAATGTTTTCAAGGGATGCAACATAAAAATGTATTGCTATAAATGCTGTCTTAAAGCCTTATCTGGCTACCATATGTTGGGTTTGGGGTACAGAGAGAAGTGATAACATTAGAAGTCTGAAAACGGAAACAAAAAGAACTGGATAGATGACAAGATTTATATTGATGTTAATTATTACATTTTAATCATTTTAATTTAGATTTAAACAAAAAAAAAGTCTTGTTTACAAACGATTCTGCGGTGAAATTAAGCGAACAAACGTGCATAGTCTTACGCACGTGAGCTGGAACTTTAAAAATAAAGTTCAACCACACATTCCTAATATTAGAGTCCGAGGGAACCTTATGCAGTGACTGTGTTTTTCCACTACAAGGCACAGCGCAATATCTTACTATCTTCGCAATGTTTATTGCTCGGTAGAATGATCAGTTTCGCTCCACAAGTCGGTGGGCGGGCTTGAGGCGGCGTTTCACCACACAATGACGTCAGAGCCTGACACATTCTGAGAATGAACGTTTGCTGGGCCTGGTGTCAATAACAGATTTTCTTTGACTAACAAGGAAGTTTTCAGCTCAGAAACGTACAGGATATTTTTATATCACAATTAATTTTTATATATTAAAGGCTGAATGAAAAGTGGATTTCTCAATTCATGACCCCTTTAAGAAAAGTTAGGTACAGTGTACTTAACTGTTTTCATGTTGTATTACAGAACACTTGTGCTGCTATTGAGGTGGGATAAGGTGTGAGGTTAGTGACATGTTTAGTGTATGGTTTCTGTAGTTACCCTTGTTTGTTGCCATGGTTGTCCTAGTTGGTTCCCATAGCAAATAATCATATTACATTTACATTTACATTTATGCATTTGGCAGACGCTTTTATCCAAAGCGACTTACAGTGCCCTTATTACAGGGACAATCCCCCTGGAGCAACATGGAGTAAAGTGCCTTGCTCAAGGACACACTGGTGGTGACCGCTAGGATCTTTAAGTGTTTATTTCTTTTAATTTTGATGATTATAACAGACAACTAAGGAAAATCCCAAATTCATTATCTCAGAAAATTATAATATTACTTAAGACCAATACAAAGAAAGGATTTTCTGAAATCTTGGCCAACTGAAAAGTATGAACATGAAAAATATGAGCATGTACAGCACTCAATACTTAGTTGGGGCTCCTTTTGCCTGAATTACTGCAGCAATGTGGCGTGGCATGGAGTTGATCAGTCTGTAGCACTGCTCAGGTGTTATGAGAGCCCAGGTTGCTCTGATAGTGGCATTCAGCTCTTCTGCATTGTTGGGTCTGGCATATCGCATCTTCCTCTTCACAATACCCCATTTTTATGGATTTAAGATCAGGCGAGTTTGCTGGCCAATTAAGATAGGGATATCATGGTCCTTAAACCAGGTATTGGTTGCTTTGGCACTGTGTGCAGGTGCCAAGTCCTGTTGGAAAATGAAATCTGCATCTCCATAAAGTTGGTCAGCAGCAGGAAGCATGAAGTGCTCTAAAACTTCCTGGTATATGGCTGCGTTGACCTTGGACCTCAGAAAACCTTTTCTGTAGCTATTGATTTCTTGTCAATCTCAAAGCTCTTTCCTATTTAAGATGTGTTTTGGGTGTTTTTTTTTCACTGCATTCAAGCTGAAAACCAATGCTACCTCTCAATATTTTTGCCACTCAGTGGGCATAACCGCAGTCACTCCGTCCGACAGTGATATTACGTGCATACCCTCTATAGTTCTATAGTTTTATCATTGCCTGTTTCTAGTGTGTTCTCACAGCAAATAATCACCTACACCTGTCCCTTGTTAGCCTGGTGAATGTATACAGTGTTTATTGTGTGCTTTGTCTGCCTAGTGTGGTCCTTACATGGATCAAATCAAATCAAATCAAATCACTTTATTGTCACACAGCTATATACACAAGTGCAACAGCAGGTGAAATTCTTGGTGCAGTTCCGAGCAACATAGCAGTCACGACATGACATGTACAACAATTTAAGCAACAACAGATTACACATCTGATGCGCACACAATTACTCACAGCACAGTATACACTACAATAAACAATAAATAATTTACACAATGTGAGTGTAGTTCTCACAGCTTTAGCCAATATACACATACTTACAATATACATATACTTTAAACAATATACACTAAACATACATTAAACAGTATAAGCTATAATAATAATAATAATATACAATGTACAGTATACATTATTATTCACAGTAGAGATCCAATTATGTACAATAGGTGCTATATGATAAATGATAAATAATAAATGATACATAAATGTGTATATAATGTGTGTGTATCTACAGTGGGTTGTGCGGAGTGATATTCTGTCCAGTGTGTGTTATGATCCTGATGGATCAGGAGTTAGTAGTCTAATTGCTTGTGGGAAGAAGCTGTTCTGGAGTCGGCTGGTGCGTGTTCTGATGCTGCGGTACCGTCTGCCTGATGGGAGCAGTGAGAGCAGCCCATGGTTCGGGTGGCTAGAGTCTCTGATGATCCTCTGAGCTCTCTTCACACACCGCCTGGCGTAAATGTCCTGGAGGGAGGGAAGCTCACCTCCGATGATGCAGCTGGCCGTGCGCACTACCCTTTGCAGGGCCTTGCGGTTGCGGGCGGTACTGTTGCCGTACCAGGTGGTGATGCAGCCAGTCAGCAGGCTCTCGATGGTGCTGCTGTAGAAGCGTGTGAGGATGTGGCGGTTCATTCCAAACCTCCTCAGCCGTCGCAGGAAGAAAAGGCGCTGATGAGCCTTCTTCACAACGGCCTCGGTGTGGACGGACCATGAGAGTTCCTCTGTGATGTGGACACCGAGGAACTTGAAGCTGCTGACTCTCTCCACCGGTGCTCCATCGATGGTGATGGGGCGGTGTTCACTCTCATTCCTCCTGAAGTCGACCACCAGCTCCTTGGTCTTGCTGACGTTGAGGGAGAGGTTGTGCTCCTGACACCACCGTGTCAGAGTGTGCACCTCCTCTCTGTAGGCCGTTTCATCATTGTCGGTGATAAGACCTACCACCGTCGTATCGTCAGCAAACTTGATGATGGTGTTGGAGCTGTGGGTAGCCACACAGTCATGTGTGTACAGGGAGTACAGGAGTGGGCTGAGAACACAACCCTGAGGGGCTCCAGTGTTGAGAGTCAGTGATGAGGAGATGTTACTGCCCATTCTGACCACCTGGCGTCTGTTTGACAGGAAGTCCAGGATCCAGCTGCATAACAGGCTGTTTAAGCCTAGAGCCCGGAGTTTCACGTCAAGTATGGAGGGCACAATGGTGTTGAATGCTGAGCTGTAGTCCACAAACAGCATTCTCACATACGTGTTCCTCTTTTCCAGGTGGGAGAGAGCAGTGTGTATAGTGGATGAAATGGCATCGTCAGTGGAGCGGTTTGTGCGGTATGCAAACTGCAGTGGGTCCAGTGAGGGGGGGAGAACAGAGCAGATGTGGTTTCTGACTATTCTTTCAAAGCATTTGCTGATGATGGGGGTCAGAGCAACAGGACGCCAGTCGTTTAAGCAGGTGGTTTTTGACTACTTAGGTACAGGCACAATAGTGGACGTTTTGAAGCATGTGGGGACCACAGACAGGGAGAGGGACAGGTTAAAAATGTCCGTGAAAACTCCAGCCAGTTGGTGCGCGCACGCTCTGATCACACGGCCGGGAATGCCGTCTGGACCCGCAGCTTTACGGACGTTCACCCGCCGGAAGGATCGGGTTACATCTGCTAAAGATACGGAGAGTGCACTAACCTCTGTATCTTCAGCCGCGAGCTCTCTCTCCGCGAGGGCGGTGTTGGTTCCCTCAAAGCGAGCATAGAAGGTGTTGAGCTCGTCCGGGAGAGAGGCAGCGGTGTTCACGGTGGAGTTTGTGTTCCCTTTATAGTCCGTGATGGTGTTAATTCCCCTCCACATGCTTCTGGAGTCGGTGGTGTTGAACTGTCCTTCAATCTTGTCCCTGTACTGCCGTTTTGCTGCTCTGATGGTTTTCCGGAGGGCATAACTTGCTTGTTTATGCTCCTCCGCATTACCGGAGTTAAAAGTGAAGGTCCGCGCATTGAGTGCCGCGCGAACATCCCCGTTTAGCCACGGCTTCTGGTTAGGGTACAGCCGAATTGTTTTGGTCGGAACAACGTCATCTACGCACTTCCTGATGAAACACGTTACGCTATCAGCGTAGACCTCGATGTCGTCATCAGAGGCCGACCGGAACATCTCCCAGTCCGCGTGATCAAAACAGTCCTGTAGCATAGAGTCTGATTGATCCGACCAGCACTGGATGGTTCTGAGGGCGGGTGCTTCCTGTTTGAGTCTTTGCCTATAAGCGGGCAAAAGGAGGATTGACGCGTGATCTGATTTGCCGAATGGTGGGCGTGGGAGTGATTTGTATCCATCCTTGAAGGGGGAGTAACAGTGATCTAAAACACGGTTCCCTCGCGTGTTGAAGCTAACATGTTGGTGGTATTTGGGTGCGATGCGCTTGAAGTTGGCTTTGTTAAAGTCTCCGGTCACAATAAACGCAGCGTCAGGATGCGCGGTTTCCTGCTCACTCACTGTCCTATACAGTTCCTTTAGTGCCCGGTCTGTGTCGGCTTGTGGGGGAATATACACAGCTGTGATGATGACCGCGGTGAATTCCCTCGGTAGCCAGAATGGTCGGCACAGAACCATGAGAAATTCCAGATCAGGAGAACAGAAAGACTTGATAGAATGTACGTTCCTCTGATCACACCAGGATCGGTTGATCATAAAACACACACCCCCGCCTTTGCTTTTCCCTGAGAGATCTTTTTCTCTGTCCATTCGGTGCACGGAGAACCCCGTGGTTTCGATGGCCGAATCTGGAATCTCAGCGGACATCCAGGTTTCTGTAAGGCAGATAATGCAGCAGTCCCTCGTGTCTCGTTGGAAAGAGATCCGCGCTCTCAGCTCGCAGAGTTTATTGTCCAGAGACTGAACATTAGCCAGTAAAATACTGGGAAGCGGGGGTCGGTTTGCGCGGCGTCTAACTCTGATAAGTACGCCGGCTCTCTTCCCTCTTCTCCGGCCGCGTTTGCGTGGTCGGGCCGTCCAGACAAAGGGTTCCGCTGCTGTGTTTGTAAGCAGCGTGTCGTCACTGAAGAATTTAAAGTCCGGTTTTCGGTGTGCGATTGCCGAACCAATGTCCAAAAGTGTCTGTCTGTCGTACTTAGTAAGGCAGACAACATCCAAGACGAAAAACATAAGAACTATAAACAGAACAAACAAAAAACTACAATGTTCCAGCGGAGCTCGCGACGTAGCAGCCATCCTCGGCGCCATCTTGAGAACTTCGAGAGGATGTATCCTGTGCCTGTTTAAAAAAAAAAAAGATTTTTTTTTTGTTTTGTTTAATAAACCTCTTACTGAATTTGGATCCAACGCTCCTCCTTGATTATAACAGCCATGCTATGGCTGCATCTGAAATTGCATACATCCCAACTATATAGTAGGCCAATGTTTCCCAACCTTTTTTCAGTCATGGCACCCTTTGAAAATGTTCTCCATTTTGGCACCCCCTCGCATACATTACGCTAGGGGTATAATGGCACAGATTGCTCACAGTTCGGTTAGTATCACGGTTTAAGGTTCACGGTTTCGGTATGGTTCAGTACCCAGCCAACATGTCCATGTGGGCCCCACATGGTTTTTATCTGGGCTATATGGGCGTCATCTGGGCATTGGCTCAGAGTGGGCACTTTGATGGGCTGAATGTGGGCCCCATCTTGGATAAAGTTGTGGGGCCCAGTTAGGTTGCCCATTATTGTTTATTTGAGGGTCCCATGTGGGCCACATTTGGGCTATATTTAGAATTGTAAAGTTGTATTGTTTGCAGTTGGTTTTGTTTTTTATACAATTATGGGTAACAGCCTAACCCTATTATATATATATATGAGTTCCTTTCCCTCCTTGGTTCGTTGTATGTACGTATTCAGTGTTTGCTCGTTCATCTTGCCAAGTCAGTTAGAGATTTAGTGTCTCCTATATTTTTGGCTTTGAGTTTATTTATTTTTTCCCTTTGTTCCTGAATTTTTAGTCAAGGTTCTATCTTTATTTTGCTCTAGTTTTCTCCAGGCTTTATTTTGGTTTCTCTTTTGTTTTCCCATTTTTCTAGCTCCAGTTATATTTAGTTTATCGTTTGTTTCTAGTGTTCTAGTTTCGCCAGTTTTTATTTGCTTGGTTTTCTTTTGTTGTCTTGAGTGTTGTCTTGTGTTAGTTCCTGCCGCCTCCCTGGGATTCCCTGCCTGCTGGTTCCCTCTGCCTGGTAACTGGACTGGTTCTGAGTGTGTGAGCAGCAAGTACGAATCCCTGCTTCACTGTGTCCTGCCCTGTCTTCTCCACTACCATCTACCTGGTCTGGTCAGTCCTCAGAGGTTCTTCAACCTGCTGTATCTTGGAGCTGGTTCCAGCAGTCACACTCATCCGTCGTGTCATTGTTCCCCGTTGGCCCTGCTGTTTGGACTCACTCATCCACTACCCTCTTGTGCCTTGTTGAACTGTCCTGTCAATAAATTATCTTTGTTCACTCTGCATCTGGGTCCTCCATTTCAGAAGTCCTGACAAATTGTCTTTTCTGTCTTTTCTTTCATTACTGTTCTTTAGATCTGAAACTGATGGGTCTGCCCAATCCCAGGAGTGATGGACTGAAGACTTTTCAATGCTCATGTCGTGTGACTTAACTTTTTATTTTCTTTTTTTTTTCTTATGATCAATAAAAAGGTGATTTGCAAATTCTGAGTTGAAAGTCATTTTTTTTTCACAGTAGAAATTTTCATGTAATTTAAATTATTAAGGTCGGGTACAGGTTTAGTAAAACATAGATTAACTTAAAGTTGGCAGGGTTTGATAGTTTATTTTGCAAATCAGCACATTAATTCCACTTACAGGAATAAAAAGACATATAAATGGGGCCCAGAGCTCACCCACTGGGTATCACCCATTTGGGCCCCATAAGGGTTCTGTATGTGGCCCACTTTGGCCCCATTTATTAGAACCCATATTGGCTCCTATATTGAATACAAATGGGCCCCACTTAGAGCCCACTATGGACCCATCATGTGCCCCTATGGGCTAACACACATGGGGCCCATGTGGAGCCGATGGACAAAATTCTATGGGCCCCACTTGGGTTGCCCATGTAGGGCCCAAGTGACAGCCCATCAAAAACCCACATGGGGCCCACATGGCAATGTTAGCTGGGTATTTGCTATGTTCAGGGAAAAAAGGACTACTGTCAAATAAAAATAAAGAAAATAATAAGAGCAAATAATTTAAATACAAGCAGCAGCACAAATAAATACTATTGAGCAAAGATACTAATAAAATAAACTATGCTTTTCAGGTTTTTCAGGTATGTCTAATGTCTCGGTTACGTATGTAACCCTCGTTCCCTGAGTAGGGAACGGCGATGTAACGTTTGTGACTAACGAATGGGGGTTTCGCTTAGAAGCCAATTACCTTCGAGGAATTTAACAGCGGAATTTGCATGCGTAACTCCGCCCCACCTCTGGGTATATAAGGAAGTACGCTGGCAACATCGCATTATGTTACTGCTGTGGAGCCAAGACTGAACTCCGCGTTCCAGCAGCACAGCGAAGGTGGCAAAGGGACGTTACGTCTCCGTTCCCTCCTCTGGGAACGAGGGTTACATACATAACTGAGACGTTCCCTTTCGTTCAGTCACTACGACATAACGTTAGTGACTAACGAATGGGGGTCCCAATATAACAACGCCACTCGGCTGTCTTCCAGTGCCCTGCGTAAGTGTGAGTACCCTGTAGTAAGACTAGTACGGACAAAGGACTCCCACTTATCACAGGATTACCAAGGTACACTGGGAAGCATATTCCAGTGGAGATATGCCAAAATGCCTACCCGTAGGGAGGACTTAGAGCATACACATATGACCCGCTAAGAGCTGCATATGGAAGAACTCTAGGGTACCAGCCAAAGGATGGACTTTTAACCCTAGGGGTGGCAGGGACTTGCCAAGGGAATGACACCTGCTCACTGAGGAGGCTTAAGGTGGAAATACTCGTGTGGGGGTCGCCGGAGGGGAACCATGCACACGGGGCACCTGGCCGGACATGAGGGTCTGGGCTCGAAAGGGCAGACTGAACTGATGTCGGCGTCGACAGTGCTGGAGGAACTCAGGGCTGTCGGGGAAGCTCACCTGAGGAAATCGCACGTATCCAGTCCGTGGAGTGGAATGGCGAGCAAGCGAAGACACCTGTTCCTGGTCCATTACCGGCCACTAGTAGAGGCGAGTACATAGTCGGACACTGGCTCCACTCAGAGATTGTAGAATTTGGCGAATGTGTTAGGTGTCGCCCAGCCTGCAGACAAAGTGCTGGTCTGAGGTCCTGAAACACTGCGTCCTGTCTACGTAAGCGCGGAGAGCGCGTACTGGACAGAGCAGTGCCAAGGCTGGGTCTGCCTCCTCCAAAGGCAGCGCTTGCAGGTTCACCACCTGGTCTCGGAACGGAGTGGTGGGAACCTTGGGCACATATCCGGGCCGGGGTCTCAGGATCACGTGAGAGTTAGCCAGTCCGAATTCCAGGCACGCTTTGTCAACCGAAAATGCCTGCAGGTCCCCTACCCTTACACAATACTTGTGCGAGAAGGCTCACTGGGGGGAACGCATATTTGCGTAGGCCCCGCGGCCAGCTGTGCATCAGTGCATTCGTGCCGAGCGTGCCCTCGGTCAGGGAATAGTACAGGCTGCAATGGGAAGAGTCGTGGGAGGCAAACAGATCTACCTGTGCGTCGCCGAACTGTTCCCAAATCAGCTGGACCGTCTGGGGATGGAGTCTCCATTCTCCAGGAAGTGGCTGAAACAGTGAGAGGTCGTCGGCTGCACTGTTCAGTCCTCCCGGGATGTGGATAGCACGAAGGGACCTCAGGTGCTTCTGACTCCATAAGACGAGATGGCGGGCGAGTTGAGACATACGGCGGGAGCGTAGACCACCCTGGTGGTTGATGTACGCTACTGTGACCGTGTTGTCTGTCCGGACTAGTACGTGTTGACCCTTCAGTAACGCTCGGAAGCGGTGCAGGGCGAACCGTACTGCCAGCAACTCGAGGCAATTGACATGCAGAAGGCGCTTGTCCATTGCACATGGCACCCCAGCCGATGGAGGAGGCATCTGTTGATACAACAACATGCCTGGAAACTCGTTCTAAGGACACTCCGGTCCGTAGAAAACTGAGGTTCGACCACGGGGTGAGCATCTGTAAGCAGGCCCGAGTCACTTGTACCCAGAGCATGCCAGACCGCCATGCCCATCTCGGGAGTCGATCGCGTAGCCAATGCTGAAGCGGTCTCATATGTAGCAATCCGAGCGGCATCACTGCGGCTGCAGATGCCATATGCCCCAGGAGCCTCTGAAATAGTTTCAGTGGAACTGCACTCTCGCTCTCGATTTGACGGAGGCAAGTCAGCAGAGACTGCGCGCGCTCGCTCGTAAGCTGCACGCACATGGTGACCGAGTCGATATCCATACCGAGAAAAGAGATCCTCTGCACGGGGCAAAGTTTGCTCTTCTCCCAGTTGACCCGAAGGCCCAGACGGGCTAAGTGATGGAGCACTAGATCTCTGTGTTTGCAAACCTACGCTCGAGAGTGACTCATTATGAGCCAGTCATTGAGGTAGTTCAGGATGCGAACCCCGTGCTTCCGGAGGGGTGCAAGGGCTGCCTCGTCAATCTTCGTAAAGACGCAAGGGGACAGAGATAGCCCGAATGGGAGGACCGCGTACTGATATGCCCGCCCCTCGAAAGCAAACCGTAGGAACGGTCTGTGTCGAGGTAGGATGGAGACATGGAAGTAGGCGTCCTTCAGGTCGATCGCTGTAAACCAATCGTCCGGACGAACACATTTGAAAAGGCGTATCACTGTCAACATCTTGAACGGAAGCCTGTGAAGGTATCGGTTCAAGATGCGAAGGTCCAGGATTGGCCGTAACCCACCAGTTTTCTTGGGTACAATGAAGTAGGGGCTGTAGAACCCGGACTTCATCTCGGCTGGAGGGACAGGCTCGATCGCACCCTTCACCAGTAGGGGGGCAACCTCCGCATGCATGACAGAGGCATTGGCCCCGACCATAGTGTAGCGGACTCCCCAGAAGCAGGGAGGAACCTGCGCAAACTGAATCGTGTAGCCGAGCCTGATGGTCTTCGCGACCCAGCGGGACAGTCCCGGAAGCTGAAGCCAGGCTCCCAGGAACTGCACCAGCGGGGTCATTCGGACCACAGACGTACCCAGGGTGGGGCAGGGAGGCAGCATTACCGGCCCGGACATGGGAGGCTGTTGGGTGTCCCGGTGTGGGGGGGCTGCGTCCTGACAGAGGAGACCAGGGAAGGACGCACATTCCACTGGGGTCTGCTCTGCCAGGAGGCTGGCGACAGAGAGGGATGCGAGTGGCGGGACCCGGAGGCGGCGCACACTGTCATCACCGATCTCTGGTGGCTCAGGGATGGGAATGTTAATTCTTTCTTTAACCAACATAGGGTTGCTGCTGACCCGGGGGCCAGCAGCTGAACAAAGGATTCTCCCCTGGCCCCCCACCGGGGGAAGGAGTGGTCCTGCTACCATCTCCCTGAAAGAATTTCCCATCCCTGAGCCGTCTGTCTAGCGGGGCACGGGGCGGGCTGAGCGGACTGGGACACCTTCCTACGACGACCTCCACGACCTGGCCAGGGTGAAGGCTGCTGCTGGGGCCGGGCGGGAGGGGCGGGAGCCTTAGGAGGGCGTCCTCGGCGGCGAGCAGGCTGAGACGACTGTGCCGGCGGCTGGGTGGAGGCAGCAGCTGGCCGCCGGGGCAGTATATGTTTGATTGCCTCAGTCTGCTTCTGGGCGGTTGAAAACTGTTGGGCAAAGCTTTCAACCGCGCCGCCGAAGAGGCCAGCCTGGAATATGGGGGCATTGAGGAACCGGGTCCGCTCGCTGTCCCGCATATCAGCCAGGTTAAGCCACAAATGTCGCTCCTGGACCACATTTGTGGACATCACTTGACCCAGGGAGCGTGCGGTCACCTTCGTTGCCCGGAGGGCGAGGTCGGTGGCGGCACGCAGCTCGTCCATGAGCCCAGGATAAACTCCACCCTCGTACATGTCCCTGAGGATCCTGGCCTGGTAGACCTGGAGGATTGCCATGGCATGCAAAGAGGCAGCAGCCTGCCCCGCAGCTCTGTACGATTTCACCACCAAGGTTGATGTGAATCGACAGGCTTTGGAGGGGTGCTTAGGATCACCACGCCAAGTTGAAGCGCTCTGAAGACACAGTTGCATCGCAACAGAACGTTCAACTGGGGGGACCCCAGTGTACCCATTGGCCGCGGCCCCATCGAGATTGGAGAAGGCGGAGGAAGTCGCCGAACGGTCGCGGGAAGACAACGGGGACTTCCAGGACCGCGCAACCCCCTCATGCAGCTTGGGAAAGAAAGGTATTGGGGCGGGGACTGACGGGTGTCAGCGCGTGCCCCCAAAAACCAATCATCGAGCCGCGAGTGCTCGGGACAGGGAGGAGGGTTCCACTCTATCCCAAGACTTGCGGCTGCCCGATACAGCATGGCTGTCAGCTCTGGGTCCGACTCGGGCAATGCTGGCGTGCCCGAAGGCGGCAGCACAGCCGAGTCATCTTCCTCAGAGGACTCGAGCCCACCTTGTGATGCAGTGACCGACATCGCATCATCCTCCGGACGCCAAACGAGATGCATGGGGGGGCCTGAGCAGGCCCCGCGATCTCCGTCTGAACGGCCGCAGGTTGCGGAGCGCTAGAGGGGGGTGTGGCCCCGAGGCATGAGTGTCGGGGCTTTGTTCCACACCGTCACCCTCAGGTCACCCTGGCCACCCGCCAAAGTACCGCCTCTCGCGGAGACGGTAGATTGGGGTGTGGTAGAGGGGACTCTCACTTCATTACGAAGATCCTCGAGTCTCGACCGCAGCACCGCAATGGTCATGTTCCCGCAGTGGGAACATGACGCATCCACAAATGCTGCTTGAGCATGCTGAACGCCCAAGCATACCAAGCAAAATGCATACCAAGCAGTGATTGTGCCCATCGGAAGATGAAAGCAACCGGCCACACCCAGAAGCAGGCTTGAAGGAGTGAAGAGATACTCTTGGCTCCAAAGCAGAAACATAATACGATGTTGCCAGCGTACTTCCTTATATAACCACGAGGTGGGGCGGAGTTACGCATGCAAATTCTGCATGCCCATGGCATTGGCACTGCCATTGGGCGCTGTTAAATTCCTCGAAGGTAATTGGCTTCTAAGCGAAACCGCCATTCGTTAGTCACTAACGTTACGTCGTAGTGACTGAACGTAAGGGAACATTAGTTTTCAGGTACAGAAATTGATCAAATGTAAAATAACATTGCATATTTGACTGTATAAATAAAAAAAAATAATCCTATTAAACTTGCAAAAGCTATTCAATCAAGAGCAGTGAGTGATGTCCTTGTCTTTTGTTGTTTGACATAAAACAGACAGCAGTAAATGCTACTGCCCCTTTAAGACCGAATGCATGGATATGCATCATCTTTCTCAACTGTATAAAGTTTACTTAAGCCATATACAGACTATATGAATAAGTAATTACTTATTCAAAATTACTTATGCTTCCAAATCTTGCAGGTCCTCTCTTTGTCTTGATTATTCAGTTGGAAAAGTAGCCATTTTGTTGCACTACCCCTAGTGGTCTGGTTGATTTTTTTCCCCCCACATTAATTTTGTATTGCAGGTTAATGCTGCTATGTTGTCAACGTTTGTTTTCTTCTCTAATGCTGTTGTGTTGTGCCCCCCCCAGGGTCACTGTACCCCCATATTTTCAAAACAATGTGTCTGGAACACTAAGAATTTAATATGATACTCAGCAGTTTTGTTAGGAGAGAGGGATGAAAGTGGCTTGATAAAATAATTCCCTGAGATAGCAGCATCAATTCATCGTCAGGGAAAGAGAGAGAGAGAGAGAGAGAGAGAGAGAGAGAGAGAGAGAGAGAGAGAGAGAGAGAGAGAGAGAGAGAGAGAGAGAGAGAGAGAGAGAGAGAGAGAGAGAGAGAGAGAGAGAGAGAGAGAGAGAGAGAGAGAGAGAGAGTCAGAATGAATGGGAGATGAGGAAAGGGAAAAAAATTGCCTGACACTGTGGCTTTCCTGTAAGCCTTTTCTGATATTTCCCTGCTAATTTAGAAGCATCATTTACATTTTACTCATTAGAATCATGTGCACCCTCCGAGGGTATCATTACTGAACCAGTCCTGAAGCTTTCTGATGGAAGATTTCTCACCTCTCATCTCTCAGCTCTTATTTGCCCTCTAAGTGTGACCCTCTGAAGTAATTACTATATCAACACATTTGGGTTCAGATCAGCATTTCAAACAGCACTTTTTGAATTTTTCCAAAGACTTTTTCATACATTTATCTCATGCCTTTATAGATTTGGGTTGAGTGGTGACCGAATACGAGACAGCTGGAAGTGTATGCCGTTTATAATGATGTATGGTCTGTGGTGTGATTTTAGAAAACAGAACACAATAACTGTCTTCACTTCCAGTGTAACAGTGTAGGGTTTAAAAGACAATTTATATTCAGCAATATTATCAATTTAAATGGTTAGTTCACCCAAAAATTCTGTCATTAATTACTTACCCTCATGTTGTTCAACACCCGTAAGACCTCCGTTCATCTTCGGAACACAAATGAAGATATTTTAGTTGAAATCCGATGGCTCAGAAAGGCCTCCATTAGCACAATGCACTTTACACTCAATAAAGTTCTACAATAACTTTATGAAGCGACAAGAATATTTTTGTGCGCAAAAAAACCCCTAAATAACAACTTATATATTGATGACCGATTTCAAAACACTGCATCATGAAGCTTTGAAGCGTTATGAATCAGTGAGTCAATTCAGCGGTTTGGATCGCCAAAGTCAAGTGATTTCAGCAGTTTGGCGGTTTGACACGCGATCCGAATCATGATTCGACTCGCTGATTCATAAAGCTTCAAAGCTTCAAAGCTTTACAACAAAAATTGTATTTGTTTCATTAATTCAACATTAATTATTTTATTTTCCTGTTTATTAATGTGAAGCTGATTTGAAGCAATATGTCTTTTATAAAGCACTATAAAAATAAACATGATTTGACTTGACTAGATGGCTTCACTGATTAAGGAAAGAGTGATTTAGTTATAAGGTGCCACTTGTGTCCATTGCAGATTGTGTAACTATGCTATGCTTACAGTTGTCAAACAGTGCTGCAAATTTGTGCATTATTAGGTAACACTTTATTTTAAGGTGACAGTTACTACTATGTACTTACTATAGTAATAACAGTAAATGATGCATAATTAATATAAGTAACTATAAGTACCCTAAACAACCATAACAGTAACTCTATAGTAAGTACATGTAGTTAATTAATATTACTCAGAACTAATTTGAGCAAGTACAATGTAACTATGTCACCTTAAAATAAAATGTAACCCATTATTAATATATTATAAAATTATATTTACATGTCACAGGTGTTTGCAATGTCAGCTATATTTTATGGCTTCAAACCTGCACCATCCAATATATTTATGTGTGTTACTGCTTTGAGTTTTTTGACTCAACTATTATATGAGGTGACCAAGATGGCGGCGCGAGTAGATCGCGAGGCTCAGCGTCTCTCCAGATTCTGCAATTTTGCGGTATTTTTCTTGCTCATCTCGGGTCTGTTCGTGCAGAACAGTTGTGCCTTTACATCGTACACCCGCGCTGAGCTTTTGGATATTGGTTTGCGAATTTCCGACAGTTTTATGGACAATCTTCGACTCCTTCCTGAGATCGCTAGGACGCCCGAGGCGATGCGCTCAACACGGCCGGGCGGAAGTGCACGCAGACGGCGGCGAGATCGTAAACAAAGGCGGGGGAAGCGTGGAGGATTGCGGGCTAAGCTAACGCGTTCTCCTCATCGGCTCTCTTTACCCAGCATTTTCCTTGCTAATGTACGATCGCTAGTGAACAAAATGGAGGAGATTCGACTCAGCATCACACACAGTAAGAAACTTTTGAACTGTAACGTTCTAATCTTCACTGAAACCTGGTTAAACAGCGGAATACCGGACACCGCTATCGAGCTAGCGGGACGCCACACACTCCGGGCAGATAGAACATTAGATGGCTCCGGGAAGACCAGAGGTGGTGGATTGTGCATTTATATTAACAAAGCTTGGTGCACAAACTCTGCTATTGTTGGGAGTCATTGTTCAGCTAACCTGGAGTTTCTCATGGTTAAATGTAGACCGTTTTATCTACCGCGGGAGTTCACTTCCACCATTATAACTGCTGCTTATATTCCACCCGATGCTGATGCCAAGCTTGCTATGAAAGAACTTCACGCAGCCATCAGTAAACAACAGACTGATCACCCTGAAGCTGCGTTTATTGTTGCAGGTGACTTTAATCATTCAAACTTAAAGTCAGTGCTACCCAAGTTTCACCAGCATGTTTCCTGCCACACCAGAGGAAACAAAACCTTAGACCATGTTTACACAAACATGGCCGGAGCTTACGTTGCAACACCCCTCCCCCACCTGGGACAGTCAGACCACATCTCTTTGTTCCTCAGCCCCAAATATGCACCCCTCATCAACCGTGTGAAGCCATCAGTGAAGACAATCAAGGTGTGGCCTGCGGGGGCAGATTCCACACTCCAGGAAAGGTTTCTAAACACCGACTGGAGTATGTTTGCTTCTCAAGCCACCAGTGGCGCTCACACGGACATTAACTCCTACTCCTCCTTAGTATTGGATCATATCAATACCACCATTGACAGTGTTACAACCCAGAAACAGATCACCACATACCCAAATCAGAAGCCTTGGATGAACAGGGAAGTACGACTCCTGCTGAAGTCACGCAATACTGCCTTCAGATCAGGAGATGCACAAGCCTACAGCGCATCCAGAGCAAACCTGAAGAGGGGCATCAAAAAGGCCAAGCACTGCTACAAGCTAAAGATAGAGGGACACTTTTCCAACTCTGACCCTCGACGCATGTGGCATGGCATTCAGGCCATCAGTGATTATAAACCCACCCACTCCACCCCCGCAGCCACTGATGTCAACTTCCTGAACGAGCTAAATTACTTTTATGCTCGTTTTGAAAGAGACAACAGAGAAACTGCCACCAAGCTCAAACCCTCAGCTGACCACCCACCAATCACACTCTCCTCCACAGATGTCTGCAAGGCACTGAGCCGGATCAGCGCGCACAAGGCTGCTGGACCAGACAACATCCCTGGACGTGTTCTCAGGGCATGTGCGGAGCAGCTCGCTTGGGTTTTTACAGACATTTTCAACCTGTCTCTCGCCCAAGCAGCTGTACCATCATGCTTTAAACGCACTTCCATTGTGCCAGTGCCGAAACACTCCAGCCCGAGGTGCCCTAATGACTACCGCCCTGTAGCACTCACACCCATCATTATGAAGTGCTTTGAGCGGCTGGTCCTGGAACACCTAAAAGACTCTATACCATCCACATTGGACTCACACCAGTTTGCCTATCGCAGCAATAGGAGCACAGAGGATGCAGTTTCCATGGCACTGCACTCTGTGCTCACCCATCTGGACAGTAAAAACACCTATGCACGCATGCTGTTTGTTGACTTCAGCTCAGCATTCAACACTGTCATCCCATCCAAGTTAATTGCCAAACTTGGAGACCTGGGCATCAACACTTCAATGTGTAACTAGATTTTAGACTTCCTAACTGACAGACCACAGAATGTTCGATCAGGATCTACCTGCTCCACGTCCATCACACTCAACACTGGTGTACCACAGGGCTGTGTGCTAAGTCCGTTTCTCTACTCCCTCTTCACCTCCGACTGCAAGCCTGTGTATGGATCTAATTCCATCGTCAAGTTTGCGGACGACACTACGGTGATTGGTCTCATCAGCAACAACGATGAGACTGCCTACAGGGAAGAGATCCAGCACCTGGCCACATGGTGCGCTGATAATAACCTGCTCCTCAACACCACCAAAACGAAGGAGCTCATCGTGGACTTCAGGAAGGAGTCAAGAGGCACACACGACACCATCCACATAAATGGAATGGCTGTTGAGCGTGTCTCCAGTTTCAAGTTCCTGGGGATCCACATCTCGGCGGACATGTCGTGGACGACCAACACCTCCAGCCTGGTCAAGAAGGCTCACCAGCGCCTCTTCTTCCTGAGGACACTGAGGAAGAATCAGCTCTCCTCTGCTATCCTGGTGAACTTCTACCGCTGCGCAATAGAAAGCATCCTGACCAACTGTGTGGCAGTATGGTATGGGAGCTGCTCTGTTGCGGAGCACAAGGCACTGCAGCGGGTGGTGAAAACTGCCCAGCGCATCACAGGGACTCCACTACCTGCCATCGAGCACATCCAGAGGAAACGCTGTCTGCATCGAGCTCGCAGCATCCTCAAGGACTCCTCTCACCCAGCCCACAGACTGTTTTCTCTCCTGCCCTCCGGCAGGCGTTTCAGGATCCTCCGGACCAGGACCAGCAGACTAAAGAACAGTTTTTTCCCCAGAGCTGTCTCTTTACTGAACTCAAACCACCGTTGATCCACTTCCCTCATAAACTGCAAACTCTCCTACCTCACACCTACATTCACTTTGTTATTTGCACTACCGACTGTTGATTACAATAACAACTGTTTACTTATGCATTTTGCACCACCATATCTTAACTGGAATTTGCTCATTTGCACTGCCGACTGTATTTACAGTAACCATGTTTACATTTGCATTTTGCACCGTACTTCTAACTGCAATATGCAATCACTTTCCACTGCACTTTTACACTTTCTTTCGGATAGCTCTGTCCATAATTTATTGCACTACCTTAATCCACTGCTATATTCCTCATATTAGCCCAACATATTATTGTATACCTCTATCTGTAAAATTCTGTTCAAAGTAATAGCCATCTGTATATTATATTCATAGTACATATTCACCTGTACATTCTGTTTACATTCTGTTTATAGTAATAGCCATCTGTATATTTATATTTATTCACTGTATATATTCATCTGTAAATTCAGTTCTGTTTATAGTAATAACCATCTCTCTACTTATACATATTTATATATATTCAGTACATTTTTATGCCCTGCACTTACGCAACCATTGTATATATCCTGCACTTGCTGCTATTGCACTTCTGGTTAGACCTAAACTGCATTTCATTGCCTTGTACTTGTACTTGTGTAATGACAATAAAGTTGAATCTAATCTAATCTAAGGTGAAGCATCTGTACACTTTAAAAAAATGGTGCTATATGGCACCAAAAGTGGTTCTTTGTCATAATCATAGGGGAACCACTTTTGGTGCTATATAGCACCATATCTTAACATGTTCTGTAAATGGTAGCAGTGCTATATAGCACCTCAGCCAAAGAACCGGTGAAGAACCGGTTAAGAACCACTGAAGCACCAAGATTGGTGCTATACAGCACTTAAAAAGGTTCCCCTATATGATTACGAGCCAAGAACCACTTTTAGTGCCATATAGCACCTTATGATTACTGTTAGGGTCACAGGGAGCACCGGACAACAGATCACATGGAAACAACACATTTCAAGGAGCAAAGGAAACAAAAGGCCTATTTATACACAAGGGTAACAAGCCACACCTGGGATCAATCAGGGAACTAATCAACATTAAAAACTACAAAATGACTACAAAGATGGCAGACAGAACAGGAAACAAGAGCTATAACAAAAGTCCAAGGACAAACACAGAGAACATATGACATTCAAGAGTAGGGGGAAATCAGGATATCATCCTTTATGACAACTTCACATTTTCACTTATTGTCATGTATCTCCATCATCTATATACTCACTATTTCTGATGGTCACAGAACCCTCAACAGTCAAAACTGGTCTCATGTCAATGAAAGGTACCCCTTTTAGACCTATCAAGCTTTGTGATGTTTTCCAGATGTATATATAGGGCCGTCTGTGAAGCCTGAGGCTAAAGTACCTTGATCAGCCCCTATGGGCAGGTGAGTAATGGAGGGCAATGGATTGCATTAATGGCCCCTTTAAGTCAGGGTATAACAGGGATGGGTCGCCCCCTAAGAGAACAACCATCCCCCTGCTTGACACAGTAAAATAAACGCTATAAAGACAGTGACAGAGAGAGAAAATGAAATCTCAATGTTAAAGTAAAAGGAATGTGTGAGAATTTTATCAGAAGATGTATAGATAAATTCATTATTATTACTGTTGAGTGAAGACAGACACAGAGAGAAATTATATCATGGCAAATAATTTCAAGACTTTTATGTAATCTGTATGTTTAAATGTATCCCAAGTTTATGAGCAAAATGTAATTTCGCCATATTCTAGAGTATGCCATTTCTGCTACGTGCAGAAATACATGCTATGTATTACAAATTTAATTTTGGAGAGAGTCCTATTAGAGCAGAGGCAAAGGGAAAAAATTCTTAATCTAAAATTCTTAACTACTTCATATGAATGCAAATATACTAACTTGATGGATCTCTCGTAATTCACTAATTATTAATATATTATTCAATATATAATTATTATTATGTACTCCAGATTTGGGTAGAATATCAGAAATTATATGGAGAATATGATAGACTAGATGACAAAAACCTATGCTTTAACATGACCATGATTCATTTTCCTTATGTAGTGAACATTAAAACTGTAATGGATTCATGGATTCAAGTAAAAATCAAAACAAAAACAAAAAAAACACACAAAAAAACACTGTAATTATGTGAACAGGTAGGCATCCAGCAGAACAGAAAATGATCTGAAAATGAACTGCTATATTAATTCCCAGTTGTTTACTAGTTGAAATTATGACAGTTATGATTTTTGAATTTGACATCAAATTATAAGGCATTGTGCAAGTATTGTACATTTAACTAACTAAACAGGTTTAGTGTAAGTTGTAGTCCCCTTGTTGCCAAGGTGCTTTAAATTAAGAAACTGGTGGTCGTTCAGGTGGTTAACTGAATCTTACTTTTCCACAGCTTCATTCCCGTTCCTGTTTCTGTTTCATTCATTCACTTTCACTTCAATTCCATGCTTAGGTTCAGATAATGAAGAGAAGGATGAAAAAGGTTCCAAAACAAAGTTTTTATTTACAAAACAAACTCAAATAATCCAGTATGAGAGCTAGGTAACGTGCAGCGTGAATACCGGACACTGAATTAAGCACAAAGAGGAACTTATACATACATATAAATAAAGTGATGATGAGACAATGATTAGCTGTGATGATTAATGAGTGTTCATGACAAGTAAAGACTGGCGGGAAACTAGAAACAAAGGAAACATTTGAAACAGGTGACTGATGAATACAAACTAAAAGTCCATGAAAACTAAACTAAACACACAAATTATGACAGAGCGGCCCGTCCTGGGAAGGCGCGGCCTTACACCCATAATGGGTGGCTTGAGGGAAGAAGGGTGTAGGTCCAGGAGGTGGACAATGGACTGGCGTGGCGCTGGAAACCCATATGGTAGCAGATAGGAGGATTCAGGGTGGAGCTGTTGGCGGCAAAAGCCATGGAGGAGCTGATGGGTGAAACCAAGGAGGAGATGACGGTGGGAGGAGCCATGGAGGTGATGACGGTGGAAGGGCCCATGGAGAAGTGGACGGTGGCAGGATCCAGGGAACGGACTGCTAACGAGATCCCAGAGTGACCCAGAAGATGGCCATGATGGAGGCCACCCATGGCTGCAGTGATGGAGGGAGGAACCAAGGTAGTCCTTTGAGCCTGGCCGACTGAGGTGACACAGGGAGATGGTGAGGCCCAGGTGATAGACCCGTTGATACTGACGGACAGGGAGACCAAGGCGAAGTCCAGGCGAAGAGTGGCCGAGGTGGAACCAAGGGGCCAAAAAAAGATGAAAGACCAAGGTGGCGCCGATGAAAGTGAGGACTACGGTGGAGCCTGAGGGATGGAGGAGCCCAATGGAGCCATAGGGGTCGAGGGATGAATCATAGCAGACAGCCCAGAAGTCTGTGGTGATGGTGGAGTGATGACTGACCAGGGTTGAGCCGGTGGGACGACAGTCAAAGGTGGAGCAGAGGGGGCGAGGAGCCATGGCGGAGCCGATTGGTCAATGGGCCAAGGTGGAACTGAGGGCTCCGAGGGATGAAACGGAGCCCGGGACTCCTCACACCAGGGCAGTGCTGGGGACCAGAAGTTCCAAGGTGGATCAGGGCTGCATGTCTGAAGGTAGCCAGTGAATGCAGAGCCGAGGGAATGGCTGGTTTCAGTGGAGCGTGCAGAAGACCAGCGGTGACTATGAAGACAGGGGTGACAAAAATAAATTTATCCAATAAGAGATCAGTGGCACAGAAGGTTTGTCGGTGGGCAGGATGGGAAGCACTACATCCGACTCCAAGTTGATCAGGCTTTCCTCTTCATCTATCACCACCAATATTCCCACCAGCACGGATTTAGCAGCAGGCTCACACACCTGGTGAGCCGGGACTTCAGGCTTAGCTTCCGGGACAGACTTGGCAGCTGGCTTTGGTTCCACTGTGGGCTTTAGCTCATGCTCGATTTCCGTGGCAAGTAATTGTTGGGTCTCTTGGTCTGCGGTGGGATCTGGCTCCACATCCACAGTGGCTGTGGGCACTGGGTCTATTTTTGGGGTGGTGACGGATGGTAAGTGGGACCGGATACTGGCTGCTGGATCCTCTTCTACTTCTCCCACAGCAAAAGAAGATCTGTCGACCCAGAGGGCGAAGCTGATATACTCCAGCATCCAGCAGAAGTTTCCCCAGGGCATCACCAGCCAGATCTCATCATCCAATCCACACCAAAATCCCTCCATGAGGGACGCACTCCTCAAGATCTCTTGCTGTTATGAAAAATTAAAGTAATGGCTCCACTGGGCCCATATCTCCCCAATGGAGCAATGTTAATGGAAGCTAGTTCCATCTCCTGTCTGTCTTAGGTTCGGTATTCTGTCACGCTTAGGTTCAGATGATGAAGAGAAGGATAAAAAAGGTTCCAAAACAATTTATTCATTTACAAAACAAACTCAAATTATCCAATATGAGAAGCAGGTAACGTGCAGTGTGTAGCAAGACACAAACAATACCGGACGCTGAAGCACAAGGAACTTAAATGCAAAGTGATGATGAGTTAATTTTAAAAACTGATCTAAATAATTATAATTAATTATAATGAGTGATAATTAATTGTTCATATTGCCCTTGAGGTAATTTGTTACATTATCATACAGTTTCTAGGAGATAAATGTAAACAATATATGTTCTAAAATTCTCCCACTAGAAGGATTCATATGGAATTACATTTGTTTCAAAAAGAATGAACAAAACTTTATGAAACGAAACGAAACTTTATAAAACTGAACGAAACTTTTTCAGAAACTATCAAAAATATCCATTACAAAAGAAGAAAAACACATTGAAAATGAAAAAAAATGAACTCAGTCGCACAAATTTAACTGGATATTCAAATATGCTTCATTCTTTGTTAATGTTTTTCAATGATTCGTTTTCGCAAATCGTGATTCTGAATGCATTGCCACAGATTTCGCTTACGCTTCGCAGTTTTTCGTTTGCTGTTTTGACACAAACATCTCGTGGGGGCGGGCTTAACAGTGATCTACTCTGATTGGATAGTGAGCTTTCAATGGACAGGTGTTCTCTGACCTGGAAGTATAGACGTCACTCAGTAGCGCACATTGGAAAACCTCCGCGTTACTTTGCATTAAGTTTATAAAGAATTTCTAAACAATTTAGTTTATTCGTTTGTAAAGATGAGCTCTCAGGAGAGACACGGAGCGGCGGCGGCATCATCTTCATCATCTTCCTCCTCCGCTTGTTCTTCAAGGCAGTTTGAAGTAAGTTCGTGTTACTGAAGTAACCAATAACATCGATTAAAGTTGTATCCATGTACAGTGTGCAACCGTTCGTTCGATGTGTGTGTTTTTTCATGAAGTTTGATTGTTTGCTCTTTTGTACAGTTATTATATTCAAGGGTGTGTCAATGTAGTGCAGATATCAAACTGGTCTTTATTCTACAGCAAGGCAGAAATCTTGGTGCACATGCTGCATCTGCAGCTGTACATAACAGTGTGTCAGTGTGTGGTCATTGAAAATGTGTTCTGATATATTCCTCAGAGAAAATGAGCCAAGGCCAAGTCTCAGTTTGAATTTTTTTTTGTTTTGATAAAAAATGAAAACGGGTCCAACAGACCCGAACACCATACAAGGGTTAAATACAATGTGCCGTTTGTCATGACTGCAAAACTGAAACCTGGCCATCTCTTGGTCCACTGTTTGACTCTGCCCCGACTGCTGAATGGACTGCTGACCCTGCCTTGTGCTGGTTTTCCAGAGCGACTGGTTAATAATTTCAAGGATGTTATGTACAGCTGCAGATGTAGCATCTGCACCAAGATTTCTGCCTTGCTGTAGAATAAAGACCAGTTTGATATCTGTACTACATTGACGCGCCCTTGAATATAATAACTGTACAAAAGAGCAAACAATCAAACTTCATGACATAACACACACATCAGTGCATTGCAAACGTGTGAATGACAATAATAACCCGCAACGAACGGTTGCACACTGTACATGGATACAACTTTAATCAATGTTATTGGTTACTTCAGTAACACGAACTTACTTCAAACTGCCTTGAAGAACAAGCGGAGGAGGAAGATGATGAAGATGATGCCGCTGCCGCTCCGTGTCTCTCCTGAGAGCTCATCTTTACAAACTAATAAACTAAATTGTTTAGAAATTCTTTATAAACTTAATGCAAAGCAACGCGAAGGTTTTCCAATGTGCGCTACTGAGTGAGGTCTATACTTCCAGGTCAGAGAACACCTGTCCATTGAAAGCTCACTATCCAATCAGAGTAGATCACTGTTAAGCCCGCCCCCACGAGATGTTTGTGTCAAAACAGCAAACGAAAAACTGCGAAGCGTAAGCGAAATCTGTGCCAATGCATTCAGAATCATGATTTGCGAAAACGAATCATTGAAAAACATTAGCAAAGAATGAAGCATATTATTCAAATCCAGTTAAATTTGTGCGACTGAGTTCATTTTTTTTCATTTTCAATGTGTTTTTCTTCTTTTGTAATGGATATTTTTGATATTTTCTTAAAAAGTTTTGTTCAGTTTTATAAAGTTTTGTTTTGTTTCATAAAGTTTCGTTCATTCTTTTTGAAACAAATGTAATTCCATAGATTCATAGGCTGCGTCCGGTTGAATACAAAGAAAGGAAGGCAACAAGGCACATTTGAATCTTATGATCGTGTCATTTCCTGTCTACTCAGATACCTTCATCTGATGGATTATGCAATGCACTATAGTATTTTATGTGAAATCTGTCAACTCTGACTGTCCAAAATCTGCAGACTGGCTCTGACTTTCATCAACTTCTTCAGACTGCAAATCAGGGCAAAAAATATAAGAAAAGTCATGTAGTGTATTCCAGCCTTAACTCCTTACCTCACAACCAAAAATCTACCTGTTATCTGCTCACTCGGTGAGAAGAAATAGCCCTCAGTCTTGATAGTGACATATCAAAAAGACAAGGCCATTATTTGACAGACCTCCGAGCAAAAAATACATTTTTATCAGAAGGTCAAATAGAGGGAAGGAAGATATAGTTATGATAGAGTCAATCGTCTGCAGGGTCATCTTCTGTACTTACCCCCATAAAGTTCATGCATTAGTCCATGCAAAGGGGAAAAGTAGCTTAGCTTCCATTGAAAAAGTGAGCAGAGATATAAAAAAATGAAAAGTTGACTGTTGACTTTGTAAGAACAACGGCAGCATGCCAGCGGCCCACGGATGACACAGCATCATGGGAAATTAAAGCTTGACAAACAGATGAGGTGTCAGAGCACAGAAAACATTATTTTTCATTCTACTCTACTCAACAGGGGAGAGGAGTTTTAAGCAGGAAGGGGAAAACAGAGGAGAAAATAGTGGGAGAGATGGATGAAGGAAAGACAGGGAAAGAGATAGATGGAATGATAGAAAGGACGTCTACAGAAGTATTATGTTGTCTTTGTAAGAGAATGCCACTCTTTTCCCAGGAGAGATGCTGAGGTGTCATTTTAGGCTGCTATTAGTTAACAGTGTGGCTTTACCTTGGTTTTGTGTCACATATGACACAGGTCTATAGGGTGTGTGTGAGTGTGTTTTTATCAGGTTTATTAGGACAGGCAAGAAAAGTCTGGGACCTTCTGAGAGTTCCTTCGGAACGGTAGGAGTGTTGATGATTTGGCCCACTGTAGGGGCTCTCTCACTGCCCTCAGAGAGGTGGTGGTCCGCTTTAAGTGGCCAAGCTAGGTGGATATGTGATAAAGTGGCACTGTAAGCCCAGGCCTCTGAGCCACAAGAACTGCTGCATATTGATTTTTTCTCTTTCTCATATATGTGAATTCTAATAGAGAAATTCTCCAGTCAAAGAAGCAATGAGTAAATACCAGTGCAGTGGGGCATGTAAGCCATGAAACAGCTTAGTGGAAGAATAAAATCACACTCCTCAGCATAAAGGGACCATAGGACAATGGGGGATACTGAGCTTATTCTAATAGGCAACCCAAGGCACATACATTAAATCTGATTCCAATTGAAAAATGGACTGCCTGGCCCGCTCCTGTAGGTTTTACTTACTCTTTGTTACAGGGCAAACTGTAAATAATGGCAAACGTAATAGACTAACAAATAGACTAACAGCAATACACTAACAAATATGTTGACAAACTTGTTAATAGTGTGTGCTTACTATTGAGTTTTGACATTTTAGATTTGGAAGGAAAACACTGTGTACCTGTGAAAGGTAATTGTGACTACTTTTGCCATTTATGGACAGGAAGTGAAGTGGGAGAGAGAGTGAAGTGGGATCTGCGATTTCTTGCCTTTATTTATAAAGCACAATTAATACAACAACTGTTGCCCAATGTGCTGTACAAAGATATCAAAGAAAAAATCCCCAAATAATACATAAAACAAGTAATACAACAATTCAGTGTAAGCACATATTTCAAATAAAACATGCCTCAGCACCCAATCGAGTTAAAAGCCCAGGAAAATAAATTAGTTTTAATCAAATTTAAAAAAAGGATATAATTGAAGCAATTCTGATATGCAATGGTAACATGTTCCACAATTTAGTTGCAGCAACTGAAAAGGCCCAATCAGTTTTAATGTAGACCTGGCAGTTGATCAGAGGACCTAAGTGACCCAGCAGATCTATGCCGTTTTATTAAGACAGCAAGGTATGTTGGTGCTATACCATTTAATGCTTTAAAACAAAAAGTAAAAGCTTGAATTTTATTTGAAAATGAATCGTCAAACAATGAAGTGCAGATAGAATCAGTGTAATATGCTCATGCTTACGTGTACCTGTCAGCTGTTACAGAATAGTAGATTCAAGACTTGGAGATCATGGCACTGGCGATACAGGGTGCCAGGGAGGTGCCGGCAGTACAGAGAGCCACCAGGGTGGCACCGGTGGGCAGATAGAAACTAACCCCTGGTAGGTCAACTGGCTTGAGAACGTCTTGAGAGCCGGCTGAGAGATGGGTGTCTGGAGTGCAGATCACGGTTGACCTGGTGAAACAGAGACAACATACAGTTAAACGAGCAGCCATTGTCGCTCTGATGAGGAAGCTAAGATTGGCCCTTCCGTGGCCGTGAAGAGGGAACTTGGAAACAAAAATTTAAAATAGAAAAAGCTGGATTTGACAACAGAATTGATTTGCTTATAACAATTTAAAGCTTTGTAAAATAACACACCCAGATTCTTCACATACTTTATTATACTATATAAGACTAATAGACCAAGATTAAAGTTAAGGGATACAAAATTATTAGTTATTAGTTAGACCAAATAAAATGATCTGTTTTATTATCGTTAAGTTTTTTTTTAAATTACATCCAGCTTTTTATATAATTTGACCAAGATTTATATAATTTGACCAAATGACCAAGATGGCGGCGCGAGTAGATCGCGAGGCTCAGCGTCTCTCCAGATTCTGCAATTTTGCGGTATTTTTCTTGCTCATCTCGGGTCTGTTCGTACAGAACAGTTGTGCCTTTACATCGTACACCCGCGCTGAGCTTTTGGATATTGGTTTGCGAATTTCCGACAGTTTTATGGACAATCTTCAACTCCTTCCTGAGATCGCTAGGACGCCCGAGGCGATGCGCGTAACCCGGCCGGGCGGAAGTGCACGCAGAAGGCGTATAAATAATGTACGATCGCTAGTGAACAAAATGGAGGAGATTCGACTCAGCATCACACACAGTAAGAAACTTTTGAACTGTAACGTCCTAATCTTCACTGAAACCTGGTTAAACAGCGGAATACCGGACACCGCTATTGAGCTAGCGGGACGCCACACACTCCGGGCAGATAGAACATTAGATGGCTCCGGGAAGACCAGAGGGGGTGGATTGTGCATTTATATTAACAAAGCTTGGTGCACAAACTCTGCTATTGTTGGGAGTCATTGTTCAGCTAACCTGGAGTTTCTCATGGTTAAATGTAGACCGTTTTATCTACCGCGGGAGTTCACTTCCACCATTATTACTGCTGCTTATATTCCACCCGATGCTGATGCCAAGCTTGCTATGAAAGAACTTCACGCAGCCATCAGTAAACAACAGACTGATCACCCTGAAGCTGCGTTTATTGTTGCAGGTGACTTTAATCACTCAAACTTAAAGTCAGTACTACCCAAGTTTCACCAGCATGTTTCTTGCCACACCAGAGGAAACAAAACCTTAGACCATGTTTACACAAACATGGCTGGAGCTTACGTTGCAACACCCCTCCCCCACCTGGGACAGTCAGACCACATCTCTTTGTTCCTCCGCCCCAAATATGCACCCCTCATCAACCGTGTGAAGCCATCAGTGAAGACAATCAAGGTGTGGCCTGCGGGGGCAGACTCCACACTCCAGGAAAGGTTTCTAAACACAGACTGGAGTATGTTTGCTTCTCAAGCCACCAGTGGCGCTCACACGGACATTGACTCCTACACCTCCTCAGTATTGGATCATATCAATACCACCATTGACAGTGTTACAACCCAGAAACAGATCACCACATACCCAAATCAGAAGCCTTGGATGAACAGGGAAGTACGACTCCTGCTGAAGTTACACAATACTGCCTTCAGATCAGGAGATGCACAAGCCTACAGCGCATCCAGAGCAAACCTGAAGAGGGGCATCAAAAAGGCCAAGCACTGCTACAAGCTAAAGATAGAGGGACACTTTTCCAACTCTGACCCTCGACGCATGTGGCAGGGCATTCAGGCCATCAGTGATTATAAACCCACCCACTCCACCCCCACAGCCACTGATGTCAACTTCCTGAACGAGCTAAATTACTTTTATGCTCGTTTTGAAAGAGACAACAGAGAAACTGCCACCAAGCTCAAACCCTCAGCTGACCACCCACCAATCACACTCTCCTCTACAGATGTCTGCAAGGCACTGAGCCGGATCAGCGCGCACAAGGCTGCTGGACCAGACAACATCCCTGGTCGTGTTCTCAGGGCATGTGCGGAGCAGCTCACTGGGGTTTTTACAGACATTTTCAACCTGTCTCTCGCCCAAGCAGCTGTACCATCATGCTTTAAAATCACTTCCATTGTGCCAGTGCCGAAACACTCCAGCCCGAGGTGCCCTAATGACTACCGCCCTGTAGCACTCACACCCATCATTATGAAGTGCTTTGAGCGGCTGGTCCTGGAACACCTAAAAGACTCTATACCATCCACATTGGACTCACACCAGTTTGCCTATCGCAGCAATAGGAGCACAGAGGATGCAGTTTCCATGGCACTGCACTCTGTGCTCACCCATCTGGACAGTAAAAACACCTATGCACGCATGCTGTTTGTTGACTTCAGCTCAGCATTCAACACTGTCATCCCATCCAAGTTAATTGCCAAACTTGGAGACCTGGGCATCAACACTTCAATGTGTAACTGGATTTTGGACTTCCTAACTGACAGACCACAGAATGTTCGATCAGGATCCACCTGCTCCACGTCCATCACACTCAACACTGGTGTACCACAGGGCTGTGTGCTAAGTCCGTTTCTCTACTCCCTCTTCACCTCCGACTGCAAGCCTGTGTATGAAACTAATTCCATCGTCAAGTTTGCGGACGACACTACGGTGATTGGTCTCATCAGCAACAACGATGAGACTGCCTACAGGGAGGAAATCCAGCACCTGGCCACATGGTGCACTGATAATAACCTGCTCCTCAACACCACCAAAACGAAGGAGCTCATCGTGGACTTCAGGAAGGAGTCAAGAGGCACACACGACACCATCCACATCAATGGAATGGCTGTTGAGCGTGTCTCCAGTTTCAAGTTCCTGGGGATCCACATCTCGGCGGACATGTCGTGGACGACCAACACCTCCAGCCTGGTCAAGAAGGCTCACCAGCGCCTCTTCTTCCTGAGGAAGAATCAGCTCTCCTCGGCTATCCTGGTGAACTTCTACCGCTGCGCAATAGAAAGCATCCTGACCAACTGTGTGGCAGTATGGTATGGGAGCTGCTCTGTTGCGGAGCGCAAGGCACTGCAGCGGGTGGTGAAAACTGCCCAGCGCATCACAGGGACTCCACTGCCTGCCATCGAGCACATCCAGAGGAAACGCTGTCTGCATCGAGCTCGCAGCATCCTCAAGGACTCCTCTCACCCAGCCCACAGACTGTTTTCTCTCCTGCCCTCCGGCAGGCGTTTCAGGTGCCTCCGGACCAGGACCAGCAGACTAAAGAACAGTTTTTTCCCCAGAGCTGTCTCTTTACTGAACTCAAACCCCCGTTGATCCACTTCCCTCATATACTGCTAACTCTCCTACCTCACATCTACATTCACTTTGTTATTTGCACTACTGACTGTTTATTACAGTAACAACTGTTTACTTATGCATTTTGCACCACCATATCTTAACTGGAATATGCTCATTTGCACTGCCGACTGTATTTACAGTAACCATGTTTACATTTGCATTTTGCACCGTACTTCTAACTGCAATATGCAACCACTTTCCACTGCACTTTTACACTTTCTTTCGGATAGCTCTGTCCATAATTTATTGCACTACCTTAATCCACTGCTATATTCCTCATATTAGTCTAACATATTATTGTATACCTCTATCTGTAAAATTCTGTTCAAAGTAATAGCCATCTGTATATTATATTCATAGTACATATTCACCTGTACATTCTGTTTACATTCTGTTTATAGTAATAGCCATCTGTATATTTATATTTATTCACTGTATATATTCATCTGTAAATTCAGTTCTGTTTATAGTAATAACCATCTCTCTACTTATACATATTTATATATATATATATTCAGTACATTTTTATGCCCTGCACTTACGCAACCATTGTATATATCCTGCACTTGCTGCTATTGCACTTCTGGTTAGACCTAAACTGCATTTCGTTGCCTTGTACTTGTACTTGTGTAATGACAATAAAGTTGAATCTAATCATCTAATCTAATCTAATAATTTAGACATGCTAAAAGAAGCGTTAAAGCACTCTTGTTATTTTGTTGCAGGGGCAGAGAAATCTATGTATCATCTGCATAACAATGAAAAGAAACATCATGTTTCTTAAAAATAGAACCCAAAGGGAGCATATAAGGAAAATGAAGCAAGAATGGATCCTTTAGGCCACTTCTCAAAATCCAATGTGCTCCAGATGAAAAACTAAGATTCTATGATCTACGCCTACGCTTTAAAATGCCACACTAAGTTCTAATTATGCTAAGATTGTAGAGGCTCTGGAAACACTTAATAAAATATAATTATACGTTTTTAAAAGTGCCGATTCTGTACTATGTTGTGCTTTAAAACCAGACTGAAAAACCAGACCATAGTTCTCTAAAATGGTCTGAAGGTCAGGCAAAAAATATCAATTAATCATAATCGGGTAGCTCAATAGAAGATCTAGTATCAGCAATCTTCTCATTAAAATATATATAAACAATCAAGAACAATAGTGATCCTGAACCAGCTCATTTCGGTGGACGAACTATGCAAACACTTTATTGTGATTGTCACCCAATAGACATTCTACTGACGATAACTAACTATTATTTATTTATTGTTTGTTTGTGAAAACCAGTTGGCGTAGTAAAGAGCTACTTAAGCCACGTTTCCACCGCAGGAACTTTCCACAGAAACTAGGAACATTGGGGTAGTACTCAGTGTTTTTTTACTTCAAGGACCAGGGTTTAACCCCTAGGAGTCTGAGCTGTTTTGGGGCCCTTCAGAAGTTTTGCTCTGACATTTGTGTTTTTTTCAATTGCTTATAAACAAAAAAGTGTAATTACACTGTATTCAGCACAAACTGGGCTACCATAATATGAGAGCAACATGTATGTACATGCTTGTATTTTTGAGAAAAAATGTTTATGCATGGTGTGGCGAGCCGCGAGGCTGAGGGACCGTGAGAGCGGATCGAGGCCGCGCTCATCAGTGTGGATGGGCGCCAGCTGCGCGCTGCAGCGGTCTCGTGTCTCATGGAGGAGTGACGGGAGTATAAATGAGGAGCGACGACAGTGAAGGACGAGAGAGGACCAGGCCTGGGATTTTGCATTGTGTTTTATTTACGTTTTGTTATGTGTGTGCGCGGCAGTCGTCCGTGAGGGGCTGACGCTTTTACTTTCAGTTTGTGTTCATTTGTTTTATTAAAGTTGTTGAACGTTCGCCGGTTCCTGCCTCCTTCTTTCCATTCGAACAAACTCTGTTACACATGGTTTTTGAGAAAACAAATTTGTTTTTTTTCTTAATTAAGGCCTCAAAATACACAATAGATATGTGTCCACAATACTTTTGAATAATTTTTAACAAACGTAAAATTTGTAAGACAGTTTTTCTTCACAAAGCCCATATGCGAGGAGGCGTGCTATCTAATGAATAATGATGGAGATCACCTGAGAGTACAAAAGAACATAATATCTTGCATAATGAAAAAATATTACAATACTTTACTATACTATACTATACTATACTATACTATACTATACTATACTATACTATACTATACTATACTATACTATACTATACTATACTATACTATACTATACCGCATAATGAATGAGCTTAATTCAGGTGTGTGACTGAGAGGACATACTGGACATATATTATTTTGTACTTATCTAGTAAATGCATCTTGATTTATTAATGTTTAAATATTTATACTAGAAACAAGACAAAAAAATTACTAAGAGCATTTTCTCTACATTCTTTGTACTATTTTTTTTTTTTTTTTAAAGTAGTCTCATGCTAGAAAATTAAATAATAAATAATTAAAATTAAGATACAATTTATCCAAAACGAAATTCACTTTAAATAAAGCAATTCACTTTCTTCAAAACAAAAAAAATCACTTTCTACAAAACAAAACTCAATATTAACGCGATAAAAAAACTTTGATATTAAATTGAAAAAAAAAAAAAAACATTAGGCTATAATATTTAAACATCAATGTGAAGAAAAATAAGTTTGACTGGTACTATATTTATAGCATCTGAGCAGACATTTGCGAATAAAAGATTTATTGATGTGACACTAGGCTCTTTTACAATAAACACGTCATGATCTGTCCAAAACAGGCCAAATAAATAATGTCTAAACAGTCTTGCGTGTATGACATGCAGCAAGATTCATATATTAAACTTTGTGAGTTATATATTCACAGATGCTAACAGAATAAACTTAACAGAATAAAGCTCGCCGACTCGAGAGGGTTAAAAGAAGTCCTGGGTAAAAATGTCCCCCTCAGAAAGTCCCTGGTCATGAGGTAGTACTTCAAAGTTCAGGAACTTTTTTTTATTTTAAATTAAATTAGTCCTTCACCAGACAAATTTGCCTAATCTTCACGGTACTTTAGGCCGCAATGGGTTTTAGACGCAGATAGCAACAGGTCTGGGGGAAAAAAAGTTCCTGGGGCAAATTGTTCCTGGTAATTTTGGTGGAAACGCGGCTAAATGCTTACAAAAACAGATAGAGAAAAGCAGACCAAGTTAATTCCATTTTGGACATGTTCCATTATAGTACAATGGTATTCTTGAAAGCATTTCTTAGTAGCATGTAAACGTCATTAGTAATTTCCATGTGATCCAATCACTGTATTGTATTTTTTTTTTTTTGTTAGTGTTTTTGTAAGCTAGTGTCTAACTGGAGCTAATGTACAGTCCTCAGGCCTCTGCATACTGTGAGTGTTTGAAACATGTGGAACACCTGTGGTATATGAATGGAAGAATAAGTCCCTCTCTGCTCTTTCCTCATTCAGGGATTAGAGGAGGGGGCCCAGAGAGCACATTAATCTGTCCACAGACAATATCCATCTGTTACCTAAGCAGGTACTCAAGGTCTTGGCAGCAGAGTGACTATGTATGTGCGCATGTGTTGCTCTAGTGTGGTATTTATCAAGCAGCCAGAAGGAGTAGTCCCTGTTTGACCCAGCACAACTCCAAACCTCTGTGTTGTACAAAGAAAAGCTATTACTAGCATTGGTAAATGGTTTCTGATGGAGGCAGCAGAAATTGATACAATCGTGATATCTTGAAAGCACACAAACGTGAAAGCTCCTAATAACATAACCTTGATAATATAATATTTATACATCTTACATCCGGATATCTGAAAACCATCACATTTACCATGCCTACTCTGTCATTCAATATGACTTTTTTTTTTTTACTTACAGTTTCTCTTGATTTAAAGTTCTTTCTCTTTTTTATTTATCTCTCAGTATCTTATTCAGGTCTCCCTCTATTATGGTGATATTTTCTGTAATTACTGTAAAGATGTTTACATGCCTCTTAAAGGTGAAGTGTGACATTTCCATGCCACTAAAGAAGCAACAAACAGTATTTGAATCAGTTTATTTGAGGGGCTGGACTGGGTGCAACATTGCTTTAAACACTGTAAAATGCAGGACTACTTGTTTGTCTAAACATGGCAGACAGGAAAATAATTTAAAACTGGTTCAAAAACAGCCATTGTGGAAACAGTCAATTTGGAGCTGCTAGTGGGAGAAGCATTTTAGTGCAGCCTGCAATGGACATCCAACCCGGCCCACATCCAAGTGTGATGTCAGAAGCCACGCCCATGTCCAAATACGTCAAATCAGTTCAGCAGAAACTCTGCCTTGCAACCAATTCTTTAAGATTTCATTGGTCATGTCAATCACAGTACTAATTACTAACATCAAACACTTATCCCTAAACCTACACGTCACTGTAACCTTAACCAATGGAATTAGCTGCAGTGCAGGATTTCTAGTGAAGTGGTTTGAGGGGGAAAAAAAAATCACTCTTCCTCATTAACTTTCAAACAGGAAGAAGCATCGAGAAGACCTAACCCTTACACCTAATTCTTTTTCATTTATTTCTTATATTTATTTTTATGACAGACCGCGCTGAAACCTACTCAAACCTACACTTATACCTGAAACCCACTCAAAACCGACCCTTATGCCTGAAAACCCTTTCAATCGAAAAACCTACATACAACAAATCAGGTTTCCGGGGTGAAACAGCGATGGGGAGTCACAAAGTGGCATTTTGGATGTGGGCAGGGTTGGATGTCCACCGCAAGATGCAGCGAGCCCTTCTCACATTTATACCTGCCTCCATTCTGGTATGCAACCCTCACTTTTAGCAATGCAATCAATGGAAATACATCAGAACTCCCATTTAATGTCCAATTGTGAGTTTGTTAAATTTCCAGAAAATAAGTACCATGTATAAAATTTTGCTGATACTGAGGTGGGATACTGGTAAAGCCAGGGACAGGTGTGGTGGTATGGGTAAGTTTAAGGGTAGGGTTAGGCGTAAGGAAAGTGTCATCAGTGTAATTATAAATGTAACTACAGAAATTAATTACAGATGTACATGCATGTATTTTTTTAAATGTAAGTACAATGTAAAAACATGTACACAATACGTGCATTGTATCAAATGATTCGTCCAAATGTTGTACATAGTAGTTAAAGGGTTAGTTCACCCAAAAATGAAAATTCTGTCAGTAATTACTCACCCTCATGTTGTTCCAACCATGTAAGACCTTCGTTCATCTTCGGAACATAATTTAGTATATTTTTGATGAAATCTGAGAGCTGTCTCACTCCTCCATAGGCTTTCAGAGGGAATGAAACTTGATGGCCCAGAATAGTAAGTAAAAACGTCATTTAAGGAGTCCAAATGACTACAGTGGCTCTGTATTAAGTCTATCATGCGACGAAAATACTTTTTGAGCGGAAAAACAACAAAAATAACGACTTTATCACACTAGTATTGTTGTTCAATTTGAGTGCCACGACGCATGCGCGAGAACTGAGATTCTTCTTCTACTACTACTTGACTGGCTGCTCACTCTTTCGGAGTAGGGTTAATCTCAGTTCTTGCGCATGCGTCGTGCATTCCCGCGAACTCTTGTCAGAGACTCAAATTGAACAACAATAATAGTGTGATAAAGTCGTTATTTTTGTTGTTTTTCCGCTCAAAAAGTATTTTCGTCGCATGATAGACTTAATACAGAGCCACTGTAGTCATTTGGACTCCTTAAATTACGTTTTTACTTACTATTCTGGGCCATCAAGTTTCATTCCCTCTGAAAGCCTATGGAGGAGTGAGACAGCTCTCAGATTTCATCAAAAATATACTAAATTATGTTCCGAAGATGAACGAAGGTCTTACATGGTTGGAACAACATGAGGGTGAGTAATTACTGACAGAATTTTCATTTTTGGGTGAACTAACCCTTTAAGGCCACCTAATATAAAGTGGGTCCGAAAACCCTTAGCTTTCAAAAATATCTTCATTTGTGAAATTAAAAGAAACTTTGGTTGCACTTTATTCCGATGGTTCACTTTAGACATTCTACTAACTATAAGTAACTTTGCAGCTAGATTAATTCATAAGTGTATTAGACTGTAGTAGTCTGTTAGGCAGAGCCGGCCCAAGGCATAAGCAAACTAAGCGGCTGCTTAGGGCCCCCTTTGCCACCAAGGGGCACCCAAGAGTACACAAAATGACTTTTTGCAGTATGTTATTTCATAATGATTGAAATCGCAAAATGACCTTAAACAATTACTAAATAAACTGCAAAATGTAATTTTTTTTAATATATGCACGGATTGATTCTGACAGCATTGCACAAGCTCTGGGCGCCATCGGCCAGACACTATTCGCTTGTTAGCCAGGGTTCAAAGTCCAAGTGCGAGAAAATCAGCGCTAAAATGTAATGTTACTCGTCAGTTGCCCAGTAAACTTTTTATGAATGGATGGATTTGAGAATGTGATATGGTTTAGTGCGAATATCTTGTCTGACGTGCTGCATGTTTTGTACGGAGTAGCATAGCTTCCAGTTTCTCAATAAATGTTTTTCAGCAAACTGCTATATCGTCCCCTTGGAATTATAAGTTGTGTAGCCTATATTTTGGAAGTTTTTATTTAGAAAATAAAATGGTTCTTTCTACACAGTCGAATGGAATGCAAAAAAATACAATTTTATTTCCGCCAAAATAAAAGCTCTGTTTAATGTTTGAAAGAAATCAACATTTCTTGTTTTTAAAAGAAGTCTCTTCTGCTCACCAAAGATGCATTTATTTGATCAAAAATACAGTAAAAACGGTAATATTGTGAAATATTATTATAATGTAAAACATCTGTATGGAGAGGTGGTGGTCCAGTGGGTTAAACCATTGAACTGATATGCAGAAGGTTGCTGGTTCGATCCCAGTGGTCACCACCAGTGTGTCCTTGAGCAAGGCACTTTACTCCACGTTGCTCCAGGGGGATTGTCCCTGTAATAAGTGCACTGTAAGTCGCTTTGGATAAAAGCGTCTTCCAAATGCATAAATATAATATATGTGAATATAGTAAAGTGTGATTTATTCCTGTAATCAAAGCTGAATTTATAATCATTACTCCAGTCTTCAGTGTCACATGATCCTTCAGAATTAATTCTGATATGAGGATGTGATGCTCAAGAAACATTTATGATTATTATCAATGGTGAAAAAAGTTGCGTACAATATTTTTAGAATTTTTTGAAAGCTTTCTATTTCAGAGAAATGCTGTTCTTTTGAACCTCCTATTAATCAAAGAAATCTGGGGAAAAGTGAGCATATTCAGCATAAGAGACTACTTTTTTTTTTATTTTTTTAAACATATTTATTTATTTATTTATTTATTTATTTAAGGATAGCCCCTTGAGATGATCCATCTCTTTTTCGAGGGGGTCCTGAGGCACAAAGATAGCGGTTACATGTACCACATCATAATACATCCCACATTATACAACAAACACATAACAAAAACACACACCCAATAAATGACTACCAATTGTCCTGCTTAACACATCCCCAACCCTGTTCCCTCAGAATCCTTACCTTTTAATGGTAACATAAACTTTTTAACAATAGATAAACAGTAAGTCACTGTCCTTTGTCAGATTTCATATAATTCATACAAGTTATTTAGTATATATTAATACAACATATAGATACTTCTGATACATATACAAGGTAAACATTCATCTGTAGAAAAAAAAAACAATCAAACATGGAGATAATAATATTAATAACGCTTATAATATAACACATCAGTAGCAAATACAAGTCTTATTTAGATAGAAGTATAATGAGGATTTGTACAGTTGTAGTGTTGTTATAGAACGAAGAGAAGTTGGCAAATTATTCCAATCTGACGGAGCCTTAAAGCAAAAGGCCTTCTTACCAGTTTCTCTTTTAACTAAAGGAACTCGAAAGAAAGGAGATGTTAAATTTCTAAGAGCATGTAAGGACCTAAATGTGACCAGATATTGTTTCAGATAATAAGGAAAATCATAATAAATGCACTTAAAAATTAAGATTAACCAATGAAATGCTCGCCTTTCTTTTGGCTGCAGCCAATTAAGAGAATTATACATTAAGCAATGATGAGTGTTGTAATGACATTTTAAAACAAATCTGCATAGTGAATTGGTTAATATAGTTATAGATTTAAGAGCAGATTCTGTTGCATTCTGATAAATTACATCCCCATAGTCAATTAATGGCAAAATAAGTTGCTGTACTATTCTTTTCCTAATCGTTTGTGTATATCCCAGTCTGAACTGTAGTACAGTAAAGGCCTTTGCACACTGAGTACGAAATTTTTGCATGCTTTTTTTCATATTCGTGATCCGAAAAATTCATCACGCACAGAGAGTCCAATGAGTATTAATGAATTTGTTACCAAAAAAATGGCGTCTTTGTCCTCTCTCTTCTTAAAAAGAGAAAAAGAAAGTTTTGGAGGCAGTGTGCAAGCGTGATTGGCATAACATGAGGTCGAATTTATTTTTTGACGTGTGAAAATTTGCATCCAAATTTCGGACTCAGTGTGCAAAGGCCTTTAGGCTTTGAATATTAACACCTGACCACTCCTGTGGGTTTGCTATTGTTACAATTAAAAACCGTATAAGGGTAAAACCATTACAGCCAGACATGATGAAAGCAACACAGCTACAACTACTAAAATTGATACTGGGTGTGCGAATTATCAAGAATTGACAATAGTCAATCGTATTGGTGGCACCGAGGGGCCCCCAAATACAAATCTGCTTAGGGCCCCATAAGTGCTTGGACCGGCCCTGCTGTTAGGTTAGGTGTTAGGGTTTGTGTTAGTAGAATGAGTTTCTGTGTACTTGCAAAGTTACTTATAGTCTGTAGAATGTCTGTTGGGGGACCATCAAAAAAAAAGTGTTAGACAGTGTACTATTACTCTAATGAGAGTTAGTTGGCATGTCGATGCAAAGTTACTTCTTACAGTAGAAAGTCTAAAGTGAACCATAGACATAAAGTGTAACCAAAACTGTTGTTTGGAACAACATAAAGGTGGGTAATTGATGACATAATTTTCATTTTTGGGTGAACTACCCCTTTAAGGTATTACTTGAGAAGTTTGTTGCAACCAGCTGTTAGTAAGATCAGTATTTGTTTTGCAGTCATTGCCTCTTTATTTGTCAGTTCTGCTTCCCTTTTCTTGTAGCTTGTGATTATTTAAGAAGCTCATCTTGTGACACATGACTTCAGGCAGATAGACAAGCAGTGAACTCTTACAGTGCCTGGTCAAGCCCGAGCAAATCCTGATGCAGCCTAGGGCTTTTATACAGACCAGGCTTCAGGTAAAAGCTACCAAATACTTTTTTTTGATGCTACTGTGATCACCAAACTACAAGGAAGCTGCACTGACAGTGACCAGGTTCAGTCGATGTCATTTTTAAAATCGGCTTGACTCTTCGAGAGTTTGTGTTCTTAAAGAAAAAAGAAACCATAAGTTATGAGTTACCTGGAGTTAATTCAACCATGCATCCACTCTGGCACTGAAGATTTCAATACAATACATCAAAGTCAAATCCCAAGTAGTTTATTTCTTTCTCTTCTGTCAAAGAATAGTCAAAGGGATGATGCAAGACTGGTGTCCAAAGTAGCTCATGGTTATGTAGCTGCTTGACTGGCAGTTCTAAGCTATTCTTAGTTGTGAGTGAACCTCACGTCCTTTATCTCCGGTGAGGAGCGTAAGGTTGATGCATGCAACTTGACTACAGCGACTGCTCCATCTAAGGTATGTAGGCCGATAGCCAACAGTTGCTTTGACAGTTGCCTCAACCATCTATAACAGCAAGTTCCTGACAGTGAAGCTCATGCTATTTTCCATTGTGTAGTCCTTGCTTTTTCCTTGTCAGAAGAAAGTATAGTCTTTTAGTCTGCCGGAGACTGCGAGGCGGGTTTTCCTGTGGAGTGCTGATGTCCACACGGAGTCTTTTCAGCTTGTTTATCATGGCTGGCTTGTATCATGTACGGTTGCTTCTGAGATAGACCAGTTGGCATGGTCTCAATCCTAGTTCCCCTTCGAGGGAACTTGCACTGCGTCATCGTGTGATGACACTTTGGGAACGCCCTCAGTGTTACGCATCTGAAGTATGAATGAAATCAAGCCAATCTGATAGGTGGTGCGTCGTGACGGCATACCCGGAAGATACGCAACTTTTCGCTCTTCAGCTGAAGCGCTCTGTCTATTTGGTGTTGTTTGTCTACCAACATTTGAAAAAGATGGCTGAGTTTAGGAGATGTGTGCATCCGTGTCCGCATTTCCTTTCGGGCACAGACACACATCTAATGTGTGTGCAATGCCTGGGCGTGCAGCACGCTAGGGTGGCTCTCGAGGGAGCCGCCTGTAGCGAGTGTGATTTGCTGCCGCTCAGGGTGTTGAGCTCACGGCTGGCCGTGTTCGATGAAACCGGCAAAGCCCGCAAGCCCCAGGGATCTGGGCCCGCCGCTGCTGAGGCACGGCGGCGCCGCAGATCATGGGGATCGCAACGGGACCTTGTGATGGGATATGGGACTGCTGAGGCACTTTCCCTATGAGTTGTGTAGATCCTGGGAAAAACCCTACTCTGCCAGACTTTCCTCCCCCCAAGCACTTGATTTTGGTAATGTGCTGGGGGCAGCCGAGCGGGGTTATGGGACGCTGCCTCGGGTGGAGGATACTCTCACAAGCTACCTCTCTCCCGAGGCCGCTTCGTCCCTCAAGGCCCCGGTGCTACCCACCAAGCCATGCCGTGATACTTCGGCGCTGGTGGGTAGGGCTTACATGGCGGCTGGGCGGGCTGGTAGTTGTCTGCACACTATGGCGGTGTTGCAGGTGTTCAGGCCGACCTCCTCAGGGAGCTGGACGCGGGGGAGGGTCCGTCTCCAGACGATATCCTGGAGCTGCGGAAGGCCACCGATTTGTCTCTCCAGATCACCAAGGAGACGGCCCGCAACATCGGCCGCTCCATGGCTGGTCTGGTGGTCGCGGAGAGACATCTCTGGTTAAACCTGTCTGGTTAAACCTGGGGATGAGAGAGAGAGAGAAACACTTTCTCCGCGATTCCCCGATTTCACCTTCTGGCCTCTTCGGCGGCGCGGTTAACACCGTCGTCAAGAGGTTCCAGGAGGTGAAAAAGCAGGCGGCGGCCTTCCAGCAGTACCTCCCTCGCTGTTCTGGCTCCTCAGGGAAGGCTGTCCAGCAAAGGCAGCCTCAGCCGTCAGGTAGCTCCTCCTCGCACCGACAGGTGCAGAGAGAGCGCGTCGCTTCTCACGCCCCTCCTGAGGGAGCTTGGCAAAAGAGGCGGGGCTCTCGTGGTAAGCCTTCGGAGCCTAGGGTCGATCTGAGGACCGTCCATCAGGCGTAGAAAGCTACCACAAAGCGGTCCTAGCTGCCGCTGAGAGCTGTCCCCCCCCGGGGTGGAGCGACCGAGGTCGTTTTCCCCCTGGAGCTCTCGGGAAATCAGTGCTGAGATCCTGCCATCCATGACGCTTCAGGCCTCACTGGTTTCCCGCACACGCTTACTGCCTTTGTCACCTCCGGAAGGACTTGCGACCAGCCAGCGAGCGTGTGCGCCCTTAGAGCTCTGTTCTCGGCTTCTCCCTGCCGGTCAGCCGCTTCATGGGGTCGAGAACGAGTCTCATTTAACACCTGAGACCAGCCTCGAGAGGCTGGTTCCCTTAGTAGATTATCTTGGCGCGTGGTCTCGCCTTCCGAGTGTGTCTACTTGGGTACTGCGGACTGTAGAACGGGGTTACAGGCTTCAGTTCGGTTCCCCTCCCCCGAAGTTTCAGGGAGTGGTCCAGACTGTGGTCGGCCCCGAGCAGGTTCGGGTTATGGAACAGGAAGTACAAGCCCTGTTAGCCAAGGACGCCATAGAGCGGGTTCCTCTGGCAGACAGGGAGTCTGGGTTCTACAGCCGGTACTTCATTGTTCCCAAGAAGGATGGGGGGTTGCGTCCAATAATAGATCTCAGGCTCTTGAATCGGTCGCTGAGGAGATACAGGTTCAAGATGCTCACAATTCCAGCTATCGTGAGTCAGATCCAGTTCGAGGACTTGTTCGTCACGATAGATCTAAAGGACGCATACTTCCATTTTTCCATCCTTCAATGTCACAGGAAGTTCCTGAGGTTCGCTTCGGGGGCGAAGCGTACAATATATATACCAATATCGGGTTCTTCCCTTCGGCCTGGCACTCTCCCCTTGCACCTCTACGAAGTGTATGGATGCAGCACTGGCTCCTCTGAGACTCCAGGGCATCCGTATACTCAATTAAATCGACGACTGGCTCATTTTGGCCAGGTCACGCGAGATGGCAGTTCGGCATCGAGATGTCGTTCTGGCCCATATAAGGTGCTTGGGGCTGAGACTCAACACGAAGAAGAGCGTGTTGACGCCCTCCCAGCGGACCACATTCCTGGGAGTCGTATGGGACTCCACGTCGATGCAGGCTCAGTTATCCCCCGCGCGCGTGGAGTCCATACTGGCGATTGTCTCAAGTGTGAAGCCAGGCCGCAGCCTCACTGTGAAGCAGTTTCAGAGACTGCTGGGACTCATGGCAGCAGCAGCCAACGTGATACCTTTTGGCTGAGGGCCAAAGGGTTTTCCCCGAGGGGAAATTCGTTTCGTATGATCAGAGTAACGCGCAAATGCCTTCGTTCCCTCGTCATATGGCGGAAACCTTGGTTCCTGTCCCAGGGGCCAGTGTTGGGAGCGTCATGTTGCCGGAGAGCTGTTTCAACAGACGCTTCCCTCACTGGCTGGGGCGCGGTCATGGACGGCCGCTTTGCGAGAGGTCTGTGGGAGACCCGGCATTCTTCATGGCACATCAACTGCCTGGAGATGCTGGCGGTCTACAAAGCTCTCAGGAGCTTTTACCTGGACCTCCGCGGCCACCATGTCCTGATACGCTCGGACAACACCTCAGTTGTCACGTATCTCAACCACCAGGGGGGTTTGAGGTCGCACCCTCTATGCAGACTGGTGCATCAAATCCTCCTGTGGTCCCAGGGGAAATTATCGTCTCTCAGAGCGATGTATATCCCCGGGGACCAGAACCAGGGAGCAGACGTCCTGTCGAGGCAGGGGCTGAGGCCCGGGGAATGGCGGCTCCACCCAGAGGTGGTGGAGACCATGTGCGAGAGATTCGGCCCAGTGGAAGTGGATCTGTTCGCGTCTCGAGAGACGTCCCACTGTCCACTGTGGTTCTCTCTCAGGGATCCAGCCCCGTTAGGGCTGGACGCCATGGTGCAGACGTGGCCGAGGCTCCGTCTGTACGCTTTTCCCCCGATCGCTCTGCTCCCGCGAGTTCTGGAGCGGGTCCGCCAGGAGGGCATCAGCCTGCTCTTAGTAGCACCCCGGTGGCCCACTCGAGCATGGTTCTCGGACATTATAGCTCTGCTAGACGGCTCTCCATGGCAGATCCCTCTGAGGAGGGCTCAGCTCTAGAGCTCCCTCAACCAGGAGACTGTACAGCCTCAAGTGGAACGTCTTTTCCACTTGGTGTAAAGAGCATGAGGTGGACCCAGTTAACTGCCCAGTGGCTTCAGTGCTGGAGTTCCTCCAAGATCGCTTCTCTTATGGTCTTACCCCGTCCACCCTGAAGGTGTACGTGGCTGCCCTTGGGGAGAACGAGACACTGCGTCTTGTCGCCACACCCATCACGGTCAGAGCGCTCGCTTCATCGCGGAAAAGCTGCCGTGTGTTTGCATCAGCGTCCCTTTGTATCTTCAGGGTATGCCGTCATTTACTACGACACGACGCACCACCAATCAGATTGGCTTGATTTCATTCATACTTCAGATGCGTAACGCTGAGGGCGTTCCCAAAGTGTCATCACACGATGACGCATTGTCTCGTTCCCTTCTCGGGGAACAAGGTTTATATACATAACCCGAGATGTTTTAGTTGCAACTTCTTAGTAGATGCTTGCATATGCACACAAGCAAACACCCCCACACATATGCATAAGCAGCACATATGTTCAGGTACACACTGAACCTTCAAACAAAAAATCTCAAGTCTCATGTACACCCAAAAAATGATTTCTTATATTTCATCTTTTCAAATATGCAGTGTTTGAAATTGCTCCTGAGCTGGCACCATTAATAATGCATCAAGCTTAAAACCGTCATGGAGTTCAGAAAAATCTAAATTCACGCATCCTCGATGACAGTGTTTTTACCTGTGAGTCACTCTCATAGACACACACTCTTTCCAAGCATATGTTTTATGCATATGAGTATTATCATATCCCCCACTTGACTCTCTTTGCTAATTTCTGTTGCAGGGAAATGCACAGATGAGATATCTAGAGGAAGAAAGTTCAGCATGTTCAGACATATTGGTAGTGGGCTGAAGTGGTGTGGGGCTGATGCTTATCCATTCTTACAAAGAGACATATGTTACCACCCGGTGAGGGGTCCGTTTTGGCAAAGTTGCCCTCTTGCATAATCGAAAACCCACTGAGAGGCCTGTATTTTAAAAGTGAATGCAGAAGTAGCCCAACATCACTTGCTGCCCAGAAACCTTCTTGCTGAAAGCTTGTTTTGCTCCAAAATGTTTGAATGTCAAAAGGTGGCTTGCACCTCCATTTTCTTTTAGGTGGTTAATTAGTGAATGCTTATCATAGCCACATGCCATGCCTCGGCAGGGACACAGCACCCTAGTGTTGTAAAATTAATTATTTCACTAATGTGGGCCTTTCGCATGAGAAACGGCACAACTCTAGCCCAATAGCTCATTAATCTTCTGACGGCCTCTCCTGAGTTTGCAGTGAAGTGGTGTTGAATTTCAATACATATCTTCTTTTTTTCGCCTAACCTTTACAAACAGGCTTTTTTTATACAGGATGGTTTAACAGCAAGGGGTTTCAAACCTGCAGGGCAACTACATTTACATTGTACAAAGAAAGGTACTTAAACACACACATTGTGCAAATGACGATATAGCATGGCCATTGAATCAACAAGACTGTTTGCATGCAAATGCATACTCAGACCACTTTTTGGTGGACAAAGTAGCAGTCAGGAATTTAAGGTCAAAATAGGATTGAGATATGCCCTGATATGCCACATGAGTACCACCGCTCAATATCCCAGATGCAACTTTTTGCGCTAAAGTTTGGCGATATCTTTAAATGAATGTTCTATTAACATTACTGGAATAATGTTTGTTCATAACTTTGAGAGAATCTTGCCAGAACCTGAAAAAGATCTGAGAATGTTCCCCGATAGCTATTAATCCACCGCTCCGGCAGTGGTGCTTTCAGGTACATAGCATGATTAGCAAAGACAGCGGCTATAGACCTATACAGAAGTGTTGTACACTCATTTTTGAAACATAAAAACTTTTTTTTAAGTATTAAATTTATAATTCAAATAGGTAACTTCATTATATCCAAAAAATGGGGGTGTAGGGGGTCTCAAACATCAGCTTTGTCATAGGTAGCTCTCATTAATAGGTCCTTTGGGGCAAGACTACTCTGGAACTTTGCTCTCTTGTCTTTATGCCCGAAGCTGCTAAAAAAGACTGAATTAAGTTTTTCCTGAAAACCAGCAGGACATTGACTTTCATCATTCCAAAGTCATTACCTTAACCACAGGCAAACTTCTGGTCTCATGTGGAATTAAACCAGATTCTCACAAATCTCACATTTTACCCATGCATCTCACAGTATTAAACGGCATAAAAGAAATATGTTGAGCAATTACTCAAGGTGTAAGGATTAGCCTTTACAGAAATGATGAAAACTGTGTTTTTCTGTCATTTGAAATTACCATTCACATCATGTATCCTTATTCTGTTTTAATGAGAGAGAGGAAAGTCACTCTGATGTTTGTGTTAATTACAGTTTTAAAATGAGTGATGTGAGCAGGAAGTATAAGGCTGCCGTAGTTTTCAGTCTGCACTGTTAGAGTTGAGAGTTAAATTGCTTCTATATGTAAAAAAAATTAATAAAAAAATAAATAAAGCACAGCAAGTTCAAGGAGCAAGTCATTCCAATAGACAGACAAACAAGTAGGTTGGAAGGTAAGTAGCTATCTGTCTACCACACACCGATGGATAGATGGACAGGCAGACACAGTGCTGTGAGTAGACCAGGAGTAGACCAGGCTGCTTCTCTAATTTGTGAACACTGGAAGATGCTGTGCTACATTTCACTCTGAACCAAATAGGAGAGGACTTTTTTTGAGAGATTTTTCACACTCACTTCCCCTAATTGCCTCTAAGGGTGTACACTTGCCTAGGAGAGAGTGCAAGTGTTTTATAATTTTCATAACGTATTCATTGTGTTGTGTATTTATATTGTATAAATTAATTTAAATTAACTATTTTCACCCGATTTATTCAAGCAGTGTAAATATGGCATAATTATGTCAGAGCAGCATTTTTTCTTATAGCTCTTCAGATCTCCCCCTTTTTAATTCTGCTAAAGTAGTTTTTTCCTGATGTAAAATTGAGACCAACCTGTAATTTCCAGGTGTTTCTCTTCCTTTTTTTCATCTGTGTTCTTAACAATTTTTAGATAGATTTGTCTCTAACACTTAACATCACATTTTTGTTTCTTTCAGAAGGTATACAGTTGATTGACTTTACCTGCTCTGCTTTAAATGATTACAAACCTTACTATATCACACAAGCAAGCGTAAACTTTGTCAGTTGTTAAATCTCTGGTGTAAAGTTTGACCTCAGTGAGTGTAAAGTTGACATGAGCTTCTCTGGGCTGCCTAGCAGGATCAGACTACTGAATAAAGGGCAGCTCTCCACTGCTTATGTTGGCTGTCAGTCTAGTGCAGATTTATTGGAGGTAATAGCTCTGTGATTGAGTGACAAGTGGAGGGGTTTACAGCTACAGCTGTGGTGTGGAGGGGATAAATTCAAGCTGTGTGAGTCATAAAGAGCATGCGGAAGGAGAGCGAGTGAGAGAGAGAATGAAAGTGAGAAGAAGAGTCAGAAATAGAGTGCATGGGTCATCCTACATTGATTTCACAATCACAACTTTAGAGCCTCTTGAGAAGTTCAGGAGAGATTGGTATTCTGCGTTGAGCGAATACAGGGCGTCTGCTTTATTTGCTGTGTAAAACAGACTTCCAAAGTGGTCAAAATAAGGGTTATATTGAATGGTGCTAAAGCTAACATTTTTACTATTTAACAAGTTAGCAATAAGAACATTTGTACATTAAAAAATTATGTTGTTCCTGGCTGTGTATCACCTGCAACTCTGTATATTCTCAGATTTTTTAATAGATTCTGTGAGCCTTATGGTACCCTATAACAAACCCATAACTAATGAGTAAATGCATCAAAACACTGTTTATCAGAGTCAGAAAGGGTGTGGAATGGACATGGAAAAACTCAATTAAAACCATGACTAACAATATAAGTGGACCATAGTGAGAACAAATATTGTATTTCTGTCAGGAACACTATCGTCAAAGACTGACAATTAGCGTACAGTTTGAATTTGCGTTATGGTTCTGTTCTGGCCAAGAACTCCCTGCACATCCATGCAGTCTAGCATGGATAAGAGCAGGGAGAGCAGCAATAACCCCCTTTAGGGTAAACAGAACAGAACCAACATCATGTATTTCAGAAATCATTAATGTCGATATTTAATGTACAAAATAATTCAGGAATTTAGTCTGATTCAAGGGGAATCAGAATACCAAATCCTGACTGGACGAGAGGAGGAGCTGGGGGTGGAGGAGGGTAAACGAGCTCTGGAGAAACGTGATAGCTTCTGATAGTACTGAGGAGCTTATATATGCATGCTAGTGCTGGGCGGTATGACCAAAAATTGATATCACGGTATTTTTCAAAATTATATCGGTTTCACTGTAAATGACAGTATTTTTTCCCCCTATGCATAAACGGGTGTTAACCACATTTTCTACTAATTGAGAGAGAAAATACTGCAGTAGATTGACTAGAATGCCCTATTTTACTGTCATGACGAGTGAATATTGTAGAACATTTTCACACTAGAATTACTAGGCCTAAAGGTTTACAAAGCCCCAGAAAATGATGCTGTGGGGAGACAACAACCAATAAAACACACTCATTACAGACACATGCATATGAAAATATGACCATGGAGATAGAAAAAAAAAGAGTTGAGGGCACCTTAAGCATTTAAAAAATCTAACCATATATCAACAAACTGACAAAACGAGGGAGAAACGCGGAAGAACATTTAAAAGATCGAAGGACATTTGCAATGCATTTGCGAGCACTACAGTCTCTGAACAAACGACACGCGTCAGTTTAACACAGAAAGAATAAAGCAGTAAAATTTTTGCCCATTTTTCTTTGAATTGTCAGTCTATTTATTAACTTACATCGTCTTCTGTGTAGCAGAATAACCCATGGTGTCTTCGCGGTCGTGATCAGACGTTCAGTGTCCTTTGCATAACGTTACTTTTTTATTTGAAGAAGACGTGATGAAATATGTCCATAAATATGTTCTCAGAGGAGAACACGCTCGCTCCGGTCTATATGTGCTATAATATGATCCATGTGGAGAAAGTTTATCTCAGCTCCGCGCAGAAACCGCTCTCTCTCGCGCCGCGTGTAGTTTGAATTATCCGCTGTAGGCCTACTCAAGGGCTGAATCTGAAATCGCCCCCTATAACCTCAAATAGGGCATTATTTGAGGGGACATCCATTTGTAGTGGTGTCCGAAACCATAGTGGACGTTATTGAGTGCACTCATTCAATCTCACATTGCACCGCAATAACGAGTGTACAGCCGATGTACACACAACAGCTGTCCGCATTCACTCACTCGTTTCATCCACTCCTTCAAGTGAACAATATAAGTGGATAACATAGGGAATAATAGTGAATGAGGCTTTGGGGGGGATTTCGAACTTACCATAGGCTGTGATGCGATCTCAGCTGTGCTCTCATTACAGTGCAACAACGACCCCTCGAACAGTGACGCGCTGCGCCGCATTCCGAACGTCCGAACTTGACACATACCGGTATTGAGGTATCATCAAAATTCATTTAATAACAAAAATAAATACCGGTATTTGGTATGAGCTGATATACCGCCCAGCACTAATGCATGCTGATAGACATCGTATTTCTACAGGTAGACGTGGTCAGCTGTCACTAACGTGACCTGCCAGAACTGATACTACACTTGATTTGCATTTGAATGTCATTTTATTTTATTAAATTGTATTATTGTCCATTTGTATATTCAATTATTCTGTTGGCTAACATGCATTCTCAGAATATGCTGTGTATTCCTGCATGCAGTGAATACATGAAACTCAGGGAACGAAAGGCATATAAACAGTTTATTCTGATATCTTACATTCTGATATCTGCGAACTATATTTGAACATTACTAAGCATTCAAACACGGCCAGTTCCTTACAGTGATATTTGGTTTGCACTTTTCATATAGGCAGTTTTCGTTTTTATCTGCTGAATTGAGAGCTGGTGTGCTGGATATTTATAAACTGCTGCTGTGACTCTAATTACACCAGCTAGCTAGTAAACAGGTTGAGCATGTACTTCAATTGGCTTAAAAAATGATTGCATTAGTGGAGAACACAACAGGAGTTTGATAAGAAATGCTTTTAAACAAATACCATAAAGTAATTGCATTCCTGAGTGCCTCAAAAAGCAACTTGCCAAGAACATGTTTTTTGTTTCTTTCTTTCCGGTCATTATTCTTTTTTCCTTTCAGAATCATTGAGATAAATCTCAGAGAGAGACTTTTAATGTAGAATATAGGAAACACAGAGCATAATCATTACTGTAAGCAGAATGAATTGAGTTGATGCATGGCTTAATTCATATACAAATTAATTTCTTACCCGTTTGAGGGTCTTGAAATGCCATTCTTGATTGTTTCAGTTCAGTTAATCCCCAGGGGTCAAACTGGATGAACACACTTAATTAGCACTCATTCTGTTGTTATGCGGCAGACTTGTGCAATGTTATTCACAAAGGGCCTCAGGTAAATGTCCTCACGTGAACAAATTAGATTTCGGTTCAATTAGTGAAGTGACCGATTAATCAGGCGATCCTATTCAAAGATCAGCCTGTCTTGCTTATAAGCAATATCATTCATCAGAGGAAGAGATGGGGCATAAACAAAATCACCAACAAATATGCTTTACTGCATTCAATTCACCTCTGACAAACCACAAAAGCAGCGGAAAGCCTTGCCAGTTTCCATAGCTTCAGCTCTCCATCTGTTGAGAGAAATGGCATTCGCTGTCCTCAGCTGAGCTGCTATTTTTACAAGCGAATAGATGCTGCTCCACATCATTTCCATCAGAAAGCAAGGCATGGAGACAGAGAGATAGACGGTTTAGCTTGTATTCGGTTCCAATGGCAAACAAAGGACTTCAGACATTGTCCAAATCTAGCAGGGATATTGTTTGCGTTCTGATTGTGTTTTAGCAGCCCAAAGTACACTAGCATTTCTCAGACGGATGATTTGCCTAATGCCACAGTCGCAACCTATTTATGCAAATAAAGTGTGTAACATCCTGTAGGCTGGATTTTGTCAGTTTAATGTGTGTTTGTGGGTGTTTCATGTTCAGAAACCTTTTTATTAGTTTCTGTGAAATAGCATGGAGGAAATAGACCTTAGCATATCAAGTTCCAGCTCTTTGGTAATTTGCCATGCATGTGTAGATAAGGTGTGTGCGCATGCTCCACTTGCCCTTGCCCAAGGTTAAGCTGTCACTTTTAGTGTATATTTACATTCATTCTTATCAGCTTTTCGCCACTCATCTGTCTGTGTGGATCCAAGCCTCACACCTAATCGCTTTCCTTTAAAATACATGAGTGTGCTCCCACTCAGACACTTCTCGCCATCTGTCCAACACACACACACACACACGTCTGGTGCGCTATCTTTGTGGGGACTCTCCATAGACGTAATGGTTTTTATACTGTACAAACTGTATATTCTATCCCCGTACACTAACCCTACCCATCACAGAAAACTTTCTGCATTTTTAGATTTTCAAAAAATAAACTCATTCTGTGTGATTAAATGGATTTCAGATACTGCCACACACACACACACACACACACACACACACACACACACACACACACACACACACACACACATCCTGCTTTTCATTGTCTGTCCTAACACAGACATTTGGTTGAACAGTCTTGGTCTACTTTTACATACTTTGTTCTGTCACCCTGTCCCCTAATCAGAGGAGAAATGTACAGAGGCGGTGTGAGAGAGATAAAGAGAGTGGGAGCAGAAACCAAGAGAAAAATATTTCTGTTTGTGGTTTCTTCTACGTTCAGGCTGGGCTGGTAACTGGATGTATATAGTTTTAGGCACTCACAGAATTTTCCACCTCCGCTGACCATTACTGTTTTTACAGATCAGAGAGAAACAAATTACATTTAACACACTTTTACTTATTCATCGTATAATTTAAGCTACGTTTGTGTACATGCTTTTAGGGGCGCTTTGATGATACTGTGAATATGGAATGCACATGCACGTGTAAGTCGAAATGTTTCGCTGAATATGTCAAGAAGGTCCCAACAGCCGAATGTAACTTGTTTTTTATGTCCACATTTTATTTTATATATTTATTTCTAGTGTTAAAAGATCATCAGATTATCTAATGACAGTTACTGATCTAGAACATTTGGAATGACTTCATTTTTGAAGGGTCTTAGAGGTCTTTGATATATGAGTGGCTGAAACAGTCTGGGAGCAAACAGAGAGACTGCACAACAATTGCAGATGACAGATAACTCATCACTGTCTTCTGTGTAATTGGTTTTTATATAAAAATGCCTCTTGCTCTTAAGGCTCTCTTTTGCAGCTTATTGATTTTGACCATATACCAGATACAAATTGTTTTGAGTAAGAGTAAGCGAGTACGTAATTTATATATAGCGAGTATATACTGTATATATAATCAGCCTTTCGTCTTTCAGACTTTTTGTTCCAATGTTGAGCTAAGTTGACCAAATTTCTGTTTCAGATATTTTTCAGTTCAGCAGTCACTATCATTGCATAATCATTACAATTTTCAGTGTATTTAATTATGAATTTACTCTAATACTCTGTCATACTACTCCAAATCACATTTTATCCATTCAGATCTCTTCAGAATAACTCAAAGCATACTCAAAAATTATGTTTGCTATCTGACAGTGTTATCATTAAGCATCTAAAACTGTGTGAGTTACTACAGAGTAACTACAGAGTTACTACAGAATTTTTTTACAAAATGTACTTAATGAAATCAGTATTAAAGAATATAAAGTAACTGGTAAGTAATATATTTATAGCCTTTGTTTTCAATATCTGTCCATCATATTCTTCTGTATGTGTCGTAGCTAACACGGCACTATAAAATTAGCTGGGTTCTGCCTGTTGGGACATTTTGTTGGATTATTTTCAAACTGTTGGGTAGTTCTGTGTGTAACCCACTGCTGGGTTAAATTTCACTGACAGTAGAAATGATGCACCCCCTCATAATTTTCCCAGCCTGATGGGTTATAGTAACCCACCACTAGTTTGCCAAACTGTATTTGTCTTCTGTCCTGAGAGAAGACTTCCTGAGGTGATCTTCCTGAAAAACGTAAAGGTGTGTATAGACTTGTGTATGAAATAATTACTGTACGGGGAAAAAAAAAAAATTGTGTTTAAATTTTTTTAACAATTACATTTTACGTTGTTTGCTTCGCTAACATCATTTCACTTCTGCTAGGTTCGCTTGCATTGCAGACCGAGTGAGAGACGCGACATGGCCATATTGAAGTATCATCTCCAGTTGAACTAGTGTCATGACAACAGCTGCGACACGTTACGACACAACCAGAGTAAAAATCAGCTACCACTGCTGTACTTACAGTGTTAATATCTCTGTTGATTATTATGGCTGAACGGAAGGTGGGACAGTATTGTCCGACAGAGGAGACACAAAGTTGTTTTAACACAGCAAGCATATATATATATACAATTAGATAATGTATGTAGCCTAAATAAAATATATAAATAGCATTTGTTGCAAGGACATAGACATAACCATTAATGTGGTAAAAATAGCCCAGCATTTAGTTAATATGAGCAAAATTTGGGTTAAATTGTGCAACCCTATCTGCTGGGTTAAAATGTGTAACCCAACTTGCTATGTTCTGTCCAATATTTAACCCAGAGTTGGGTTGCCAAATGGGTTGTTTTTAGAGTGTGTTAATTAACTTCTAAATTGTCTTCTGTTTAGTGAGTTCCCTTTCGTTCAGTCAATACGACGTACGTTAGTGACTAACGAATGGGGGTTTCGCTTAGAAGCCTATCATCCACGAGCATATAGAAAACGCCCAATGGCGTGCCAATGCTATGGGGCATGCGAATTTTGCGCCTCCGTCACGCGTGCAGAGGTTGCCACCCTACTGGCGAAGGGTGCAATCGAGCCTGTCCCTCCAGCCGAAATGAAGTTGGGCTTCCTTAGCCCTAACTTCATTGTACCCTAGGAAACCGGTGGGTTACGGCCAGTCCTGGACCTGCCCGTCCTGAACCAATCCCTTCACAGGCTTCCGTTCAGGATGTCGGTAGTGAACGCCTCCTCGGACGCGTTCGTCCGGTAGATTGGTTGCAGCGTTCGACCTGAAGGACGCTTACTTTCATGTCTCCTTCCTCGACCCGGACCGTTCCTACGGTTTGCTTCGAGGGGCGGACATCCAGTACGCAGTCCTCCCATTCGGGCAGCTCTGTCCCCTCATGACTCTACGTAGTCTATCGAGGCAGCCCTTGCGCCACTCAGGCAGCACGGGGTTCGCATCCTGAACTACTTCGATGACTGGCTCTTACTGGGTCACTCTCATAAAGCAGGTCTGCGGACACAGAGTCCAAGTGCTCCGGCACTTAGCCCGTCTGGGCCTTCAGGTCGACTGGGAGAAGAGCGACTCTGCCCGTGTAGAGGATCTCTTTTCTCAGTATGGTTTCCGACTCGGTCGCCAGGTGCATGCTGCTTACCAGCGAGCGCGCACGCAGTCTCTGCTGACTTGCCTCCGTCAATTCGAGAGCAAGAGTGCGGTTCCACTGAAACTTTTTCAGAGGCTCCTGGGGCATATGGCATCTGCAGCCACGGTGACGCCGCTTGGATTGCTTCATATGAGACCGCTTCAGCATTGGCTTTGCGATCGAGTCCCGAGGTGGGCATGGCAGTCTGGCGCGCTACAGGTACAAGTGACTCGGGCCTGCCTTCAGACACTCACCCTGTGGTTGAACCTCAGTTTTCTACGGGCTGGTGTGCCCTTAGAACGAGTTTCCAGGCATGTTGTCGTATCGACGGATGCCTCTGCCATGGGTTGGGGTGCCATGTGCAATGGACAAGCAGCCGCTGGCTCCTGGAAACAGGACCCCAGCGCCTTCTGCATGTCAGTTGCCTCGAGTTACTGGCAGTACGGTTCACCCTGCACCGCTTCCGGGCGTTGCTGAGGGGTCAGCATGTGCTTGTCAGGACAGACAACACGGCCGTAGTAGCGTACATTAACCACCAGGGCGGTCTACGCTCCCGCCGTATGTCTCAACTCGCCCGCCACCTCGTTTTATGGAGTCAGAAGTGCCTGAGGTCCCTTCGTGCTGTCCATATTCCAGGAGCCCTGAACCGTGCAGCCGACGAGCTCTCACAGTTTCAGCCACTCCCGGGAGAATGGAGACTCCATCCCCAGACGGTCCAGCTGATTTGGGAACAGTTCGGGGACGCGCAGGTAGATCTGTTTGCCTCCCACGACTCTTCCCACTGCAGCCTGTTCTATTCCCTGTCCGAGGGCACGCTCGGCACGGATGCACTGGCGCACAGCTGGCCGCGGGGCCGACACAAATATGTGTTCCCCCCCAGTGAACCTACTCGCACAGCTCCTGTGCAAGATCAGGAGGACAAGGAGCAGGTCCTTCTGGTCGCCCCGTACTGGCACGGCCGGACCTGGTTCCCCGAACTCTTACTCCTTGCGACAGCCCCTAACTGGCCTATTCCTCTGAGACACTCAGCGACGGGACACCCTATGGCACCCGCATCCCGATCTTGGAGCTTCCACGTGTGGCTCCTGGATGGGACGCGGCAGGTTTGAGTGGCCTGCCACCTCCGCTGGTCGCCACCATCACTTCCGCTAGGGCAGAGATCCACTTGGCATGCCTATGCGTTGAGGTGGAATCTCTTCGTCACCTGGTGCTCTTCCCGCCAAGAAGATCCCTGGAAATGCCCGATCGGGTCGGTGCTATCGTTCCTCCAAGAGGGGGTTGGGTTATGTGGCCGCAATATCTGCCTACCACGATCTCTTGGGGGACAAAAAGGTAAGTCAGCACGACCTGATCATCAGGTTCCTGAGGGGGGTGAGGAGACCGAATCCTCCTCGCTGTCCTCTCGTATCCTCTTGGGACCTCGCAGTAGTTCTAAGTGATCTGCAGAGGCCTCCCTTTGAGCCTTTGCGGTCGGTTGATATTAAGTTCTGTCGATGAAGACGGCTCTGCTGACCGCATTGGCCTCTCTTAAGAGGGTCAGGGACCTGCAGGCATTTTCGGTTGACGAAGCGTGCCTGGAATTCGGGCTGGCTAACTCTCACGTGATCCTGAAACCCCAGCCTGGATATGTGCCCAAGGTTCCCACCACTCCGTTCAAAGACCAGGTGGTGAACCTGCAAGCGCTGCCTTTGGAGGAAGCAGACCCGGCCTTGGCACTGCTCTGTCCAGTACACGCCCTCCGTGCTTACGTAGACAGCACGCAGTGTTTCAGGACCTCAGACCAGCTCTCGTCTGTTATGGTGGAGAGCGGATGGGAAGAGCTCTCTCAAAGCAAAGACTGTCTCACTGGATAGTGGACACCATTGTTTTGGCTTACCAGCAGCAAGGTCGACCATGTCCCCTTGGGGTTAGGGCACACTCCACTCGGAGTGTGGCCTTCTCTTGGGCTTTAGCGCATGGCGCCTCACTTAAAGACATCTGCAGAGCTGCAGGCTGGGTGACACCGAACACATTCGCCAGATTCTACAATCTCCGAGTGGAGCCAGTGTCCGACTATGTGCTCGCGCCCCCGAGGGGCCAGTAATGGGCCAGGCTCAGGTGTCTTCGCTTGCTGGGATATGCTTCCCAGTGTACCTTGGTAATCCTGTGTTAAGCGTGAGTCCTTCGTCCGTATTAGTCTTACGACAGGGAACTCACACTTACACTCACACTCACACTCACGCAGGGCACTGGAAGACAGCTGAGTGGCGGCATTATATTGGAACCCCCATTCGTTAGTCACTAACGTACGTCGTAGTGACTGAACGAAAGGGAACGTCTCGGTTATGGATGTAACCCTCATTCCCTGAGGAGGGAACGGAGACGTACGTTTCGTTGCCACATCAGCTGTGCTACCTGGAACGCGGGAGTTCAGTCTTGGCTCCTCAAGCAGGTAACATAATGCGATATTGCCACGTACTTCCTTATATACTCATGCGGTGAGGCGGAGTTACGTATGCAAAATTCGCATGCCCCATGGCATTGGCACGCCATTGGGCGTTTTCTATATGCTCGAAGATGATAGGCTTCTAAGCGAAACCCCCATTCGTTAGTCACTAACGTACGTCTCCGTTCCCTCATCAGGGAACGAGGGTTACATCCGTAACCGAGACGTTTCTTTTCTTTTAATTAAAACCTGAAAATAAAGATGATATTGAATAAATTTTTTAACAAGCATGTGTAATATCTAACACATTAGCCATTCATTTTTCAGGCTGTTTAGAAGGCACAGTTAAAAACAGGGATGTCTGGTCACCTTATGGAAATGTCCACAGTACCATATCATGATTGCAGCATGGCTGTTTTTTATGTAGACGTTGAATATTCTGGTTATTTATGATCATACTGATAAAGCAAATCATGTTTTTTCTACACTGCGTGTGGCATATTTATTTTGTTGTGCTATGTGGTGCAAGTATAAATAGAAATGCCCTTCAAGAGTGTCGAAGCCTCCCACAGTTTGCTTTCATTATACAATTCAAAGTAAGCACATGATTTCTAGAATTAAATATATGAGACCTCAGTCGAGTGCCAATTTTAAGCTCAAATGTGAGTTCCTGGTGTTACCAATGGGAAACAGATTTTTCTAAAAATGAATTGAAATGTTGCTAATCATTAGAGCCATTTTAGCATACAGTAGCAGGTTAACGCCTAATGGGTTGGGTATGGAAGTGGTGGATTAACTTTTTAAAAAAAAATGTCAGGAGACAAAACTGGATTCTAGCAAAAGTCACTACTCAATTTTGGCAAGAAAAAAGAGAAGAGGACCACTGCTAACATTACATGACTAGCCTGTTACATGCCGTGCTGCATTTTGTGCCAAAATCTCTGGATCGAAGCAAATCTTGCTAATCTCTCTCTGTGCTGATGGCGATGCCAGGACCCCTCAGGTAACCACTGAGAATTCAAACAAGCACATTTGGAACACAAGTTGAACAGCTTTCAGTTTGAATACAGTAGATAACTGGCCACCCTCCAAAACTGGAATTATGTTAATGTTTGTTCTAATAATAATATGTAGATAACTACATACATTTCACATTTGATGGAGTGTTTTTCTCCTTATGCCGAAGGCCCAATTGGAAGAGCCCCATCCCTTTAACAAATTTTGTCCAGTTTGAGTGAGTGAGAAACAGAGAGAGAGAGAGAGAGAGAGAGAGAGAGAGAGAGAGAGAGAGAGAGAGAGGGTGGGGGTATAAAGTATTGGGAAGTAATTAGTTACATGTAACAGCATTATGTAATTTAAATTTATAAAATAAATGTAACTTTAATCCGTTACAGTTACTGAGGAAAAAATGTGTAATTAAATTACAGTGTTAATGATTTTAATATTTTCTGTAAAAAACTAGGATATGTTGAATTTGCAGTGCATAACGTCTGTCAATTACATCAATCCACAATGCCGCTGAAAGTTTTTGGCTACAACTTGTCTGACAGTTGCCACCATGGCGAAAAGTAATCAAAAAGTAATCAAATGTAATCAGTTACATTACTTTAATAAAGTAATTGAAGTATTTACACCTTTTATTACATTTTAAATAGGGTAACTTGTAATCTGTAACCTATTACATTTCCAAATTAACCTTCCCAACACTGTGTACATATATATGTATACATATTAGGGGTGTAACAGTACACAAAACTGACGGTTCAGTACGTATACCTCGGTTTTGAAGTCACGGTTCGGTTCGAGTTCGGTATAGCAGTTTTACAAAATGTCTTTTTATTAATTTTTATTAAACAGTGGTTTACTGAAGAAGAAAAAAGTGTCTGTCCCTGAATTAATTAAATTATAACTAAAAGTTTATTGAATATATTTCTGTAAATTATATAGGGAGCCCTTACTTGCATTAATATTGAAGGGCCCCTCTTTATATTAGGTGGCCTTAACTATGTACTTGCATCAAAAAATAAGTACAATGTACTTACTATGTTCAAATTGTATTGCAAAACACCTTTGCTGATATTGAGGTGGGATATGGGTAGGGTTAGGGACAGGTGTGGTGGTATGGGTAAGTTTAAGGGTAGGGTTAGGTGTAAGGGAAGTGCCAAATGTGTAATTACAAATGTAACTACAGAAATTAATTACAGACGTAGTTACATGCAGGTATTTTTAAAAATGTTAGTACATAGTAGTTAAGGCCACCTAATATAAAGTGGGTCCAAAATAGTTTTTTTTCTCCAATTCGTTATTGAAATATAATAATTTATACACAGTTCTACCAGGAAGACTTGGGAGACCAGATGAAGTATGATAACACCACAAGTTTATTAGCAGACCAGCAAGTATTAAATTAGAAGTTCTTTGGCGTAGGCCCCGTCCGTAGCGCTCGTCACGAGGGTAATGGACTCTGCATTTCCTGCCTGAAGATGAAGGCAGGGGCGCAGCCGCCCCCCGGGAGGTATAGACAGGGACCGACCTGGTGGTGGTGGGGAAGATGGAGGTAATGCTGGCGTCAGCATCTGTGAACTCAGACATGTGTTAATTACCAATCTTTTATACTCTGAGAATTATGACTTGATTGGATAGGTCTGAATGTGATAAGTGACGTAACATTGAATCTTCCTGCCAGAACTTGCGCATAAGCCTCATTTCTACCAGGAAGACTCGGGAGACCAGATGAAGTATGATAACACCACAAGTTTATTAGCAGACCAGCAAGTATTAAATTAGAGGTTCTTTGGCGTTTTCGCTCGTCACGAGGGTAACGGACTCTGCATTTCCTGCCTGAAGATGAAGGCAGGGGCGCAGCCGCCCCCCAAGAATTGGTAGAGGAAATTAGTTCCTCCAGGACGGGACCTACTCACCCCCAAAAATTGTGAGACGAAAGCCTTGAACGGCCGCAGACGGGTCTTGATCAGCCAGGTAGAGACGAAAGCCTTGAACGGCTGCAGACGGGTCTTGATCAGCCAGGTAGAGACGAAAGCCTTGAACGGACGCAGACGGGCCTTGATCAGCCAGGTAGAGACGAAGGCCACGTTAGGCCACGTGGAGACGAAGGCCACATTAGGCCACCTGGAGACGAAGGCCACCTGGAGACAAAGGCAACGTTAGGCCACCTGGAGACGAAGGCCACGTTAGGCCACCTAGAGACGAAGGCCACCTGGAGACGAAGGCCACGTTAGGCCACGTGGAGACGAAGGCCACGTTAGGCCACCTGGAGACGAAGGCCACGTTAGGCCACGTGGAGACGAAGGTCACGTTAGGCCACCTGGAGAAAAGGCCACATTAGGCCACCTGGAGACGAAGGCCACCTGGAGACGAAGGCCACGTTAGGCCACCTGGAGACGAAGGCCATGTTAGGCCACCTGGAGACGAAGGCCACGTTAGGCCACGTGGAGACGAAGGCCACGTTAGGCCACGTGGAGACGAAGGCCACGTTAGGCCACCTGGAGACGAAGGCCACCTGGAGACGAAGGCCACGTTAGGCCACGTGGAGACGAAGGCCACGTTAGGCCACCTGGAGACGAAGGCCACCTGGAGACGAAGGCCACGTTAGGCCACGTGGAGACGAAGGCCACGTTAGGCCACCTGGAGACGAAGGCCACCTGGAGACGAAGGCCACGTTAGGCCACGTGGAGACGAAGGCCACGTTAGGCCACCTGGAGACGAAGGCCACGTTAGGCCACGTGGAGACGAAGGCCACATTAGGCCACATGGAGACGAAGGCCACCTGGAGACGAAGGCCACGTTAGGCCACCTGGAGACGAAGGCCACGTTAGGCCACCTGGAGACGAAGGCCACCTGGAGACGAAGGCCACGTTAGGCCACCTGGAGACGAAGGCCACGTTAGGCCACCTGGAGACGAAGGCCACATTAGGCCAGCTGGAGACGAAGGCCACATTAGGCCACCTGGAGACGAAGGCCACCTGGAGACGAAGGCCATGTTAGGCCACGTGGAGACGAAGGCCACGTTAGGCCACCTGGAGATGAAGGCTACATTAGGCCAGCTGGAGACGAAGGCCACATTAGGCCAGCTGGAGACGAAGGCCACATTAGGCCACCTGGAGACGAAGGCCACATTAGGCCACCTGGAGACGAAGGCCACATTAGGCCACCTGGAGACGAAGGCCACATTAGGCCACCTGGAGACGAAAGCCACATTAGGCCACCTGGAGACGAAGGCCACATTAGGCCACCTGGAGACGAAGGCCACCTGGAGACAAAGGCCACGTTAGGCAATTGACGAAGAATAAGAGCTATAGAGACTGATGAACGGGATGAGTAATAATCTGAGAATGTGACGCTGTGACACCACCACCAGTATTTGCATAAGAATTACTTAGAATATGTACATTGAACATGCAATAGATATGGATATTGACATAGGTGTTAACCAATAAACAGAGGGAATTGTTATTGGCCATATATTCAATGCCTCAATAGGCCATGGTACGGAGAGCTGCGTAGGCTGTATGAACTGCCACATTAGGTCGTATATACTGCCACAAGAGGCCGGGGTACAAAAAGCTGCGTAGGCTGTATGTTTTGCCGCGTTGGCCATATATTCACTGCTTCAATAGGCCGGGGTACGAAAAGCCGCGTAGGCTGTATGTTTTGCCGCGTTGGCCATATAATCACTGCCTCAATAGGCCATGGTACAGAGAGCTGCGTAGGCTGTATGACTGCCGTGTTAGCCGTGTATACTGACTTAATAGGCCAGGGTACGAAAAGCTGCGTAAGCTGTATGTTCTGCCACGTTGGCCATATATTCACTGCCTCAATAGGCCAGGGTACGAAAAGCCACATAGGCTGTATGACTGCCACGTTAGGTCGTATATACTGCCACGAGAGGCCAGGGTACGAAAAGCTGCGTAGGATGTATGACTGCCACGTTAGGCCCTGTATACTGCCTCGATAGGCCGGGGTGCGAAAAAAAACCACATAGGCTGTATGACGGCCAGGTTAGGCCGTGTATACAGCCTTGATAGGAGAGGGTACAAGAAAGACGCGGCGACTGAGAATGATAAGCTGGTGTGCAGAGAAGGCTGCGATAGCCCATAGTGAGGAGAAGACAGCGTGGGTGCATGAGTTGGTCTCGATAGACCCCATGAAAAAGTATTAGGAGTTAAATGATAAACTGTAACTTACCTGATGCTTGTTAAGACACATAGGTAATCTTAGATTACCTGAAGGTTTGCGCATTCTATAATATTAGAATGCAGATGACCATCTTGACCACCAAACAATCCTGCGTTCAGTTGCTGTTGTAGCAGCACATAACCCTGAATGAATGTCCGGTATACTGATGAGATGGTCTGCAGTTCTGTAGGTCTGTCTCTAGGTGAGTTAACCACTTTGATATGGGAGACCCGTTGGGGAATACAAAAAATTGCAGAATGATTAGGGATGCAGGGATGTGCTTAGAGATATCCTCTTTTACAGAGACGAAAGCCACGCTGATGAAGGCGCAGTAGGCCACAGAGATGAAGGCTACAATAGGCCACCTGGACAGAGACCACGTTAGGTCACAGAGAAATTCATGAAAGGCTTATAGAGACTGACGAAAACAGTATTGATGAGTAGTAATAAAGGAGAAAACATGCCACCACCGGTATTTGCATGAAAATTACTACTTGAAGTTGCTGAGTGTTTGAGTCAGATCTTGCTTGTACTATAATGCTGAGGATGACCATGTACACAGCACCTTGATAGAGTATGCGGACTCCACGCATTGAGCTGCGTTCGTAGCAGCCCCAATCCGAAGAATGACCTAGGCATAGTGGAGTTGGGGAACTGCAGTTCTTAGCATCTGCAGTTGGAGGATTCGAAACCATTGGGCGTGACTCCAGCTCACAGCTAGATAGAACACCATCTAACCATCAGAACCTGTTGAGAGAACCCCCAGAAGAAAATAAACCAGAACAGCATGACAAATACATAACCAACAATTGAAAATCAAACAATGCCCTTGCGGAAGGATAAGAATGTTTTAGAAGACGCTTTACTAGCTAATAAACCATAGCACCCTGCAAAGCAACCGAACCAATGAAAAACAATAATCAATGTGAGAGTCATCGTTTGATAACCTGAGCCAAATTCATACTGTATGATTTTTTTTTTTTTTTACACGTTTGGCAGTCTGAGACAAATAGATCACAGTCTGAAAAGCAACGAATCACAATGATTATAAGCCGCACCGTGTGTGCCAGCTTTGGTGACGAGAAAAACAAAAAGCTCACTGCGAGAGAGCTCGTAATTTGCAGGAATCAGTACGCATGTGCAGACTTTGTCAAACAGTCACGCTATATTTACTCCCCTGTATATTGTGTTAGTCTCGATAGACTGACGAATGTTGGTGTTTACAATGAGAGCGTAGCCAAATCACAGACACATCTTTCCTGAAGCTCAAACAGTAGAGCGTAGCGTTAGCAACGCTAAGCCATGGGTTCGATTCCCAGGGAAAGCAAGATCCGACAAAATACCAAATGTGCTCCTTGAATACGATGCAAGTCACCCTGAACAAAAGCGTCTGCCAAATGCGTAAATGTAAATGTCTGTGGAGCGCTTGAATGCAATGCCAATTGGAGGAGCCAACACAACATGGAACATACACAATCAGGATTGAATGGCTCAGCGCTTGTTCACTGACCAATTCTGCCTTCTAGTGCATACGTTTGACCAACAAAGAGTAGAACATGCTATAGATTCATGATTTGGTGTAGTCAGATTGACCAAAACGGTTTCTACTAGTGTCAGAGTTTAGTTGAACTGAAGTATTTTATAGGGAGCGCACTCTGCTCACTTACTATATTCATAAAAGATTTGAATAATTGTATTCCCGTGCTGCGATTTAGTTGCTGTACAGGATGCAATCTTTATGTAAAATGAGTTGAGTACTAGCGAGATACACTTTGTTTAATTCATAATTGTAGCCATGGCGTCGTAGTACAGAAGGACCAAATGAGACATAACACTAAATTCTAAAGTTCCTAAAAATAGACAGAGGCATCCAGATATCAGTAGCGGAATAAAACACGCATAGAGTCAAATTAACTGGAAATCACTGGAAATCAAAGCCAAAAGCACAATTACTATACATGATTGCTTTATTTAACTAATTTATTAATATGTAGCGCATTTATAAAGCAATAAGCAACGGCACCTTTATATGAGCACAGAACGATACGGTTCTTCCTCATAGTAAAGGAAGCCATGTCAAATCACACAAGGAAGCCATTTCAACACTGGGTGCCCAGTATGTTTGAGCAAAATATGTACTCTGCTGAATGACAGTCCAAAACACTTCTAAGCTTGAATCTATTGTGTCAGTTTCAATTGCATTTTGTATGTGACGAACTCACAGTGCTTGCAAGATGAATAGCAAGAATGAATGAGAACGGATCAAGCACTGATGTCAGTGCTGTACATTTTTTTAAAAACTATGCTGAGCAAATTAGCATAGTTAATTCAACTTTAGCGATCTGATAACACTGAACCCATTCGCGATTTCAGCTTAACTTCTGTTAATCATGAAGCCTTGATTAACTGGGTGCATGTCGCTTTAAAACCTGTGTTGGTTTTCTTGCATTCGTGGTGAGAATGATAGAGGCTATATGCTGTGCCATCTGTTCTGTTTCAGCTTTTCTAAACAAAATACAATCGTTAACGGTAACCGGTGTCATGCGAATCATTTACGAGGCACCGTGGATAGTTTACAACACGAGCAAGCGATAACGAGCAACGTTGCACAAGCAGGTGCGCGTCTTGTGCATGCTTGCGACAATTTGAGAAAGAGTAAAATACTACACCCGATCGATATCGGAAATGCATAATCATATACATATCACTGTGCTGAATGCTGATGAAGTGATGACGCCACAATGGTGATGAAGATCACAGCCGTGTCTTTGATAACATGCCCAGATAGTCCTCCATTGAAAGTGATTGTTTAGGATCTAAACACGTGTCTGTTGCTGCGACAGCCCAATGAGCAGATGGCTGACATGGACTTTGAACGCCACTGTATTGCACATTATTAATTCTATAATAGGACCAGCGATCGACTGCTACGGAACGTCCGGATCGTCAACTGTAATGCTGGCGTCAGCATCTGTGAACTCAGACATGTGTTAATTACCGATCTTTTATACTCTGAGAATAATGACTTGATTGGATAGGTCTGAATGTGATAAGTGACATAACATTGAATCTGCCAGAACGTGAGCATAAGCTTCATTGTCTGTCATTTTCATGACAGGTTTATTTAACATGTATGAAATAATCAAGACATCCTTAACATGTTCAGTAGAATATAATGAATATATATAGGCTAATATAGAGCATATATTTAGTGAAAGAGTTGATTTTTCTAGTGAATAAAATGCTGTGGACACTGAATGACTGCCTGAGGTAAATGTGATGCTAACGTTAACATTGCATGACATTGTTTAGCTTACAAGCAGTTATATTGACGTCTTTCCGCCGTTGAAACACCGATTTAGCGATTACACCACATATGATACATGACAGTAAGTTGTAATGTATCCTCAGCATACCTTCAGGTGGTCATTCATGTTTATTCTTTAGGAAGAGATGATCGATCGCCTTCACAGATGACCGCATTCACGCGCGTGTACAAGTATGCACCGAACCAAAAGCCCTGTACCGAAACGTATACCGTTACACCCCTAATACATATACATATACAATAATGAAAAGATTCAAAAGCTTGCAGCCAGTATTTTTTTTCTTTTAAGAAATCAATTATATGTTTTTAAGTTTTGAATCAGCATTCGAATTTTGTAAGGATCATGAATGTAAGCAATACATCAGTATGTATACCTTTGGTGATTGAGGCATTTTTTATAGTAAAAAAAAAAAAAAGGTTAAAATAGTTCTCATGTACTGTAGCCTAAATGGGGTTGTATAAACATATATAGATTTTATTATTTTATCTTAATTGTATATTTTTGTGTGCTTTTTGTGTGAGACATTGCATTTCCAGGATATTTTGTTCTCTTGGGAGTTTGCAGGTGAAATTTTTGTAAAGTGCGTGCCTCATATGCCCTCGGTCGTACTGTGTGCATCTCTACATAAACACTTGGGGATTTTGTCGGTCATGTAGTGCACACTTGGCATTACAGAACTGTATTCTGCATAGCCTACATACAGTACAAAGAGCCATTGATTCATCTCTGTATCTTAATTTGACACCTTGGTCTCATTACAAGTGTATTCATCTAAGGTTCAGCTACCAGGGGAGAGTGCGAGTGTGTGTTGATCCATTTTAATGCTGCCTTGATCATTATCCCACGTCTGTCAATTGACTTTTAAGGCATATCCTTTAGGGAAAATTCGGCTTCCTTGATTAGAGCCCAATCACAAATGCAAAGTGGTATCTGAGGAAACATGCAGTCTTGTCAGGAGAGGAAAGATAATTGGGGCTTCAGGTACAGGTTGTCCTTTTTAAGCTGTTTTCAGGCCAGTTTATTCGGTCCTCATTACTCAAACAAATGCAGTTAATGCAGTCACAGCTGATCTGAGAGCAACACATTGACCACCAGTGTAATAGCACAAATGACCCTCTTCTCTTCTTCATTAACACAACATGGTTTTAATGAGTCCGTATTCAGATGGTATTAATGAGCTGAAGCTGTTTAACTTGGTTCTGGCTGACAGAAAAAAGTTTGGTGTTGTTCAAGGTCATTCTGCTGCAATTACTAAAGTTTAGATTTAGACAAAAATGTGCATTTAAAGAGAGATATAGAGTAAGGCAAGCATGTTATTTAACCTGAAAGTCAGCCGTACATTGTTTAAAATACACTGTGTTCTAAATAGAACAAATACTTGTAATGTCTTTATAACTATACAATTTATTAGATTTTTTTTTAACCCCAGTGTGCATAACTATGTGGTTGTCATGTTTTTTGTTTTTGTTTATGTCAGCAATGAAGGCATCATTTATGTACACAATACACACACTTTTGGGTTTTCATGTGAGGACATTCCTAGACATAATGATTTTTAAACTGTATATTCTATCCTCTAGCCCTCAACATCACAGAAAACTTTCTGCATTTGTACATTTTTAAAAAACATCACTGAGTATGATTTATAAGCTGTTTTCCTCATGGGGACCAAACATGTCCCCATAAGGAGAAAGATTTGGGATTTTGCCATCTTTTTTGAGACATTTTGTCCCTATAACGTACCACACACACACACGCACGCACGCACACAGGCACACACGCATACACGCACACACACACACACACTCACACACATTTTACAACAAAGTCCCTTTAACACTAGTTAATGCATACAAAATATTTTTTCTTTGTTAGTTCATGTTACGTTAATGTAGTTAATGTATGTTAACAAATGGAACAACAACACAAAATGTATTTTATTTTTCTATTATGTTTACTAAATAATGTCCCAAAATGGAGGGACTAAGGATAGTTCAACTATCTTTCTGCTAGGTTCTTACGTGAGATGGTGGTGGTGTCCAACAGGGGGCACTGTGGGTATATTTTTATCTCCAGGGAGAGCCAGACCTCAGTGTGGCCACTCAGCCAGCCAGTGGGGAGGGTAGTGATTAGCAACAAATAGTTCTGCAGAGTTTTCTCCGCAACTCCGCAAACTCTCTTTACACTGTCTGTCTCTCTCTCTCTCTGATTTATGCTTTGATGTATATAGTGAAAACACTGAACAGCTAACAAGTATTGTGTTTGAGAAATGCAAGGAGAAAGACTGAAAGAAAGGCTGACCGAGTGAACATTAGAAAGATTAGAAAGAGAGAAAGAGCAAGAAACAAAGCTAAAATGTAAAATACAGACCCTGACATACTCTGAACAGTGATTAGAATATATAATATAGCATATTTGACTATTTGTTAACCTTTTAAAGCTCAAAAAGGAGAGACAAGCAGATCAAACAAAATGGAAGGAATTTAATATAATAATTATAAAATCCATTATTATATATAATAAAATAATATCTATAAATATGTATGTGTATATAAAGCAGCTACATGATCACTGTGCTGTTTGATATCTATTGTATGTAAAAGTTTTGTGAAAAATTTGTTTGTTTCAGATTAAGTTTTTCCGCTTTGTATATTTTGATATGGAAGGTAATTACGGCTTTATCTCACAATTCTGACTTCTCACAATTCTGACAGAATTGCGTGATATAAAGTCGCAATTGTGAGTTATAAAGTCAGAATTGCGTGATATAAAGTCAGAATTGCGTGATATAAAGTAAGAATTGCGAAATATAAAAATTCTGACTTTAAACCTCACAATTCTGACTTTATATTTCGCAATTCTGAGAAAAATGTCAGAATTGCGAGATGTAAACTCACAATAATGTGATAAAAAGTCCCAGTTATCTTTTAAAATTATTTATTGTATGTGGCAGAAACAAGCTTCCATATTTTGTTTCTAGCAAAAAAAAAACAAAAACAAAAAACAAGGTTCCAAGACTTGTGTATCACTAAGCAACACTGAGTCGTGTTAGAACAGAGTATGTTAGTGAAGTGACAACAGTTCCTCCTCTCTGCCCAAATCCTTCTGTAATTATAAACACTCTTTTCCAGCTCCACCCCAGGTTTTCCATTTCCCACTCCCTTCAGTACATGCTGCACATTCATTCCACCTGCACTGCGGTCCACACTTACTGATGAAGGACTGTCAAGGTTCTGTCCTTAAGTGTGCTCTTATGACATGCCAACACACACATACAACCATGCCAGCACTATGTCATGTCACAAGAGTACAAGGGTCTTCCATCACTTTTGCACCAACACTTTCAGAGAGTCATACCAAAACTGAGGTTTGACACATAAATGTCAAACAAATTAGCCTAACCTTCATCTCGCCCAACAATACTATGATGGCAGGCAGTCAAGCACATCAGCCCACCATACTCACCTCCTACAAGAGCTGTAGACCTAATTAAATATCCTCAACTGTTGAGCTCTATACACATGACAAGTATTGTCAAGACATGGGAGTAACCTACTTACGTGTAGCATAGAATCATGGTAACATGAATAACAGAGAGACATTTATGGTTAGATGTCAATGAAAGTACTTGTATGTATGGTTTGAGAGCTGAAAAAAAAAAAAAAAAAAATAACCTAATGTTTAAAATTTGGGTCAAGCTTCCTGAACTAGTTATTCAGCAGCACCACGACTCTGCTCACCGTGGTTCTGGAACAAATTACTCTTTTGACTTTAAGAATCAAGAATCAAACACATACAGTTTAAAGTTAACTGATGAAAAACATACAAAATGTTACCACGTTCCAAACCCATAAGACTTCCATTCATCTTTGGAACACGAGTGATCATTTTTGTCCATTCATTGAAAGTCCATGCAACCAAAATGCTTATGTATCAATAAGTAACTACAAAAAGAAATGATAAAAGTAATCTATATGTGGTAAATACAGAAACTCAACCGGCTTGCTTTACGTACAAGAACAAACATTATCACGTGTCAAGCAAGCATGGATGGGTTTCCGTGTTTTGATCACATGAACGTTCAATGGATGGACAAAAAGGGTGATAGATTATTGAAAATATAATAATTAGTGTCCTGAGATGAATAAAAGTGCAATGACAAATGTCATTGACATTGTTAAATATGACAGAATTAAAATTTTTGAGTACTATTTGTGCTGAAATATTTCAATTCTTTACGATTTCCATCTTTACTTATGCATAGTCCCACATGGATGTTCCTGGGCTGTCAGTGAAACAGCCCTGTCAGTGAAAATTTTATGGACATCTAACTATAGCCCAAGAATAGACTAGTCATCTAGAACATGAATGTCAAAGAAATAAAACCAAACACCTTGTAATCACTGTTGACTTTGCTTACATGATGGAATATCAAGTTATTTCTGCAAAAACGAGGTTATTTTGGCTAAAGTGTGTTACTCATAGCCAGACTATATTGGGTCTATAGTTAACCGAGACAATGAAATAACAGCTATTGCTTGCTGGGTAGCTTCTTATTTTCATAAATTAAATACTCTACATGCATTTTTATTGCATGTTTATGTTCAACCATGAAGCCACGAGGAGACTACAACCTTTCAAATGCACTTTATATTCCTTTATCTTCCTAGCATGCCAAACAAAAACATTAATCTGATATAATACTGTATCAATGTGCACTCCTTATTCTCTGAGAGCAGTAACTCTTTTAAACATGTCCTTCACAGGGCCCACCTGGCATATGACCCTGACAGACTGCTTGTGTACAAAGGGATGCCTCTACATCTTCCATATCTCCTTCTTTCATCCCTCTCTTTTTCACTTCTCTATTCCCTCTAATCCCTCCTTTGCTGAGCTGTGGCTCTTTCACCTCCTGCTCTATTTCTTCTCCTCCTCCCATCATGCCTCCGCCATATTGATGACAGTGTTCTCACTTAGCACCAGAATAAAATGACTACAGAATATTATTTTAGAAATATTTACCATTCTTCTCATATTACGGGGTGTATACTGCTGAGCTCAATTGTAAGCTTTGGCTAGAAAATAGATTGTTCTTAAAATAGATGAATATTTGACAATTTATCACATATCAATCAATATTATGGCTTGATGAATGGTTAACAAGCTCTTGTTTGACTAAAACCTATTTGTTTTGTTTTTTTACTGGACTTCTACTCATTTTGAGCAATTTGACTTTCAAAATCAATTAGCACTTCTGACAGGAAGCTGTTTCTGCTCAAAATTATGTCTTTGCCACATGGGCAAGGTGACTATCAAAGGCTTCCCTCATCAGTGGCAGACATGTTTGTTTGCACTTTTATCTGAAACATTTTCAGCAGAGTGTTTATTTCTTGTTGATTGGGGTTCAGAGAAACTGGCTAACTTCCATTTGCTAACATGCCTCAATGCTATCAGTTCTGTCCAGATTCTGGAGTTATTTTCTGTCACTTCCTCACCATGTTGGAATGGGGAAATGGCACAAACCATTTAAACATATGTCTGGTATGGAAGGATAAACTAGAGACTAGAGTGGAGGAGAATTGTAACAGGGCTGGATGACATTACACAGGTTGCTTTAACAGTCCATGTCCTTGTTTTAACAACATTAGTGTTTGGCACAGGAATACATGTAATTCACTTTATTTGTTAATTTATTTATTCATGTTACTTAGTTTTTCCCCCCAAGATATATTCAACAATTCAAATAAAAAAATGCAATTAATTCAGAAAATGACTTGAATAAACATTTTCTATGGTGAAGGTTACTGAAAATCCATATGTTGGTGGTCTGGAATCTCATTAAAAGGCTGACATTTGTGGATAACAAAAATAACTTTAGCATTAACTACAGCTCAAAAGGTTGGGGTCAGTACATATATATATATTATGGGTGTAACGGTACACAAAACTGACGGTTCGGTACAGCAGTTTTAAAAAATTGCTTTTTATTTTATTTTTTATTAAACAGTGGTTTACCAAAAAAATTGTGTCTGACCTTAAATTAATTCAATTATAACTAAAAGTTTCTTAAGTATAATGCTGTAAACTATATAGGGAGCCATTACTTGCACATTATAATATCAAAGGTTAACAACAAGCCCAAACTATGAGCCTAGATTCAGCTGATATTCATGTTTAGATATAAAGCTGAATTTTCAGCATCTTTACGCCATCCTGCAAAGTCACACGATTCTTCAGAAATCATTCTTATTTCTTCTTCTTTATCGTATTATTATTATTATTATTATTATTATTATTATTATTATTTATTGAAAATAATGGTTGTGCTGCTTAATGAAGTATGGAAATGGCAACAGGTTTATTTGTTGAGCGTAGTTGAAGTTGAACATTTAATTGAATTTTTTTTTTTCATTGTAGTGTAACTTACATACTGGAAATATGTTTGAAAACTTTTTCTCCAACAATATTTGAAACCAACATGAATGCAAAGAAAAAGATTGGGCACGTGTATTTAATTGTTTTATTCTCTTTTGTCTCAGACATCCTGATTCACCTTTGACCCATCTGCACTGTTAGACAAAAACAGGCTGGAAAGCTTTGTAATAGCAGCACAATTTATATCCCAACATAGAAGAATACACAACAGAACTGTGAAATGCTAACCTTGATCACCCAATATCTCATCAATATTGTGAATATCGCTGTCCTTTATGAAACCGCTTAGACTCTGCATCTCCATCCCGCTCTAATTCTGTGTTGATTGCAGCACAATCTCTCCACACTCTTGGTTTGCACTGTTATTCCTCTCAATGGCACCTGCTGTCATCCCATAAATATGGTTGAATGGGCTATTGAGAGAGCTGGGCTGCTGAGGGTTTGCCATGGCGGATAGCGATGAGCCCCCATAAAGCAGACGTCTGCGTTATTTATCCTGCCTCTATGAACTCTGGGAAATGAAATGTTTACCACAAATGGGCCTCTCAAAAGCCCACACCCGACTTTTAGTATTGATTCAATGAGTCTGATTTGTAAATAAATGCGTCAGTATGAAGTCTCAATTCAAGCCGGAGATGTGGTGTCTGCTAAACATGCTGGCATTATGGAGAAAAATACAGGCCAATGTGTTGACAAATAAAAATGAATGTAGTTAATTACTGTGGTAAGATTTGAAGACTTCTTGCATCCTGTTCTCCATACTTCAAATGATTTTGGCAATTATGAGTGATGTTGTTGTATATTCATGGCATTTATTTGAATCTTGATGTTCGAGAGTCTGCATTGACTAGATAGAACTTATAATTATTATATTGATAATTATTCTTACTTTCACTCTCTTTTCATCAAAACACAAATAAAATAGACATGGTCTATTTTCTTTAGCAGTGGTTTTGTATGTTGTATGTACAAACACCTAGTTTAAAACACTCATTGTGTTATTGTGTGCACATTAATTGAACTGTAACTCTTTTCTTTCGCAATAATGATGGAAATATTCAATAGCATATTTAGTTTTTTGTTACCAAGACTTTGAGTTATGTGCTTATATATAAATTAACTTTTAAATCAAAACCCACCCTGAGAAATATTTACCAGAATAGCAAAAGTATCTCCGCTATAAGCATCTCTTTCTACAATATTTCTGCCTCTATGTAGACAACTTGTTTGTAAAGAATTCCATCATAAACCAACCTGTAGATGTAAATCACCTGATTTAAAGTGATTGTCTTGCCCGATGTGCTGTTAGCACTTGTAAGCTATAGTTTTGACAGTTGAAAAAGGTCATATCTTGTTGTGTAGTTGGACTCTTCAGTTCTTTAATATGCAGTCGTGAATATTACCGCTGTCATCCTTGTCGTCTCTTTCCCCGGGAAGACGATCTCTGAAAGAGCAAGAGTAGAATCCATTTCAAATTTTAATTAGCCGGCTTTGTGTCTCACACAGACACAAGTTCAGTCCAACATTATCCCCTCAAAGCTTTAATTACCAACCGCTTCTTGGATTCAAAACATCAAAAGGATGTGTAAGAGCGAGTGAGTGTGTGAATGAGTGAGTGAAAATGAGTGTGTGTGTGTGTGTGTGTGTGTGTGTGTGTGTGTGTGTGTGCGTGCGTGCGTGCGTGCGTGCGCATTTGAAAAAGTATGTGGGTGGATGTGTTTCGGTTAGCTAAAGTAATTGTGAGTCCACACTCAGCATGTCAAAGGTTTGTGATTTTTTTCAAGTCACTCCTCCATTGGAGACATGGGGGGGCTTACAAATCACTGTAAATCTCTATACTGTTTGATGTCCTTTTTCCCCCAAGCCTCTTGTGGATAATTGCCCATGAGTTGTCAGAGTGGGACAGAGTAAAGAGGAATGATCGAACATTAGCGGATTACCGACTAAACTGGCTATAGAGCTGTTCCTTTAAAAGCAACTGATGCACATTGAGCACAGATGTACCTAGCAAACTAACAGATCGATATGTCTTTCTTTGATACATGATTAAAACACCACAGACGGACAGTAGACTAAACATTTTCATTCCGAGAGGCTTATGTACCTTAGCAGTTTATAAGCTATCCTATGGTCTGATTTTGCATCAGAAATTTCAATCATGTCAACCCGATCTCATGGCAATTCATATGTATTTTACCAGGTGGCTAATTCGTATTAATTTGTACGACCTAACCTGTACAAATTAGTACGAATTTTGCTAAATCGTACATATTTGACGAGTTGGTCAATTCATATGATTTTGTATGAATTACCTAGCCGCCTCATACAAATATGTACGAATTGATCGTGAGATAGCATTGCATATTTACACCTATGATTACTAACAGCCTGTCACATCTGTTCTGTGTCTGGCACTCTGTGGGACTTTTATGTTGTAGTTATCTGTGCATTGTCTGTTCTTTTCTGTGTCCTGTGTTCTGTTTCCTGTGGAGTTTTGTAGTTCTTGTAGTTTTTCATGTTGGTTAGTTTTCCCAGGTGTTTCCCATTCACCACTCCCCTTGTTACCTTGTTAGCCTGGTTCCCTTGTGTATATATACATACCTATGTGATTCAGTTGTTCTGTTGGCCGTTGTTTGCTGTTATGCAGGTATGCTTGTCACAATCACCAGTGAGAGTGCCCCTGATTACCACCTGAGGGCACTCCACCCCGGCCTGTCACTCCATCACAAACTACATTACCCAATATCCTTTGCCCAGACTCATCATCACTCATTATTTGCACCTATGTCTCATCACCTCATTACCCCATTACCCCAGCCTATATAAACCATGTTCACTCTGTCATTCACTGCAAAGTCTTGTTAGTTGTATCATTGAATTTCTGAGCATTTCCCTGGTTTCATGTCTCTTGGTCTTGGATTACTTGCCCGTTCCGTGGATTACCCTTTTGTCTTTTGTCTCTCCTGTTTTGTTTGCCTGATTGGACTGATTACCTTTGTATGACCTGTTGCCTGTTTTTGACTACGATTGTAGTGATGGGCAGACCGAGGCTTCCTGAAGCACAGAAGCAGTTGAAGCAAATGTGCCAAATTGTTTCGAAGCTTCGAATCAATCCAACACCCGTCTCTACGGCGACATCTAGTGGTCACTTGCATGTGTTGATCCTAAATACCATGACAATGAGCCATGTAAAAAAATAAATAAACAAAAGTTTTTAACATATGTCTGACAACTTCATGATCTTGATTGTGTAACCTGTAGCCTCCTCATTGTGAATAACTATAGTTTTTTTTTTGTGGTCATGAAAATGTAACATTAATAAAATAAAATAAAGCCACAATGTGTCACATTTGTTACATAACATTTTTATTCAAAAATATTATTTGCTCTGCTGTTAATATATAATAAGGAGTTAGCTGACTTCTTTTTTTACATATAATTTCTCCAGCCTTTGAAAAAATCCTCTCACATGGGACACTTGTTGTCCTCTGCACCCTCCAAAATGCCAGGATGAGTGCTCCTCAAATGGTCACAATACACACATCTCACTTTATTTGGTGTTTCCAAATGGAAATGGTCCCACACAACAGATGTACGGCATCTCTTGTAATGGACAATAACAAAGATAACTTCCTGATTAACAACATCCTCATGCTGGGAAAATGTTATATACACAAATGCAAGTTCTTAAAGGTGAAACCACGATTTGTATTAATTTCATAATGAGTTTAACTCTTATACAAAAACCCTCAAAGTTATGAAAATGCAATCAGTCTTTTTTCCATTCTAGAAGAATATGATCTTCAAACAAAACCCTAGCCCCTTTAATGTTTTTTTGTGTCTTTTATTATGATTTGCCTGATATATTTTTCTACTGTACTTTCAAGCACCTGATCTGTATTTTGTAATACAAAAATGTTCTGTTATTGCCATGCTGTTTGTAAATGATTATTTGTTCAGCAATAAAAAAATGTACGGCATCTCTTATGTGGAGCCTCCGTTTTTATCTATTCTATTAATATATCTATCTATATATCACCTATGAATCTATATCATTCTATATCTCTAACTTATGCTGTGCTATCTGTCACTATCTAACTTAGCCTATAAGAATGTGTCACTGTCTATACCTATTAGTCAATATATATCATTTAAATCTAGTCTAAATATAGCCTAACTAACCAAAGCGCACTATAAATCTCACTTATATCACAAAATCACTGCCATCACAAAATCTCTCTCCTCTCACAAAAACCCACCAGGTGAAGATGGATTTACTTCACTTTTAAACTGTGGTGAATTAGGTTCATACAGATGTGTGTGACTGTGTGGTTTGTTACCGCCCCCTTTAATCAACGCAGTTTCAGCAGGCGCCACCTGATTAAACACTTGGAAGCTTCATTTAGCCATAGTCACGTGACATGGGTGTTTCGAATCACAGTTCGGAGCAGTGTTTCGAAACATCTGCACTTCGGGATCTCGGCAAACCCCCGAAACGTCTGTTTCACGTCAGCCATCCCTATACGATTGTGGATTACCCTTTAAATAAAGCTGCATGTGGATCCTCAACCTTTGAGTCTCGGAGCGGTTCGTTACAATTCTGTTTGCTGTTCCTTGTGTTTTGGTTATTTTGTTCCCGATTCATGTTTTGATAGTCCGTTTATTAAAGTCTCCCTGCATTTGGATCCTACTTCTCTGCCTGCCGCCTGTGATTTCCATTGTGTTTCTGACAAGAATGGGCGAGGAGTGCCAGATGGCACTTTTTCGTAGGGGATTGGCAGAGCCAGTCCGCTCGTGGATACCGTGGTGGGAACCTGACTGGACCTTGGAGTGCTATGCGGCCTGTGCACTTCAGCGGAGCAGGTCAGTATTGGTGGCAGAGATCTTGGTGGTCCCAGGTCCGGTGGTTCCAGTTCCGGGGGTCCCGAGTGCGGTGGTCTCGAGCCTGGTGGTCCCTGTTCCGGTGGTCCCGAGCCCAGAGTCCGGTGACAGAACATTTGTTCTGTGTCTGGCACTCTGTGGGACTTTTATGTTGTAGTTATCTGTGCATTGACTTTGGTTGTTAGCTGGACAAGGCTGGATCTTTTTCTGTTCTTTTCTGTGTCCTGTGGAGTTTTGTACTTTTGTTTTTAGTTTTTGTTCTAGTTTTTCCTGTTGATTAGTTTTCCCAGGTGTTTCCCATTCACCACTCCCCTTGTTAGCTTTGTTCCCTTGTGTATATATACATACCCCTGTGATTCAGTTGTTCTGTCAGTCGTTGTTTGCTGTTATGCAGGTGTATGCTGTTCGCTGTTCCTTGTGTTTTGGTTATTTTGTTCCCGATTCATATTTTGATTGTCTGTTTATTAAAGTCTCCCTGCATTTGGATCCTACTTCTCTGCCTGCCGCCTGTGATTTCCATTGTGTTTTGTGACACATCCAGCCTTGTCCAGCTAACAACCAAAGATGTTTTAATTGTATCTTCCTTTATATAGTGTAGTTTATAGCGTCTTATTTTCAAAAACTCTGCTTACTCTCTGCTTAGTTGAACGATTTGTGCTTTGATGGGGATTGTGATGACTGACTTAAAATGTGAAGTCAATTTGAGTTGGAAACAGAATACAATACTGTTGAACGTTCAATCAAATGAATGCGTTTCATTTTATGCGCTGCAGTGGAGCTGGAATTGTGCTGTAGTACATTTCACTGTACATTTAATCACATGTTGAATTGTCTAGACAATGGAAAGTTTAAAAGTAAAATGTAGACTTTTTTTTCAGAACTGAATGAAAAAATTTCAAAAGTTCAAAATTTTGAGGTTAGTAAGATTTAAAAAAAAAATCATACTTTTATTCTGCAATGATTGATCGAACGAGAGGCTGGGGCACAGACTCAGAGAGGGGTGGCACATTTAAATACATGTAAACAGTGAACCAGTATAAATAGCCCTACACTGGAGGTAATAATTCAAATTCAAATTCAATTCAATTCAAATTTATTTGTATAGTGCTTTTCACAATACACATTGTTTCAAAGCAGCTTTACAGAAAGTGCATTTCATAGATGTACAGTAAAAATGTTAGAAAGACAATGTTAAAGAATAATGTTCGAAAAAGTTAATCAATCGTGTATTAATTTAGGCCATAACAACGCTGGCGTTGAGTCATCTCTTCACTGGCGTGGAGTCATCTCATCACAGGTTTTGGGGCATCCGAAGTCTCCATTAGAGGCTGGATTCAAACTGGAGCTGACAAACTATTTACCTCGGGACTAGTGTCCCGAGATAACAACAGAAAAGCAGATGGGAAATAATTAGCGTAGCTGCTGTTCAGAATATTATATTAATGCTTTTGTTCCGATTTAACTGTAGTATAAAAGGTAATTATAATGTGAATGCTTGGCTAAAGAGATGCGTCTTTAATCTAGTTTTAAACTGGGACAGCGAGTCTGAACCTCGAACAATATCAGGAAGACTATTCCAGAGTTTAGGAGCTAAATGTGAAAAAGCCCTCCCTCCTTTAGTGGACTTAGATATCCTAGGAATGACCAGAAGCCTAGAGTTTAGTGATCTTAAAGAGCGCGATGGATTGTAGGGCGATAGAAGATCCGTTAGATACACTGGAGCTAAACCATTTAGGGCTTTATAGGTCAGTAGCAATACTTTGTAATTGATACGGAACTTAATAGGTAACCAGTGTAGAGATGATAAAATTGGTGTTATATGATCATATTTTCTTGACCTAGTAAGAACTCTAGCAGCTGCGTTTTGGACTAACTGTAGTTTGTTTATTGAGGATGCAGGACAACCAGCTAATAAAGTATTACAGTAATCTAATCTCGAGGTCATGAATGCATGAACTAACTTTTCTGCATCAGGAATAGATAGCATGTTACGTAGCTTAGCAATGTTTCTAAGGTGTAAAAATGCCGTTCTTGATTTTCGAATGTCAGGTTGCGGTCTAATATAACACCCAGGTCTTTTACTGTAGTGGATAAAGTGACAGGACATCCTTCCAAGGTAAAATTGTATTGTGAGAGGTTTTGTGGGCAGTTTTTTGGACCAATAAGTAATACCTCCGTTTTATCTGAATTTAATAGCAGAAAATTACACGTCATCCAGTATTTAATATCTTCAACACACGCTGTCAGTTTAGATAATTTAGCGTTTTCATCCGGTCATGATGAAATATATAATTGAGTGTCATCAGCATAACAGTGGAAATTAATTCCATGTTTTCTTATAATATTACCAAGTGGCAGCATATATATTGAGAATAGCAGCGGGCCTAATACGGATCCTTGCGGCACCCCATAGTCTACTGACATCATCTTGGATTTTTCCCCTTTTAGACAGACAAAATGGTAGCGGTCTGATAAGTACGATCTAAACCAGTTTAATGCCTGTCCCTGAATACCAGTATAATTTTGAAGTCGATCTATGAGTATTTTATGATCTATAGTATTGAACGCAGCACTAAGATCGAGTAGAACTAGTATTGAGATACAGCCTTGGTCAGAAGCTAGAAGTAAATCATTTGTGATTTTAACGAGTGCAGTTTCTGTGCTATGATGCGGCCTGAATCCTAATCCAAAATAATACTGTATATTGATAACAAAACGTATTATAATGAGTGAAAAGGAATTCAAAATTAGCAACTTCAAATGTGATGTGAAATAACAAATAACTCAAGAGTAGTAGAAGCACATGGGCCGTGGTAAATACAGTGCAAGCAAGATGTTTTCCATCATAGTTGTATATAGTTTTAAACAAGATTGACCAACATAATTGACAACAGTAGAAAGGCTATAGTAGTAATTTATTTATTGGTTGCATAGATATGAATGGTGATGGTATAGGGCACATAAATGATAGTTCATAAATGGTAAAACATGTAGGAGTATGCATTCGAATAGCAAAAGAGGTTACCTTCGTTGAATTAACTTATTTCTAGAATAATTAGTAGGGGCCTGTAATACATATTTATTATGTGAATATTTAGGCTACTAGGGGTCTAACTGTTCAAATTTCTCATGGTTCAGTCTGTATGTGCTATATTCAGGGAAAAAATAACTACTGCCAAATAAAAATAAAGAAAATAAAAACAAATAATCTAACTATGCAAAAGTACAAATAAATACAATCAGAGCAAAGTTAGGCTACTTATAAAATGAACAGTGCTTTTCAGGTTTTTCTAGTAGGTCTAACATTAGTTCCCTTTCAGTCGGTCACTTCGACGTACGTCGGTTATACCGACGAATTGGGATCACTTCAGGGAGCCCCTATCAGCTTCGAGATATAGAGAACAGGCCAATGGGCCATTGGCGTGCGAGATTTGCATCTCGCGCTCTGCCCCAAGGGTATAAACAGGAAGCGAGAGCAACGCACTGATGTCATTCACTTCGGAGCCGAACGGCGTTGATGAAGCAAGACTGCTTTTCTAAAAGAGAGCCTATCTACAGAGAGAGATACTCCAGAGAACGAGAAGGACGCTCTGTGTTGGTGAAAAGGCACAATCAGTGCAATCGCGAACTCACCGCTGCATCAGCATAACAAACTGCTGTTCTCACAGCAACTGTCGGTTTGGTGAGGGCATTTGTCTCAGTGAGTGCAGACACAGGACTGCACATACCTCCTGTGTGCTGCCGCTGTCTTTCCCTGGGTGCTTCAGCACTGTTGAAAGAGCGTTTCCTCATTAAAGAGCAACACGGGTGTGACTGCGTCTTTTTCAAGTCCTGACGGCCACAATCCCTCTCGCATAAACATGTTGAGACCCTGTTCGTGGGTGATCCATGTTCTCAATTCGCCTTGCCCGCCCCTTGCCTTTTCCTGGATGTGCATTGGAAGGCTTTGGCATTGTGGAACTATTGGTGCCAAAATATGGAACACCAATAGGGCCATAATCTTTATAAAGTTTTCCTCTCTCTCTCACTACCCTCATCAGTGGGGTGGCAGTGCCACTGGCAGACCACCTCCGTCCTGCTGAGTGCATGAGGGTAGTTCTGGCCGAGGTTGAGCTGCGCTCAGCGCTGGCCCTTGGCCAGACAATGTCGACCCTGGTCCAGAAACACCATTGACCTGGATTTGGTTGGAACTGCTCTCCCCCGGAGGAGGGCCGGGTGGAAAACCATTAGTAATTCTGTTCCGCCACTGGTGTTAAATACAGCCAGTGGTACCCAAATTTTAAAAGAAACAAGAGCAGTTCCAATACCTCTGGGTCTCGGGAGTTCAGGAATGACAGCGTGTGACGCTACAAAGCCTCGCTGCTCTCATTCCCCTCCCCACAAGAGGGCGAGAATGGCAGTGTGTGACGCTACAAAGCCTCGCCACTCTCATTCCCCTCTTCTCAGCGTTGCGTGGACGACAGTGTGCGACGCTATGCCTCGCCGCTGTTTTTCCCCCGCTGAGGAAGGAGGTGAGGCAGACCGTGTGCAATGCCACAAAGCCTTGCCACGCTCAGCCCCTCCTTCATTTGGGGAGCGCGCTTGGTGGTGTACAACGCTCCCATTCCTTGTCAACCCCTGGTGCCTCTCCAAATCGCCAGCAGGGGGCGCTGGCTGTCGGGACGCACACAATGTGCCTCCTCACACTCGCCCGCCCCCTCAGCAGATGCAGGTTTGTGTGTCACACACCCAGACACCTCCACAGACCACTCCCATGTCGTCCACGGGTCCCTGCGTTCCGCTGCGCTGCCCCGCTGCGGGTACGTCTGTGGTGCCGATGAACCCGCTTGTACGGTCTCTGGGGGCCTGGCTAGAGCTCCCCAAGCCGTCTTGCTGGCTCATCTGCACCATCAGACTAGGCTATGCGATTCAGTTCGCCGGCGTCCCCCCAAGTTCAGGGGTGTTCACTTCACGTCTGTAACGAGGGAGAATGCCCCTGTACTTCAGGCGGAGATCGCTGTCCTACTGGCGAAGGACGCGATAGAGCGGTCCCTCCAGCTGATATGAAGTCCGGGTTCTACAGCCCGTACTTCATTGTACCCAAGAAAGGTGGCGGGTTACGACCGATCTTGGACCTGCGATACTTGAACCACTCCCTTCACAGGATGCCGTTCTGAATGTTGACGCAGAAACACATCTTCAGGTGCGTCCGACCCCAAGATTGGTTGCAGCGATCGACCTGAAGTGTCTTTCATGTCTTGATTCTCCCTCGACACAGACCGTTCTACGCTTTGCATTCGACGGATGAGCATATCAGTACAATGTCCTGCCCTTCGGGCTGTCCCTGTCGCCCTGTGTCTTCACGAAAGTCACGGGGGCGGCCATTGTTCCCATGAGAGAGCGTGGTGTTTGCCTTCTCAACTATCTCGACGACTGGCCGATCCTTGCCCAGTCGTGAGATCAGTTGTGTGAACACAGGGACATGGTGCTTCGGCACCTCAGCCAGTTGGGTCTTCGGGTCAACTGGGAGAAGAGCAAACTCTGTCCCATACAGAGGATCTCTTTTCTCTGGATGGAGATTGACTCGGTCACCATGACAGCGCGCCTCACAGAGGAGTGCGTCCAGTTGGTGTTGAACTGCTTGAATTCGTTCAATCGCAGCACAGCGGTACCACTGAAACAATTTCAGAGGCTCCTGGCGCATATGGCAGCAGCAGCCGCAGTAATGCCGCTAGGGCTGCTCCATATGAGACCACTTCAATGCTGGCTACACGACCGAGTCCCGAGATGGGCGCGGCACAGCGGGTTCCTCCGTGTCCAAGTGACGCTGAGATGCCGCCAAACCTTCAGCCTGTGGTCGGACCCTTCATTTTCTACGGGCAGGAGTGCCTCTAGAACAAGTGTCCAGGCATTCTGTTGTCTCCACGGATGCCTCATCCACCGGCTGGGGTGCCACGTACAACGGGCTTGTAGTTTCGGGTCTGTGGACGGGGCCCCAACTGCAATGGCATATCAATTGCCTGGGGTTGCTGGCAGTTAATCTTGCTCTCAGTCGCTTCAAAATGCTGCTCAAAGACAAGCACGTTCTGGTCCGGACGGACAGCACTGCGGCCGTTGCGTACGTCAACAAACAGGGTGGTCTACGCTCCCGCCGCATGTCCCAACTCGCCCGCCATCTCCTCCTGTGGAGTCAGAAGCATCTGAGGTCCCTTCGTGCCATTCACATTCCAGGCCCGCTCAATCGTGTGGCCAACGAGCTGTCACGGTTACCGGTGATCCCCGGAGAGTGGAGACTCCACCCCCAGGTGGTCCAGCTGATCTGGAGTCGCTTTGGGGCAGCACAGATCGACCTGTCTGCTGCCCCCGACATGACCCACTGCCAGTTGTTTTATTCCCTGACCGAGGGAACCCTCGGCACAGATGCCCTGGCACACAGCTGGCCCCGGGGCCTACGCAAATGCATTTCCCCCAGTGAGCCTTCTTGCACAGACACTGTGCAAGGTCAGGGAAGATGAGGAGCAGCTCCTCTTGGTAGCTCCGTATTGGCCCAACAGGACTTGGTTCCTGGAACTAGTGCTCCTCGTGACAGCACCTCCTTGGCCCATTCCTCTGAGGAAGGACCTCCTAACTCAGAGACGGGGCACCCTGTGGCACCCGTGTCCGGACCTCTGATAAGAAACTCCATGTCTGGTCCCTGGACGGGATGCGGTGGTTCTAGGTGACCTACCGCAAGCGGTTGTTGACACCATCACTTCCGTTAGAGCCCCCTCTACGAGACGGCTGTATGCGCTGAAGTGGAACCTGTTCGTCGATTGGTGCTCTTCTCACAGAGAAGACCCCCGAAAGTGTTCGGTCAGATCTGTTCTCTCTTTTCTTTAAGACGGGTTAGAGCGAAGGCTGTCTCCCTCCACCCTCAAGGTTTACGTTGCCGCTATTGCCACGAATCACAACCTAGTTAATGGTGAGTCCTTAGGCAAGCACGATCTGATCGTCAGGTTCCTGAGGGGGGCGAGGAGACTAAATCAGCATCTGTCAGCATTTATGTTGACAGAACGCAAAGCTTTAGGACCTCAGAGCAGCTCTTCGTCTGTTCGGAGGACAGCAGAAGGGAAAGGCTGTCTCCAAGCAGAGGATGGCCCACTGGATAGTGGATGCCATCGCTTTGGCGTATGAATCCCAAGACGTGCCCTGCTCGCTCAGGGTTAGAGCTCAATCCACTAGGGGTGTAGCTTCTTCCTGGGCGCTGGCTCGTAGCGCCTTGCTGACAGACATTTGTAGAGCTGCTGGCTGGGCGACACCTAACACGTTCGCTAGGTTTTATAGCCTACGTGTGGAACCGGTTGCTTCTCGTGTGCTCGCTTCCCATAGTCAGCTTCACTGAAGTACCCGTTCTAGTGTCGGCTTGCTGCGCCACTCCCTTCCCCATGGAACGGATATGTGCGCTTATATTCTCCAGTCGAGTTCCCCAGGAATTGGCGAACCCTGTTGAGTCCTCCGCAACCCGCGGCAGTCGGATGTGGCGGAGCGTCCGACGCCAGGTCTGGCACTTGTATGCATTGGTGGAACTTGTGTCAGGCTGGGTTCCATATGTTGCGACCCCTACGGCGGTCCCATATGTGTATTCTCCACGGTACAGCTCCCTACGGTGAGCTTGTGTCTTTCCCTCGGCAGAGTTCCTCTGCCATCTCAGTACGGTGTCGCTCCCCCGCCTGCAACAGGCCGGGGCCACCCCTGGGACTTTCGTATGTTGCACTGCCCAAGGCCAGTCCATACATGTATTCTCCGCATTGTAACTCCCTCCGGGTATGATGTGGCTTCCGCAGCGTCCCTCTGGGCATGCTGAGTGGGGGATGAGTGCAGTGGCCACTTGCATGCATAAAATTCAATATAAATAAATCAATGCACTTTAAAATATTAGTTTTAGTTAAGAAAACCGCTAAAACTACTAGTATAGAATTAATACTGACAAGTCCAACAACATATTACCTTCCGACTCTGGCCCGTGCCACCCCAGGTCCCCCCTCTGGCCCTCTGGCCCTCTGGCCCTCTGGCCCCGCCCCTGTAGAACAACTGTTTTTAACCTTGATAATAATAAGAAAAGTTTCTTGAGCCCCAATTCAGCATATTAAAATTATTTCTGAAGGAACTTGTTGCATTGAAGAATTGAGAAATGGCTGCTGAAAATGCAGCTTTGTTATCACATTAATAAATAATATTTTCAAATATATTAAAATAGAAAACAGTAATTTTTGAATTATAATACTATTTCACAATATTACTGATTTTACTGTATTTTTTTATCAAATGAATGCAGCCTTGGTGAACATAAGACACTTTGACCTGAACATGTTTTGCTTAAGTGTTTTTTCTTTAATTGCTAATGTAGCCTCTTACACCACATACTGAGCAAAATTAAGCATTGCTTGGTAATTGGTTGACCTAAATTGGTATTATCTAATTGTGTACTTAAATTTAACAGCGGGCAACTGATTGGTTGATTGTAATCCATTACATACCTTTCTATCAAAGTTATCTGACATTATCAAGATTAATTTGTTCTGACACAGTTTAACTCTGAGTTCTTGTCATATTTTATTACCATTTTCTAAATCAGGGATGGGCAACTCCAGTCCTCGAGGGCCACTGTCCTGCAAAGTTTAGCTCCAACCCTGATAAAACTCACCTGCCTGTAGCCTTCTAGTAATCCTGAAGACATTGATTAGCTGGTTCAGGTGTGTTTGATTAGGGTTGGAGCTAAACTCTGCAGGACAGTGGCCCTCGAGGACTGGAGTTGCCCATCCCTGTTCTAAACTATAGCGAATAAACTGAAAATGTTGAAGGTGTCTGAATAAATTTTTATTTGACTCTATATGGACCAAAAACGTTTGAAATGTAGTGTATGTATATGCAATATTTTTTCCTGTTGTTCTGAATACCACACACTAATAGTGTCTAGATAATAAATGCTAGATGTCTCAAATCTATAGTGGAAAGCAGCAAAGTTTCAGATTAGATGGGAACCAAATTTCTTGCTGTACAACATACAGTGACTGCAGTTAATGTGAGTGTGAGTCAAGCAATACCAATTAACAGATTAGAGGTTAACAGGTTAGAGTGCAAGTATCAAGAAAGAGCTATGTTTTGGTATTGAAATTTCTGAATTTGGTCTAAATGGAAAAGGGAAAAGGCCTGGTGGTGCCATGCCTTGGCTAATTAATCACACCATAATGCTATTTAGTAGGTTACTATAGACACGAATTTGGTGGCCTGAAGGTGTTTTGTGCAATGGAGGCCCACATTTTTCATAATTAACACTGAGTGGAGGAGAATGAAGACAGGCATTCAGAATTGACTCTCTTTCAGGTGTTTCTTAAAGTGATCAGAGTGAAAGTGAAGGCTGATGCAGAGAACAGTCATTGTGGCCATTGAGGTCAGCTAGTAGTCTGCAGATTGAAAGTTTGTAAGGTTTGTGAAATTTTCGAGGCACCAACAGTATGAAATCCATGGAGGAAAAAAAAAGACACTACCAGGTGCACAACAAAAAGTGTAGTCATTATAATGATCCTTATCTTGAACATATGAGGAAGACTAAACTGGGTTCTTTAGTGTATGTCCTACTCACTTCAGTGATCACTTGGCATCATTTAAATCCAAAGCTGAAGAGCACCTGCCTGTTTTGGGCTGTGTCTTGTTCCTGGATCATCTCTTGGCTGTGTGCTCATGTCCGGTGCTGTCCTTGGTGCTGAAATCTGCCAGAGTCAAGTATCACAGTACAATCAGCTTTTGCCTTCACATACAGATAGAGAGTAGTGACATATTCAGTAATGTAACCTCTCAAAATCTTATCTATAATATTTGTTCCCCATATACAATTTAAATATGTTGATGTGTAATTATTATTGCTGTGATTCTTAGGCAGCAAGCAGGAGTATTTTGCTATAGTCATGTATCTCAAGAGACTCAGTTGGCTCACCCACCTTGAAACATAGCCAACTATAGCAAACATCACTTTGATTGTGTTAATGGTTTCCATAGTGATAGGCCACCTGCATGTTAAGACGAATCAGAGGCTAAGAGCATGAGCTTCCCTAGAGTTACCATACATTCAGTTATCAAATGAATGTGTTTCTCATTTTATGCGCTGCAGTGGAGTTGGAATTGTGCTGTAGTACATTTCACTGTACATTTAATCACACGTTGAATTGTCTAGACAATGGAAAGTTTAAAAGTAAAATGTAGACTTTTTTTTCAGAACTGAATGAAGGAATTAACCAGCCAGGAAGTATATAAAAAGTGTTGAAAGCTATTTCTGTTTCTCTTCTAAAAACAAGACTTCAAAGTTTACCCTTTCTTCTTTCACTCACTCCTTGATTTTAATCATGAAGGAAGTGGGCCTTTGACCCAAGCAGTGAGGGAATTTGGTAATTAGTGCTGAGTGTCACCTCCTCGGCTCCACAGCAATGGCTGAAGAGAATGTGTTCATTAAGCTGTTTCCCGCTGACCTGCAGACAGTAGATAACCCTCAGAACCTTAATCCCCCAGATAGACGGTCCCTTCAGATCTTCACTGTTCCCTAAGCTTCTAAAACTGACCTGCTCCAACCTGCAGGCCATAATACCTTAGTTCAGTCCATCATCACTTTCATTCAGGTTCATCTAGAAAGCACTTTTTGAAGATTAAATAAAATAAAGTTTCTATTGAGGAAATAATTAAATTAGGAGAGAACAGAAAGACACTTAAAAAATGGAAAAACTGAAGCTGAAAGCAGTCTAATTGGAAACCCATGCATAGTTCTTCTCAAAAAAGTGCTTACATTAATCAAATAATCAATGGTTTCAAAAAGTACAATATATTGCAATTAGTTCCTTTAATGTGTTTTTCTTTGGCTGTATTAAACTTGTCTGCATTACACAAGCCTCGAGTGATTTGTCAAGACATAATGTTGATGGTATAGCTCAAAGAAATTTAGTTAGAAAATGAAGTTGAAGGGAGGCTTGGAAGGTTCCTCTATTTATGGTCCCTAAAAGCCTGAAGCTGGCTTCAGTTCCTGTTGACAATGCCACTTAAAGAATCCAGCTGCAAGATCTTTAATTGCATGTTACTGTGGATACTATAAGGCAAAATTTCACAGCTACACTCAAAAACTGCAAAAACTTTTGCAAAAACTGTACCTTTAGGGGTTGTAATAATTTCACTTTCGGGCCCACCCAGGGATGCCAATTATGTAGTGATTTTACTTTTGTCCATCCAAGGACAAGGTAGTGATTGGTACTCACATCACTGCTGACGTCACTTAAGGTGTGGTTATGAGTACATCAGATGACCACCTTCCCCTCTCTTAGTTTGGGACACTAGTCAAGGCCTTTTACTTTGGCTGTATGAAAACACTCCACACAGGCGGCGGTTCAATCATTTTAGATTGAATGTAAAGTGGGGAGAGTTGGTCAGCTGATTTATCTGAAAGATTGGTGAGATTTCTAACTTGTAGACCTTTTCTGTATTATCAGCACAAGTAAGACACAATTGTAATAAAATATTTTTTTTTAACAAAAGATAAACAAGTATAACTAACACAACTACTAAATTAATACAATGAATGATAAAGGAATAAAGTGCATAAGATGCATACAATATGTGTGATTAAGTGTGGCTATGGAAGAGTTGCATTATCTTATGGAAAGATAAACTGTTGTTTCTCTGAAACTGGTGAATAACCTTATTATGCATCAAACAAATAAACTAAAGATGATTTGTTATTAACTAGCAACAGTTATATTACCTCTAATGTAAATTATAAAATCATATACTGATAATATACAACAATGCCAAGGTTTCTGGAAAGAGGTTTGGTTAAGTGATATTTATGTTCCACTTGGTTGAGTAAGCAGTCCGATGGAGTTGACTTCTTCCACTGGTTGTGCTGGGAGACAATGCAGTGGGAAAGGAGCTGGAATTCGTTTCAACAGTCTTGAACATGAAGATCTGTGGGATGCTGATCTCCTGGAGCACCAAAGGGTCCTAAAATCTGGAACACGCAGATGAGGCCCTGAAGTAGTTGCAGAAGGTCCTTAATCTGGAACATGCAGACGAAGGAACCTCGAACTGAAGGTTTTGCTCTCCTGAGCTTAACCTTGTTGCAAATGTCTGTGGGTCAGACACTCAGGACTTGGTCAATCCGCTTTTGTCTCTCTGGCATGGAGACTCGGGACGTGCTGTACTCGTCTCGTTGGACTAAAACGCTGAACATAGTGGTTTTTAATGTCTCTTTCCTCACAGGCTGGAGGCTCAAAATGTGGTCATATCTGCCGCTGCCTCACAAGCTGTAGACTCAGATCCTCAGATCTTTTGTTGTCTCTCTGGATTAACCAGAGGCTCAGAACTGGTGATCTGTTTCAGTCTCATCCTTGCAGGACTCAGACTCAGAACTTGGTGAACTGTTTGCAATTTGGCGCTTCTCCATTCCAATGTTGCGATTGGCTGCTGGCATCAGAGGGAGCCCACAGTGTGGTCCACCATGTGGCCCAGCCTTCTTTGCCCTGTGGAACTCATTTGCACACAGTACACAGTATTTGTACACAGTTAGAAGTCTATAAAGTGTCTTTAAAGTTTACTAAAGCATTTCTCACTTTCCAAGCCACCATCAGAATACCCTTGGCAATATTCTAAACAAATAGACACCAAACATGATCGAACTGTTCATTAATTTGTTAATTAACAGCTGATTTTGTGTAAGATGTTGCATTACACATAGCTGTCACTGAGAATACTTATTTCTCTGAATAAGTATGAAATGGATGTGTGTAGTTTAAAATTGGTAATTGCATCACTTTTTGCAGTCTGTGAATCCATGAAAGTTACAGATAAAGGAAGAGTACAACTGGCTCAAACTGACGACAAGCCACAATTTTTAAACAACTTCTGTTATCTAATAAAGCAGCAACACAGTAAAATCGTTTTCGCATTTAGCATGCTGTCCAGAACGATAAAAATCAGTTTTTTGTTGTTTAGGCTTTTTAGGGCTACAGATTAAGGTTTTTTCAACGAGTTTCACATTGATGTCCTGTCGTAGAAGGGGTTTCAGGAGATTTGAGGTTGAGTTGATCGCAGTAGACAGAGTCTTAGTACCACTAATTTACATATGACATGGTTTAGTGCAAAATGTAAATAATGCCCCTATATGATCTGGGCATCTCCATCTTCTGACAAAGCTAGCTTGCTGCATTGGTGATGTCACATGCGTACACGCACGCCAACGATTATGAAAATTAATAGGGATGATTGGATTTTTTAATTTCAAATCATTAGTGATTGTGACCAAAGAACTAACTAGTAACTAGCCATTTTTTGGATGGTAACTGTGAAGTTATTACTTACATTTTATTAGTAATTAGTTACACTACTACGTTACAAGGGAAAGTAATATTATTACTGTAATGCATTACTAGTAACTAGTTACTGCCCAACACTGACTGTAAAAAAGATGATTGGTTTATGTAGACTCAGTTCTTGGAGAAGTCTGTCGTTTCAATGGAAAATTGAGTTATGACATTTACATTTATTCATTAAGCAGACGCTTTTATCCAACGTGAATTACAAATGAGGAATACAACAAACTATTTATCTTGAGGCAATACCTAGATAAATGATAGCAGTACAGTTTTAAACATTGTCCAGAAAAGTACAAGGCAGAACAGGGAGGGATATTGAAATAGTGAAAGCATAGGAGATTCATTCATTCATTAATTTTAAGTTTTCAAGATGTGATTTGTTGGTGAGTTTCTTTATTGTTAGGGAATCGGTTGTCCGGATAGGGTTAGTAAGACCATTCCAAAGGCAAAAAATTTTTGAACAAAAGCATTCTGAAAATGTGTGTCTTTCTGTTATCGAGATCACAAAAAAAAAAAAAAAAATTGAATGTCCATTTAATACCGACATTAAGTCTCGAAGTTAGGTCCGTGCTATTGTGCAAACAACTAACTTGTGCTCGTAGCTTGTATCAGCTTTTCCCATTGGGAAAGAGAAGAACAGGATAAAATAAATTAACAAGGCCCAAAAAGCAGCAGGGATGGGAGAAGGTTAAAAAAATCTGAGTAGCTGTGCCAAGTGTTTGAACCCCATTCCAAGTTGGACTTGGCTGAAAGATGGGTCAGTGCTCAGGATGTGCTTGGTTACACTCTCCTAAACCCTAATCCCAATCCCCCCCCCCCCCCCCCTCTCTCTGCTCACTCTGTGCTTTAAGTTCACCCCCACTGATTTGTTTCAATTAATCTTTTATCTCCTAAGCCTGTGGCTGCATGGGCCATTCTCTTCTGCCAAACATGGGATTGCACGTCAGACCCATAAAACCAGGACAGGGTAGAACTATGGGCTTCTCAAGCATTGTTCTGGCTGTTTTGGAACCTGTATTGATGTGACAGTGAGTGGATGGTGCCAAGTTTTAGCTTTGGGAGAAAGGGATCCGACGCCTGCTATCTGCTACCTCTTATGGAGGAATTATCCTCCGGTATGGAGAGACTGCTTTACAGACACGCTCTGCTGCTATGGATGGAGGGTTCTGGGTCTCAGAGGCTTTCAGATGTCCTCCTCCTCAATGTCAGAGAAGGGAAATGGCAGATTGGATTAACAGAATTTGGATAATGTATACAGTGCATTCATGAATGGGGAAAAAGGGCAGCGTAGATAAATGTGTCTGGCTGCTGTTGATATTGGGTGAATATAATTTCTAGATTTTCTGTTTATAAAGGCTTGAAGTCATTTGGATTGTACGACTACTAATTGAAGCGTTTTAGAGCACAATGCAAATGTAAAGTTTAACCCCTTAATTAATGTCCTGTACTGGCACAATATCCCTTCCAGCCATCCATAAATTGGAAGATGTTAGGGGGGGATGCGTTCCTCTACTGCTCTTCCTGTATGTGTGGAATGTTGCATTCAATCCCAACAAGTGTCTGGATGAGTCTCACAGGAAGTGAAGGATGTGAGGCAGGGTTAGGCAGCAGGAAAGGGGGTTTATGCGTCTGTTGGCTTCGAGCGATCCTCCCTTGTTAGCCTCCTTCCCTGGCAGACGATGCAATGATTGGAGATGACAGGACAGTCTTTTTCAGCCTTATCTGCGTGATAAAAACATGCCTCCAGAAGCTGTAGACGTAGAAGTGAAAGAAGAACATTCCATTGGCTCCAATTTCATTTATCTTATTTATCATTCAATTACAGCACAATTTTGTTCAGTGAGAATCTATTTGGGTCAATGACAAAAAAACAGGGTTCACACTAAAGAAAAGTAAAAAAAACATTTACAAATCTTGCTTAAAACAAATGTGCAAAGTAAAAAAATATATATAATCGTGTAACATCACTTAAAAAGTAATGCTGCAGCATACTTTGTACATATATCTGAGTGTACTTATCTTAATTATTTTTTTATAAGGTAAAAACACGTTACAATGTATATTTTCATGGAATCAGAAGACCTTTCACAATCTGAATTAACTTTGCTATGTCATAAAAGGTCAAATTATCTTATATTTTCAGAGACTTCTTGACCTTGACACATTGTCATGAGGGTCTTCAGGGTAGCCTCTCTATGATGTCATTGTCTGTCCTTTTATCTGCATGCTGCTTCAAGTGAACTTTATCTATTAATTATTTGACACTAGAACCCGCCATGGGGTAAAATTTACCTATGGCTGTTTTTCAAATGTACATAACAGATTTTCCAGATTTGAACAGTCTCCCAGTCATTGACTTTCACAAAAATCATGTTATTTACAATCCCCTGTTGTTAAAAATTGTTTAGATAAAACCAGATTAAAAAACGGGGCATTTATACCTAAAACCGCCAGCAGGTCAAATGTACCCTTATATAATTCCTTTATTTTCACTCTGTGTTTGAGCAACGTGTAGGCTTACTGTAAACGGTCACACAATGCACAATCAAATGTTTAAAAAAATATGTTTTAGCCTACTCATAAATGTTCAAACTTTGGATTAATTGTTTTGCCATTTTTATCATGTAATGTTTGCTACTGTGTTGCTATTTATTCATGTCTGCCCGTTATATATAATGTAATGAATAATTTTTTTTTTTTAATTACCCCAAGTTTATTGGTGTTGATCTCCTATGCAGTGTGGTGAAATATTATTGCTCTTTATTGTCTATGTAGGGAATTTTAGTACTTTAAATAACATGGGTTATCTTAATATGTGATTAATTTGTGAGACATTTTATTATAAAATTACACCACCCAAATATGCCAGTTTACGCCATTTTACGCCAGTTTATGACATTTACGCCAGGCGGTGTGTGAAGAGAGCTCAGAGGATCTTCAGAGACTCTAGCCACCCGAACCATGGGCTGCTCTCACTGCTGCCATCAGGCAGACGGTACCGCAGCATCAGAACACGCACCAGCCGACTCCAGAACAGCTTCTTCCCACAAGCAATCAGACTACTTAACTCCTGATCCATCAGGATCATAACACACTCTGGACAGAATATCACTCAGCACAACCCACTGTAGATACACACACATTATATACACATTTATTTATCATACAGCATCTATTGCACTTTGGATTTCAATTTTTCAATCTGTGAATAATATTTTATACTATACATTGTATATTATTATTACTATTATAGCGTAATGTATATTGTTTAGTGTATGTTTAGTGTATATTGTTTAAAGTATATGTATATCGTAAGTATGTGTATATTGTTTAAAGCTGTGAGAACTACACTCACATTGTGTAAATTATTTATTGTTTATTGTAGAGTTTACTGTGCTGTGAGTAATTGTGTGCGCATCAGATGTGTAATCTGATGTTGCGTTAAATGTTGTACATGTCATGTCATGACTGCTATGTTGCTCGGAACTGCACCTAAGAATTTCACCTACTGTTGCACTTGTGCATATGTAGAGTGACAAATAAAGTGATTTGATTTGATTTGATTTGATGTATTTATTTCCTTCTAATTCTCGTTGTCATTGCAGGCTGATTTAGCCTATATTCACCAAAAAAATGCTTAAAATTGCATAAAACAACAGGACAAAAACATACTTGATGACTAAAAATAATAATTTCATGACTCCAGACATTACTTTGCAAAGACAGTGGCACAATACAGTGACATGATACGTTTTTTAGTGCAAGGGTAAATTTACCCGCTGGCAGTTTTAGGTATACAACGACCCTTGGCGGTTCTAGTGTTAAATGAATAATAATACAATATTATGCCAAACTTTTTATGTTTTTATTTTCAAGAATTGTTTTTTTATGTATGTTGTTTCACTGTGATATTTAAAAATGAATTTTAGTTTTGAAATGAAATGCATTTTTTTATAAATTAAAAGATCTAGAGAAAAAACTGCATCATGTCATTGACCCATGATACTTGACCCAATGAGATACAAACAATCCCCACATGTACAGTACATTGTGGATCTTGTAGTTTCTACATGTCTCTGGGCACTTGCCCGTCAGATTGATTAATAAGCAGATCTGCATGGCAGGCCCCCAGCGGCTGATGAAAGATGAGATTACAATGAAAAGCGTGATGAGAAGAGTAGAGACCGAGGGGTAGATCAGATAAGGGAGTAATAGAGCAGATCTCTCCTCTACTGAAATAGGGATAGGGCAGGGGTTAGATAATGCTGGCAATGTGTCTGTGAATGATCAGAAAGACAGACACTGGCAGACTGCCCAAAGAACATACTAGCTTTCAGTGTTGGGCAAGCCACTAAGCTAGCTATGGTATGCTCCAAACCAATAGCTAAAATAAGATGAAAGTATGGTGTGAAATGGCGTGATAATAGAACACCAGTAGATGAAGAGAAAGAGAGGTGTAGCCAAGGTAGGTGACATTCCTTTTACACACTTAACAACCCCCCCCCCCCCCCCCCCCACACACACACACACACACACCTATCCAATATCTATTCTCTCAGTTATTACAGCAGTCAATAGCGGGTTGTGGAAGGAAGTTCTGAGGGATTGATCTGGCATTCCACTCAGGTCAGCTTTGGAATCAATTGTGTTGTTTGACAGAAAAGGGGTTGACTCAGAGTCCTAGAGGGAGAGTTTGGCTGGCTATTTGTTTAGAATCAAATGGAGCCATTGGCATGCATGAGGCAATCTTGAGCAAGTTTATATACGCAAGAACAAGGAAGGCACACACCGCGGTCCAGGGCAAAAAATCTCAATCATGAGCACTTGTGATTAGGAAAGACGATTATCGATTTGTTTAGACACTTTCGTTCGTATTCATCCAGTGATCATTTAGATGCAGCCATTTCTCACAAAGAATAAGCATCTCGATTGATTGTTGTCCCCCCGAAAATAACTTTTGGAAATCAGCCAAGGTAATCCTGCTTTGTGGATTTTCACATAAAATAAAACCATCCGTGTATCTGTAAATTCATCTGACCTGCTTTTGTTTGAGACGAACCTTAATCAGAATAGCTGATAGAGAGTAGAAGATAAATCACTGTGATCACTGGGAGGTCAGACACCTCCAGAAGCGTGCACATTAAGATAATGACATACTATGCTGTGACAAACATCTGACACACAGGGGGTATTTACACTTGGTCGCGTCATGCATTTTTAGTGATCTGATAGCTATTCTATCATGAAAAGACCCAGTGTAATTTCCCTCTGAGATGTATCAGAAATGCATAACAGGTTGAATAGGAGATACATAGAACATTTCACTTGCCAGCATTACCATCAGTGCACTCTTAAATATAAAGGTTCCAAAGGAGGGTTTTCAAAGCAATGTCATAACATAATCATTTGTGTTCTCTAAAGAACAATTCGTGGAACAGTTCTTTCTTAGTGTATAAAAAATGAAACGATTATCTAACCTTTTTTTTTCAATCTAAAGAACCTTTTGATGCAATAGAAAGGTTGCATGGATGTTAAAGGTTCTTCATGGAACCATCAAATCCAATAAAGAACATTTATTAGTAGAACAAATGCAGATCTGTTTTACAGAGTCACGTTTATGTTGCCAAGTGTGAGTGGAATGTGCAAATCCAGGCAATCTGATCAAGATACATGAACTAATCTGACTATGTAAAAATAGGCTCATAATGAAGGCCTCCCAATTACTGTGCAGTTATTTTATTGCAAACATATATGACAGAACAGCCTGAAGCTAATCATGGCAGCTCAACAGTTTGGTGTTAAATTGTAATATGAGGATCTTGGACTGAACCACCCTTAAGCCAGGCCGAAGGGCAATTTGATGAATAACAATGCTTTTCTCACAAGATAAAACTTTCAAGACAGTAAAAAAACATTAATACGTAAGCCTGCTTCATTTATGAGGAATAATAATTAACCTCACATTAAGGCATTGGATTTTATTTAAACTTAAGAACAGTAGCGGCTCCTGGTCATAAATTTAGATGCAGATTCTGGGTCTTAGCACTAGTTTATGATTAGCATTTTGTAAGCTTTATATTCTAATCCAGCGATCTCCAAACTCAGTCCTGGAGGGCCGCTGTCCTGCAGTGTTTAGCTCCAACTCCAATTAAACACACCTAAACCAGCTAATTGGTGTCTAACAATCATCTTTTTAGACAATGATTAGCTAGTTCAGGTGTGTTTATTCGGGGTTGGAGCTAAACTCTTCAGAACAGTGGCCCTCCAGGACCGAGGTTGGAGACCCCTGCTCTAATCGCTGAACATAGGTCCTGTCCCAAATGGCACCCTAAACCCTCACGGTCTTCCTCTGAGTCCACACTTTCACGACGTAATGTCGCATTGAGTGCCGGGAAGAAGTCCGCTGCGTAACCCGCACCAGTGCGGGCTTGGCAGAAGTGCGCATCGAGGGCACATATCGAGCTCAAAGGGGGCGCTCGCAAGCACCCTTCTGAGACCTAAAATGACAAATGGGACACCATTGTAAGTCCACAAGACCGAAAGTGCACATGAAGTGTGCCATTTGGGACAGGGCCATAGACTCACTTTGGGCAAAATTCTAATGTCATTGCATTATTCAGCCTGAGGGTGGCGTGTGGTGCTCTAATCATGATTGACAGACTTTAAACACACAACTAACGCATAGAATACCATCTTAGAATTGCCTTAGTATGTGGAATTTATTGCCTCAGATGTTGTTTTAGAATACTGTAAGTTGTGTAGGAATTCCAGTGAGGAAAGTCATGTCTATTCTTAGAACAAACATAAAACAAACATAACTTAACTAGTATAAAGACTATTCACATGAGCACATTTGAAATAAAGGATTTATACTTTCATTAATTTGATACACTACTCCACATAGGAAGAACATACATACCAACTAGTTACTGACCTGATGCAGACACATAGCTGAAGCGTTTTGGTCTGGAGCGAGGCTTACGTGAGGTCACGTGAAAATAGGTGCGATGCAGTTCCATGTTTCACCACAGATTTACATTAGAGAATTGTGGGGCGCTGTAGAGCTAGGGAGGGTCCAGAGACCGGCTGCCCCACCTAGTATCATGACTACATGCCTGTCGAATCCATGCGCTTCATTTTAAAATATCCTAAATCCCAAAAAATATTTGTTGCAGAGTTCTGAATACGTTTATAATTTATTATTAATTCAGTGTATATAGATGTCTATGTTTGGATGAATATTTTGGTTGATTAAACCATAGATCGCCCATACAGACGAGCCACGGCTGCTTAAGAGAATAGTGTTAAGTGAATAGTAGAGTTTGATTGGCTTATATTTTTATTGGATTGACAGTTTAAAATAAGCAGAAGTAGGTTTTGCTTCAACTCAAAGTTGAGTAATATTTTGTAATTTTATAGTTTTGTACTTGGTTCAGTCTAGTCTCCAAAATAGTAATGTTCAGGATTTTAAACAGTGTGTGATTTTAGAGGAAGCACTATTAGATATTTGTAGAGATAACCATATATTATATAATATATTATATTTTATCTGTTCTATTTCAGACATACAATTTAGCAAAAACTTTAATTACAAAAGTATGATTCACTAATTATTACAATCACACAATTTATTTAGTTGTAATATTTAGGGACCGATAATAGACTATACGTTGAGTTAAGCTAGGAAGGCATATGTTCATAGGTGTATCAGGCAAAATATCATAAACAGCTTGTCAATATGTTTCTTCTCTGCTCTCATAGAATAAAATGTCTACTAAGAAAAGTTTTGTCTGACTGATTGACAGATACCTAACCTCTTCACAATCACATGACATAATTTTGATGATTAATACTATTGTTAGTTGTTAATACCTTACAGAACATTATTGTTGCTTAAACATTAAGCCTTTTCAAAAGCTCCCAATTCCAAATTATGTGTATTACTTTTTCTTCCCTGTGAGCACACACTTTTTTTTCTCTTCTTTTTTTGAGAGACATAATTAATTCTGCACAGGTTCTTTTGTCTCAGGAGGGAAACTACTCCAGTTTTCATTACCTTTTGCCCTCTGGACCGCTATTAATCTGCACTCTCTAACCATTTGGTAAACAAAAAAGAAATGCAAGGGGAGCAAAAGAGGGTTTGAAAGACAACAGAAGCAAACTGTTTTTCTTCCATAATCATGCCTCTGAGGTGTGGCACTTAAAATGAGATCCAATCTGAGTTCATACCTAGTGGACTGTCAAAGTTCAGGGTATGATTGTAAGTTGGCCTACTGTACTCCCCTCATTAAATGGCCAAAGCTGACAATGGACAGGATGATTGCTGATTTATAAATACTGAATTATGTAACAAACCTTTTGAGAACAGTGGTTACTGGGAGAAAACACTTGAAACGGAAGGAATTTCTATTTCATGAATAGTTTTACTGTTCTTCAGGGCTGGGGAAATGTAACACGCAATAAGTGATGATATTCATGTACTTTTCCTCCAAGTTGGGTTCACACATTTGCTGATGTCGCATCTGAAATATGTATTGTGTATTTATTGATCATGATGGTATATTTTGAGAATCTTTACATGGTCCCCTTTTACTTTCATTGATTGAAAAAGAGCAGCTTGGACATTCTGCTATTAAAGTCCCCCTATTATGGCATTTGAAAGGTTGGACCCACTTTATATTAGGTGGCCTTAACTACTATGTACTAACATTTTAATTGATAATTTGATACAATGCACTTATTGTGTACATATATGTTTTTACATTGTACTTACATTTTAAAAAAATACTTGCATGTAATTACGTCTGTAATTAATTTCTGTAGTTACATTTGTAATTACACAGTTGACACTTACCTTACACCAAACCCTACCCTTAAACTTATCCATACCACCACACCTGTCCCTAACCCTACCCGTATCCCACCTCAATATCAGCAAAAGTGTTTTGCAATACAATTTGAACACAGTAAGTACATTATACCATTTTTGATGTAAGTACATAGTACTTAAGGCCACCTAATATAAAGGGGGTCCGAAAGGTTCCTATTTTTGCATTTATTTTTTCCTTATTTGCCCAACGACTCCCAAAGGATTCGCTCAACGATCCATTTTTCAAACCCATCCTTTGCGTGACGCTAATCTGCTGTGATTGGTCAGATGACCCAATCAGTTGTGATTGGTATACTGCGTACAGCGTATGTCGGAAATGGAACACCTATCACCATTACTGGATTATGGCTTGTGAGGTGTTGAAAATTGTATACAGTGTATGAACAGACATGGAATCAATTTTCCCTTACCAATTCGAGCCAGAGTCCGACGAGAAAATGTCCAGATTTGCTGATGAACCAGAAAGTAAATTGCAAACACGACTGGAGAAGGACCTTTCTCAATGGTAAGTGTCAATGTAGTTTATGGCACTTTGACTAGATTTACTGATTGAACATGCAGAATCGGAGTAAGAATGTCTGAGAAGTGATGTGCTGTAATCTGATTAAATTTGCTGTCTGTCGCCCTTTGTAAATTCATGCGTCACAGACAGATTAACTGCCAAATTTACTTCGGTGAAATTATTTTAAATGGGCGTGCTGCGTTTTTAGAATACAATGAGCATAACGAGGCGCTGAGCGTCTATTTCAAGCTCAAAAAATGTGTCGCCAAGAATAGAAGAATGTTCATCTTTGAATAAAACGTATCGCTCATCACTGTCACTTTTTACCTAGCCGACCAATCAAATTGGAGGAGGGGCGGGACAAATGTAACACCGACCAACCGCCACGCTCTGTGTGTGCAACGTCAACAGATGACAACAACAAGAATAATAAAATAACAAAATAATTTAAAACAAGAACCTGAACAAATACTTTATATTGTATCAGCATTTTTTATATACAGAAACCAACTATCTGTGAAATGAGATACTAGTAACACTACCGCAGATATTCCATATCATAGAAAGCAGTGAGTCTCAACTGAAAAAACGCTGCGCTGCCAAAACGCTCTGAAGCTCTCACAGCAAGGAGTTTTTAGCAGACCGCCTAGCATTTTCAGCGGGCTAAAAACACTTTGGTGAACATGTGGCCTTAGATCTATGTTACACACTACATAAATATCTATAATAAGGGCACTTTAATAACTCCTTTTTATACTTATCACCCAAACCCAAACCTGTTGTCACAAAGCTAAAATATTTCTGTTTTTCTGGTATTACTGGTTTGAAAACAAACAAAGTACTTGATTGAAGCCCCAAAGAGTCTTTTTTTGTACCATTTGTGGTAATATATATGGATATCTACCAAAAAGGAGATCCATTTTAATTTCCTTCAACTAAAAAGACACAGCATGGACATATATTGATGTGCTTGTATTTAATTATGAACCCTTTCAAATTAAATACAAATAAATAAAATAAAAACAAAAGTGCTTTCTTTTGCATATATAGGCTAAAGTTTCCTGTTCTAAACAAGAAAATGACTCTTTTCTTTTCTTTTCGGAAAACAAACGTAAACAGATTTCCTTCAAGCTCCACAGTGTTCTGAAGCCCATAGCATTTTTCACATATAAACTTGAATTATTTCTGGCACATAATGTTAGCGTTCTCATATAAGACCACATTTTTGCTGAGACGTTGTTCAGCAAAAATAAATAAATAAATAAACAACACCAAATGATGGTGACGTCTGCTGTTCCTCTTTTGCTTTGTAAGAGAAAGAGACAGAGACTTACAACCTAAGGTGCTTTGCTAGCTGTATGTTTGTATATCACGGTTTGTTAAAAAAAAAAAAAAAAAAAAAACATTTCTCTATGAGGAGTGTAATGTGCAGCGGCTGCATCTTGCGGAATCATGCTGCAGATGGATGATTTCCCTAAAGCTGCCTTTGGGAGAATCCATGGTGGAACATCAGACATTAAAATAACACACCCAGAATAAAATGGGTGAGGGCCAGAAAATTCTAACCCTAACTTAACTCACTTATTAACTCAAGATACATTTTTTTTTTCAACATAACAGATCCCTAAAACAGAGACATTCACTCTGTAGTTTCCCCAAGAGCAAACAGCAGACAAAATACCTTGCTCAAGGGCACTACAGGCGAAGGACTCACATTTGCTCATGGTATGTCTCTTTTACACTTCCATTCTCTCTGGATGTCTGACAGACTATGAGATGTTTTTCAGGGAGGGAGAGCAGGAAGGGCTAAACAGTCCAACCGCTTTAATGCTTAACAGAGTTTGGGGGACAACAGAGGTTCAACTAGTAGCATAAATCCTTAAATATATTTTAATCCATTCATAAGTGTATGGCATCGTATCTATATTCATAACAGCTCAGCTGAAATATGTCTGAACTCATGTTTGGTTTACTTCTGGTATTTTGGATATCAGCACTTGGGGATGCATCTTGAGTTTTGCCCCAACTACTTTTCTGTGTAAAAAAAAAAAAAAAACTGCAGAAGAAGCGATGCCTCCAGACTCAACTGCAATTAACTAACAATCTGTTACGTTGTAATGATATGCATAGAAACCAGCTTGCTTAAGTAAGAAACTGCCAAATCAGAGAGGAAATGAAATGCGCCTAAAATTGCCTCAAGCAAAGAAGTCTCTGAAAAGAAAAGACACACCCTTGAAGCTAAAGGTTTTTTGAGCCAAAAGCAGTGCTTTAAATTCGGATTCATTTTAAATTATGTCCATGCTTCTCAGCGACTTCAAGACTGCGAAAAAGAAACTTGTTTGTCTTATTCGCCTCTGTTTAGTGTTTCCCCCACACCCCAACCTTATTGAATGATGTTGTTTAGCCTTTTTATGGCTGGACCTGGGTCAGTGAATGACACTTCTCTCAGGAATCGGTTTACAAGTCAAGATGATAAGGGCTTAATAACTCAAGGTAGCACACAAAATGGCCGACAAAAATAACAACCATTTACTCAAAGGAGTCTGCCCACTGACTACTTAGAGCTTCTGAAACCTATTAAACGCTTCAGCAGATGCTATTAATGGAGGCAGCCTGGGAGGTCAAGGGTACAATCTCGATTTGGAATTGAGTTAAGTTAAACCTCAAAATGAAAAAGGGTGAGGGGGAGCAAGCAAGCCGGAGAAAGAGTGTGTGTGAGAGAGAGGCAGAGGTAGAGAGGGAGAAAGAGCAGAAAACAAGTCTCTAGGGTTGCCTGCCGATTCAAGGGTAATTTAATCAAAATCAGGCAAATACTTTCGCTAGGGAGAGAGTGTTGAAAATTGATTGAACAGCCATGCTGGTGATATGATGTCAGCACAACCCCCATGACATCATTACAAGTAGAGCTGTGTCTTCAAGTAAAGGTCATGCCACTTCTCGCCTTCATTACATCTATGGTTCACCTACATAACCCTGAAAGCCAAACTTATTGTGTTGACAGACTGAGTGGTCAGGAACTTGTTATTAATTTCTTTGCCATTGTTACTTGAAGAAATTATTTAACATTAGAACCGCTGCGAGGTAAAATTTACCCATTGCTGTTTTTCAAATGTACATGACAGATTTTCAATAAAACACCCAAGTCTCCCAGTCATTGACTAAAATTGTGTTATTTACAATCCCCTGTTGTTAAAAATTGTTTAGATAAAACCAGATTAAAAAAGCTGGGCATTTATACCTATAAGCTCCAGCGGGTCAAATTTACCCTTATATAATTCCTTTATTTCCACGCTGTGTTCGAGGAACGTATAGGCTTACTGTAAACGGTCACGCAATGCACAATCAAATGAAGATGTTTTAACATTTATACATTTTCAAACTTTGGATTAATTATACATTTTTGTTTTGCAATTTTTGTTGTGTATTGTTTGCTATTGTGTTGCTATTTATTCAAGTCTGCCCGTTTCCCTGAAAAATAATATTTCCGATCTATGATGTAATGAATAAAACGAATTGGTGAATTGGTGTTGTTCTCTTATTCAAATGATAAATGATATAACTATACAAATGAATAATTAATTAGGTAAAACTGTGTGCCTGAAATTGTTGTTGCACGTCATACATCGTATGTCAACCTTTGTCATACATCTTATGCAGTGCGGTCGATTATTATTTCTCTTTATTGTCTATTTAGGGTATTTTAAATAGCATGGGTTATCTTAATATGTGATTAATGACATTTTATTATAGTATTACACCACCCAAATATGTATTTATTACCTTCTAATTCTCGTTGTCATTGCTGGCTGATTTAGCCTATATTCACCAAAAAGTGATTAGTGTAGCCTGCTTAAAATAGCATAAAACAACAGGACAAAAACATACTTGATGACTAAAAATAATAATTTCATGACTCCGTAAATTACTTTGTAAAGACAGTGGCAAGATACAGTGATGTATTAAGTTTTTTAGCCGTATTAAAACAATAATCCTCTGTATGGGTACACACACACACACACACACACACACACACCAGCAATCCACCAATCCAATAAAGTTCCAAAAAAACATAACATATAAAAAAACATATATATATATATATATAAATCTATGCCCACCTATTTTACATATATATATAAAAAAAAAATCTATGCCCACCACTAATATATATATATATATTAGTGGTGGGCATAGATTTTTTTTTTTTAATCTAGATTAAAATGGCTCATTTGAATTCTGCCGAAGGCATTCAGAATATGTGTGCTCGTAAGTGATAGTTTGTCTTTTTGTAGTTTGAATAATAAAAAACTTCTGTCCCTTTAAGACCTGACGCATGCATATCCAAACACTGTTCCTGTGAGCTGGTTACGACTGTGTTTACGTTAAAACTCACCAAGATGGGCATTGAGACATTTTTGAGTGTATTTGACCATTAATAAGCTGGAAAAAGGAGCTCATTTTTGCACTTGTATATCAGAGGCGGCTTTATTACGGTATGTGTGTGCGCGCTTCAGATGCAAGCGCAAAATCTGCGGGAATTAGTAGAATTAACGTTATGTGCAACCCCGCGCAAAATTGAATGAGAGGAGGCGGGTGCGTGTCACTCGCTGTTGGTCGGAGAGGAGCTGATATCGATACTGTAGAAAATGAGTATTGTATCGTTTCAGATATTTCAGTATCGGTACATAGCGAAATATGGATATTTTTGACAACACTAGTAGGCATACACACAGGTTCGAAGACTTGCTCTCTCGCCCCCTACAGTGCAATTTGGCTAGGTGTACATCCGCTCTAAAATATCAAGGTGAAAGTCATCATAGCTTGCGTAGTATAGACCCAGCTCCCAACCCAACTTTGAGAATAGATTAACGGCGATATTTTTTTAATCGCCCGATAAGAGTCTCGCGTTAATGCAGCACGTTAACGCCGATATAGTGTGTATATATATATATATATATATATATATATATATATATATATATATATATGTATATGAAGACTTCAGATGCAAATGCCTCTAAGTCCTTCTGACGTTTTTCTTTAAAATAAGCATTTTTGTCAGGCTTCTATGTATAGCTTTCTACCTAAGAACCAGTACTTCTGAATGGGCTGAGACTGGGATTTAATGGGTTTGAAGTGAAAGTATTTTATGAACATGCGGAGAGCATTCACTCAGTATTATCTAATTTTTGACCGAAGTGGCTTTTAGAGGCTTTTGCATCTGAACTCTTCATATATATATATATATATATATATATATATATATATATATATATATATATATATATATATATATATATATATATACCAGGCGTGCCCAAATTCTTCCCCTTCAAGGGCCAAAAATGAAACTACACATTCAAGTCATGGACCTTTAAATTGGAATGTATTGCATATTTGCATATCATAAATTTGAAGTTGAACATATATTAAGGAATAATAAAATACAATATTCATAAGTAATAAGCAATTTGTATTCATACAAATAATTTGTATTAATCGTTACAACAATTCAGGACAGAACATGCCCCTGTGACATACATAAAATATAATATTCATAAGTAATAAGCAATATTTATTAATACAAATAGTTTTTATTAATCATTACAACAATTCAGGACAGAACATGCCCCTGTGACATACATTACATTCTTGACTTTATCAGTTGGAATATCAGTGGGAGATATGAAGCCTGTTTTTGCTTTTCATAAGTCCCCCAATATCAGGTTCCAGCTGACTTACTGACAGATTGAGAATGTCATGGAGGTGAGAGTCAGACAGTTGGTTTCTCAGTTTGCTCTTGTTCAGATTCATTAGACTGAAAGTCTGCTCACAAAGGTAGGGGCAGCATCACCTGAACATGTTGATATTGCAGATATTGCTGTACCTGGTTGCTGGAACACATCTGTAAAAGTCCTGTAAGGGAAGATCTCTGAACTTGTTTTGGAGTTCTGAATCAGACTGAAGTTCAAGCAGTTCCATCTGAAGCTCCTCACTGACTGTGTCCACATCAATAGAAAAGTTGCTGTCGAGCAAACAGCTGAAAGGCTGTTGCATGTTCTCTGAAATCTACAAAGCGGCTGTCAAACTCATGCATAAGATTTCTGAGGATTTCTGTGTACTTGGGGATGTGTTCTTCCATCAAACCAACCTCTTTAAGGCTGTAAAAATGTGCCAAATTCCCTAAATGTAGACACAAAAACAAAAAAGAACAGTATAAGATGCAAGAATATTTTGTTCCATTTCATTAAGTAGACTAAATGCACATTAGACCTTACTTTACTTAGTTACTCAGAAAAGTATAAATTATCTGTATCTGATTACCCCAAAAACTGCACACAATGACGATGTGAGAGCGCCTTGGAAACAACGCCTTGCATCACATTCTTCAGGCCGATTTGTTTGGCACACAACTGCTCTTGGTGTAAAATGCAATAGTATTTTAAAATGTGCCCCCCACACTGACGGACTTTCTCTGACACCAGTGTAGCGAGACCAGAATGCTTACAGACTATCTCCGGAGCTCCATCAGTCATGATGCCCTTCATATTTTTCCACTTCAAGTTGTTCTTCTCCACAACTCTTCCCACTGCCAAAAAAATATCCGTTCCTTTGGTTGTGCCTGAAAGTGTTTCAAGGCCAGCGAGCTCCTGACACACCTCAAAGTCCTTGCTGACCCCTCACAAAAACACCAACATCTGCACAGAGTCGGATATATCTGTACTCTCGTCGCAGGCAATGGAGAAGGTAGAAAAGTGATCTGCTTTCGCAACAATTTGCTCACGGACGTTTTGAGCCATATCCTCCATGCGACGGGTAATGGTGTTCCGAGACAGGCTAATTTGAGAGAAAACCTGTGTCTTATTCGGGCACACAGTCTCAGCAGCCACAGTCAGATACTGTTTCACAAAGTCACCACATAAAAGAGCTCGTCCACTTTTCACAATTAATGTGCTAATCCGGTAATTTGCACGGGTAGCATTTTCTTGTGCGGTTGACGGCTGAAGCAAAGTACGTTGTTGAGAATGTAACTTCGGTAGCAGGTCTCCTGCCTTGACTTTTCGTTCCTCTTCACTGTATCTTGAGAACTGATGCAAATGTTTCGTTTCATAATGACGACGGAGGTTATACTCTTTAAGAACAACCACTCTTTGTTTACAGATAAGACAAACTGCCATAGACTCGACATAGAAACAATTTTTTTTTTTACTTTCTCTTATTTTTGTGCCAATGCCTCATACGATCCATGTTAGCTACTAGTTTCTTCTAAGCCCTCTTCACTCTTGTCATCATAAATGACATCTTGTCATCTGCGCTTACAGAAGCTAAATAGTGCCCCCCTATCACCCCATCTAAACCAATATTAAACTGTGGCCAGATAGTGAACTGCAGCCAGTCTTTGAGTTACAGTAATAGACCGTTGAGACAGAATTTAATTCTGACCAGAGCATGGGCCAAAAAAAAATTAGCCAACTCTTTTTTTCTTGAGCCAAGCACTTTTAATTAGAATTGGTGATCAACAACTATGAAGTATTACCCATGAGCAAAACACACATTTGTATACACAGGGATGAGACAAGCATCAGAGCATGTTACAAGTTCATCACATGTGGGATAATTATTTCATTATTGCAAATTTGCATCAAGTTCAGTTGTTGTTTTTTCTGTAAAATTTTTAGAAATTTACTGTAGATCTGTATGTTTGGTGTGAGTGAGATGAGAAAAAAGCACAAATCTACCTCAACCTCGCATCTGGAACATGAGAGAAATTTTAATTTTGAGAGTTTTAATTTTGTGTGAACTACTCCTTTAAAAAGCAGTTTAATTTAGCAAAAGGGAAAGAAAAAAAACTATATGGAATAAGGCACAATTACTCCATGGTGCTTTGAGTTTGGGTCCACTGCCTTTTTTCTATCAATGTTTCATTAAGATTCCATTTCCAATTAGACAAAACACTCAGAAAAGAAACCCTAGCAAACAAACAGTAAATTGAGCAATGGTATAATGTTGTTGCAATAGGAACGCTTCAGTACCTCGCCATTTGATTTATTTTATTTTTTTTTTCAAAAACTGAAGGCTTCAATATGCATTTTCGGCTTATTTGATGGGCAAGGCAAATAAAAAGGTTGCAATGCTGACAAGAACCTTAATGCATGGTATTGACTTTTTGCATTTGAAACATAGCCTAGTCTTCTTTTAAAATGATCTTCAGAGGAAAGTAATATCTACAAGACAATCATCTTTTTTCATGAGCCTTATTCATTAAAACACGAACAGAACACATTCCTGTGTAAATCGTTCATAAATCCAATCTCACATTTTTGCATTGAACTGGGTGTGATTTAAATGGTTATATGAACGATTTACAAGCATTAATTCTTCTTATGTTTCATGAAAATCACTTCCAAATGTTTCTCTGGGTCACACGCATGATGATCTTAAATGGTTATCAAGGTTTCTTGTAACTCATTACCCATTAGGGATCTGTGTAGTGTAAAAGGTTCTTTAGACTACTAAAAGCCTCTTCACCGTAAGGGGAAAAAAAAGGTTCTTTTCACTGAAGGGAAATTTGAGGAGCGAAAAATTGTGCTTCTATGGCATTGCTTGTTAGTTGTTCCTTTATGTTTAAGAATATACCCAGTTGATTCCTCCAACCTTACAGTTCTGAAAAGATGCAAAGATAAGAATTTATTTGCTTTTTCTGTGGTTAAAACTCCAGCATATAATGAGATTCTGTCAGCAAGTACTGTTTTTTTTTAACCTGATGGTGGGTGTTGATGATTAAATGCGTCTGACAGGTATCATCCCCTTTGTAAAGGAGCTATTTGGTTTGTAACCTTCAAAAGACATAATCCTTGTGCCATATTCATCTCTACTGAAGGAATAAATGATAAGTCAAACAGCAACAGTCTGAAAGTCTTGCTCAAATAACTGAAGAAATGATTTGCAAATAAGATGTACATCAACTTACATCAACTTTTATTTGTTAATTTGGATGGTTTCAGGTGTTGAGGAAGCAGTGAGCGAGTTTAAATTGCTGATTTTGCCAATTTCTAGAATTTCAGTACTTGGCCCTTGGCCATGTTCACTGGTGTGGTGATGAATGACACTTGGTGACAGTTCAGTTGCTAGATTCCTACCACTCCACAGTTCCCTATCCAGGTGACGCTAACGCAGGATGTTATGTCATCAAGTACATGTCAAGTCAAGGAATGCAAATCAGCTATCCAGTAACGGTCAATCAACAACTGAAACGACACCCGAGGAAATGTTTAGCATTCTGTCAAAAGGCGCCAAAAACACTGAGGTAGAGGAAAGGAGGAGGAGAAGAAGGAAATAATGCAGAAACCGAGAAGGAAAAGAAGAGGAAAACAAACAAACACACACATGCAGACACACACCAACATAAAATGAGCCCCAGCGATGTTCTCATTACTGTCACCTAAAGATGTTCCGCTTGCGGAGGCGAGGTGTCTGAGCCCATGACAGATTCAGGTCCAGAGAAACGGCTCGATTTTACCATTGAGGCAGAATTGGGAACGACAGCTGGCGTCAGGAGTGCGGCAGGAACTTTATTCTCCTGGAGAAATGAGAAAACTGCCATGGAGCGAAAACATGGGGGAATGGTGTTTTGGCAGCATAGGAGTACACAAAGCTCTTTCTCACATAATGCCTGTTGTGACAGAATAGTGTCAAGGGACAATGTAAATCTTTAATTAAAATGTTCGAGTAAATCCGCAGTATTTGACCTGTTTAATGAATACTTTCAGTGAATAGCTGAAGTGGTAACTTGACTTTACAATAAGGTTCCATTTGGTAACATTAGTTAACTATATTAGTTAACATGAACCAATGGAAAATACTTATAAAGCATTTGTTGATTGTTAATTTAATAATTTACTAATACATTATTAAAATTAATGTGTTAATATTATTTGACGTATAAGTATCTGTATTTAATGGATATTATTTTTTGGTAATGTTAACAAAGATTGATAAATACTGTGACAAAGGTATTGCTCATTGGTATTTAGTGTTAGTTAATGCATTAACCTTATTGTAAAGTGTTACCGCTAAAGACAACTGTCATAACAAGTAACCTTAAAATGCTCAAAATGACAGGGATGGTCGCTTTCTCTACTCCTCATTTGTCCTTTCCATTCTCTGCATATCTATAAATGACCACATTTTAACAATGTTCCTCTAGAGCAAAGACATGCGGTCATAGTAATTCAAATCTTTCCTCCTTAACATTTACAAATGCTATTTGCCACATCCCCATTATCATGTTCACCTATGCATTTTCTAATCCAGAATTTGGCCGCTGGGGTTATGCAGTCAGAAAGCCTGTCTGGACAGAGCAGTATGTTCAGTAAAATCCTAATCATATAACAAGCCCTTCAAGTCGGTTTAATCTTTCGGATGTTTACGAAACAGATCTCTCAGGCAAACGCTGCCTTTTGGATGTGTCTTATTAGCATCTGTGAGATATTTTTACTGTGGGTGTAATGCACCTACAAAAGCTGTGTCTGCTCTTTAGTGGAGGAGTGAGAGGTTCAAATATAGATCTTTCTGTTCATGTGTTTCCCGTGAAATGAAGCTTTGCTTTATGTATCATGTGATTTGTGCTTCTTTAGTAATATATGTATATTTGTACGTAAAGTGAATAGTTCTAGCACATGTAAATTTTTATACATTTTCAAGGACTAAAACATACATTATTAACATAGTGACAGCTCTAAATCATGAATAACCATAAACACATTACAAATACTTTGAGCTTCATAAAAAAAGGAAAACCATTTTATTTTACTGTGTCATTGTTACATGTAGTTACTGTTGTAATAAAAGTTACTTGTGCATAATTACATGCAACTAATCCTCAACCAAATCCTAATCCTACCCTAATAGTAAGTATATATAGTTAAATATTATTTTTCAGTACTTAATAATTACACTGTAACAATGGCACCTTAAAATAAAGTGTAACCATAAAACCATAAAAAAAAAATATATATATATATATATATATATATATATATATATATATATATATGCAATTAATATATGTTCAATGTAATTCCATTTATTTACATCTATGCATTTAGCAGCAACTTACATTGCATTGAAGTTATACATTCAAACCCATGATCTCGCTTGCTAGCGCCATGCTCTACAGGAATGACATTTATTTAAGGCATTAGTTAACTAATATTAACTAACAATGAGCGATACATTTGTTACAGTATCTATTATATTTGTTAGTTAATAGGTCCATAAAAAAAAACAAAAAAAAAAACATAGCTTTCCTTTAAATAACGTACACTCTAAAAAAAAGGTTCTATATGGCACCAAAAATGGTTCTTGGCTTGTAATCATAGGGGAACCTTTTTAAGTGCTATATAGCACCAATTTTGGTGCTTCAGTGGTTCTTCAGTGGTTCTTCACCGGTTCTTTGACTAAGGTGCTATATAGCACTGCTAACTATGGTGCTATATAGCACCGCTACCATATACAGAACACATGTTAAGATATGGTGCTATATAGCACCAAAAGTGGTTCATCTATGATTACGTCGAAGAACCATTTTTGGTGCCATATAGAACCTTTTTTTTTAAAGAGTGTATTCCTCAATGTTGAAATTAAAATCAATAATTAACATCAATGAACATTTTGCTTCGGGGGATGTGGAACAACAGAAAAACAGTTATATATATATATACACACTCACCTAAAGGATTATTAGGATTATTATTCAATTTCTCATTAATGCAATTATCTAATCAACCAATCACATGGCAGTTGCTTCAATGCATTTAGGGGTGTGGTCCTGGTCAAGACAATCTCCTGAACTCCAAACTGAATGTCAGAATGGGAAATAAAGGTGATTTAAGCAATTTTGAGCGTGCATAGTTGTTGGTGCCAGACGGGCCGGTCTGAGTATTTCACAATCTGCTCAGTTACTGGGATTTTCACGCACAACCATTTCTAGAGTTTACAAAGAATGGTGTGAAAAGGGAAAACATCCAGTATGCGCAGTCCTGTGGGCGAAAATGCCTTGTTGATGCTAGAGGTCAGAGGAGAATGGGCCGACTGATTCAAGCTGATAGAAGAGAAACTTTGACTGAAATAACCACTCGTTACAACCGAGGTATGCAGCAAAGCATTTGTGAAGCCACAACATGCACAACCTTGATTTGATGGGCTACAACAGCAGAAGACCCCACCAGGTACCGCTCATCTCCACTACAAATAGGAAAAAGAGGCTACAATTTGCACGGGCTCACCAAAATTGGACAGTTGAAGACTGGAAAAATGTTGCCTGGTCTGATGAGTCTCGATTTCTGTTGAGACATTCAGATGGTAGAGTCAGAATTTGGCTTAAACAGAATGAGAACATGGATCCATCATGCCTTGTTACCACTGTGCAGGCTGGTGGTGGTGGTGGTGTAATGGTGTGACCACCATTACCCTTTATGACCACCATGTACCCATCCTCTGATGGCTACTTCCAGCAGGATAATGCACCATGTCACAAAGCTCGAATCATTTCAAATTGGTTTCTTGAACATGACAATGAGTTCACTGTACTAAAATGGCCCCCACAGTCACCAGATCTCAATCCAATAGAGCATCTTTGGGATGTGGTGGAACGGGAGCTTCGTGCCCTGGATGTGCACCCCTCAAATCTCCATGAACTGCAAGATGCTATCCTATTAATATGGGCCAACATTTCTAAAGAATGCTTTCAGCACCTTGTTGAATCAATGCCACGTAGAGTTAAAGCAGCTCTGAAGGCGAAAGGGGGTCAAACACAGTATTAGTATGGTGTTCCTAATAATCCTTTAGATGAGTGTATATATATATAAATCAAACAGTGTGCGTTTTATTTTTGTCTGCGGAGTTTGCGGTCTTGTAAATGTATCGAAGTATGAATGAAACCACATGATCGGAACTGTTTTCTTGGTTGTGTTTGTCGTTTACCATTTACATGTGAATGCTGTAGCCTACGCCTCCCCATGTTAACAAAGTTTCAAGACTATCAAGTTTATAAATTACCAACTTCTAAAAACAAATATAGGCTAGTTGTCTTTATAAAGAAATACTCGCATATGATATAAGTGAGCATTATAGCCTATGTAGCGTTGGGGCTGCTGCTGTGACGCAGTACAAACGCTTCCAGTGTGAATACTCTTGCGCATCTGCAGCTGCAGTCACGGTGTAGTTACTTTGATGTGATGCTCACGCACTGCTCACGCTTGCAGTGTGAAACGGCCTACCCTAAAAATATACTAACAGTCTAACAAAAAATACTCTAAAACTCCATTATTTATCAATCTCAATCTAACTGGAAAATGAAGGCACAAAATCTATAATATTCAATCACTGCAGCTCGTGGCACCTCTGTCATATCACTGGTCTGCCATTTCAAACCTGCTATATTAACGCTCAGGTCAAGTGACCCAGATGACACTGTAACAGCCTGATTCTGAGGCTTGTTCCTCATTAGACCCAGTCTGTCTAATGCAAAATGTCATCTTAAATACTTAAGGTCCCACCTCCATCATCTTCTTGAGGTGAATAACTTGTATCAGGGTGACATAAATGAATGAAATGGAGGGAAATAGAGAATGGGAAATAGGAACAAATCACCCTGTAAATTGAACATGACACTCCTTTGATTGTAATCTCCATGAAGAGGTTTTTCCATTCTTTTTTTCTTTTTGAGGAGAATGAAATATCCCCAATTTGTGGGATTTGAATATGGAATGTATTTCCAAGCAGACCAACCTTAGTGACCTTTGTAAACTGTTGCATTACACTTTTTTTCCAATGAAGTTTCATGGCAGTATGTGTGAATAGCTGCTTTTCCATCGTTTGGCCGAACGGTTCTTAGAATGGTAAGGAACGGTTCCAGTTGTGTTTCCACTTGAGTATGGCGCGGCACGATCACAAACTGGAATTCATGGAAAACCATGCTGGTTGAATACGTGCAGTGACGTTGCCACGCAGGGTTTGTCACTTTTGTCACAGGGTTTGTCCTAATTCCTGGCTACCAGTTTCTCTGTAGCTGGCTAAGTGCGCTATTTGAGTGACATAGACGCAGATTAAGTCGATAAGTATAAAATTAAAGAAATACCTGATCGCTATCCATAACGCGGTCGTTATTTACATAATACTGTCTTTAAACAAACTTGCATTACCAAGGCAACAACTGACGCGTCTGAATTACATTCCAACGTTTGAATAGCGACCGTTATCAGCCCCACAGTGGAAAATGAAACTGTAACCATACCGACTGGCCCGGATTGGCACAGAATGGTTACGCAATGAGAACCATTCGGCCTGACAGTGGAGAAGCGGCTATTGTCTGTAAAGCCGACTGATGCGTCATTTGTTGTAGAAAATTATTAAATAAAATGTAAGTTAAATTTTGATGAGAGTATTTGATGAGAGAATCTCACAGCATCATCGTCAATTAGCATTCAGTCCATCACCATCATGAGCAATGCTTGCAAATACAATTGTTCAAACATGAACCAAACAACATCTGGAACTGTGGTTCTATTGATTCACGAGAACAAGAGAACAGGGCTCATATATCTGCACCTCAAATGCATCTTTAATGAACACATTCAAATGAATGGACTTTGTTTTACATTAAGGGATTATACATCTGTGAGCACTTTGTACTTTTCTCTAATCGATTTAAAAGGATATGACTTGATTGAAGTTGCCCTTCAAAAACAACTTTTCAAAATACAAATGAACCATTTTAAAAGTAGAGTACAGAAAATAGTAAACTAACTAACTCTCTCTCTCTCTCTCTCTCTCTCTCTCTCTCTCTCTCTCTCTCTCTCTCTCTCTCTCTCTCTCACTAACACACTCAATCATGCACGTTAAGATATTCCCCATCTTTTCTTAAAAGGTTCTGGATAAAAGTCTCTTCAGCGTGTTTCATGGTCTTAATCTCTTATTCTGCACTAAGACTTAATTCCAAGTGTAAAGATTAGAGCGATCAGTTACACATTAACATACCTTTTAGACAACCTACATGTAGCTAGCTCCCCCTTGGACATTTTAATGTTGCTTTTAAAGATGTCAAAATTGAGTTTAAGGTTATAGATTAGGTTTGGGGTCAGGATTGTGACAGTTACTGTATCTACGTATGCTCATATGTAGTTCTGCATTCCTCATGTGCTCCTCACTTCAACCTTAAGATGCACTCTAGAGGCTAATTTGATGCAAATGTACTGGATCTGATCTAATTGAGTCTACTTCTCTAAATCATGATGTTTTATAATAGAAAGGCTTTGAGATCTTGTGTACTGCATTCACTATTTGATTTAGTATTTTCTATCTATGCATTGGCAGTGTATTTTCTAGTAAAAGACAGCTCAAAAAGACCAATTGATCATTTGAATGACATAAAGATGCCTGTGAGGCCTGTTTCATTCTAGAGGCATCTGTGCCACCTCTCTGCACCACACACACACACCTTATTGAGAATGGCCACTGCAAAGTGTCTCAGATGACTACCATTAACATGCCAAAAGACAGATGTTAATGGCTGGTTTGCTTGTGCTGACGTTTTGTAGCATGTTATTACCTCGGTCCAGATGTCTGTGGGGGAGAGAGACTCCCATTGCTCATATCTCTCTCTCTATCTCTATGTCTGTTTGTTCTCTATCCTATTGTTTGCCCTGATGTTCTTCCTCTATAAAGGCATTTAGAAACTCATGGGCCCATATCTGAATTTCTCTAAAGAGTACGACATTCACGACAGTTGTAGTCATGTCCGGATTGTAATCATACTCAAACTATTCATACTATAGAACATACTTTTTTAAAGGTGAAGTGTGTAGTATTTATGAGGATATGCAATATAATATATACATAACTATGTTTTCAGTGGTGTATAAAGGCCTTACGTAATGAAACATTATGCTTTTATTACCTTAGAATGAGCCATTTCTATCTACATACACCGTGGGTCCCCTTACAGTAAAGTCACCATTTTGCGGCGCCATATTTCTACAGTAGCCCTAAATGAACAAACTTCTCTACAGAGCGCTAGTCACTCTCTGCTGTCTCAGACAATGACATTTTTGTCCTGTGTCGCCCACCGTAGCTTCTCTACGTGCTTCGAAAAGGAGGGGTGAGCGGTGGGTGGTTGCAATGCGCAACCTCACCACTAGATGCTGCTAAAATTTACACAGTGCACCTTTAATGGTCACAAAGTAGTTACTTATTTAGAAGAAGTACCTACTCTTTTTTTTAGGAGTGCAAGTACCTACTCTGCTTGTTTGGTTTAGAAGTATTTGTATTAGTGCTGTGCAATCGATTAATCATGATTAATCACATCCAAAATAAAAGTTTGTTATTACATAATATATGTGTGTGTGTACTGTGTATAATTATTATGTATATAAATATACACTCCTTCATGTATATATCTAAGAAATATTTGCATGTATATACTGTATATATAATTTATCTTATTTATAGATATTTTATATATAAATGTAACATATTTTTCTTAAATATATACATGCATGTGTGTGTATTTATATATACATAATAATTTTACACAGTACACACACATATATTATGTAAACACAAACTTTTATTTTGGATGTGATTAATCGATTGCCCAGCACTAATTGTTATCTTTATGCAATGTACCTTGCGCGCCATTTCCCAGTGCCCAGTGCCTGCGTATACACTCCCACCTATTTAGATCTCACTTACGATGGCTGGGCATTTGTCAGAGCACTAGCGGGTGATTGTAATGCACTAATGCTCTCATATCTTGTGTTTGCTAATATGGTAGAGAAATTAGATTCTAGATGGCTAGGGAGTCAACTCTGCCCCACTCAGCAAATACTCTGCTATTGGACACAGCCATACCCCATTTGCCCTGGTTGTTATGGTGGCTAATTCTAGCCTCACATTACACATCTGCTCAGCTAAAAGAGAACAATATTAATATTAAAGCCTTTGATAGTTTATACATCACAATAGCTCATTAGTTTTGTTTACTGGTGAGGAATCACTCTCTCCAGGATAACTTTGCTCTGCTTCTACTGTATGAATATGCCTGCCAGGTGTTTGAACAAAACTCTTTCACTGGGGTGTTTCTTTACACATACTGCTTGTGTTTTGGAAGCAATAATCTATGATGCGAGTGTATTGCACTGTCAAACTTCAGCCTAATGGGAGTTGGGTAGGTGTGCAAAGAGTGAACCCGCAGACATTGATAAGATCAGACAAAACTCACATGTAGGCGAAACTCTCCTCAGAGCATCGACGCTTACCTGACGTGTAAGGCTGGATATTTTTAATCTTAAAGTGTGAGCCTGATTCTCTCACACAGGCACTCAACAGTAGCGTTCTGTAAAATATCCTCATCCTTGTGTAGCATTGCATCAGTTTGTTGATAACAGCATGTGGAATAAGATTAGGCTCCTTATTAGTGACTACAGAGTGATGCCTCAACCTGCAGTTCCGACTTTGCCCGAGGCAATACAGACTCAGACAAGCACACACACACATATGCAAAAACACTAGTGTAAGATTTAGGGAGCATTTGGATGCTTCACGCATATACTGGAATCCTGCCTTGAGCGAAAATTTTCAGGCTGTAAATACCTCCATACTCTCCTGTTGCCCTTGTTTTATGGAAAATTATATTTCGAATGTACCAGGGAAGTCGAGCAAGATATATAATAAAAGATTTATATAATAATTTTTTTTAATCCATTAAGGCAAGAGATGAAATCAATTCAGTCTTCCTTTGTTTCTCTTATGATTGAGCTGATACTGTGGACTTACAATTCTCATTAGGGGCAGCTGATTCAAAAACAGCTTTTCGAATATATATTATGAATGCAGGACGAGTGTTTGCTTTGAGGGCTGACTGTGGATATAGCAGTAAACAACGGGTCAAAAAAAGTGACTTGGGAACCATTGGCTTCTTAAAATGATCGATGCTCCACTTTATACATTCTTAGTAACTACATGTATGTATGTATGTATGTATGTATGTATTTGTAGACCGTCTGCTTAATATCTGCTAATACTATTTTGATGATTTCCCAAAAGATGTTCTACTGATAAGTAACTTTGAAAGTATGTCCACTTATTCTACTAACCCTTACTCTAACCTAACAGTCTATTAAAACTCTAATGAAAGTTAGTTGACGTGTAGTTGCAAAGTTTGCAAAGAATGTCTAAAGTGGACCAGCGAAATAAAGTGTAGCCGAATAAGAAAACTCTGTGCATATACAATTTATTTGTACATACTGTACAGCACTGTATAAATATATATCACAGTAAGAGTTCCTTACCAAGTGTTCCTTATCCAAAAATGGATTTGCGGTTCAGCAAGTGAGTCAGCTGTGAACTCAGTAATGGCTTTGAAAGTTTCACTCACTCGTTCAAAGCTCTGATTCAAAACATTAACGCACAATGAGTATGAGACCATTTTGTGAATAGTGTTTCAAAAGGGTGTAAAACAAAAACTCATATTTTTAAAATGGGAAGTTACCTCTTAGGTCTAAAACTTGAAGTATTATTGTAGAGTAACCTCTTTATGCGGAAATATAAAGGATATTTAAAATGTCCATTTCATTACCCCTTTAAAATAATAACACATTTTGCTATCTAATCATAGAAGATTCCAAGATTATGTCCTATCTTCAAGCATAACACGCAAAACAGTCAACACGCTTCCCTTGAGGAACTTGATCAATGCAACAGGATCATGGAGCAGAAAAAATATGGATTGTGGATCTAAACATGGATATAATGAGATCATCAGACACGCGGGCTCTTATGCATTTACATTTATGCATTTGGCAGACGTTTTTATCCAAAGCAACTTACAGTGCCAATCCCCCTGGAGCAACATGGAGTAAAGTACCTTGCTCAAGGACACACTGGTGGTAGCTGCTGGGATCGAACCAGCAACCTTCTGCATATTAGTTCCATAGTTTAACCCACTGGACCACCAACTCCAACTCAAACCCACCCACGTATCCGCAAACACAGATTTCCTTTTACTGTTGGAGGACGTCTGGCCGTTACAAACAGGTGGTCACAACACTGCGTATTGATTTATTCTTCCTCTTCAGCATTCAGTTAGATAGTATCTTTTGCCTCCCTCCCTCTTTCTCTGTCTCATCCTCTCTCTTTCACCCCTAGCATCACCTCCATCGTGTGCAGTGTGTGAGAAGCATAGTTGAAAATCTGGGATTGAGCTGAGACAGTCAAAACAATGCCAGCCGGCCAAACTCTCGTAATCTCACTCCATGACAGATGGCACAGTGTAACCTATGGCCTTGACAGATTGCTGTCTCTCTTCACCCTTCCAGAGCAATCTCCTGGTCCAAATGAGAGAGGAAGGGAGAGAAGGAGAGAGAGCAGTGTCGGTCCAAATAGTGGAAATTACAAATGCAGCATGATTTGCCAGCTGGGGAATGCAGTGACTACAGGCAGGTTGTATGTCTGCAACTCCATAATTGATGTTCGGATATAAAAAAAGAGAGGGATGCAAAACTTGGGTCTATCAAAGACAGGAATAATTCCAACAATGACACTCAAAACATGAGAAGGAAAACAAGTCCTGTTAGCAGGCTGGTAATTATAAACCAGCCCCACTGATGACTTGTCATCTATAATTCAGCAGATAGAGGTAGAGACTAGCTTTAATTAGCGGAATAGCGCTGTAGCCTAACCTTCCAGCTCTTCTGTAACAATGGGATGCTTTCGGGCCAACATGACACCGTTGGCATTTCAGCTCCTCTGGGGAAAGACCAATTACGAACAATGACAGTGCCCTACATGGTTCAATTGAGATATTATTTAATTGTCCAAAGTATGAAGTATGAAGTTCTGGAAGATAACGTGATTATGGTGATGGAGATAATGATTGATTAAGAAGATGAAAACAATCCCTGCAACTATTCTGATAATTCTTAACATACTCTAAACAAGCAGCCGGCTATGTTTTCCCATTAAAAAATTCAAACGCTTTTATGTTTTCCAGTCCTGAATCTGCATGGAAAGTTCCCCATTCCCCACTTCTGTCATTATTCATTTATTTACTTTTGAGCTTTATGTCCTTGGAATTATAGATTAGATTGTTATTAACATGGTGAGGAAATCTGCAGAATCTGAAGGCTACATGTTCAATTCAAAAACTTTCTGCCAGAACATAATTTGGAAAGGATCCGATGGAGTTCGTGTTTTCACTAATGCTACATAAATCACACGTTTTGTGGGTCCTGGGAACAGCGGCCAATTAACCCAGATGTGCTGGCGCAGTTTTTGAAAGCGTTTCACATGAGACATGGACATTGATCAGACTTCAAGAACTGGAAAAGAGAAAAGGGAGAATTATCAGGACAGCAACATTACCAGTAGTTCAAGCTCTTATTGCTAATTTAGCCCACACTCTCATTTCCCTGTTTGCCTATTTTAAGGAGCAGAGATCATTATACTGCTGGGTGTGCATGAAAGTTGGGAGTTGGACAGTGGGGGGAATCTTCTTTAAGCACATCAAGATGTATTCATTACTTACCAATCACTAAAAATAGAATTATAATAAATGGATAATAAATGGATGTATTCAGATCACATGTGTCAAACTTTGCTCCTGGGTCTTTGTCCTGCAGATTGTGTGTTTAATTAAACTGAGTGGTCCTCCAGGAATTTGACACCCCTACGTTTACACAACAATGATGTACTAAAAATGGAAACGTTTTTCCTTTGCGTTTTTCGTGTGTCATTGTCAAAATGACCCCATTGATCCTATTAAAAACACTGTATTCTGCATCCAGGCAGTAAAACCACTACAACAATGTCATATATTATGTTAACTTTTGTACTTACATTAAATCAAATGTTTCCAAGAATGTTAAAAATCCAAAGAAATAAGATATTTTAACCAGGACACGGAACGTGTCTGTGCATTGCATATCAATGACAACATACCTTCGTTACCCTCGATTTATTTTTTAGAAATCATGGAAACACCAAAGACGCTTTAATATATTAAGTGTTTTGTTAGACAGGTGAGCAACTGTTTGGATCCATTCATTGACAGAAAACTAATCATTGTTATATAGCTCAACACAGTAAGACTCATTGTTTAAATCTTGTTTTCATGATTTACCGCGAGTACCATGTTTTACCATGTCTAATATCGCCGAAAGAACATACAGATTAGCATTATAACATAACTTTCAACACATTCAAATGTATCATACACATGAGCGGAAGAAGTGGTAGCGGTCGTCTGCGGCATAATAAAAGCTCAGCGAAATCAAGGCATCATCAAGCTACGCCCTTGTTTTGAATAAGCGACCTCTAGCGGCAACAAATTACATATTGTGGCTTTAAATAAATTAAATTATTAAAGGATTAAAAGGGAAATAAAGAAAAATAAATAAGAACATTAAAAGTTCCAGTTCTATAGTAGTTATGAAGTAAACTATTTTCAAATAATATATTTTTTTAAATATGCACACATTCACTCTTATTTTCATTTGCCTAATATGTAAAAATGCTATACGTTCACGTCAACGTCAAATTCAGTTATGATTTACATAAATGTCATATTTTCAATTTAAAATAGTGAAATAAAAAAAATTCAAGTAGTTTGCATCACTTGATATTACTGTTGCTCGCTGAACGTTTTTAACGTAAAACAGTTGTCAAATATAAAAAATTTAGCTACTAACATTACGACGCACTCTTTCACTGCTATAACTAAAATGTTGCATTGGAATTTGCATACATAGTATACATAGTAAACCCCGCCTTCTTTGTTTGATTGGCCATCTCAATCATTCTGACAGTGACGAGCGCTGAGGCAGACCAACCTAAAAATGTAACATTTTACTTTTGTCATTGTGGCGAGCAGCGAGGTCGAGGGACCGTGAGGGCGGGACGAGGCGGCGCTCATCAGAGAGGATGAGCGCCAGCTGCGAGCCGCAGCGATCTCGGCTCTCGTGGAGGAGTGAGGGAGTATAAAGGAGGAGCGACGACAGTGAGGGACGAGAGAGGACCAGGCCTGGACCGCGAGGGGCTGCCGCCGCCATTTTATTTTTGTCTTTATTTTGATTAAAACATTTTGAATGTCCGCCAGTTCCCGCCTCCTTCTTCCCGTACGAACATCCTACGGGATCCTAGCAACAAATAGAGCAGTGGGCAATAGAGTACAGCAGAGCAGCATCAAGAATATAAAATATTGTGTGGGACAATTTGGTCATTTCTAATTATTCGGGGGGACCCTCAATGTCTATGATGGTTATGGCCAAAGCCAGGCCAGTAGTTGGCGAGACCACTTTGTAAAGAAAAACTATGCGCCTATAGACAACACATAATATGCATGCGCATGACGTCATTGCAATTTGAAATCTGTTTAAAAAAAATTTGAATTCAATTTGAAATCGAAAATCTGTTTTCGGGTACCCAAAACACCATTGTCATGTAAATCAGGGGTTTTCAAACTTTATGATGCCAAGGACCCCCAAATATGGTCAACTTTTATGAGGGACCCCTTTCCTTAAATTCATCTATTTTTATGTATGTAAAAATATTTAAACTGTAGATAAATAGTAAGTGTGACATTATAAATACAACAAATTGTTTTCCAACTTAAATTGGCTATTAATGTGGGATGTATAAACCCGAAGAATAATATTTTCAATTAAAAAGCATTTGTATAAGCAATTTTCACAATAAATAAAACTGCCTTACAACCCCAGTAGAGCAAGATAAAGGGGACTAGTGAGAAAAACTCACTAATGATACAAAGCAAACAATTACAATTCTGGAATGTATACAGCAAGAAAGGAGAGAAACATTTAGAAATGAAACCATTAGAATATTCGGTAGACTTTATCCATTTTTGCTTTGTCTTTTTATTCTCTGAAATTTTCTGGGGACCCCTTAGAACCTCCTGGAGGGCCCCTGGGGGTCCCTGGACCCCAGTTTGAAAACCCCTGATGTAAATGACCAGGCAAAACGCATATTTCCCCCTCCCCCTATCATGTCAACGGCCCCTTAAATTGATATAAATGATGATTTTTTTTTTTTTTTTTTTTTTAAGCCACTGAAACTCAGTTATTTTAAATTCATAGATGGCATTTTTAATATGGTGTGCAAAACAATTCAAAGTAGGCAAATAAAATTAAAAGTGATGAAAATCAAGGATTGTTTTCATTAATTTTCTTTCTTTTATCTGATCTAATCTCTCTTATTTCCTTCTCCCAGCTTTAATACTGATTCAGGTTCTCTCTATGTCTCTTCTGATAAATATTAAAAGATATTTCTGGATCTGAAATGTTTAGAAATAGGGAGATGAACCCATTAACATCTCTAAAGAGAGTTTATGCACCCTAATTAACAAAGTAATGACATAAAAAAGAAAGAAAAAGAAGTTTCATTTCCGCCGCTCTGTCACAGAGGGCCTAATACACACATAATAAAGCTTTTTACATTCCTACTCTCCATTGTCACTCACTGTTTGAGGCTAATTAGATTTTGATAATGAGTCACATTACGTCAAGGGGACAGTTCCTGATTCCAGTTTATTTCAGTGGAAATTACTTGTCTATCTCAGGGATTTGTAATGGATTCCAGAGCTAAATGCTAAAGAAAGAGGCTATTTAAGCAAATTAGGAAATGGGTAGATGACCATACACATTTTTAGCAACATTGCAACGCAATAAGGAAATGTAATTAGAATATTGTTGTGTTTAAAGAACGATTCAATACAAGTTAAGATCTATATCAACAGCGTTTGTGTAATTTTATTTACAACTGAAAACAATTTAACCTGTCTCGTTTTTTCAACAAAAAAAAAAAAAAAATTGCTATTACAGAAATGCACTTAAAACGTGCCAAATAAACACTTTATTTTAATAGAGATACTACTACTATCTTCACTTTAGAGATACTACTAACTACAAGTAACTTTGAGTATGTAGTAGTGACTGTCTGCTTAATATCTGCTAACACTGTTCCCCCAACAGACATTTTACTAAGTAACTTTGCAATTTGCCTACATGTCAACTTATATAACTCTAACCGGTAACATTAGAACGGTCTGTCATTAATAAGTAACTATGCAGGAAGTAATGCCAGACTAATGAGTAGTACATTAACACTTCAGCTACTACTACACAACTAATATAGTAATATATACTAATCAGTAAATACTATAACATTTAAGAGATATTTCCTTGTTAAGTAATCGATAATTACTTAATGAGATTAGACTCATTAATAATTATTAACTAACTGACCAATTATAAAGATAAATCATCTTTTTTACTCTGAATATAGTCATGAAATGCACTCTACAGGAACTACTAGTGATCAGACCATTATTTAGTTCACCCAAAAATGAAAATTTGATGTTTATCTGCTTACCCCAAGGGCATCCAAGATATAGGTAACTTTGTTTCTTCAGTAGAACGCAAATTAAGATTTTTAACTCCAACCATTGCAGTCTGTCAGTCGTATAATGCATGTGAATGGTAACAAAATGTATGAGAGTAAAAAAAACAAACATGCACAGACAAATCCGAATTAAACCCTTCGGCTCGTGACGACACATTGATGTCTTAAGACATGAAACGATCGGTTTGTGCAAGAAACTGAACAGTATTTTATTTATTTTTTTACTCTAATACACCACTATGTCCAACAGCGCACAATCACTTCCGGTGCGTGAGGTCTGTACACGATCTGATCACAAAACTATGCCAGATCGTGTACAGACCTCATCTTGGATGCCCTGGGGGTAAGCAGATAAACATTAAATGTTCATTTTTGGGTGAACTATCCCTTTAAAATAATGTTCCAGATCACTAAGAGTGACCAGCTGTCCAGCTTCTCTCAAGGAAAGACCATAATTTATGACATTACGTCAATTAAGGTCTGTATCCTTCTACCTCTCCTCTCTCCACTTACACCTTTGTCCCCTCTGTCCATGTCTTCTTATATTTCCTTCTCTTGCTCTTTCCACTAATACCATTGCCTTCCACTCTACCATATCTTATCCCTCTTCTCCTATTCCTACATCCTCAGCTCTTCTCTACCCATACCATTTATTCCTTTCATCTAATCTCTTTCTACCTCTTCCACTGTTCATCTCCCTCTCAATATTACTCTTCCTCTATCCCTTCCAAAACCTCTCACTCTTATATTTCATAAGAGATTACCCCCCCCCCCCCCCCCTAATAGTTTTTGTAATTGGGATAGCTGTGTAAACAGTTAGGAAATTCGCATTTCATGTGTTGTGTGTACTACTAACTCTGCAGATATATATTTGTGGTCTTATTGAGAACATCCCAAGTGCAACTAAGAATTCAAAAAACATTTGAGAATGTTGTGTACAATGTTTTGAGAAAATGATGTATGTGATTTGTAATTTGCTCAATTTTGCAAAATGCACAACCTGTTTAGGTTTTTGTTATTGTTATTGTTGTTATTGTTTAGGTTTGTAATTGTAAACCTGTTTACAATTATAAAGTGTCCAGATTAATGTGTTAACTGTTTTGAGAACAGTGACCTGAGTTTAGAGAAATGTGTCAAATCGATTGAGAAAAACTGTAAATGAAACGGCAAACCACGATGTGTGCAGGACGTTTCACAGTGGTAATTATTTACTTTATCTCACTTACATTTCAGATGTGGTGTGATTATAATTGCTAATTATAACATCTAAGGCCTTATTCACAAAACATTTTATCTTACCACTAAAAGTTCTCCTAAATAGCAGTAAACGTTCTTAGTTAAGAGTTTTCTCTTACGTAAAACCTATTGACAAATCTGCTGAGACCAACCTTTACTAAGGAATAGAGAGAAGTCTCAAGCTAAGAGTAAAGGCGGGTGCACACAGTGCAATTTTGGCCACGATTTGGCCTTCTGAGACAAATTTAGCAAATCCTAAAAGATACCTCTGATCCTATAGGCTAAAATGTGTCTTTGATCATTAGATTGACATGTTCACCGGCAGCTGATTAATGACCGCTGCGATCAAATTTACCTCAGACGAAACTCTGGCAGTGTCAGTAGATTTGGCGCACAATCCTGCAGTGTGACTTCTCCTACAACGACCGTCAAATTATCTCCGTTTTTCAAGAAAAACTATGACCAAAATGAGTGCTAGAGATTTCTTTGTAGCCACCACTTCAATCCCACGTGTATGCAGCTCACTGTCACCGAATGCGTCATTGATTGATGATATAAAACTCAGTTTTTAGCGTGGCTTGACTATCGTACAGTCTGACATTAATGACAACTTAGATCTTACAGTGTGACATGGCTTAAAGCGGGGATCATGTTCGTACAATCTGACAAGGAACAATCCTAAAGGATTATTATAAATCGCACAGTGTGCACCCGGTTTAAGGGCGGGATTGACCTCGGTACTATGCATGATGTCATCAAGCTTACTAACTATGACCACAGTGATTGGCTGATAGGCAGGGGTCTCTGTCAATGATTTAATCTTAGAAATGTTGTTGAATGAGGTATCATGTTGCCATATTCAAATAAAGGTTTTAAAATAGGAATGTTGCCATATTCAAATAAAGATTGTAGAAAGAATGCTAAGTGTTACTAATTAAACAAGTATATGTTCCGCTAATAGTCAGCCTCTTACATGTCTTCATCTCAAGAGATTGCAGAACAAATTATGTTTTATAAACAAAGTTTGAGAGGAGCACTATCTAATCAGCTCGAGACGAGGCATATACAATATACACAGCCGACTCACCTAGTTACCTAGACAGTTTTCTGCATCCCTCCGCGGCTCCGCCACCCAGATTCCTCACTCGGCCCAGCCAGAGATTCGGGGGAAATGGGGTTTAGGCTAAATTCTGAGTTTGGAGTCCTCAATCCCCTTGGACAGCACGCCAAAAAGGCTTATTTTACTGTCATTTGTAAGTGTGAACTTGTGAAACAACTGCCACAGGAAATCAGATGTTATTTATTTATTTGTTTATTTACTTATTTAATAAATAAATATTATATTTGTCATTTTTGCCGATAAATAGACAGGAAGAGAAGTGGGAGAGAGAAAGGGGAGAAATGTCCGCAACAGCCATTAGGATTGTTTGTGATTTGGTATTAGTGGCTTAGGAGTCCTCTTTACTACTCCTAACATTTCACAGATTTAGGAGGTAGTTTTAGTACTAAAATGTTTTGTGAAATACTCTTAGAGCAAACATTTAGGAGTCCTAAAATTAGGACTGACACGCACATTATTTTTAAGAGTTCCCTTTCGAAAGGGAACTCGCGCTGCGTCAGCTGACGTTACGGGGAACGCCTCCAGCGTGACAGGTGCCTGAAATCACAATCAAAAAACGTCAATCCTATTGACCGGCGACAGCCTATGATGTCATCAAGGTGCGACCAGGTAGTATATAAGGGCGCCTTGCCAACATGACAGCATCTTTTTCGTCTTCAGGGACTGTTTTGCCTGTATTCACGTAAAGCGTCTGAAAACAAGAAGGATGAAGTGTGCTGAGAAGAAACGCCACTTCCCGTGCTGACCCGTGTACCAGGTATCTTACACCTGAGGATACACACACACTGTGCGTTTACTGCCTGGGAGAAGAGCATGCACAGGAGGTTCTCGAGGGAGCCTCCTGTGCAAACTGCGAGCGTTTTCCCCTGAGAATGCTCCGCTCTCGTCTGGACCTCTTCTCGAGGGGAGAGGGTTCAGCATCTGGGAACGGCCATCTATCGACGCCAGCAAGCTAATTTCACTGATGTCGAGGGATTGCCTGAGGCTGGGTATGTGTCGGTGCTGCCCGTGGATGAGACGTTTGCGAACTATCTCGCCTCTGGGCGGCCGTCGACACTGAGGGCTCCCACCCTGCCTACGAAACCACTTTAAACGACTTCTTGTCTGAATGGCAGGGCGTACATGTCAGAGGGTCACGCTGCAGCGGCTTTTAAAACCACAGCGGTGTTGCAAGCTTACCAGGCGGACCTGCTGAGGGACCTCGATCAGCGGGAGGGACTTTCCCCTGATGCGATGGCCGAGTTGCGCCGGACCACAGATTTCGCTCTCCGGGCCACCAAACAGATAGCGTTCTCCATCGGTCGCTTGATGGCGGCGATGGTGGCCACGGAAAGACATCTGTGGTTAAACCTTGCGGACATTGGGGAGAAAGAGAAGTCCTTTCTCCTCAATGCCCCGGTTTCGCCGTCTGAGCTTTTCGGCACCTCAGTCGAGGCGGTGGTGTGGAAGTTCAGAGAGGCGAAGGCGCGCTCGGCGGCATTTAGATCATACATACCGCTGAGGTCCGGGACCGCGCCCAGGCAGTCGGGTGTCCCTGGCCCGTCACGGTCTGAGGGCTGGAGGCGGGACCTGCGAACCAGTGTCGCCTCTCGAGCGCCTGGTGCGCAGAGGAGGCAGGACATCCGCAACCAGAAGAGGAAGGAAGCCGGAGCTGGGAACCGGAACCAACGGAGGCAGCGCGACAGGACTCCGCCCCCTAGGGCGCGCAGATGAGCGCTGCTTTTCCCTTCCTCTTGCCTCTTTCCCTGGGCGCTTTACATCAGGCCGGTGGGCCTATGATGAGCAGATATGTAAGATCTGACGGCCCACCTGGCTTGTTTGGTGAGAGCGCCCCCCTTGGGATGGTGGTCGAACACTGGCCTGATGGCTGGTTTTTCAATGTTTGAAGCACCAGAAGAGCGAGCGGTGAGTCCCCCTCGAGTAGGGTGAAACATTATTTTCTATGTTTTCCAGGACCCTCTTTCGCTCTCCTGAGAGGGTTTGGGGGATTATGGAACATCGTTGGACATCACAGGGCCTGCAGCTCCCCGTGAGTAGCTAAGAACGATCCTCTTTGCAACTTTATATGTGTGTGGATATGTGCTATACTTTGGCTAGTAGAGTTTTACCGCCCCTTCGTTTTATCTCTCTCACTAATGTGAGTGGTTGTATTTGCCGCTCTTGCTCGCGGGCTTGTGGCGTGCCGTGCAGTTTGTTTCCTAGCTTTAAGTATAAAGTAGCCACGACCGGGTAAGCACTAATGCATGAGCTGTAGTGTGATCTGCGCCCAGCTTCGTTGGGCTTTTGAATGGGTTTTTTCGGGGCCTCGTTGTGTTTATATAAGGGGTGATAATATTTATTTCCCAAGCCCTTAATAGATCGAGTGCAGGCTTAGCGCCGCACCACCCGGCCTAGGCTTCGCTAGGATGGGGGGCGTTTCCTTTAAAGGCAGGTATTGTTGCCCCGAGCCTGTCTTTTAAGTGTAAGAACAGTGCTGTGTTTTCTGCATCCTTGATTTAGCCTCCTCTTATTACAGAGTCGTCCGGCCAAGGCCCGCCCCCTTCTCTGCATTCTGGGGTTATTTAGTAATGCAGTCTAGGTGTTGCAGCAGGGATAGCGACTTTGCCAGTGGTTGTGGGGCGGGGTTAAGCGTCCTTCGCTTGTGTGCGACTAGACTTTATTGTTCTATAACCCGCCTTCCAGAGCTTGTGTGGCCGCCATCTTCTGGCGGCCCCCGGCCTCATCCTGGAGGATGGCATGGCCGGTGGGTTGCATATTTGTATGATATTTTCACCCTTGCTCTATGTCTTGTGCTCCACCTTCTTTAGGACTCGGGTTGAGCTGAACATCGCAACCTTCTGCATGGCAGTTTTGGGTCGGATGCTCCCCTGAGGCCCGAGCATTGTCAATGACTGATGCCCTTGCATGATCGGCAGGCCGCTGTATGGAAAGTGAGATGGCCGCCTCGAAGCAGGTGACGTAAGTTGTACTCCCCTCGCTTTAGAGGGTTTTTTAGGCATTGTTCGCTGAGTGCACTGCTATTGACAATGTGATTAGGTTCATGTCTGTAGGCACTGCCCATGAGACTGCGCCATCATGGAGGCCCTTTAGCCTCTGGGATGGAGCCAGCTCCGGGTGCGGGCATATGAAGGCCAGCTGGTTGTGAGCAGCCAGCTTGGGCAGTCTGGGCAGCAGACTCCAGGACGGGTGGTAGGCATCATCAGGCCTCCTTGCAAGAGAGTCTTGATGTCGCGGCCCGTGTGGGCCTAGGAGGATTTTTCTCCGTTGATGTCGACTTCAGCAGAAACCTTTTCAACTAGCAGGCCCTTTTTGGCCTCCTTGGGGATGAGTCCCCAGGTGATAACTGGATGTCCAGTTCTTCGTCAGCCGCAGACAGCTACCGTCAACCCGGGCGCAGCAACCAGCCTTCCTCTAACCGCGGCAGGGTTCATAGAATCTGCAGGCCTCCTATTTGGAGGTAGGCCCTGCCAGGCCTCCCTAAGGGGTAGGCTCCTGGGTTTTTGGGTTACTTTGACTCAGGTGGTAAGCTCCACCAGGCCTCCCTGAGAGCCTGCTATGAGTAGCAGGCTTTGCCCGGTCTCCCCCGAGGGAGTATTACTGGGCATTAGTCCCTCGACGTCTGGCACGAGCTACTAGTAGGTGGTAGGCGCTACCAGGCCTCCCCAAGGGCCTGCTGTGGGGTAAGCAGGCTCACTTGACCTCCCCTGAGGGGGCGTTCCCGGGCTCCAGTCACTGGATGGCTAGCACGAGTTGCTAGTAGGTGGTAGGCCTCACCCGGCCTCCCTGAGGGCGAGTTCCCGGTTCCCAGTCTCTGTGGCGGTGAGCATGGAGTGCTACGAGTAGCACGTTCTGCTATCAGATAGTAGGCGCTGGGCCTCCCTGAGATCGATCCCCGGTACTCAGTTTCGTTAACAGATGGTGGCATGGGTTGCTAACAGGTAGCAAGCTGCACAGGGCTTCCCTGTGGGATTCGCCATTGGGTAGCAGGCTTCATCCTGGCCTCCCCTGAGGGCACGTTCCTGGTCTTCAGTCACTGGACACCTAGCAGTGGATCGCTGTGCCTCCCTGAAAATTCGCTTCTGGTTGGTAGACCCCAGCAGGCCTCCCTAACGGGACCTCAGTCATCTCTGACGGTTCGCACGAATGGCTAGGCCTCCCTGAGGGAGGGGCCCGAGCATGGACGCTCGGTTAGCTCACTTAACGTGCTATCAGGTTGTAGCCCCCCACTAGGCCTCCCTGAGGGGGTTCTGGTTCCAGTCACTGTGACAAGCTAGCTGGACCATTAACAGGTCTCACTACCAGGTGGTAGGCCTCGCCAGGCCTCCCTGGACGAGCCCCGGTGTCGGGACGCTCGGAAAGCTAGCATGGTCTGCTATCAGGTGGCAGGCTTCCCCAAGACTCCCTGAAGGAACGAGTCCCGATGGCTATCAGGTGGAGGCCTAACTAGGCCTCCCTGTCAGAGCGAGTCCCATCTTCCAGCTACCTCGAGGGCCAGCTTGACTGCTATTGGGCAGTAGGCCTCGTTAGGCCTTCCCGAGAGCGAGCTCCTCTGTTTGGAGGCACACACAGTCAGCACAGGTTATCAGGTGGAAACCCCTTCTGGCCTCCTTGGGGAACGAGTTCCCTAGGAGGGGACACATAACTGGCTTTACGCTGACAGCTAGTGGTCACCTGCTATCAGGCTCCGTTCTAGCACCTGAAGGCGGGTTTCATTCCCTAGCATGACGAGACGACACTGCTGCTATGCGGTCTCTGCAGGAAGGGACTTTCATAGATTGCCTACAGCATGGTTACCTACCAGGCAGGCTTATGAGCTCCTCTCAAGTGAGAGTCATCTGCGAGCTTACAGCCGCTTGGCTCTGATCCGTCAGTCGTAGTCCCCTCGGGGCCTCCCAGCTAGGATCAGCCTGTAGGCCTGTTCGGCCTCCTGAGCACGTTTTAAAATAAGTGCTTGGTAGATCCTAGGATCGAGCGGCTAACTCCCCTCGCTAGCAAGGGTTAGAAAGCACCTCGCTGAGCGCTGTTCTCCAGGATAACCCGTCTCTGAGGTCCGGCTGGTGGAGGACACTGCCTTTTCTGCAGTATCCTAGCGGGATGTCTCTTCAGAGGCGAGTACCAGAGGCTCTGTACTTTACAGACAGGGTTGGCAGTACTGACGTGTCCCATACGAGGTCACTAGGTCAGACCTCCCTGGTGGCATTTGGTGAAATCCTCCCGAATAGTGACTGGCGCGGGTTCCCTCGGGTTCCCTTGCCACGTTCCCTTAACTTCTTAACCCGCATCGGATCGTGGGCGGGGCGGTTGACGGAAGTGGGCGTGTGTGTACTTTTATTTACTTTTGTTTTATACAAAATATTCAATCAACTATCACAAACTATGCATCATTTGAAAGCTAAAACACTCAAGATTCATGTTCTGAACTTGTTTTTGCAATAAATACACCAGAGAGGAAAGGGTTAAATGAAACGCTAAAGGACCGTCCATGTAAACATTAGCAAAATATTAGCGATACTCATCTTTCATCTCCTGTCGTTCAGATCAGATCGGACGAATCCAATAAACACCCGCATACATCTCTGTGTAAGAGTCCACTCTTCAAAATGCATCCCACTTTTTAATCCAAAACAACGAAAAAATAGGGAAAAAACTAAAAATCCTCCGTTGTTTGCAAGAGAGTTTTGAGTTAGCGTAATCAATCATGTCCATTTTCAATGAAATATCGATTCTAATCCGTGTCTGGCAAACTCCCCCTGCTAGAATAGCCTCTCCCACGTATTATAAACCCTCCCTCGTCTCTCTCCTTCAATCAGAGACTCTCCTGGGATGCATCATAGAGGAAGCGCTTTACAGGCTTGGTGAGCTGTCAATCATTGCACCCATGGTTTTCGTTGGATAAAGGCACTCGGTGCCCAGCCAATGCCTTTCCAACAAAGGTTTGATTGATGGACTTAGTAACCAATCAAAAGGCATTATCTTGCGCAGTTTACGTAAGTAGGCTTTGGTGAATACTGTTTGTGCGCTGGCTGCGCGCTCTCCATGGCGCAACTGCAGTGGAGCGCGCAGACTCTTACTGACGCTTCCCATCAGCTAAATTAGTTTTTTACACTTTGTAATCTCTGTAAACTGTTTATCCATTATAATTAGTAGTTTATTGCAGTTTATTGCAGATTTATTTGAATGAAAAACGTCTCGGTTACGTATGTAACCCTCGTTCCCTGAGGAGGGAACGGAGACGTACGTTAGTGACTAACGAATGGGGGTTTCGCTTAGAAGCCAATTATCTTCGAGAATTCAACAGCGCCCAATGGCAGTGCCAATGCCATGGGCATGCGGAATTTGCATGCGTAACTCCGCCCCACCTCGTGGGTATATAAGGAAGTACGCTGGCAATATCGCATTATGTTACTGCTGCAGGAGCCAAGACTGAACTCCGCGTTCCAGGCAGCACGGCTGACGTGGCAGAGGAAACGTACGTCTCCGTTCCCTCCTCAGGGAACGAGGGTTACATACGTAACCGAGACGTTCCCTTTCGTTCAGTCACTACGACGTACGTTAGTGACTAACGAATGGGGGTTCCAATAAAACAACGCCACTCAGCCGTCATCCAGTGCCCTGCGTAAGTGTGAGTACCCTGTCGTAAGACTAGTACGGATGAAGGACTCCCACTTATCACAGGATTACCAAGGTACACTGGGAAGCATATCCCAGTGAGGGAATGCCAAGATGCCTGCCCGTAGGGAGGACTTAAGAATACACATATGACCCGCTAAGGGCTGCATATGGAAGATCTCTAGGGTACCAGCCGAAGGTGGATTTTTAACCCTAGGGGTGGCAGGGACTTGCCGAGGGAAAGACACCTGCTCGCTGAGGAGGCTTACGGTGGGAATACTCGTGTGGGGGTCGCCGGAGGGGAACCATGCACACGGAGCACCTGGCCGGACATGAGGGTCTGGGCTCGAAAGGGCAGACTGAACTGATGTCGGCGTCAGCAGTGCTGGAGGAGCTCAGGGCTCTCGGGGAGCTCACCTGAGGAAAATATCGCACGTATCCAGTCCTTGGAGTGGAATGGCGAGCAAGCGAAGACACCTGAGCCTGGCCCATTACCGGCCACCCGTAGGGTGTAGATTGTAGAATCTGGCGAATGTGTTGGGTGTCGCCCAGCCTGCAGCTCTGCAGATGTCTGTTAGCGAGGCGCCATGCGCCAAAGCCCAAGAGGAGGCCACACTCCGGGTGGAGTGTGCCCTAACCCCAAGGGGACATGGTCGACCTTGCTGCTGGTAAGCCAAAACAATGGTATCCACTATCCAGTGAGACAACCTCTGCTTTGAGAGAGCACTTCCCTTCCGCTCTCCACCATAACAGACAAAGAGCTGGTCTGAGGTCCTGAAACATCGCGTACTGTCTACATAGGCGCGGAGAGCGCGTACTGGACAGAGCAATGCCAAGGCTGGGTCTGCCTCCTCCAAAGGCAGCGCTTGCAGGTTCACCACCTGGTCTCGGAACGGAGTGGTGGGAACCTTGGGCACATATCCGGGCCGGGGTCTCAGGATCACGTGAGAGTTAGCCGGCCCGAACTCTAGGCACGCTTCGTCAACCGAAAATGCTTGCAGGTCCCCGACCCTCTTAAGCGAAGCCAATGCGGTCAGCAGAGCAGTCTTCATAGACAAGAATTTAATCTCAGCCGACCGCAAAGGCTCAAAGGGAGGCCTCTGCAGAGCACTTAAGACTACTGAGAGGTCCCAAGAGGGTACGAGAGGAGAGCGAGGAGGATTCAGTCTCCTCGCCCCCCTCAGGAACCTGATGATCAGGTCGTGCTGACTTACCTTTTTGTCCCCCAGGAGATCGTGATGGGCAGATATTGCGGCCACGTACACTTTAAGGGTGGAAGGAGACAGCCTTCGTTCCACCCCCTCCTGGAGAAACGATAGCACGGACCCGATCGGGCATTTCCAGGGGTCTTCTTGGCGGGAAGAACACCATGTGACGAAGAGGTTCCACTTCAGCGCATAGAGACGTCGTGTAGACTCAGCTCTAGCGGAAGTGATGGTAGCGACCACCGCAGGTGGAAGACTACTCAAACCTGCCGCGTCCCGTCCAGAAGCCAAATGTGGAGCTTCCAGAACGCCGGACGCGGGTGCCAAACGGTGCCCCGTCTCTGAGTGAGGAGGTCCGGTCTCAGAGGAATAGGCCAGGGAGGGGCTGTCGCAAGGAGTAGAAGTTCTGAGAACCAGGTCTGGCCGTGCCAATACGGGGCGACCAACATGACCTGCTCCTTGTCCTCCCTGATCTTGCACAGTACCCGTGCAAGGAGGCTCACTGGGGGAAACGCATACTTGCGTAGCCCGGGCGGCCAGCTGTGGGGAATAATACAGGGAGCAATGGGAAGAGTCCTGGGAGGCAAACAGATCTACCTGTGCGTCGCCGAACCGTTCCCATATCAGCTGGACCGTCTGGGGGTGGAGTCTCCACTCTCCGGGGAGAGGCTGAAACCGTGAGAGCTCGTCGGCTGCACAGTTCAGGTCTCCCGGGATGTGGACAGCACGAAGGGACCTCAGGCGCTTCTGACTCCACAAAACGAGATGGCGGGCGAGTTGAGACATACGGCGGGAGCGTAGACCGCCCTGGTGGTTGATGTACGCTACTACGGCCGTGTTGTCTGTCCTGACTAGTACATGTTGACCCTTCAGCAACGCTCGGAAGCGGTGCAGGGCGAACCGTACTGCCAGTAACTCGAGGCAATTGACATGCAGAAGGCGCTGGGGTCCTGTCCAGGAGCCCGCGGCTGCTTGTCCATTGCACATGGCACCCCAGCCCGTGGATGATGCATCTGTTGATACAACAACATGCCTGGAAACTCGTTCTAAGGACACTCCGGTCCGTAGAAAACTGAGGTTCGACCACGGGGTGAGAGTCTGTAAGCAGGCCCGAGTCACTTGGACCCGGAGCGTGCCAGACCGCCATGCCCATCTCGGGACTCGATCGCGTAGCCAGTGCTGAAGCGGTCTCATATGAAGCAATCCGAGCGGCGTCACCGCGGCTGCAGATGCCATATGCCCCAGGAGCCTCTGAAATAGTTTCAGTGGAACCGCATTCTAGCCCTCGAGTTGACGAAGGGAAGTCAGCAGAGACTGCGCGCGCTCGCTCGAAAGCTGCGCGCACATGGCGACCGAGTCGATATCCATACCGAGAAAAGAGATCCTCTGCGCGGGGCAAAGTTTGCTCTTCTCCCAGTTGACCCGAAGGCCCAGACGGGCTAGGTGATGGAGCACCTGATCTCTGTGTCCGCAAACCTGCTCCCGAGAGTGACCCAGTATGAGCCAGTCGTCGAGGTAATTCAGGATGCGAACCCCGTGCTGCCGAAGGGGCGCAAGGGCTGCCTCGGCAATCTTCGTAAAGACGCGAGGGGACAGAGATAGCCCGAATGGTAGAACTGCGTACTGATATGCCCGCCCCTCGAAAGCAAAGCGTAGGAACGGTCTGTGTCGAGGTAGAATGGAGACATGGAAGTAGGCGTCCTTCAGGTCGATCGCTGCAAACCAATCGTCTGGACGAACGCATTCGAAAAGGCGTTTCGCTGTCAACATCTTGAACGGAAACCGGTGAAGGTAACGGTTCAAGACGCGCAGGTCCAGGATTGGCCGTAGCCCACCGGTCTTTTTGGGTACGATGAAGTACGGGCTGTAAAACCCGGAGTTCATCTCGGCTGGAGGGACAGGTTCGATCGCACCCTTCGCCAGTAGGGTGGCAATCTCCGCTCGCATGACGGGGGCATTGGCCCCGATCATAGTGGAGCGGACTCCCCGGAAGCAGGGAGGAACCTGCGCGAACTGAATCGCGTAGCCGCGCCTGATGGTCCGCGCGACCCAGCGGGACAGCCCTGGAAGCTGAAGCCAGACTTCCAAAAACTGCGCCAGCGGGGTCATTCGGAGCACAGACGTACCCGGTGTGGGCTTGCAGCGATGCAGCGTCACCGGCCCGGACATGGGAGGCTGAGGGGCGTCCCGGTGCGGGGGCACGGTTGACTGCTGCGTCCTGACAGAGGAGACCAGGGAAGGACGCACGTTCCACTGGGGTCTGCTCTGCCAGGAGGCTGGCGACAGAGTGGGATGCGAGTGGCGGGACCCGTGGGTGGCGCGCACTGTCATCGCCGGACTCTGTGGGCTCAGGGATGGGAGTGTTAATTCTTTCTTTGACCAAAATAGGGTGACCCGTGGGCCAGCAGCTGAACAAAGGATTCTCCCCCGGCCCTCCACCGGGGGAAGGAGTGGTCCTGCTACCATCTCCTCGAAAGAATTTCCCATCCCTGAGCCGTCCGTCTCAGGAGCGCCGCTTGGCCTGGCGTTTAGCGGGGCGCGGGGCGGCCTGAGGGGACTTGGACGCCTTCCTAAGGCTTCCTCCGCGACCCGGCCCGGGTGAAGGCTGCTGCTTGGACCGGGTGGGAGGGGCGGGAGCCTTAGGAGGGCGTCCTCGGCGTGGAGCAGACTGAGGCGACTGTGCCGGCGGCTGGGTGGAGGCAGCAGCTGGCCGCCGGGGCAGTACGTCTTTTTTTTTTTTCTTTCTTTTTTTTTTTTTTTCTTTTTTTTTTTCTTTTTTCTTTGCTTTATAGCCTCAGTCTGCTTCTGGGCGATCGAGAACTGTTGGGCAAAGTCCTCAACCGCCCCGCCGAAGAGGCCGGCCTGGGATATGGGGGCATCGAGGAACCGGGTTCGCTCGGTGTCCCGCATATCGGCCAGGTTCAGCCATAGGTGACGCTCCTGGACCACATTTGTGGACATCACTTGACCCAGGGAGCGTGCGGTCACCTTCGTCGCCCGGAGAGCGAGGTCGGTGGCGGCACGCAGCTCATTTAAGAGCCCCAGATCAACTCCACCCTCGTGCATATCCTTGAGGATCCTGGCCTGGTAGACCTGAAGGATCGCCATGGCATGCAAAGAAGCGGCGGCCTGCCCCGCGGCTCTGTGCGATTTCGCCACCAAGGTTGATGTGAATCGACAGGCTTTGGAGGGGTGCTTTGGATCGCCGCGCCAAGTCGAAGCGCTCTGAGGACACAGTTGCATCGCAACAGAACGTTCAACCGGGGGGACCCCAGTGTACCCTTTAGCCGCCGCCCCATCGAGGGCGGAGAAGGCGGAGGAAGCCGCTGACCGGTCACGGGAAGACAACGGGGACTTCCAGGACCGCGCAAGTTCCTCATGCAGCTCGGGAAAGAAAGGTATTGGGGGCGGGGACTGACGGTTGTCAGCGCGGGCTCCCAAAAACCAATCATCGAGCCTTGAGCGTTCGGGACAGGGCGGAGGGTTCCACTCTATCCCTAAGCTCGCGGCTGCCCGAGACAGCATGGCTGTCAGCTCTGGGTCCGACTCGGGCAATGCTGGAACGCCCGAAGGCGGCAACACAGCCGAGTCATCATCCTCAGAGGACTCGAGCCCACCTTGTGATGCGGTGACCGACATCGCATCCTCCTCCGGAGCGCCAAACGAGATGCGCGGGGGGGCCGAAGCAGGCCCCGCGATCTGCGTCTGGACACTCGCGGGTTGCAGTGTGCAAGACGGGGGTGTGGCCCGAGGCATGAGCGTCGGGGCTTTGTTCCACACCGTAACCGTCAGGTCACCCTGACCACCAGCCGAAGTACTGGGCCTCGGGGACTCAGTAGATCGGGGTGTGGTAGAGGGGACTCTCACTTCTTTACGAAGGTCATGGAGTCTTGACCGCAACACCGCGATGGTCATATTCCCGCAGTGGGAACATGACTCATCCACAAAAGCTGCCTGGGCATGCTGAAAGCCCAAACATACCAGACAGTGTTTGTGCCCATCGGAAGGGGAAAGCAACCGGCCACACCCAGAAGTACACAGACGAGACATCCTGAAAAGGACGCGTCACGTGCAAGCTCTTTTAGGAGAGGAAAGCCTCGCAGAGAACGCCGAAGCGCCCAGGGACCACACACCAGCTGTCAGACGGACCACTGCGCAGATCAGCAGGCAGGCAGTATGATGATCACTGGAACGCGCCGTAACACCAACGTCTCTGGAAAGCTGCTCGTCTCAAAGCTTTGTCGAAGACTCAGGATCAGGCTTGAAGGAGTGAAGAGATACTCTTGGCTCCAAAGCAGAAACATAATGCGATATTGCCAGCGTACTTCCTTATATACCCACGAGGTGGGGCGGAGTTACGCATGCAAATTCCGCATGCCCATGGCATTGGCACTGCCATTGGGCGCTGTTGAATTCTCGAAGATAATTGGCTTCTAAGCGAAACCCCCATTCGTTAGTCACTAACGTACGTCGTAGTGACTGAACGAAAGGGAACTACTCTTTACAATAGCAAATGTTCTGAAATAAATGGCCTTTTTGAAATGACGCCTAGACTTTTCTTGACATAAAAGCTCACAGAAGCTACATTACTGAGAGAATCATCCTCATATTTGAATCATGACATGATTAGACATTCAGTTTTATATTTAAGTTATTTTCAGGCTCTTAACATTAAATTATAATATTTTTTTCCCTAAGTGAAAAAAAAAAAAAAAAAAGTGAGTCACTTACATGTATATTTACATGTATATTACTCTGTTCCCATATTACTTTGAGTTATTATGACTCTTGGGTAGCAATATTTCAAGTGTCTAGTTTAAAATAAGACCAGGTTTATGAATATAGACCATAGGGTTTAAGAGCTGCAGACATTTTCATTTGGGTATATCGTTTTCAAAGAATTCTCAAAAATGGGGCGCTTGTTAAGAGGTTAAAGGAACCCCTTCTGTTGAATGGGCTGGTTCCAGGCCTTCGACCTCATATGGTATGCGAAGGTTCCTTCTCAGTTTTTAGCTTGGGCTTTGACCGTAGGGAGCACTGTCACTGACAGCCCGATGTGACCAGTGGGGGAGTGGTTCAGGTATTTCAGTTGAATTTGCTTGTCCTGATAGTTGTCACTGCCCAGTGGGCAGGCACTCCCCTCGGCATGGCGGCGTGGGTATATCGTTCCCCGTAGCGTCAGCTGACGCAGTGCGAGTTCCCTTTCGAAAGGGAACGTCTCGGTTACGTATGTAACCCTAGTTCCCTGAGAACACGGAACAAGACGCTGCGTCGCTTTGCCATGCCTCAGGGCTTGCCTGCCAAACAGTCCCTTCAGACGATTAGATGCTGTCATGTTGGCAAGGCGCCCTTATATACTACCTGGTCGCACCTTGATGACATCATAGGCTGTCGCCAGTCAATAGGATTGACGTTTTTTGATTGTGATTTCAGGCACCTGTCATGCTGGAGGCGTTCCACGTAGCGTCAGCTGACGCAGCATCTCGTTCCCTGTTCTCAGGGAACTAGGATTACATACGTAACCGAGACGTTTCTCCTAAATTGGCAAGTTGGGAGCTACTTTTAGCCTTAAGATTTTTTTGTGAATACGGCCCCTGACCTACATTGAACTGCATGTTTCAGAAAGTAATTAGAAAAAATGGTGAGAACACAAAGGTTGTGGTTGTATACTGCTGAATAATAGTGTTAAAAATACAAAATGTGTCAAATTTGGAGTGACAAACAAACAAACAAACAAACAAACTGCCTCTTAGACATGGTGACAACACACTAACACAACTCAACCAGCATAAAGTGTTTTATCAATCTATCTAAAAGTACAATTGCTGTCAATTGATCTTCGCTTGTATTGAACCCAGAACATTTGTTTAAGTGGAAAACAATTCTGTAACAGAGAAACTTGTAGGTCAGCAAAGTTTTGAAGTGAAAACCTGCATATTTTACATTATCTGCTGTGGAACAGGTATGCTGGCATAATCATTATGCTGATGTATAAACCTCCTACAGAAGTTTGGTCGCATTCATACTTGATTTTTTGTTAATCATGCATGTCACAACTGATTGTTGTTAAACAGTCTTCTAGGTTTTATTAGAGAGATTAATTTACAAATCCTCCATCGAAAAACACGACCTGATTGGGAGTGCACGCATCAGCAGAGTCGTGATGGATGTGAGTGAGAGCCAAGCGCTAATCGATTTAAACTTCAGTCCTTTCATTCGTACAGCACTCATTATCAGTCAGGCCATTCCCATAATGCATTACTCTTCAAGGATGATCTGGCAACGTCAGCAACATAAATCATACCTGGCTCTGTCTTTTCCAATCAACCGCTGCTGGTCTATTATCAACAGATCTGTCGTGAGAAGCGCAACACATAAAAACCAGCAAACGCAGGACTTTATCAACATATTGACTGTACTTCCTGGAAGAAATCCAATGCAAATGTTATTGTAAACTTCAAATTGTTATGAAGGCTTTCCAAGTCCCTGATCAAAGCTCAAATCCTATAAGCAAGGAGTTCCTGAGTCCAGATGCTGCTGATTCAGTCACTGGTGGGGAATGATTGTGGCAATGTTGCCTTAGCATAATATAATCACATATACTACAAAGTTTGGGATCAGTAAGATATTTTTATGTTTGTTCAACTTTGTTAGTTTTTTTAGCCAAAAATGTTAACTTTGCTATTATATTTTAAATACAAATATTAATATGGCTTCATTTTCAGCAGCCATTAATCCAGTCTAGTGGCACATGATATTTCAGAAACAATTCTAATATGCTGATTTTTTGCTGCTTAATATTTTTTTGTGGAAATTATGACACATTTACTTTCAGGTTTAATAAATAGAACATTCAAAAGAACAGCGTGTTGTTGAAATAATTTAAAATTACAAATGTTTTATATGATAAATGTGTCACTGTCGCTTTTTCAAAACTCTTCACACAGTTCCTTTTTTATCAAAACATTTCATACATGCCTCAAAGCAAGTCATTCTTCCATAAAATGTTGTCAACTAACAAACTCACTTTGTCGCTATAAAAACTCTAACAACTGGTAGCAATGTTTTCTTTTGTAAAACGTCTCTACAAAACACGAATGACAGCTCTACTGTTTATAATTCACTGCAGTATGCCGTTTGTTACACGGTCCATGTTTACATTGCAGTACACAATTATTCCCATGTTGTCCCTTTATGCATGGATAATAATGCAATTGATAGTGATTGTGTTCAGATATATCTAATTGTTTTCATAGTATTTACTTTTTAAGGTTTGGTTTGGAATATGTTTTAAATATTGTATTACTGTTGCAAATTGTGGTTTGATTCAGTTTTGTATTATGTTAGGTTTTAGAACTTAAGTTTAAAATTTAACATGCAAATTGCCTGTATGCAAGTAAAGTGAGGAAAAAAGAAAAGAAAAAGAAAATCATGTAGTTTGAAAGTATCATTCAAAGGATTGTTTGCCAAAGCAATGAAGGTTTATCAACAGTTTAGCCCACATAGACTGCTGTTGTGCACACTGTGTGAAGAGTTTTGAAAATTGATGTAAGTATTGATAAATGGATTCCTAGTATTTGTAAAAAATAATAATAATTCAAATAATTCCAACAACAACAAAAAACATACAGACACAAAACTTTTAAATGGTATTGTATAATAATGTTTCAACCTTTTTTTAACAGAAACATAGTTTATGGTTTCAAAAGGTGTATAGTAGTGGATAATGCCTGGTTTCACTGCAAGAGAAGGCCTGGGAATGAAAGATTGGAATGAAAGGTCTGAAAATTTGAACCTCTGTCAGCTGGAGAGATTGAAGACAATGAACAATGACAGTAAGTGTGAGAGACTGTGAGTGAATGTGTGTCTGTGTTTGGCCAAGAATGAGGAGCCATTGCAGGATGTCTTCCATCTTTTATGAGTTTCACCAGGTGAGAAAGCAACCCAAAGGCTTGACCTCCACACACACTCTAACCTAACCTAACTTTTATCTATCCCAGATCACAAAGATAGACACAACGTGCACACACCTATAGCATAGTCTAGAACGACTCAGTTTTAGCAGCTCTGCAGCATCCCATCACTCACTGAAAGGGTGCAAAACTTCTCTCGTCTTTAACAGACTGTAAAGCATACTCTAAACCATCACTCAGACTATTTTCGTACATAACACCCATTTTTAATACCCCGTGCACAGAATATCTCCTTCTTTCTCTTTCCATCTCGCTCATCGCCAAGTTCTCACACTCCTCGACATCAACCGTGAGCAATTTAAATAATACTCAAAGATCAGCACGTTCATTTCAAACTCACAAGCATGCAGCCTAAGAGCGAACTTAAAAATAGTCTGTACTTGTGATAATGAGGAAGCAAGGAAATCATCTGCACATGAAGGCAGAATATAAATCACGATGCAATATTTTGCTGACACCTTCTCATCTCCACCAGGCTGTTCTGTTTATTTCCTGTGAAATCCAGCAAACTTAATTTGCCGGACGAGTTCAACCTGAACTAAGCTGCTTAGATTAATAAATGTATTTCCTATTTATCGCTTTGGTTTTCTCTAAAGCTGTTTACAGGGTAAGAATGATCTGCGAGCGCTTTTTAAAAGCACGTACATTAATCTTCTTAGCTGTGCATAAATCTATTATCTGGCCATCAACACTGTACGGACTGTGTCTGCAGGAGTGTGTGTGTGTGCCTATCCTCTGCTACTTCCTCAAAACTTCAATGGCACTTAATGAGACTTTGCATTTTGACACAGTGTGCGTGTATATCAGCATTTTGGAACTTTTTATTTTATTTTTTACAGCCAGTACACAATAACTCTGATGCCACAGACAAACATGTTCCTCTAGACGGGATGTAAACACACAAACAACAGATCTGATTCCAAATTTAGTCTGTGGCACCCAGGGGACTGCTGCCATTTTTTTTTCTTTTCTTTTAATGGAAGAATCAATTTAAATTCCTTTCAGCTTTTTGATTCTCTTTGGTAATTGAAATTGCATGGTCCACAGACTGGTTTAATATTGTTCTTGAGTCTCCCTGCTTCCTGGCAGAGGTTTGCACGTGTGTGTGTGTGTGTGTGTGTGTGTGAGAGAGAGAGAGAGAGAGAGAGAGAGAGAGAGAGAGAGAGAGAGAGAGAGAGAGAGAGAGAGAGAGAGAGAGAGAGAGAGCAAAAAGAGAAACAGCAAGAAAGAGATGTAATAGGCTTATGTAATAGAATTTGCTTATAACTTTGCTTAAAATCTTTATAGGTAATGTTAATACATTTTTCAATTAAGAGCTCTAATGAACAGAATTACTTCAACTGCAGTGATTTGCAAACTTATTTCAAATAAAACCATTTGCAGTTCAGCGAAATTATATAGAAGTGTAAGTTTGTGTATAGGGCAATTACAAGGGTAATTTTAAAAATAAGGTTATGGAAAATTTTGCTGACATGTCTGAATAGGGTATAGAATAAATACATATGTAAATACAGTTGTTGCATGTGACTGCTGAGCCTAAAGCAAGTGTATATAAAGAGCATTTAGTATTTTATTGGAACACATTCCTAGTATATCTCTCATAAATATGCATTCACTCAATCTAAATATGCCAATTCATACACTACAGTTCAAAGGTTTGAGATCAGTACGATTTTCGAAAGGAATTGATTTACACTTCATTTCGATAGTCCATTCTAGAAACTATACTATAACTATAACCAACTACATGTCAACTAACTCTCATTCATTTGCAACTATGTCAACTAACTCTCATTCATTTGCAACTATGTCAACTAACTCTACTATAAGTAGACTGTTCCCTTTCAGTCGGACACGTTCGACGTATGTCAGACGTCACTGACGAATTGGGATCACTTCTGGGAGCCCCTATCAGCTTCGAGCTATATACAACCGGCCAATGAACAATTGGCGTGCAAGATTTGCATCTCACACTGTGCCCCGCGCCGCGGGTATAAAAAGGAAGCGAGAGCAAACGCACGCTGTCATTCACTTCGGAGCCGAACGGCGTATGAAGAGGACTCTCGTTATCGAGTGGAAAGCTGCTATCAGCAACAAGTTATTGAGAAGACCGGAGATCGGGGAGAACGCGTGTTGGAGAGATGGCACATTTCAGCGGGATCGCGGTGCTCACTGCTGCCTCTGTTTAGAGAAAAACTGCACAGCAACCTGTTGGTTGGTTGGGCGTTTTTCCTATTGAGTACAGGCATGGGCTGCACTAAATCCCATGCGCTGTCGCGTTTCCCCCTGAGTGCTTCAGCACAGAGAGCATTTCCTCACAAAAAGAGTACACGGGTGACGATGCGTCTTTTTCAAGATGTCATTCCACCCGCGCGTTTCTGGATGCGGTCGTTCCCTGGCGCCCGCTGACGGTCACAATCACTGTCTCACGTCTTTGGGCAAACAGCACATTGAGGCGACGTTTGTGGATAGTTCATGTTCCCACTGCGGGAACATGACTATCTCGGAACTAAGGTCGAGACTCACCTACCTCCGGGAAGGCGGAGTTCCCTTACCCATCCCACAATCTATTCTATTCCTAACCAGAATATACCTATTTCTTCGGATGGCTTAGGGCACACCCGCCGAGTCAACCTCCGCAGGCCCCTATTCCCTCACAAGTTCCGCAGCCAGTAGAGCTCCCAGGAGAAGTCATGGGCGGCCAGCGGTGACTTTCGGAGCTCTGGTGGACGAACAGATGTCGATCGCTGCATCGGAGGGGGAGTTCCAGTTCTCGGAGGATAAGGGTTCGGCTGTACTACCTCCCTCTGGGAGAGTAGCTATGGCCGCACCGGACCCCGAGATGGCTACTATGCTTTCCTGGGCCGCCGAAAGGGTCGGGCTTGTGTGGAACCCTCCACCATGTCCCGAACCCTCTAGGTTGGACGATTGGTTTCTCGGGGAGGGTCACGCTGGTTCCCAGGTCCCGCCCCGGTGCCTTTCTTCCCCGAAGTGCATGAGGAGCTCACGAGGTCGTGGACGGCACCTTTTTCTGCTAGAAACCGGCCAAGTGACTCCTCCCCCCTCACTACCCTTGACGGCGGGCCAGCCAAGGGTTACGTGGGGATCCTGCCAATGGAGCACGCCGTCGCGATGCAACTGTGTCCGACGACCGCCTCCCACTGGCGCGGTGACCCGCGTCTCCCGTCCTGGGCCTGTAAGTTTTCCTCCAGTCTGACTGGGAAGGCTTACAAGGCTTGCGGACAGGCTGCGTCCGCCTTGCATGCCATGGCGTTGCTTCAGGTCCACCAGGCCCAGGCACTCATGGACATGCACGAGGGTAGACCTGACCCAGAGCTCCTCCGGGACAGACGGTGACGGATCTCGCCCTTCGGGCGACGAAAGTCACTGCCCGTTCCATCGGTCAGGTGATGTCCACGCTTGTGGACCAGGAGCGTCATCTCTGGCTCAACCTGGCCGACATGAGTGAGACTGACAAGTATCAGTTCCTGGACTCCCCCATTATGTCGACTGGGTTGTTCAGCAACGTGGTCGAGAGCTTTGTCCAGCAGTTCTCGGCCGCCCAGAAGCAGAGGCCATCAAGCACATCCTGCCCTGGCGGCCCGCTGCTGCCTCCACCCAGCCGCCGGTGGCGCCACCTCCGCGTCGCCGAGGATGTCCACCTGCCGCCATCTCCGCCCCCGCCAAGGCACCGCAGCAGCCTGCACCCAGCCGATGGCGTGGGGCCGGCCGTGGGAAGGACGTCCAGCCCGCTAAGACTGCTGCCAAGCCAGGTGGCAAGCGCCGTCGGAAGAGACCCAGAGATGGAGGAAACTGCTCTCCAGGAGATGGCTGCAGCACCACTCCTTCCCCCGGAGGAGGGCCAGGGGAGAATCTTTTGTTCTCATTTGATTTATGTTCCGCACAAAAACTTCAATAAAAAAAACTTACCCAAAACTTCAATAAAAGAGTACCCAAAACTTAAATAAAAGAGCAGTTTCCGAAATTTCTGGGTGCCAACAGAGCGCGCTTGGCGGTGGTCAATGCTCCCATGCCTCGCCACCCTCAGGTGCCTCTCCCTTATCCAGCAGGGGGCACCGACTGTGGGGACGCACTCAAGCGGCCTCCCCACACTCACACGCCCCCTCAGCGGATACAGGTAAGTGTTGCACAGCACACTCAGATCCCACTCCAGGTCGCTCCCATGCCGTCCGGGTCGGATCCCTGCATTCCGCCTCGCTGCCCCGCTGTGGGTACGTCTGTGGTGCCATTGATCCCCCTTGCTCGGTGTCTGGGAGCCTGGCTAGTGCTTCCCAGCCCGTCTCAGTGGCTCCTCCGTACCATCAGACTCGGCTATGCGATTCAGTTTTCCCGGCATCCCCCCAAGTTCAGGGGGCCTCTATGCGTTGAAGTGGAACCTGTTCGTTGATTGGTGCTCTTCTCGCCGAGAAGACCCCCAAAGATGTTCGATCAGGTCTGTGCTTTCCTTTCTACAAGACGGGTTGGAGCGAAGGCTGTCTCCCTCCACCCTCAAAGTCTATGCTGCCGGTATCGCCGCTAATCACGATCTAGTAGTTGGAAAATCTTTAGGTAAGCACGATCTGATTGTCAGGTTCCTGAGGGGGGGGGGCAAGGAGACTATATCCGCCTCGCCCTCCCTCTATACCCTCTTGGGACTTGTCTCTGGTGCTAACCGCACTGCAGAGAGCGCCCTTTGAGCCTTTGCAGTCAGCAGAGTTAAAGATCTTGTCGTTGAAGACAATACTCCTGACTGCGTTGGCCTCCATCAAGAGGGTAGGGGACCTGCAGGCATTTTCGGTCGACGAATCGTGCCTGGAATTCGGGCCCAGTAACTCTCATGTGATCATGAGACCCCGGCCTGGATATGTGCCCAAGGTTCCCATTACTCCCTTCCGGGACCAAGTGGTGAGCCTGCAAGCGCTGCCTTCGGAGGAGGCAGACCCAGCCCTAGCTTTTTTCTGTCCTGTCCGTGCTCTCTGGACTTACGTGGACAGAACGCAAAGCTTCAGGACCTCAGAGCAGCTCTTCGTCTGTTACAGAGAACAGCAGAAGGGAAAGGCCGTCTCCAAGCAGAGGATGGCCCACTGGATAGTGGATGCCATCGTATTGGCGTATGAATCCCAAGACGTGCCCTGCCCGCTCGGGTTAAGAGCCCACTCCACTAGGGGTGTTGCTTCTTCCTGGGCGTTGGCTCGTGGGGCCTCGCTGACAGATATTTGCAGAGCTGCGGGCTGGGCGACACCTAACACGTTCGCTAGATTCTATAGCCTTTGTGTAGAGCCGGTATCTTCTTGTGTGCTCACTTCCCATAGTCAGTAACACCGAAGTGCCCGTTCTTGTGTAGGCTTGCTGCCCCATTCCCCTCCATATGGACCGGAGGGGTGTGTATTCTTCCACGGTACGGCTCCCTGCGGCGAGCCCGTGTCTTTCCCTCGGCACCTCTCAGTAAGGTGTTGTTCCCTCTCCACTAACGGCTGGGGCCGCCCCTGGGACTTCCGTATGTTGTGCTGCCCACGGCCAGCCCATACATGTATTCTCCACATGGTAACTCCCTCCGGGCATGATGTGGCTTCCACACCGGCCTCCACGGGTACGCTTTCCCAGCGTTATCCAATACAGTCAGCTGACTGAGTCTTGCGGAACTGCAGCTTTTTGACTCTCCCTGCGTGAATTTCCCTGCCCGCTTACAGACGGGGTCTGAGGGGCTCATCGCTGGGCGCTGGAAGTGGTAGTAACTGTGCCGTTTTCCAAAGGGATTCCAATTCGTCGTGGCGTCCGACGTATGTCGAACATGACCGACTGAAAGGGAACGTCTTGGTTACGTATGGTAACCCTCGTTCCCTGAAGGAGGGAACGTAGACGTACGTCCCGTAGCCACAGTTCCTGTACCATCACTGCATGGCCGAGTCACTAAGTTCGGCTCCTCAGTGAAAAACAGCGTGCATTCGCTCTCGCTTCCTGTTTATACCCGCGGCGTGGGGCGGAGCGCGAGATGCAAATCTCGCACGCCAATTGTTCATTGGCCGGTTCTATATAGCTGATAGGGGCTCCCAGAAGTGATCCCAATTCGTTGGTGACATCCGACGTACGTCTCCGTTCCCTCCTTCAGGGAACGAGGGTTACCATACGTAACCGAGACGTTAGGTAAGGGTTAGTAGAATAAGTTGACATGTATTTGCAAAGTTACTTCTAGTAAGCATACTGTCTGTTGGGGGACTATCAACATAAAGTGTTAGCAGATATTAAGCAGGCAGTCTACTAATACTCTACTGAGAGTTGACATGTAGTTGCAAAGTTATTGGAATGTCTAAAGTAAACTATTGAAATACAATTTTCCAGAACTTGTTACTTTTTTTTCAGCATGGATTCATTAAAGGGGGGGTGAAATGCTGTTTCATGCATACTGATCTTTTTGCACTGTTAAAGACTTGGATTCCCATGCTAAACATGGACACAGTTTCAAAAGCTAAGGTGGACGTTTGATGGGAGTATTTCTTTGCCAAAATTAGTACTTCCTGTTAGTCATAAGTTTCGGAAAGTTTTTTTCGATCATGGGTCCGCTTGACGTCAACAGGGCGGAATTTCCTTGTATGGGCCGTACGGACAATTCTACCGGAAGAGCGCGTGCGCGAGAGAGAGAGAGAGAGCGCGTGAAAGCAATAGGCTACGCCCATCAAAGCGCTGGCTCGTAGCCAACAGTGAGTAAGACTGCTTCAAATGTCTGTTTTTGCCTATGCCCATCAAGTAGCCCAAACATGACCACGTATTGATCAATGGAGCATGCAATGTATAGTGTGTACATTTGTTTAGCTGGCCACTATATGTGTATGTTTGTGTATTGTAAAAGCACTCCAAACAACAATACACAAAGAGTGGGGAAATATGTTGAACTAAATAAGCGCGCTTCTTCATTCAAATGCGCTACTATTCCATGTCTTTCTATGTAAACACTAGCCTGACGCGCAAAACCAGTCCGCTTACTACAAATCATGTCTACACAAACCACGCGTAAACACACACACACACACACACACACACGATATAATTAAAGTATAAATGTGTAAATAACACAAGCCGCTAAGCATATTATATAGTTAGTGTAACTTATACCACATAGAGATGTCCTGCTCTAGTCGTTTTTGCTGCTGCTCCTGTTCAACTTCAGCCTCTGGGTCTGATTCCGGATCATAGATGTATGGCTGTATCTGATTAAAAGCCATTTTTTATGTTGAATAAAGTTTTTTCCCGCTTTTAGGGATGACGCAGCTTTCAGACGCACTCAACACAGTAACAGCGGCGCGCGCTCGACATTCTTTAGCTCCGCCCACACGATACGCCCCCAGCCGCACGGCTTTTTTCGGAAAGACTCGGAACAGCGCATCTTCCTTTTATAATTATAATAAAAATAAAGACTTTTCGGAGATATGCAGGATGCAATGCTACTCTATAGGTACTCAAGATTGACATGAGACTGACTGAAACTGAGTGTTTCCCCCCCCCTTTAAATTGATCAAAATGACAATAACGACACTTATAATGTTATAGAAGTTTCTATTTTAAATAATGTTCATCACATTTTCTGTTCATCAAAGAATCCTGAAAAAGCACTTCATTAAGCAGCGCAGCCATTTTCAACTAATAATAAGAAGAATAATGTTTCTTGAACACCAAATTAGCATATTAGAATGATTTCTGAAAGATAATGGGCCCTATCATACACCCGGCGCAATGCAACACTGGGCACATGTTTTTTGCTAGTTTCAGCCCAATGCAGTTATCATTTTCACGCCCAGCGTCACGTTGTTAAAATAGCAAATACACTCGCGCCCATCTGTTCGCCCCTGGGCGTGCTGGTCTGAAAACGAGGTGTGTTCAGGAGCATTGTTGGTGCGTTGCTATTTTGAGGCAACTGAAAACGTCAGCGCCATTGACCTTACCTGGTCTAAAGTCAACAGTTAATAGCGAATCCACCATGCTGCAAGCGCAACTGGCTTTTAAAGGGAATGGCATAAGTATTGATGGCAACATAGTGTTGAAATACAGCTCCATCTAAAGAGAAATCGCCTTCATGAAAGAACATAGCTCAGCATTTTAAATGGTTTACGGCAGGGATATAGTGTTATTTATGCCTTGGTATTTTAATGGAGGTGCCATTTGTAATGTAATTCGAGTCATCTATATAATTTAGTAATATTAGTAATAGGCACCTATAGACGGGTGCACAACGCATGTACGCTCTGCTTATTACACACACAGGGACGCACAGCAGCACAAACACATTTTTTAAATGTTAAAAATAAAAGAGGTGTTCAGTCTTTCTGCTCGCATATTCCGCCTTGTAAATAGCGAATCCACCATGCTGCAAGCGCAACTGGCTTTTAAAGGGAATGTGAGATGATACTCTGATTGGTTTATTGCACTAATTCATGTACAGTATATTAGCTTTTAATATGTTCAACACTACTTTTACTCTCTTTACAACGGTTGAATGCTGTCTGCGAGCTCAGTGTTGGAGCACACACTTTCTGCCTGCAGAAACTTCTCTTCTCAAGGTCACAGAACAGAGCAGCTCAGCAGTCGGCCATGACAGGCAAAAAGTCCCATGATGAAGTTGTGCAGAGGGGCAGAGAACTCATTCAAAATGCCAACAAATCAGTCCATTGCATCTTTTGGGGGGGTGAACGACCATTTTCTTCTTGTTTGTAAGGGCCCATTTCCTAACCACTGAGATTTTTCACAGTAGTCTATGACCTATGCCTGACATTTCAGGAGAGTAACACTTACTGACATGCACCATAAACCGTCTTCATAGTCCTATTCATCCAGCATTGGAAACATAGTGGAGGCTGTTATGCTTTTGAAATGGTGTTTAGTTACAAATGAAGGGAGGCGGTGAAGGCCTGCCATTGTGGCATAAGTATTGATGGCAACATAGTGTTGAAATACAGCTCCATCTAAAGAGAAATCGCCTTCATAAAAGAACATAGCTCAGCATTTTAAATGGTTTACGTCAGGGATATAGTGTAATTTATGCCTTGGTATTTTGATGGAGGTGCCATTTGTAATGTAATTCGAGTCATCTTTTTAGTCAACTTTCGGAGGAACAGAACTATCCCACCTTGGCAGAGATATTTAGCTTCACAATGTACCTAATTTTCTTCAAATCCTGTATTGTGTTGCATTTTGTTCCTGTTGCATCTCCCCACTGTTGCATTTACATTCAGTCCCAGTACTCATTTAGACAGGTTCACAAACCTACACAGCAGCCGCTGTCCGTCGTGCTGAACAGACACGGACAAAACAAGGCTTAAACAAAGAACGCCTCCCTGCACCAAATATATAATGGGAACCCCATTAGCATGCATTCACTCTCAAACCTCAGTCCATTTCATAAGTGCCAAACTAACATCCAGGATCCAAAATATCTCACTATACTTTATGTGCTAAGTAGAACAAGGAGTGTAATTGCAGGGCCCTTTAAAATCTGTTTTGTATTTCCCTACATTCTGCGTTTTCTGCTCATTAAATTTTAATGGTTTAATTACATTTTACCAAATCATCTCAAATCATGTCAAATCAATTGAATTTATAAAAAATGATAATATATTATTAATATTTTTACAATAATAAAGCCCTTTGAAATTCTGTTTTTTTTTTCCTGACTTTGTGCTCTTCAATTTAATAATGTATCATCAAGAAAATGGTGGTAATCAAATGATTCATAACATTAAAAAATATATATTTAAATAAGAATATAACAATTGCTTTTCAACCAAATAATGTTTTATAAACATAGTTCGGGAGGAGCACGTTCAGATAATTGACACAGGTGGAGAGCACTCAGCTAATCAACAGTAAGAGGTATATATATACACGCAGCAGTCTTACCTCCATTCATTGACAGTTTCTAGCATCCCTCCACCACCCCTTCTCCACACTTTTATTTTATCAGCCACTTTCATATACAGGGGGTACTCTGGGTTCGGGCCAAATTCCGAGCTCGAAGCCCTCCCCCGGACAGCACGCCAAATACGCAGTTAAACTTCTCTCCATAAATTATATGTAAGTGTGAACTCGTGAAACATTAAACATTTTATTTTTGTCAGTGCTTCACAACAGAGATTTACTGTATAAATTAAAACATGGATGAGCATATCTGTTGATTGTGTGATAATTCTTAAAACAATGTTCTGATCTGAGTGAAGATCTTTGAGTTTCGGTTGATATTATTAAATGAAATGGTGAAATGCTGATAAAAGTAACTCTCTGGGCAGCTCTGGAGATGAATTTCATATGGAGTGTCCTCATATCCTAACATCAAAAGGAACCTCAAAAGTATTAACAGATTACTATTAGCAGATCATCAATAACCTCAGATGAGTCTTTCAGCAGCAATATTATGGATGTGTTAATATTACTGTATTGTAATATATCAAAGTCTATATTATGTACTGTAATATGCACGGATATTGTGTTAAACAAAAATGTTCCATCATTAACAGGGATGGATATTTCAAAGTGACAGATCAATATTCTAGTTTATAGCTTTAGAAATATTCCAGAAATATATATATATATATATATGTATATATACATGTATATATATATATATATATATATATATATATATATATATATATATATATATATATATATATATATATATATATATATATATACATTTCTGGTGGATTAGTCGAGAAAAAGGGGAGAAAACTATATTTTAAAGTATTTGCCACCCATTATTTTAAATAACTGTTCAGAAAAGATGGATAGTGAGACAGCAGACTCTAAAAAGGGCCTTGAGCATGTTTGACTATGCGTAGAAGACGAAACCGCTAATTCACTTTGAGACATGCAGACTTCATACACTATATTGCCAAAATTATTGGGACACCCCTACAAATCATTGAATCCAGGTGTTTCAATAACTTCCATGGTCAAAGGTGTATAAAATCAAGCATCTAGGCATGCAGACTGCTTCTACAAACATTTGTGAAAGAATGGGTCGCTCTCAGGAGCTCAGTGAATTCAAGCGTGGTACCGTGATAGGTTGCCACCTGTGCAATTAGTCCATTTGTTAAATTTCCTCACTACTAAATATTCCAAGGTCAACCGTTATTGGTATTATAACAAAGTGGAACAGTTGGGCACATCAGCAACTCATCCACGAAGTGGTAGGCCACATTAAATCACAGAGCAGGGTAAAGCGCATGCTCAGGCACACAGTGCACAGAAGTCGCCAACTTTCTGCAGAGTCAATAGCTACAGACCTCTAAAGTTTGTGTGGCCTTCAGATTAGCTCAAGAACAGTGCGTAGAGAGCTTCATGGAATGGGTTTCCATGGCCGAGCAGTGGCATCCAAGCCTTACATCACCAAGTTCAATGCAAAACATTGGATGCAGTGGTGTAAAGCACGCCACCACTGGACTCTAGAGCAGTGGAGACATGTTCTCTGGAGTGACAAATCACACTTCTCTGTCTAGCAATCCGATGGATGAGTCTGGGTTTGCCGGTTGCCAGGAGAACGGTACTTGCCTGACTGCATTTTGCCAAGTGTAAAGTTTGGTGGAGGGGGGTTATAGTGTGGGGTTGTTTTCAGGGGTTGGGCTTGGCCCCTTAGTTCCAGTGAAATTAACTCTTAATAATTTGGCATATCAATACAATTCAGACAATTTCATGCTTCCAACATTGTGGGAACAGTTTGGGGATGGCCCCTTCCTGTTCTAACATGACTGAGCACCAGAGCACAAAGCAAGATCCATAAAGACTTGGATGAGCGAGTTTGGTGTGGATGAACTTGACTGACCTGCACAGAGTCCTGACCTCAACCCGATAGAGCAACTTTGGGATGAATTAGAGCGGAGACTGTGAACCAGGCCTTCTCGTCCAACATCAGTGCCTGACCTCACAAATACGCTTCTAGAAAAATGGTCAACAATTCCCCTATACACACTCCTGAACTTTGTAGAAAGCCTTCCCAGAAGAGGTCAAGCTGTTAAGGGTGGGCCAACTCCATATTAAACCCTACGGATTAAGAAAGGGATGTCATTAAAATTCATATGCTTGTAAAGCCAACCATCCCAAAACTTGTGGCAATATAGTGTATTTACATAACAGTCTTTGTATGGGGTAATTATAACAGACAATAATCCATGTCATGACTGCAGCCCTACTTTTGATTTATTACTTCCAATTCTGACAAATTCTGTGAATTATTATGTCTGGATTGCGCGATGCCATCAGCATTTTCCACATCACAGAAGTCTTATCATAGAACATACTAAGTCAGACAGGTTTAAGAAGGTAAGTTTAATTGGCAGAACAAAGTTATTCTCAATTGACAGTTTGTATGAAGTGCACACATTTTCTCTCTATCTCACAGTTTAGGTAAGGGCTGCTGTAATGAAGGCCATTCATACCCTATGTGTTTGATCACATGTGGAGAACAAGGAAGCAGCATATGTGGGAGAATATAATTACTGCCCAACGCAATAGTGACCTGAATCCATATTAGCCAGCTGGACTCCTGCCAAACCGATAAAATGGCTCAGTGTTGAATTATTGCCCATCAATAATGTTTTAAATGGCAATTTCAGGTATGCAATTAAGTGTAATAATAGTATAATTTAATGGATGTTTTGCATATATATATATGACAGGCTTTTCTGTAATCTGAACTCCTGTCACTTATACAAATAATAACTGTGCTATAAATTGTGGATATTACTTTTTCACTAATTGATGTGTTCAGAGAACATTTTTAATGATATTCACAAAAATGTAATTTTCACGCATGGCTCCATAACAGAGCGAGATATGTACTGAATATTGAATGCTATTATCTTTTTCCTTCCGGAAATATAAAGTCTTTGAACTTGTATTTTATTTGGTATCTCTTAGAATTCAGCAGGGTCATCACTGGATTCAAACTGATTTGTTTTAAATGTAGCCTACCACAGGCAAAACATTTGACTAATTAGGCATGTGCTTGGACGTCTCTTAGAATGTGACATTTGAAGCTGTTGCGAAGTGCTGGAAATGTGAAAAGCACAAAGCAGCAGCAGGATTGGAGGTTGACTCTGTCTTCACTCTTGAAATGTTCCTCTTTGAAGCTACAAACAGACTTTAATGGGTATTTATGCTTTATTATTCTGATGGAGGAGGCTGTACTTTAACTATGCATGATTATGTGATTCTAATGTGAAAATATGTTTGACGCTAATGATATTACTAGTGTTATGATGCTATGATTCATATAGACAACGGTAATAAGCAAAACATATTCATTGCAATTTACATAAACACACTTGTTAAACCCTATCCCCCCTCCATAAGTGTCTAATTAGTTTCTAAACATTTTGTGGCATAATATATTCAAGGAATATTTTGAAAGTGGCCACAGTTCTTGTATATTTTCTATTTCTAAGTTTAGTGGATTTTTGCATGTATCCCATCAGGAGAAAAATACAACTCTTTATTCAAAAACGGTCGAACCTCTCCCGCATTACAGAGCAATGTGTTGAGTTTCTGCTATTGCCTACAATGTAAAAAAATTATCGTGATTTTAACGGTAAAACTGTAAAAATGCTATGGTGAAAAACAGCTAATTGGTTAACAGAAAGTTTCCATACGATATGAATAACTGTAATAGATCTAACCTTACATTTAATTTAATTTTACAGTAAAATACAGTTCAATTTACAGTTTTTGGAAGTGAAAAAGAACGTCATTGTGTAATTTACAGTGAAAAAAACGTAAATTGACATTCCCAGAATTCCCTGTGTGACACTTCGCATTTGATGTATTTTCATTGAAATAATTGTTTATTCTTAGTTTTTTCTAATCATTTATGTACACTAGGGTTTTATGTTACATCTAATGTTGTTAAATTAATGTTTATTGCATTTTTTTTTTATTTCATGTGTGTTACCATAAAGGTGTTTAGTGTTAATATATCTTCTATTAGTATTGTCCTTCTAAAAGTTGCTTGGGATTAGTTTTTTACAGTGTATTTGGATTTGGCCTAAGAGGCCACTTCTGCAAAAACACTGAGAACACAGCAAACTAATTCTGACATCAGTTCTGCCTGGAGCTATATTCAACAAACAATTGAAACAAGATATTAATACCAACACCCTGGCATATGTTAAATTATTTCACATTAAAGTGAAACTATTTGCTATATCTCACATCAGAACGTTCACAAAACTTAATGACGGAACTTATCATATAGAACTTGACTGTGTTTCCTATTAAAAATATGCCATGTTATGACCAGGAGTGCAATGCTGTTTATTTGTGTCCATGTGATTTGTGAAGAGTGGAGATCTGATGCTGATAAAGCATGACTGCTATCTCTTGTCATCGGTCTCAGGAAGCAACATTATCATATCTTTCTCTCTCTCCCTCTCTTTTTTTTAACAAATCTAATTATAAATGTCAGATATTCCCAAGCAGCCCCGTCACAGTACTTGTCAAAGTTATTCGTCCTTGATTATTTCTCCTTGATCATTCTTCACTTCTGTGCTGAGAAAATATTATATCTAAAAGTGCACATTCTGTGATACACTTCTATGGCACCATTTAAAAGTTGAGTGAAAACTAACATTTTGAAATAGTTTTACAAAATGTGCTTGGTTTGAAACTATTTGTTTAGAAATCCATCACCGAGTCCATGTCTGCATTTTATGCCCTTGGTTTCTGTGTCAATATTATCCTTTAGTAAGGCAGTAGATTTGCATTACCCAACTCCTGAGTCTGACTATCAGCTTTTTCTGCCTGCAGTAGAAAATAAGGGGTTGCCTGATTGCCTTGTGAAGTGTGCTTTTATAAACGTGACATCTCTGTGAGTATAATCTGAAAGATTGACATAACTTTGAAAATCTTAGAATCTTGGCAAAGCTAAGTGTGTTTAGGTCTGTTTATTTGCATCTAAACCAATTCTGAACTCTCTGAACTGAAGATTTGACACCTTAAGCTTCAATGTGTTTGCAAACATAACTTTCCTTCTTCCTGGAAACTTTAGTTTCCTGGCAGATTGATAAAAACCTATGTACCCTGACCACTGCATTGGCGGTTTCACACAGCTCCTACCCAATGTTTTTGTGGACAGCAGATGCTCAGCGATAGTACGTGAGTTGTGTGTGGCTGTGCTTTAAGGCTTGACTAATAAGGTAGTGACCCTTAAGGCCACTGCTGACTTCTATGATGTACTTTAAAGATTATCTCTCATTTGTCAAGAGAGTGGAGGGTGTATGCTGCTTTCAAGGATTTTTACTCAAAGTACTGAGAAACTATTATATTTATATCCGTTGTAAAACATTACATTTACACTTAGAAAACAAAACTGCATGCATTTTTCGGAATAACATTGTTTTGGTTGTGTTTCTGTTCTGCGTGATTGTGTGGATGAATATGGTTCGCCAACTGCTCATAAAACATTCACTGCTAGGCTTAAAAGATATAACCGTTTAGTACCATTTAGATGGAAAGGGTCTTAAGCAGACTAACTGAAGACGTTACTTTAGCTATACCCATTAATAGCATGGTACTTCCAATGAAATACTTTCCAGCACAGCGCTAAAACATCCATAATGAAATGACCCTTCACAATAGATAATGCTTTACAATGAGAGCTGCATGTGACATAAATCAAATATATTACTCACCATAAAATCCATCTCTGCGTTGCTTCAACAACATTTCTAATCCCTCAGTACTCGCAGTCTCCGAAAAGCCAAGCCAATGTTGATTCTTGTTTTATTACAAGCTTTTTTCCATTCTCTTTTTGCCAGCAGACTCTCCTCTGTTAGGCTTGGGTGAAAAAAAAAGTGGGTGATTCGCCAGAGGTTCAATATTTAGCTGCTCCATGTCATGTTGTGTTTCTTGCTCATTGCAACAAATAACCTATGCCACTCCCACACCATTTATGCACCAAACTAGCCGGAGCAACTTTCTCTATTTATGGATATGAAGAGACAAACAGGGTACAACATTTTGAACAAAAAAAACTAAACAAAAAAGTTATATAATGTGCCTTTTATGTTTTGAAAGAAGTACTTTATTTCACCAAGGCTGCAAATTTACAAAAATACATAAAAAAGAGTAAAATTATGATATATTTTAATTGTAATATATATAAAGAAAATGTATTTGCTATTTACATTTTAAAACATTTTGATGGCAAAGCTGAGTTTTCAGTATCATTACTCCAGTCTTCAGTGCCACGTGATCCTTCAGAAATCATTGTAATACGCTAGTTTGCTGCTCAATGTTGAAAACAGTTGTGCTGCTTAATATTTTTGTGAATTTTTTTTCATAGAAAAAATAAATAAATGGAAAGTTCAAAAGAAAAAAGTTCAATAGAACAGCATTCATTTGAAAGAGAAACATTATACATGTTTGTAACATTACACATGTCTCTACTGCCACTACTGACAATATAATGCATCCTTGCTGAATAAAAGTATTAATTTATTTAATATATATATCTTACTGACCCCCAAGTTTTGGAGTGTAGCGCAGATAGCTCACCCAAAAATGTTGTTCTAAAATCCAAATCTAAAACACATTTTCAAAATATCTTCTTATGAGAACAATGCAAGTGGAAACAACTAAAAAGTTGTGAGTAGGATGTGAAATATGCAAAGTGCAAAATCCAGGTATCAGTATGAATGTAACATCAAAAACAGAGAAAAGTTTTATTATTTGCATGAGAAACGTCTCGGTTACGTATGCAACCCTCGTTCCCTGAAGGAACGAAAATGGACGAAATGGGGGTTTTGCTTAGAAGCCAATTGCCTTTGAGATCTACAAAACGAGCCAATGGCATGAAAAAGCCATGGGTCTGCGGAATTTGCATAATGCAACCCCGCCCCACCGCGTGGGTATAAAGGGCGTCACACTATTGCACACTCGCATAATGTTTACCTGCATGGGGTAGTGGCATGGGGACGTAATGTCTCCATTCCCTTCCTTCAGGGAACGAGGGTTACATACATAACCGAGACGTTTCCTTTCAGTCAGTACACTACGGTTAACGTCAGTTACTGATGAAATGGGGGTCCCAATTCAATCTTGCCACAACGGCTGTCTTCCAGCGTCCTGCATTGACCCGAGATCCCTGACGTGAGTCTGAGCACGAACAAGGGACTGGGCTCAATGCCAATACCAAGGTACACTGGGAAGCATATCCCATGTGGAGAAATGCAACACAATGCCTGCCCGAAGGGAGGAATACACACATGACCCCGTAGGGACTGCATGTGGAAAAACACTGAGGTATCCAGCCGCAGGGGTGGCAAGGTGGCTTGCCAAGGGAAGACATGTGCTCAAGAGACTTACCGTGGAAATACACATAAATGCCATGCGCTAGAGCCCAAGAGGAAGCAACACTCCTAGTGGAGTGTGCTCTAACCCCAAGGGGGCACGGCATGCCTTGAACCTGGTATGCCAGGACGATGGCGTCCACTATCCAGTGAGACAACCTCTGCTTGGAGAGAGCCTTCCCTTTCTGCTGCCCTCCGTAACAGACAAAGAGCTGGTCTGAGGTCCTGAAACACTGCGTCCGGTCTACGTAAGCGCCTAGGGCGCGTACTGGACAGAGCAATGCCAAGGCAGGCACCACCTCAGGCAGCGCTTGCAGGTTCACCACCTGATCCCTGAAAGGAGTGGTAGGAACCTTGGGCACGTATCCAGGCCGGGGTCTCAAGATCATGTGAGAATTAGCCGGTCCGAATTCCAGGCACGCTTCGTCAACCGAAAATGCCTGCAGGTCCCCTACCCTCTTGATGGAAGCCAGGGCAATCAAGAGCGCCACTTTCATTGAAAGGAACTTCAACTCTACAGACTGCAGGGGCTCAAAGGGAGCTTTCTGCAGGGCAGATAGAACCACTGCAAGATCCCAAGAGGGCATCTGAGGAGGGCGAGGCGGATTTAGTCTCCAGGGGGCTGGCGACAGAGGGGGCTGAGAGTGGTGAGGCTGGATCGCGTTGCCCACTGCCAGCCGCGCCCTCTTGGTGCTCGGAGGTGAATATGTCAGTTCTTTCTTTAACCATGTATAGGGTGCCGCAGACCATGAGGCCAGCTGCGGAAGGGGATAACCAAGGATTCTCCCCCGAGGGAAGGAGTGGTCCTGCTACCATCTCCTGGGAAAGAATCGATATAAACCCCGAGCCACCCGTCTCAGGACCACCACTTAGACTGCCGTTTGGCAGGCTGGGGGGCTAGGGCGGGCAGGGCTGCCTTCCTGCGATGTCCTCCACGCTTGGGCCCGGGTGAAGGCTGCTGCTGGGGCCTAGTGGGAGGGGCGTGAACCGCAGGAGGGCGGCCTCAGCGGGGAACAGGCTGAGGCTTCTGTGGCGGCGGATAGGTGGAGGCAGCAGCTGGCCGCCGGGGCAGAATATGTTTGATTGCCTCAGTCTGCTTCTGTGTGGCCGAGAACTGTTGGGCAAAATCCTCAACCGCCCCGCCGAATAGCCCAGCCTGGGAAATGGGGGAATTGAGGAATCGGGTCCGCTCAGATTCCTGCATATCAGCCAGGTTGAGCCATAGGTGGCGCTCCTGGACCACCGAAGTGGACATCACCTGACCGAGAGAGCACGCAGTCACCTTCGTCGAGCGAGGTCGGTGGCCGCACGCAGCTCTTGCATAAGTGCGGGGTCGGCGTTGCCCTCGTGCATGTCTTTGAGCACCTTGGCCTGGTAGAACTAAAGGATGGCCATAGCATGCAGGGCGGACACGGCTTGTCCCACGGCTCTGTAGGTCTTCGCCACCAGAGTAGACGTAAACCTACAGGCTTTGGACGGGTGCTTAGGGTCACCACGCCAGGTTGAAGTACTCTGCGGGCAAAGCTGCATCGCGACAGAGCGCTCAACCAGGGGGACCCCAGTGTACCCTTTCTCCGTGCCGCCATCGAGAGCAACGAAGGTGGAGGTAGATGCCGAGCGATCGCGAAAGGTCAGGGGAGACCTCAGCGATTTTGACACCTCCTCAAGCACTTCCAGGAAGAAGGGTACTGGGGGTTGGCGGACGCCTTCGGCTCGGGCCGCCCCCAGATACCAATCGTCCAGCCTCGAACGCTTGGGACATGGTGGAGGGTTCTACACAAGCCCAAGGCTCTCAGCTGCCCGGGAAAGCATGGTCGTAAGCTCCGGATCTGACTCGGGCAATGCAGGAGCTCCCGAAGGAGGCAGCACAGCCAAATCCTCATCTCCGGAGGAGTCCAGCCCACCTTGTGATGCGGTGAGAGACATAGCATCATCCGCTGGTAAGCCAAATGACATGCTGGGCCCAGCCCGGGAAACAACAGCGCCATCATCTGGCAACACCACGGGTTGCGGTGCGATAGAAGGGGGTGTGGCCCGAGGAATGTTCGTGGGGTTGCCCCACATCGTCTCCCTCAGATCACCCTGACCACCAGCCAAAGTATCTCCTCTCGCGGAGGAGATAGATTGGGGTGTGGTAGAGGGGACTCTCCCTCCTTTACAGAGATCAGTGCGTATCGATCTCAATACACAGAGGTGGTCATGTTCCCGCAGTGGGAACATGACGCATCCACGAATGCGTGCTCAGCGTGCACGAGGCCCAAGCACGCCAAACAGCGTTTGTGCCCGTCAAACGGTCCTGTGGGAAACAACTAGTCTCCCACACCCAGGAACAGAGCACGGGCGAGACATCTTGAAAAAGACGTGCCACGTGCAGCTCTTTTAGAGAGGAGTTATACTCTGCAGAAATGCTGAAGTGCACAGGGAGAACACACACGCTGTGCGGATCACTGCACAGACCGAAAGGAATGCGGAACTCGCTGTAACGCACCGTCACACCAACACTCTGGAGAGAAGCTCGTCTTGAAGAGATATGCAATGCTCAGGCAAGTGAAGCAGAAACATAAAGCGAGTGTGTAATGCGACGCCCTTTCTACCCACGCGGTGGGGCGGGGTTGCATTATGCAAATTCCGCAGACAAACACCCATTTCGGCAGTAACTGACGTAACTCGTAGTGTACTGACTGAAAGGGAACAGTTTATACTCCTGGTCCATATACAGCCAACAGCAAAGTTCCTCTGTCACCCACACACACACATGCCTGCAGTGACGCCAACAATTGTCTGTCTCTTTCTCTGTTTCTCTTCAGTTTGGGCTGCAAGATGCATGTGAGAAAGAGAGAAAGACAGTGACACTTTAAGACACTTGTGCCAGGCTGTTGGCTGCGGTGCGATGGATGTGTGTGTGCTTATGTGTGCCAATAATGGCCCAGACTTTAGGCTGCAGGAATATAGTGTGGATGAGGGTCCAGCCATGGTGCAAGTTCACGTTCAGAGCCAATTGTAAGAGCGAAGGCGTGATCTGAACAGCAGGGAAAACCCCAGGGTACTCACACTATTCATCCAGCCAACTGAGACATGCCTAGGGATACACATAGACCCACAAACAATAGACAAAAAAAACCCAAAAAAAAACATACAGATCAGAGAAAACTAAACTTAACACGTTTAACAGCACTGTTATCACCCTATTCAACACCTCATTGTCTTTTTTCTCTTCAACGAGATCCATTCTGCTTCCACCGCTTCTATGAGACCCAAATTGAGTCTGTCATTGAAATAAAGACTTTTAACACAAACACCCCTACATCTCGGGTCTCTTTCTTCACCAGTTATTCCAGTTTAAAAGTCAGTCACCATGCCTAGAAATGCCACGGCCTTTCCATATGAGAAATGTCAGTTAGGAGCAGATAAAGTCATATTTGATGCTTGTTTACACTGCAAACATTATTTGAAATTATTATCTAAACTTTCCTAAATCAACATACATACCTTTAGATGCAAAAAGACATAGGATATTAAGGGCCAGATTTACTAAACAGGGCAAATTAGGGTGAGAGCACAATACTAAAAAGGCGCTGATGGTGATCTACTGATGACGCACAATTTAAAGAATACAGATGCAGCCAGATCATTTCAAATCAAATCAAATCAAATCAAATCAAATCAAATCACTTTATTGTCACACAGCTATATGCACAAGTGCAACAGCAGGTGAAATTCTTGGTGCAGTTCCGAGCAACATAGCAGTCACGACATGACATGTACAACATTTAAAGCAGCATCAGATTACACATCTGATGCGCCCACAATTACTCACAGCACAGTATACACTACAATAAACAATAAATCATTTACACAATGTGAGTGTAGTTCTCACAGCTTTAACCAATATACACATACTTACAATATACATATACTTTAAACAATATACACTAAACATACATTAAACAGTATACATTAAGCTATAATAATAATAATATACAATGTACAGTATACATTATTATTCACAGTAGAGATCCAATTATGTACAATAGGTGCTATATGATAAATGATAAATAATAAATGATACATAAATGTGTATATAATGTGTGCGTGTATCTACAGTGGTTTGTGCTGAGTGATATTCTGTCCAGTGTGTGTTATGATCCTGATGGATCAGGAGTTAAGTAGTCTGATTGCTTGTGGGAAGAAGCTGTTCTGGAGTCGGCTGGTGCGTGTTCTGATGCTGCGGTACCGTCTGCCTGATGGCAGCAGTGAGAGCAGCCCATGGTTCGGGTGGCTAGAGTCTCTGATGATCCTCTGAGCTCTCTTCACACACCGCCTGGCGTAAATGTCCTGGAGGGAGGGAAGCTCACCTCCGATGATGCAGCTGGCCGTGCGCACTACCCTTTGCAGGGCTTTTCGGCTGCGGGCGGTACTGTTGCCGTACCAGGTGGTGATGCAGCCAGTCAGCAGGCTCTCGATGGTGCAGGTGTAGAAGCGTGTGAGGATGTGGCGGTTCATTCCAAACCTCCTCAGCCGTCGCAGGAAGAAAAGGCGCTGATGAGCCTTCTTCACAACGGCCTCGGAGTGGACGGACCATGAGAGTTCCTCTGTGATGTGGACACCGAGGAACTTGAAGCTGCTGACTCTCTCCACCGGTGCTCCATCGATGGTGATGGGGCGGTGTTCTCTCTCATTCCTCCTGAAGTCGACCACCAGCTCCTTGGTCTTGCTGACGTTGAGGGAGAGGTTGTGCTCCTGACACCACCGTGTCAGAGTGTGCACCTCCTCTCTGTAGGCCGTTTCATCATTGTCGGTGATAAGACCTACCACCGTCGTATCGTCAGCAAACTTGATGATGGTGTTGGAGCTGTGGGTAGCCACACAGTCTTGTGTGTACAGGGAGTACAGGAGTGGGCTGAGAACACAACCCTGAGGGGCTCTAGTGTTGAGAGTCAGTGGTGAGGAGATGTTACTGCCCATTCTGACCACCTGTCGTCTGTTTGACAGGAAGTCCAGGATCCAGCTGCAAAACAGGCTGTTTAAGCCTAGAGCCCGGAGCTTAATGTCAAGTATGGAGGGCACAATGGTGTTGAATGCTGAGCTGTAGTCCACAAACAGCATTCTCACATACGTGTTCCTCTTTTCCAGGTGGGAGAGAGCAGTGTGTATTGTTGATGAGATGGCATCATCAGTGGAGCGGTTTGTGCGGTATGCAAACTGCAGTGGGTCCAGTGAGGGGGGGAGAACAGAGCAGATGTGGTTTCTGACTAGTCTCTCAAAGCATTTACTGATGATGGGGGTCAGAGCAACAGGACGCCAGTCGTTTAAGCAGGTGGTTTTTGACTGCTTAGGTACAGGAACAATAGTGGACATTTTAAAGCATGTGGGGACCACAGACAGGGAGAGGGACAGGTTAAAAATGTCCGTGAAGACTCCAGCCAGTTGGTGCGCACACGCTCTGATCACACGGCCGGGAATGCCGTCTGGACCCGCAGCTTTACGGACGTTCACCCGCCGGAAGGATCGGGTTACATCCGCGACAGATACGGAGAGTGCACTAACCTCTGTATCTTCAGCCGCGAGCTCTCTCTCCGCGAGGGCGGTGTTAGTTCCCTCAAAGCGAGCATAGAAGGTGTTGAGCTCGTCCGGGAGAGAGGCAGCGGTGTTCACGGTGGAGTTCGTGTTCCCTTTATAGTCCGTGATGGTGTTAATTCCCCTCCACATGCTTCTGGAGTCGGTGGTGTTGAACTGTCCTTCAATCTTGTCCCTGTACTGCCGTTTTGCTGCTCTGATGGTTTTCCGGAGGGCATAACTTGCTTGTTTATGCTCCTCCGCATTACCGGAGTTAAAAGTGGAGGACCGCGCATTGAGTGCCGCGCGAACATCCCCGTTTAGCCACGGCTTCTGGTTAGGGTACAGCCGAATTGTTTTGGTCGGAACAACGTCATCTACGCACTTCCTGATGAAACACGTTACGCTATCAGCGTAGACCTCGATGTCGTCATCAGAGGCCGACCGGAACATCTCCCAGTCCGCGTGATCAAAACAGTCCTGTAGCATAGAGTCTGATTGGTCCGACCAGCACTGGATGGTTCTGAGGGCGGGTGCTTCCTGTTTCAGTCTCTGCCTGTATGCGGGCAAAAGGAGGATGGACGCGTGATCTGATTTGCCGAATGGTGGGCGTGGGAGTGATTTGTATCCATCCTTGAAGGGGGAGTAGCAGTGATCTAAAACTCGGTTCCCTCGCGTGTTGAAGTTAACATGTTGGTGGTATTTGGGTGCGATGCGCTTGAAGTTGGCTTTGTTAAAGTCTCCGGTCACAATAAACGCAGCCTCAGGATGCGCGGTTTCCTGCTCACTCACTGTCCTGTACAGTTCCTTTAGTGCCCGGTCTGTGTCGGCTTGCGGGGGAATATACACAGCTGTGATGATGACCGCGGTGAATTCCCTCGGTAGCCAGAATGGTCGGCACAGAAGCATGAGAAGTTCCAGATCAGGAGAACAGAAAGACTTGATAGAATGTACGTTCCTCTGATCACACCAGGATCGGTTGATCATAAAACATACACCCCGCCTTTGCTTTTCCCGGAGAGATCTTTTTCTCTGTCCATACGGTGCACGGAGAACCCCGTGGTTTCGATGGCCGAATCTGGAATCTCAGCGGACATCCAAGTTTCTGTGAGGCAGATAATGCAGCAGTCCCTCGTCTCTCGTTGGAAAGAGATCCGCGCTCTCAGCTCGCAGAGTTTATTGTCCAGAGACTGAACATTAGCCAGTAAAATACTGGGAAGCGGGGGTCGGTTTGTGCGGCGTCTTACTCTGATAAGTACGCCGGCTCTCTTCCCTCTTCTCCGGCCGCGTTTGCGTGGTCGGGCCGTCCAGACAAAGGGATCCGCTGCTGTGTTTGTAAGCAGCGTGTCGTCACTGAAGAATTTAAAGTCCGGTTTTCGGTGTGCGATTGCCGAACCAATGTCCAAAAGTGTCTGTCTGTCGTACGTAGTAAGGCAGACAACATCCAAGACGAAAAACACAAGAACTATAAACAGAACAAACAAAAAACTACAATGTTTCAGCGGAGCTCGCGACGTAGCAGCCATCCTCGGCGCCATCTTGAGAACAGTTTTGCATTATGGAACAATTTCCATAATGTCCAATGCAATCTACCAAGAACAATGCAAATTAGTGTCTGGTTTAAGACCTGTTTTTTTGGACGGTAAATAATGTCACAAATAGCAGTAAATTGACTAGCGTAAACCTTGATTAATTTAAATACTCTCCTCCCATTAATTTTACATATGACTGGAAAACGTCTCAGGTTACGTATGTAACCATCAAGCACTGCGGGACGCTGCATCAAGCACTGCGGGAACGCCTCTGCATGATTGCGTCATGAAGCACTCGTTAAATCAGTCCAATGGCATGACGGGACATCATAGGTGGGTGACTTCATTGACCAGGAAACTATAAAGCACCCCTGGACCAGACAATGTCAGCTTCTGATAGGTCGAACAAGTTGGTCACAGGCATGTCACAGGTATGGGAAAGTGACGCAATGTCTCGTTCCCTCTCAGGGAATGTCTCGGGTTATGACTATAACCCTTGTTCAAGACACAAGACACTGCGTCATCGCAACAACATTTTGGGGAATGCCCCTAGCGTAAAGCGTCTGAAGAATGAATGGAATCAGCCCAATCCTGATTGGTGTTGCGTCATGATGTAGTATGTGATGGCATACCCGGAAGATACAAAGAGACGTCTGAACACAACAGAGATAGCGTTCTGCGATGAAGTGAACGCTCTGTCCGATTGGGCAGACACGAGACAGTGTCTCGTTCCCCTTCTCGGGGAACAAGGGTTATAGTCATAACCCGAGACGTTCCCCTTCGAGAGAACTCGAACTGCATCATCGTGACGACACTTTGGGGAATGAGTACCCACTATGCCACACCAATCATACCAACCTAGTGTGAAGCTGGACCCAGGCACAACTAGGGGGCGAGCACTCTAGCGCTGTAGACTGTAGTATCTAATGAAGGTGTGCGGAATGGCCCACCCAGCCGCCTCGTAGATCTCTTGCATAGAGGCTGCAGAAAGGAGGGCCACCGAGGAGGCCATGCTCCTGGTGGAATGAGCCCTCACGGATATCGGTGAAGGCAGATTGCGCACCTGATAAGCCGTGGCTATAGCCTGGACAATCCAGTTACTGATTGTCTGTTTTGAAGCAGGCAGCCCCTTCTTGGGTGAACCAAAACACACCAACAACTGGTCTGACTTTCTCCACTGAGCAGACCTCTCCAGGTAAATCCTCAATGCCCGCACTGGGCAGAGGAGGTTGTGTTCTGCCGTCACGTGAGGTGGAGGATGGAAGGCCTGAAGAACCACTGACCGTGCCACATTAGATGGCACCTTGGGCACATAGCCTGGACTGGGATGCAAGATGGCCTTAACTCCGCCAGGGGCAAACTCCAGACAGGTTGGCGTGATAGCCAAGGCCTGGAGGTCCCCCACTCTCCTCAGAGAAGTGATGGCAAGGAGAAAGGCCACCTTGAAGGTCAGTATTCTCGCCTCAGCCGACTCCAGCGGCTCAAAGGGGGCCTCAGCCAACCCCTCGAGCACCACCGCCAGGTCCCAGTTTGGGACTCTGGAACGAGCCGCATGCCTCATCCTCCAAGCCCCACGGAGGAATCGTACAACCAGATGGTGCCTTCCCAATGGCCCATCACCTAAAAGTGCGTGGAAAGCCCCAATGGCAGCCACATGCACCTTAAGTGTGGACGGGGAAAGACCAGCAGAGAAGCGGTCTTGAAGGAACTCCAGCACTGAAGCCACCGGGCAGTTAACTGGGTTCACCTCCCGCTCTCTACACCAAGTGGAAAATACATTCCACTTCAGGCTGTACAACCTACTGGTGGAAGGAGCTTTGGAGCTGAGTAGGGTCTCCACGACACCCACCGACAGGCCTTCTCCTAGGTACTAGGCCCCCTCAGGGGCCAGACCCAGAGATCCCACACCTCTGACCGGGGGTAGAATATCGTGCCCCCGGCCTGAGATAACAGGTTCCTTCCTCAGAGGTCCGTCTAGCAGGTAGATGATGTCGGAGAACCATACTCGAGTGGGCCACTGGGCCTCCCAGCGGACACGCTCCAGAAATCCCTGGAGCAGAGTGATTGGGGGAAAAGCGTACAGACGCAGCCTCGGCCACGTCTGCGCCACCGGGCCAAACCTCTCGCACATGGCCTCCACCACCTCGGGGTGGAGTCGCCATTCCCCGGGCTTCAGGATGTCTGCTCCCTGGTTTTGGTCCCCGGGGATGTACATCGCCCTGAGGGATGACAACCTCCCCTAGGACCACAGGAGAACCTGATGCACCAGTCTGTAAAGAGGGCGTGACCTCAGGCCCCCCTGGTAGTTTAGATATGATACTGCCGACATGTTGTCGGATCGTATCAGGACATGGTGGCTGCGGAGGTCCTCCTCAGAGCCTTGTAGACCGCCAGCATTTCCAGGCAGTTGATGTACCAGGAAGAATGCTGGGTCTCCCACAGACCTCTGGAAAAGCGGCCTTCCATGACCAGTGAGGGAGAAACGGTCTGTTGAAATGGTCTTCCAGCAACAGGACGCTCCCAGCACTGGCCCCTGGGACAGGAACCAAGGCTTCTTCCATATGACAAGGGAACTAAGGCATCTGCACATTACCCTGATCATACGGAAAGGATTTTCCCTGGGGGAAAACCCCTTGGTTCTCAACCACCACTGGAGCGGTCTCATGTGGAGCAGGCTGAATGGCATGTTGGACGCTGCTGCCATGAGACCCAGCAGTCACTGGAACTGCGTCACAGTGAGGCTGTGGCCCAGCATCACTCTCGAGACCATCACCAGTATGGACTCAATGCGCGCGGGGGACAACTGTGCCCGCATCAACGTCGAATCCCACACGACCCCCAGGAACGTGGTCCTCTGGGAGGGCGTCAACACGCTCTTCTTCATGTTGAGTCTCGGCCCCAAGCACCTTATGTGGGCTAGAACGACATCTCGATGTCGAATCACCATATCGAGCGACTGAGCCAGTCGTCGATATAATTGAGTATACGGATGCCCTGGAGTCTCAACAGAGCCAGCGCTGCATCCATACACTTCATGAAGGTGCGAAGGGAAAGAGCTAGGCCGAAGGGAAGAACCTAATATTGGTACCCTTCGCCTACGAAAGCGAATCTCAGGAACTTCCTGTGAGAAGGAAGGAAGTAGAGATATGGAAGTATGCGTCCTTCAGATCTATCATGACGAACCAGTCCTCGAACTGGATCTGACTCACGATGGCTGGAATTGTAAGCATTACAATTACCATTACAACAGTCCACCCTACTGGTGATAAAAGCATGAACGAGTTTCTCTAAGTCTTGCCTGGAAACAAAGCATCTAATTCTTGCAATATTTTTGAGATGATAGTAAGCTGATTTAGTTATTGCTTTGACATGACTACTGAAACTCAGGTCTGACTCCAAAATCACACCAAGATTCCTGACTTGATTTTTTTTATTTTAGACCTTTAGCCTCAATATATGTGTTCACCTTGAAAATTTCATCTTTGTTTCCAAATGTAGTGATTTCAGTTTTGTCTTTGTTTAACTGAAGAAAGTTTTGGCACATCCAACTGTTAACTTCATCAATGCATTTACATAGAGAGTCAATGGGGCTGTAGTCATTAGGTGATAGGGCTAAGTAGATCTGGGTGTCGTCAGCATAGCTGTGGTAAGCCATTTTGTTATTTTTCATTATTTGGCTCAGTGGGAGCATGTGCAGGTTGAATAGGAGTGGTGCAAGAATTGACCCTTGTGGGACTCCGCATGTCATGGATGACTTATGACTTATGGTCACCTATACTCACATAATAACCTCTCCCTTCTAAGTATGACCTGAACCATTTGAGGACCATTCCAGAAAGCCCAACCCAATTTTCTAGCCTGTCAAGAAGTATGTTGTGGTCAACAGTGTCGAATGCAGCACTGAGGTCGAGTAGTACCAGAATTTATGTTTTGCCTGTATTTGTACGAATGTATTTGTACGAATTTGTACGCCATGTATTTGAGGCGAATATCATTTATTATCTTTATGAGAGCTGTCTCTGTGCTGTGATGCGGTCGGAAACCAGATTGAAAACAAGTACTGATCCAACCAGGCAGTTAACTGGATTCAACATACGGCTCGTGCACCATGAGACAAAAACTCTCCATTTAAGGGCATAAAGCCTCCTCGTAGAAGGAGCTCTTGAGTGCAGCATGGTCTCAACTACCTCAGTAGAAAGACCTGAATCTATGAGCCGGGCCCCCTCAGAGGCCAGGCCCACAGTTTCCACAGCTCTGGGCGTGAGTGCAGAATTGACCCCATCGCCTGGGAGAGAAGGTCCCTCCTGACCGGAATTTCCCATGGAGGGCCCTCGAAGAGAGACACAATGACCGACAATGTTCCACAGGGGGAAAGGCGTACATACGCAGCCTCGGCCACGTCTGCACCATGGTTTCCAACCCCAGAGGGGCTGGATGTGTGAGGGAATAAAAGGGGTGGAGTCTCCATTCCCAGGGCACCACTCCCTGCCTCAACAAGCAGTCTGCCCTCTTGTTCAGACGCCCTGGAATATATATTGCTCGAACTGACAATAATTTCGCTTGAGCCCATATCAGGACTCGATGTACCAATTTCGATAATCGGCGTGAGCGCAAAACCCCCTGGTAATTTATGTAGGAGACCACCATTGTTTTGTCCGTGATGGTCCCTGAGGTCTGTGAGAAAGTGTCTGAGTGCCAGGAACATGGCCATCAACTCCAGCTGGTTTATGTGCCAGGAAAGCTGATAGCTGCTCCACAGACCCCGTACCGAGTGACCACTCATGATCGCCCCCCAGCCGGTGAGGGACGAATCTGTCGTTAGCATTAAACAATGACAAGGAGCTCCCAACACCAGTCCCTGGGACAGAAACCAAGGATCCTTCCACATAACCAAGGCACGAAGGCATCACCGCATGACCTTGATCATGCGAAACAGATCCCCCTCGGGGAGAATCCCTTGGTCTTGAGCCACCATTGTAGGGGTCTCATGTACAGCAGGCCAAAAAGTATCAAGTTGGACGCTGCTGCCATCAAACCCAAAAGTCTCTTAAACTGTTTTACAGCGAGCGACTGGCCACTAGAAAGACTAGAAAGGTGGTACTCTGAAGTGGAGGTTCTCATGAGAGCGTGAACTGCATCTCGATGCTGAGCCGCCAGTTGTCTTGACTGTGCCAGGATGAGCCAATCGTCTATAATGCCCTGGAGTTTCAGAAGAGCCAGAGCTGCATCCACACACTTTGTGAACGTGCAGGGAGATAATGCTATGACGAATGGAAGAACCTGATACTGGTATGCTTCGCCCCCGAAAGCAAACCTGAGGAACCTCCTGTGTTGAGGAAGGATTGAGACATGGAAGTATGCGTCCTTTAAGTCTATCGTGAAACAACAGTATTGAGACCTGATCTGACACACGATAATGATTCAGCGTGAGCATCTTGAACTTTAGTTTCTTTATGTGCGATTTAACTGACGCAGATCTAGAATGGGATGCAACCCTTCATCCTTCTTCGGAACTATAACGTACCGGCTGTAAAACCTTGACCCTCTGCAGTGGGGAGGGACCCTCTCTATAGCCTCTTTTCGCAGAAGAGTCTGTACTTCTTGTTCCATAACCAGAGCCTGCTTGTGGCCACCACATTGAAATTGGGAGGGAGTGACCCGCACTGAATTCTGTACCCGTTTTATACTGTCTGCAAGACCCAATCTGAGATATTTGGCAGAAGTTTCCACGCTGCCAGAAAATCTACTAAGGGAACCAGCCTCTCAAGGCTGGCCTCTAGTGTTTGTTGAGCGGTCCTGAAACGGCACACCGGCAGGGAGCAACCGAACTGACCCTTTTTGAGCCCTCTGCTACGTTTCTGATGGCACCGATAGGAGACGGGCACCATGTAATGAGGTGAACACCGACTCCCCCCCGGAGGGGACTGCCATCAGAAGCCTGACACCACTGGCATCAGGGCTTCTTCGCCGAAGCCTTCCTGGACATAATAACAGTCCTCAGATCTGCTCTACCCCGGGAAGACTTCGGCTGAGAGGGCTGCCCCGATCCCCAGTCTCTCTATGTGGGAGCTCGGGCAGCAACACTCTCTTTTTGCTGTGCTCTGTACAAGGAGGATGCACTCGGTGAGACTTGCAAGAAAGAAACTTTTGAAATGCTGCTGCTTGTTTTTTAGCTTCCTGAAACCTCTCAACTACTGTATTAACTGAGTCACCGAAGAGGCCAGCAGGGTAAATCTGTTAGTAAATCTGGCCCTAAGTTTTGATATCTAAATAAATAAATAATATAGTATAAAATATATATAAAAATTAAGTGAGTTTAAGCTTAAAGGCCCCGACATACTCACAATATATCGGAGCCTTACAATATGTTGCATAAAGCAAGCTGATTTATGGTATTAAACATAAACAAACAGTTTCAGTGTCAGTTTCGCTTTCAAGTAGAATTACATCTTAAATTTGTTCTATAAAACAGCTCTCCAGTGTCATGTTTTCATTCGCGTTGAAATTGACGTTGACATCAGAGCGCACCAACCTATTATGTGATTGCCACAGACCAATGGTTGTTCGAAAGTGTTTACCAACTACACCTTTCCAGAAAGTTTGCTTTTGCAAGCTGTTTTGAACTCCCGAAACAAACTCCAAACAAACTTAATTTTGCCCTGATTTTGTACAAAATTACGTCACACCAGTTCATTCTTCGACACTTCAGTATTTCAATGAAGTTGTTCTTTTCTTGCTTTAAAGGGATAGTTCACCCAAAAACGTACAAAAAAGTAACCCATGATGTGATGTATGACAGGATGTAAGAGTAGCGTTAGCGTTGGCACCTCTCGCAGTTCAAACAAATAGAGCTGGGCAACAAACTCAAGCACCTCTCACATTTATCTTTAAAAAGACTTGTTTTAGATTTCTAATTTGTGACTTGTGTTTTGTTTTGCTCTATCCTCTGTGCTTCTGCGTTTGTTATAAACTGTACTAACGTTTTAAATATGGGTAATTGTCTTACACAAACCTATCACTTTGCTTCAGAAGGCATTTGTTAAACCCTGGAGCTGTGTGGAATATTCAATTCAATTCAATTCAAATGTATTTGTATAGTGCTTTTCACAATACACATTGTTTCAAAGCAGCTTTACAGAAAGTGCATTTCATAGATGAACAGTATAAAAAAATGTTAGAAAGACAATGTTAAAGAAAAATGTTCGAAAAAGTTAATCAGTCGTGTATTAATTTAGGCCATAACAACGCTGGCGTTGAGAGAGAGTCGTCTCTTCACAGGCGTGGAGTCGTCTCATCACAGGTGTTGGGGCATCCGAAGTCTTCATGAGAGGCTGGATACAAACTGGAGCTGACGAACTATTTACCTCGGGACTAGTGTCCCGAGATAACAACAGAAAAGCAGATGGGAAATAATTAGCGTAGCTGCTGTTCAGAATATTATATTAATGCTGTTGTTCCCATTTAACTGTAGTATAAAGGGTAATTATAATGTGAATGCTTGGCTAAAGAGATGTGTCTTTAATCTAGTTTTAAACTGGGACAGCGAGTCTGAAACTCGGACAATATCAGGAAGACTATTCCAGAGTTTAGGAGCCAAATGTGAAAAAGCCCTCCCTCCTTTAGTGGACTTGGATATCCTAGGAATGACCAGAAGCCTAGAGTTTAGTGACCTTAAAGAGCGCGATGGGTTGTAGGGCGATAGAAGATCCGTTAGATACACTGGAGCTAAACCATTTAGGGCTTTATAGGTCAGTAGCAATACTTTGTAATTGATACGGAACTTAATAGGTAACCAGTGTAGAGATGATAAAATTGGTGTTATATGATCATATTTTCTTGACCTAGTAAGAACTCTAGCAGCTGCGTTTTGGACTAACTGTAGTTTGTTTATTGAGGATGCAGGACAACCAGCTAATAAAGCATTACAGTAATCTAATCTCGAGGTCATGAATGCATGAACTAACTTTTCTGCATCAGGAATAGATAGCATGTTACGTAGCTTAGCAATGTTTCTAAGGTGGAAAAATGCCGTTCTTGTAACATATGAAATATGATTTTCGAATGTCAGGTGTGCAGTCTAGTATAACACCTAGGTCTTTTACTGTAGTGGATAAAGTGACAGGACATCCTTCCAAGGTAAAGTTGTATTGTGCGAGGTTTTGTGGGCAGTTTTTTGGACCAATAAGTAATTTATCTGATAAAAATAAGGTTTTATCTGAATTTAATAGCAGAAAATTACACGTCATCCAGTATTTAATATCTTCAACACACGCTGTCAGTTTAGATAATGTAGCGTTTTCGTCCGGTCATGATGAAATATATAATTGAGTGTCATCAGCATAACAGTGGAAATTAATTCCATGTTTTCTTATAATATTACCAAGCGGTAGCATATATATTGAGAATAGCAGAGGGCCTAATACGGATCCTTGCGGCACCCCATAGTCTACTGACATCATCCTGGATTTTTCCCCATTTAGACAGACAAAATGGTAGCGGTCTGATAAGTACGATCTAAACCAGTTTAATGCCTGTCCCTGAACACCAGTATAATTTTGAAGTCGATCTATGAGTATTTTATGATCTATAGTATCGAACGCAGCACTAAGATCGAGTAGAACTAGTATTGAGATACAGCCTTGGTCAGAAGCTAGAAGTAAATCATTTGTGATTTTAACGAGCGCAGTTTCTGTGCTATGATGCGGCCTGAATCCTGATTTAAATTTTTCATAGATATCATTTTCTTGCAAGAAAGAGCACAATTGAGCGGACACAACTTTTTCTAGTATTTTAGACATAAATGGAAGATTTGAAATTGGTCTGTAATTTGCTAGGTTATTATGATCTAATTGTGGCTTCTTAATGAGAGGTTTTATGACTGCCAGCTTGAATATTCTTGGAACATGACCTAAAGATAAAGACGAGTTAATAATATTGAGAAGAGGCTCTTCCAATACAGGTAACAACTCTTTGAGTAGTTTAGTGGGTATTGGATCTAATAAACATGTTGTTGGTTTAGATGCAATGATAAGTTTATTTAGCTCTTCCTGTCCTATAATTGTAAAGCGGTGTAGTAGTTCTTGAGGGGCGATAGTAGCGGTTGAATCATAAGACATCATTAAAGATTGTACATTTACAATTTTATTTCTGATGTTTTCTATTTTCTCAGTGAAGAAATTCATAAAATCATTACTACTAAACTGTAACGGAATATTTTGCTCAGGCGATGCTTGTTTATTTGTTAGTCTAGCCACGGTGTTAAATAAAAACCTTGGGTTATTTTGATTATTTTCTATTAGTTTGCGTAGATGCTCAGCCCTGGCTGCTTGTAGGGCCTTTTTATAACGTGACATACTATCTCTCCACGTGATTCTAAAGACCTCTAAATTAGTTTGTTTCCATTTACGCTCTAAGTTACGAGTTTCTCTCTTGATAACATGTGTAGCACTGTTGTACCATGGTGCTTTAGTTTTCTCTCTAACCTTTTTTAATCTAATTGGTGCAACAATTTCTAATGTGCTAGATAAAATGTTGCTCATACTGCTAGTCATTTCCTCTAGTTCATCTGTTTGTTTGGGTTCACTGAGCAGCTGAGACAGATCAGGTAAGCTATTTGAGAATCTATCTATAGTGGTTGGAATGATTGTTCTGCCTGGTCGATAACGTGGTGCAACATAACAGATTTCAGCAGTACGCAGTATGCAAGTTACCATGTAATGGTCAGTGACATCATCACTTTGCGGTATAATATCTATATCAGTTGGGTTGGTTCCATGTGATATAATTAAATCTAGTGTGTGTTTAAGACGATGAGTGGGACCAGTGACGTTTTGCTTGATCCCAAAGGAGTTTAATAGATCTGTAAACGCAGCCCCTAATGCATCATTTGTGTTATCTACGTGTATGTTAAAATCTCCAACAATTAATGCTTTATCGACGTTGACCAACAGATCTGAGAGAAAGTCTGCAAACTCTTTTAAGAAATCAGCATAGGGCCCTGGAGGTCTATACACAGTAGCCAAGGCTAGAGATAATACGGATTTCTTTCTTGCATCTAAGAGCGTAACATTTAGCACTAGTACTTCAAACGAATTAAACCTGTGACCTGTTTTCTGAGTAACATTAAGAATATCTCTATAGATTGTTGCAACACCGCCGCCACGACCAATCAGACGGGGCTCATGCTTATAACAGTATCCTGGCGGAGTAGACTCATTTAGACCGAAATAATCATTTGGCTTAAGCCAGGTTTCAGTAAGGCAAAGTACATCGAAACTATTATCTGTGACCATTTCATTTACAATAACCGCCTTAGGTGTGAGCGATCTAATGTTTAGAAGACCTAGTTTTAGAAATTGTTTTTGTTCACTAATATTTCGCTTTTCTGGTTTAATCACAATTAGATTTTTTCTAGATCCTACAGTAGATTTAATGTTTGACCTCACTAAACGAGGAATAGACACGGTTTCTATATAATGTTCTACATTGGTACTTATGTTAATTAAGTTAGGACACAATTGTTTTTGTTCACTAATATTGAGATTTTCTGGTTTAATCGCAATTAGATTATTCCTAGATCTTACAGTAGATTTAATGTTTGATCTCATTAAACGAGGAATAGACACAGTTTCTATATAATGTTCTACATTGGTACTTATGTCAATTAAGTTAGTACAGGAAAGACTGTGATCTGTACTTACTAGTCATATGGTGGTGTGTAACGCCCTGGAGATGTTGTCCAACAGAAGAGCCGCTCCGATTCTGCTGGGGTGAAGGCCATCAGGACGGAAGAGCCTAGGTCGCTCCCAGAAAAGATTCCAATTATTTACAAAGAGCAGCTTCTGTTCATTACACCATGACATTAACCATTCATTTAGAGCAAATAATCTACTGAACTTTTCATGTCCTTGTCGGTACGTGGGAAGGGGTCCAGACACGACGATCGTCGCTTCAGGCGATGTTCTGCGCACCGTCTCTAGCAGACTCTTGTAGTCCTTCTTCAGAACCTCCGTCTGCCGCAGCCTGGTGTCGTTCGTTCCCGCGTGCAACACGACAGCTCCGATGCGCTCGTCACCGTTCAGGATCTCGGGAACCTGCGCAGCGACATCGAGAACACGAGCACCAGGAAAGCAGTGAGTGATTACTTTGCCTTTACCTGAGGTAGCGTGGACATGCCGGACGATGGAAGTACCGATCACCACAGCGCTGCATTCCGTCTCGCGAAGAGGAGAGAAGCGGTTCCGAGTGGAGATCTCGAAGACCGGGAGGGGCGGAGAGGTCCTAGCTCCGGTCCTGGCTCACGTCTTCCGCTGGGGAAAAACCCACGGTCCCCGGTGTTGTGTCGGTGCCGGTGTGAACGAAACCATGGATGATCGCGTCCTGTGCAAAGAAACACACGGAGTAGACGAGCTCGGAGACAACAGGTTATTAACCACTGACTTGTGCGCATCGGCGCGTGATGTTTCAAGCGCTGATCGTCGCTCTCTCAGCACGGCTTGTCTGTCTAGAAGGTCGCAAATCTGCTTCTCCAACGACTCCAACTCCAACAGCACCGAATGCAGCTCGAACGTGTCCTCGCCTGCACTCAAAGGTAACATTAGACACACATCCGAGTTATTCGTCATTGTAGCAGATGTGCTACGATGACGAATTGTCGGTACAGTGACGGGTGTAAATAAGTTTATCACGCGTGCAATGCTAGCGGGCTACGGCTACCGGTGTAAATAAGTTACCACGCGTGCAATTCTAGCGGGCTACGGCTAGTAGCGGAAGTTCGGATATAAGTAGTGATATCAAAGCAATCTGATTGTTTTTTATAGAGAATCGTATCGTAGATATATTCACACGCTGTAAATAGTAGAAAATATTCGTTTGTAAGCGAGTGTTAAGGAGAAAATCAAGGATTATGAATCAAATCGACGGAGCTCTAACACCAACAGCGTGCTCACCTTTCAGGATACTTTTATGATGAATGGATGCACTTTTTCAGGCTGCAAAATCAGGACCCCCATTCACTGCCATTATAAAGCTTGGAGGAGCCAGAACATTTTTTATATAACTCTGATTGCATTCACCTGAAAAAAGAAAGTCATATACTGCTAGGATGGCTTGAGGGTGAGTAAATCATGGAGTCATTTTCATTTTTGAGAACTAACCCTTTAAGCTTAATATATTAAGTTTTTTTTTATTACTAAAATTGAGTTTATGTCATTTTGCCTGATCTTGATTATGTTTACATATTTGTACAGAAAATCAAGACAAAATACTAAATAAGAAAAACATTTTGCAGTGTAAATTACTTCTGGTCCGTTGTTTGTGCAGAGTTGAAAGTAGTGTACAGAATGGGCCTGGACAGCTTGTTGCATATGGCTGCCTGCAGACAACATGCTTTTACGACTTGATCATACAAGGTATGACATTTACATTTATGCATTTAGCAGATGCTTTTATCCAAAGCGACTTACAACTTGGGAGAACATGAAGCGATAGGTCATGAAGAGTCGAGAAGCGCAATAAGAGCCTGAGATCCTGAGACTGTGTACATTGCTCAGTGTAGCACAGGCTAGGGGAGGGAAGAAGAAAGAGAAAGAATAAAGAGGACTTTTTATTTTTTATTTTTATGAGGTTAAGTGTTCATGGAAGAGCTGAGTTTTAAGGTGACTTTTGAATGATGTCAATGATTCTGCGTTTCGGATGGTTTTGGGAAGATCGTTCCACCAGCTGGGAACGTTGAATGAAAATGTTCTGGAAAGGGATTTTTTCCCCCTCTGTGATGGTACCACAAGCCGTCGTTCCTTTGCTGAGCGAAGGCTTCTGGTTGGGGTGTGGATTTGTAGAATGGGGTCAAAGTAAGTCGGAGCTGAGCGTGTGGTGGCTCTGTATGCAAGGGTCAGCGCCTTAAACTTGATGCGAGCAGCGAGTGGTAGCCAGTGCAGGGAGATGAAGAGAGGTGTGACGTGGGTCCTTTTGGGCTCGTTGAAGACAAGACGTGCTGCTGCATTCTGGATCATTCGAAGTGATTGGATCGCAAAAGAGCGGAGTCCAACCAGAAGCGCATTGCAGTAGTCAAGTCTAGAAATAACCAGGGCCTGGACAAGAAGCTGTGTTGCGTGCTCTGTTAGGAACGGTCTAATCTTCCTGATGTTGTGGAGTGCAAACCGGCATGAGCGAGCTGTCTTAGGAATGTGTTCTCTGAAGGACAGCTGGTCATTAAATGTTACTCCAAGATTTCTGACTGACTTTGATGGGGAAATCAAGGATGTACCTAACTGGATGGTGAAGTCATGTTGTATGGTGGGACTGGCGGGAAGATGAGAAACTCAGTCTTTGCCAGGTTAAGCTGCAGGTGATGTTTTCTCATCCATGCAGAGATGTCAGTCAGACAGCTGGAGATTCGTGCAGCTACTGTGGGGTCGCCTGGGTGAAATGAAAGGTAGAGCTGAGTGTCATCAGCATAGCAGTGGTATGAGAAGCCATGTGCCTGAATGATGGGTCCCAATGAAGTAGTGTAGATGGAGAAGAGGAGAGGACCAAGCACCGAGCCCTGGGGAACCCCAGTGGTCAGTGGATGTGCTTGGGATTCCTCACCTCTCCAGGCAACCTTGAAAGACCTACCTGTGAGATAGGACTCAAACCAAAGGAGCGGAGACCCTGTGATACCCAGCGATGAGAGGGTGGACAGAAGAATCTGATGATTGACCGTGTCAAAGGCCGCAGATAGATCGAGCAGGACGAGGACTGATGATTTGGAGTCAGCTTTAGCTATCCGCAGGGCTTCAGTGACCGACAGTAGTGCAGTCTCTGTGGAGTGGCCCCTTTTGAAACCTGATTGGTTGATGTCAAGCTAATTATTCTGTGATAGGAAGGATGAAACCTGATTGAAAACAACTCGTTCAATAGTTTTTGCTATGAATGGTAGTAGAGAAACAGGTCTGTAATTTTCTATGAGTGATGAGTTTAGCGTGGGTTTCTTAAGCAGTGGAGTTACCCGAGCCTGCTTGAATGTGGTAGGGAAGATGCCGGTGCAGAGAGATGTGTTGATGATGTGAGTGAGTGCTGGTAGGATTGTCGGAGAAATGGCTTGAAGGAGGTGTGAAGGAATGGGATCAAGAGGACAGGTGGTAGGATGGCTAGAGAGGAGAAGTTTAGATACTTCAGTCTCAGTGTGTGTAGAAAATGAGAAGAGAGGATGTTTGGTTGTGGATGTGGCTGAACTGAAGTCCACAGTGTGTGTGGGTGAGAACTGACTGCTGATGGTTGTTGTTTTATTTGTGAAGAATTGTGCAAAATTGTCTGGAGATAGGGAGGTGGTGGGGGAGGGCAGAGGAGAGAGTTAAATGTTCTGAACAGTGTGCGTGAGTTTGAGGTGCTGTTGATCTTATTTTGGAAATAAGAAGATTTAGCTGCATGTACTTCATCCGAGAAGGATGAGAGCAGGGACTGATACTTACCCGGATGATCGGATGGGTGGTTAGATTTATGCCATGTTCTCTCTGCTGCCCTGAGTATCGTCCGGTGTTCACGGATAACATCAGATAACCAAGGGTTAGAGGGAGTGGCTCGTGCTGGCTTGGAAGAAAGAGGGCAAATACTGTCTAGGCAAGAAGTTAAAGTGGAGCATAAAGTGTCGGTTGCAGTGTTGACATCCATAGCAGATAATTGTGAGGATGAGGGGAGTGAGGATGAGACAGCAGAGGAGAGATGTGAAGGAGAAAGTGAGCGCAGATTTCGCCTGAAGGTAACAGGTGGAGGAACTGGTGGTGCATGAGTAGTGAGTTGAAGGTTGAATGTGATGAAGAAATGATCTGAGATGTGTAGGGGTTTGACCAAAATATTGTCTGTAGAGCAGTTGCGTGTGTAAATGAGGTCCAGCTGGTTACCAGATTTGTGGGTATGTGGAGTGATGAGGCGATTGAGATCGAATGATGCAAGGAGGGAGTGGAAATCTGAAGCATAAGATTTGTCCAGATGAATGTTGAAGTCGCCAAGGACTATGAGTGGGCAGCCATCCTCTGGAAATGAGGACAGCAGAATGTCTAGCTCATGAACAAAGGTGGTCAATGGACCAGGGGGGCGGTAAATGACTACAATATGGAGTTTAATGGGAGTCGTAAGCGTAATAGCGTGGTATTCAAATGTGTTGTTATTGCAAAGAGATGTGTGAGTAGAGTATTTCCAGTTGTTATGAATGAGAAGACCAGTGCCACCACCCCTCCCAGTCTGGCGTGGGGTGTGGGAGAAAGAGAAGTTATTAGAAAGAGCAGCGGGTGTTGCTGAGTCTTCTGGGCGGACCCAGGTCTCAGTCAAGGCCAAGATTTTGAGAGCAGATTGAGTGGCAAAGGCTGGAATAAAGTCAACTTTATTGACCGCTGACTGACAATTCCATAGGCCCACAGAAAAAGAGGGAGGAGCATTAGATTAGCAAGGTTACGGTGTCGTGTAGGTCTGCGTGTAGTAGTGGGGCGTGGTTGAGAGATAACAGGAATGGACTGTACACACATGGTTAGAGAGAAAAGGAAGGTGAAAGAGGAGAAGAGAAGGAGATAGCTCGGAGCCTTACCGGAGTCCTTGCCTCGGAGGAGTCGCGCAGAGGAAGAGTCGAATACAGATGTCTTTACCCGCGCCGGTCTTCACACGCGGAGGCTGAAAACGCGGGCTGAACGCTTCCGCGTCTTATACTTAAACGCCCGTGAATGGCTTCAAATCAAAACCAATCTCAGCCTGAATAGGAAAAGTTACTTAAGTGCAAAAGGCTCGTTCAGTATTATAACGAACTCGTATATTATTCAAATGCGATTTACTATGACAGGATCAATTGCACACAGACAGAATAAACCAAACGCAATACCAGTAGGACAAACAACACTGTTCTAGCAAGTATAACTTTAAGCCGTGTAACATAAGTGCAGAATGAGTTCAGAACACTTACATGCGCGCTCGCCCGATCTGCTTCACTCGCCGTTCGCCGTTCGTATGACTCATATTGATGTATGTTGATGTGTAATATTGTGGTAATATGCTGATGGCATAGTGTTCGGATTGCATGTAAACATGTCAGGGTTTCCCACTGTCAGAGAATTCAGATGTAACATGCAATCGTGTATGTGCGCTAACACGTGTGCTTGTATGTGTGGGCATGTGAGTCACTTGTATTGTTGATGATCATATTAGTTTTGACTGACAGGGTGAGTGTGTGTTTGTGCACATGCAACAACCTGACAGATCAAATACTCAGTGTGGGCCCAGAAGCGTAGACAACCTTGTTGCTACCTTGTTTCGGTTGAGACTGAAGGACTGTGGGGGATGTGGGTGACGAAAAGCTCAGCCGAAGGCCCCTACCTCTGTGTCATGTCACAGAGTGGGGAGAGAAAGAGAAAGGGGGAGGCAATGGAGCCTGACAGCCTCATATCTCATCAGGACTCAGGATGTGCACTACCGACATGGCCTTTTTTGAGTTCTGTTGGAGGTGTCCTTCTCACATTGTTCACTCATGCTTTTTGGTTGCTGCAGACACATAAAAATAGTAACAATTCAATAAAATAAAATAAATTCATAAGACTATTAGCTGAGTTTAGAAGCATCTACTGTACATGTTCAGGGTAGAAAAGGGCCTTTTTAGCATTTTATAGGCTCCACCTTCATTTTTATTCATTGCATTCTTATAAACTATACTTTTCTAAAGTTTAAGGTCATAAGGTCATATGCAAAAACACGTTAAATTGATCAAAAGCAGATGCAAGAACACAATTGAACACACTGTTCTTTTGAACTTTCTTTTTATAAACGAATCCTGAAAAAAAGTATCACAGCTCTCAGAAAAATATTAAGCAGCACAACTGTTTTGAACATTAAGAAATGATTCTTCAAATCATCATATTTTAATATTTTCTGAAGGATTATGTGACTGGAGTAATGATGCTAATAATTCAGCTTCACCATCACAACAATAACGTTCATTTAAAAATACATTGAAATAGAAAAGAGTTAGTTTAATTGTAATATTATTGCACAATGATACAGTTTTACAGTATTTTGACTGTATTGCGGCACTCTAAAAAAAAAAGTTCTATATGGCACTAAAGGCGGTTCTTGGCTCGTAATCATAGGGGAACCTTTTTAAGTGCTGTATAGCACCAATCTTGGTGCTTTAGTGGTTCTTCAGCGGTTCTTTGGCTGAGGTGCTAAATAGCACTACTGACTAAGGTACTATATAGCACCGCTATCTTTATACAGAACATATTAAGATATGGTGCTATATAGCACCACAAGTGGTTCCCCTATGATTACGACAAATAACCACTTTTAGTGCCATATAGAACCTTTTTTTTTTAGTGTATCTAATGTAATGCAGCATGTAATTTTGGAATAATGGCTATTGAGTTAACTTGTACAATAAAACAGAAACCCAAGATATGACATACACAAACTACATTTATTGCGGTTCATGGATCATTTCAACTATAGGCATAACTGTGGTCTTCTTTTTAGAGAAGACACCTTTGAATTCGTTGTTCCAAAAATGTCAAAGTCATAAAACAATTTTAGTTTGAAAACCACAAATCTATTAAAAATGATCATTTCATTTGTATAATTTTTTTTTTTCTTATGTAAAGTATATGACACTGTCTTGACGAGGCCTGAAAACATAATGCTAAAACTTTGCATTTTTTGAAACATCTTTTGTCATGTAGCATGTTATTTTAGAAGAGATTTCCGATGGACAACTGAAATCCACTCATATACTCCAAGCAAACATTCAGTGTATTTTTATATGCTGCACAGCTCATATTCCCTCTAAATGTAAATTATATACATGCTCACAGTCACAAATCTTATTAAAAATGATTGCACAGTCATTTTTCCCCCCTTTTTCCATTTTTTTTCCCAAAGAATCAGATGTCGCTTTGGAACACAGATTTCTGAAACTGGAGAAGAGGTCAAACATGAGGGATGGTCCCAGTCTTCTTTCCATCATCCTGAACATCTCCAGTCATGAGAAAGAAGAGGATGTTTCATGAAGTTAATTTTTCAACTATCATTGATTATCTCAGACTATGAGGGTGAATTAGACATTTGATTGACGAATAATCAATCACTGTCTGACATCTGCATTTATCTTCTGTCCAAGGCAGTTTTTTTCTCCCTTCAAGATGGCATATCGTTTTAAAGGAAGGAGAGTGACTTTCATCCTTCATTGCTTATCACACTAAGATCTTGACCTACTCACCCCTCTTTCTCTCCCCAGCCCTTTCTCTTTCTTACTTAATTTGTGAGAGAGCCATGAAAATTAAAGTCAGTGGCTACTTTGTTACTGAAAAGCAGTGATTCCCAAACAAGGTTACCCCAGAATGTACATAAACAAGTCCTAGGTTGTACTTTCTACTTTGATTTTGACTTGTCAACCCATAACAACAGAAATTATAATTTTGAACCTTAATATTGAAATTTACCTCAGGAGCATTCCTATGTAGCTTGTGGCAAATTAAATTGAATGGACATGATTTGGGAAGGCACACACCTGTTAATATAAGATTTTACAGCTGAAAATGCATATCAGAGCAAGAGCAAAAGCCAAGCCATGATGTCAAAGGAACTGTCTGTAGAACTTAGAGAGAGGATTGTATCAAGACACAGATCTGGGGAAGACTACAACAAAATGCATGTAGCATTCATAAACCTTAACCTCCTGGCCAAGCAGAGCAATCAGAGAAGGGCCTTGGTTAAAGTGGCGACCGTGAAGCTGAAGGTCACTCTGGTTGAGCTCCATGATCTTAAAAGGAGATGGGAGAAATTTACAGAAGGGAAAGCATCACAGAGTGGCCAGACTCAAGCCTCTCCTCAATGATGGCACATGAAAACAATATTAACCAACTGCAGAACCGCAGAACCCATTTACGTCACTCACAACAGTCTGAGGACAACAGCGCCACGCCACAGTCTCATGCCGGAAGTGGGCGGAGTAGCAGCCTCAGATCGGAAGTGGGCGGAGTAGCAGCCTCAGATTGGAAGTGGGCGGAGTTAACGAAAACTAAACAATCGGCATGGCGGAAGAAGAGAACATGGTAAACAGTTGTTTTGTGTTGTGGTTTTAATCTATCAAGTTTATTTGTGTTGTGTATTTGATCCATCGTTGTTGTATTAACACTTTATACAGCACGTGGCTCTAATCTTTCTTTTATATTCTGAATTTAAAATTTTGTTTTTGCAATGCAGTAAGTGGTCATTTTTGCTTTAGAACAATGAAACTTGGCTCTCTTGTACAAAAATTGTATTGTTACATTATTTATATATATAATATATTTCTGTTTCATTTTGTTGCAGTAAATTGACAAGCAGACTCACCCCAGGACAGGACAATGGAAGCTGATCCAAAAGAAGGTTAGTTTTAAAAGGCTCTCATAAAGACATAAGCTACTTATACAGATAGTGTGTTGTTATATCTGTCACATCTTTTCCAGGAATAACTTAATAATGTTCTATTGTTTTAGACTGTTCCACAACAGTTGGTCGGCTCTATTGACTGTGGGATATTCATGTTAATGGTAAGAAAAAAAAAAAAAAAAAAAGCTTTTCTTCATTAGGATGAAAAACATGAGGGCTTTTCACACTTGAAATAGTAAACCCCGGGTATACAGAATCCTGGGTTATCTTGCTTCACGTTTCACAATGATCATTATTTACCTGAGAGGAACAATTAATCATGGGTATTCATGCACTGCCATTCCACACTGTACTGTACTAAACCATGGGATAACATCCTTATTTGCAGTGTCAATGTCGCTGATTGGACGAACACCGGAAACAATATGTTTACATAAATGCTCAAGCTTTGCATGTCCTCGTATTACAAGTTTATCCTGAATGGACATTTCAGACTATAAAACAATTAAAATGGTCTCTTCTTCATTGTAATTGTTGCGTTTTCTGTCAGCATTTGATGTTTTTCCTCTTCAACGCTGAATTTATTATTTATATAGAATGCACAGTGTTTCAGTGACTGTCCAAAGCACGTAAATATAAAAGTGTGAAATGTTACTTTACCCGGGGTTAAAAGCGTGTTTAGAACGACGATAAGCTCAGTGTGAAAAGCTTGCCTTTGATTTCTGTATACATTTTGAACTGAAAATGATTAATTAATTTGATTTGTGACAGGGTATGATTTATGTCACAAATATAGACAAAAAATTGAATTTCAAAACTTTATTATACATGCTACATCCTTCAACACTTCCAACATTTCATCCCATTTTTTGTACCCTTCTCTCATGAAGGAGCCACGGACCACAGAAGACCTCTGCACTGCAGCTGAAAGACTGTGGAACAACCAAAAGTTTTCAAAGGTTTAGTGGAAGAGCCGTGGTTTCTGAAATTGAAAGAGGAAGACCAGGAAAAAGCCCTTCAACTTTCACAGGCTGAAATGGTTGACCAACAACTTGCCAAAGAGCCTTTAGTGTTTTTAAGTGTTTAGTGTTTGGACAAAAGGAGTCTCAGAATGAATTGCATGTTTATGGAGATTTAATTTATTTTAGATTTAATTTGTCATGTACCTGCTGTGCAATAACTTTCAAGCTAGTTCAATATTGATTGATTGTGTATTTCTTTTTAAAGCAAACCACAGCTAGTATATGATGCCTTTGGGGAAGAACATTTATTAAAATTAAATAATTTTTGTGTGTTGTTTTGGGATTTGATTAATCTGAATCTGCTTGAATTACATTCCAGTGTAAAATTGTGTAATGTGTATTATGTACTATGAAAAAAGGTTAATTCTGAAATGCTTGAGTAAAAAATATTTTGTGTCATATAAATAAAATGTTCACATGCTCAATCTTTGTTTTCATTTTTAGTGTTTTAAGCTTTATGTTCAATTGATCTAATATAATCTTTTAAGACATATTATAAATAGCAACTTTTTACTTTAATAATCCTTAACAAAACGTTGAAATGGGGTTATATATATATATATATATATATATATATATATATATATATATATATATATATATATATATATATATATATATATATATATATATATATATATATATATATATATATATATATATATATATATATATATATATATATATATATATGTCACGGTGTGACTTTTCCTGGGGCGGAACCATAGTGGCGGAGATTTGTTCCGCCCGGATCAAACACCACTACTTCCGGGTTCCCGTCCCCGCGCCAAAATCATAGGAAATCGGCGACAGGTGCTCCAATAAACGGCGCGATCTCTGGATTGGGTGAAGGGGAGGTAGGAGGAGTATAAAGAGGGCCTCCAGAAGTCAGTCTGTGTCAGTTATTGCAGCGGCCACACAGCCGCAGCTGTTAGTTCCGGGTCGGGCTCAGCCCGAGCCTGGTGGTAGCCGCTTCCAGCCGTTGCGGCGAGAGGATCTGGGCATCTGGGCAAACACAGGATGACACGAGGTGGATATTGTGGACTGAGCGATCAAAGATCCGGAGAGCTATAAAGAGAAGAAAAGAGACGAGGCTGAGTATAATACAGACTGAGTTTGCATTGCGATTCCAAGTGCTGTGTGTGTTCGATTCTGAGAAGTTACATGCAGGACAGTTGCCGGAAGTGCTAATGAGCAAATCCCTTCGGGAGAGAGAGCACAGCGGCCAGGACGCGAGCCAGACACTGGAAGAGAGAACAAGACGAGCACACGGGTTGATCAATGTGTGAGTACCCTGAGAAACACATACAGTAACGCCTTCATCGGAGGTTTATCATCTGTGAGCCTTGTGACGTTGAAACTAGGAAAACGAGTGGCCCCACCGCGGAGAGTGAGCGTGGGAGAGCCAGAGCCGGCGGGCAGTGAAAGCCGCCGGGGTGGTGTAGCAGCAACGTCCTTTTCGTTGGTTCTTCGCTATACCAGCGCTTCAGCGATCTTCCCTTCCCCCTGAGATAAACGACGCGGGAAAAGTGGTCTCTGGACCTTAAGTACACCTGGTTGGTGTGAAGAGTGCCGTGGGTGAGTCAGCATTTTGACTTTGAGAGTGTACACTTGGAATCTGCTGTGTTGTGCTGTGTGGGTGCGTGTCGTCCCCGAGACCATTATCCAGGCTGACCCACTCTCTGGGAAAGGTACGATCCCGAAGCTGGCGGAGTAACTAGCCCGAACCATTCACGCTGTGAACCTCACCCTATTCTCTGTCTCTACTGGGGTAGCATGACCGGAGCCAAGTAAGCACTCTCTTGAATAGCCATTGTTACGTGCTTGTGTCGGAGGAAACTGTGTGCGTGTGCAGGGCCTGAGGAGAGGAGAACGCTACATACTCCCGGAACAAAGTCATACTTACCTGCCATTACCTGTGTGTAGCCACCTAGAGAAGCGGCCGATCCAGCCCCACCGCCGTGGTTAAGCCCTTTGAGCCACCGCTATCACAGAGCCTGGAACAAGGAGAGAGAACGGATGAACCGTGTCTACGGAGTCTGTGAGTGATATCCATTGAGCAAAGTCATACTTACCTGCCATTACCTGTGTGTAGCCACCTAGAGAAGCTGCCGATCCAGCCCCAACGCCGCGGTTAAGCCCTTTGAGCCACCGCTATCACAGAGCCTGGAACAAGGAGAGAGAACGGATGAACCGTGTCTACGGAGTCGGAGAAGGAGCAAGCCGTGGCGTAAATCCCCCGAAAGGTCCACCCTGGGAAACAGAAAGACAGAGACAAGTGAGCACGTAGCAGGATATGGAAGCCAGACATTGAGAAACAGGACGAAACGACTTATCTGAGGTCCTCCTGCCGAAAGAGCCGGCGAGCTCTGAGGCGGCGTCCTCACTCTCCAGTCCTTTTGGATTTTAGCCCCCTCACTTCCCCCTTCCCCCCCCCCCAAATTTTAAGTAAATTAATAAAGAAGTGTAATTTTAAACCTTACTCCAGTGTCCTCGTGTGTCTGGTCGTCTGGGGTATCACTGGGAACCTCCCCGAGGTGAAAAGGAAGGGAGGAGCGGGACTCACGCGGTCCGCTCCGACCTGTGACATATATATATATATATATATATATATATATATATTAGGGGTGGCACGGTACATGGAAAAAAACCGAACCGTTCGGTTCGCTTGTCTCGGTTCGGAGTTTGTGCATCGCACGGTTCGCGCATGCGCAATGTCTCCTCGTGCCCGTATGTTACCTCAGCCAGTGGGTGTCCTTTTCGCGCAAAATAAGAGGTGTGTGTGGACATACAGTAAAGTGCTGCAGGTCACATCACATGTAGAAATGAAAGTGGAAAGATAAGGAACTGCTGCCTGTGCCCGGAGTTGGATGATGCACTAGCATCGTATAGCAGGGCAGATACAGTGCGAGAGCCGCAGCCACGCCGTGCGTGCCCGGGCATACACACACTGGCAGTGTTTGTCTCGCGAGTCGCGCAGCTCGTGTATTGCAAATATAGTCCATTCTGTCACATTTTCCGGTGTTCTCCTCCGACCCCTGTCTGTCTCGTGCTTTGATTTATGATGGGCAACATCTGCTGCAAATGCAACCGTGTTTCCCTCTGTCTCATACACACATTCATATGTTGAATATAAGTAGTTCACATGATAAATGTAACATTTAAAAGTTAAGATATGCTTCTAGTTCTAATAATTTAAACATACCTTTGAAGTTTGGGCAAAAACTTCTGGCAGTGTTGTGTTTTTGTGTATTTTATTTTATTTTTTCACAGTGCTGGATGTCATATGGTGATTGTGAAACACACGGAACACTTCATGGTGAAATGTGTTAATCAGGTCAGCTGAATTAAAGCCACAGTGCATTGTTCTGATTAAAATTGTTATGATTAACATGAAAAATTTTCCGCCAATGTGTCGGACTCGGTAGACAGCCAGTTAGGAAACAACTTGATATAACAATTTTTAATACTGTATACTAAATTGATTAAGCCATATATACCATGCTGAAGTAAATTTCTGGAGTGTTAACGATTAAAAAAAACAACAAGAACCATACAGAACCGAAAACCGTGACCCTAAAACCGTGATACGAACCGTGCCACCCCTAATATATATATATATATATATATATATATATATATATACAGTGAGGAAAATAAGTATTTGAACACCCTGCTATTTTGCAAGTTCTCTCACTTGGAAGTCATGGAGGGGTCTGAAATTGTCATCGTAGGTGCATGTCCACTGTGAGAGACATAATCTAAAAAAAAAATCCAGAAATCACAATGTATGATTTTTTAACTATTTATTTGTATGATACAGCTGCAAATAAGTATTTGAACACCTGTCTATCAGCTAGAATTCTGACCCTCAAAGACCTGTTAGGCTGCCTTTAAAATGTCCACCTCCACTCCATTTATTATCCTAAATTAGATGCACCTGTTTGAGGTCGTTAGCTGCATAAAGACACCTGTCAAGTCAAGTCAAGTCAACTTTATTTATATAGCGCTTTTAACAATGTAGATTGTTTCAAAGAAGCTTTACAGTGTTAAACAGGAAAATAATGCAGCATAATTTTATTAAGCTCATTTCAATTTCCATACGGTGACAGTGTGGGCTTTAGATCAATAATTAGAGCAGTAATTTAGTTTATATGGTTAATTTAGTTTATTAATTAGATTTATTTCGATGTTTAGTTGAAAAATATAGTGTCCCCAACTGAGCACGCCAAGCCAGAGGCAACAGTGGCAAGGAAACCAAAACCCCATTAGGTGACCTAATGGAGAAAAATAAACCTTGGGAGAAACAAGGCTCATTCGGGGTGCCAGTTCTCCTCTGGCCAATTAACAAACAGCGTATTATTATTATTATGTCCACCCCATACAATCAGTAAGAATCCAACTACTAACATGGCCAAGACCAAAGAGCTGTCCAAAGACACTAGAGACAAAATTGTACACCTCCACAAGGCTGGAAAGGGCTACGGGGAAATTGCCAAGCAGCTTGGTGAAAAAAAGGTCCACTGTTGGAGCAATCATTAGAAAATGGAAGAAGCTAAACATGACTGTCAATCTCCCTCGGACTGGAGCTCCATGCAAGATCTCACCTCATGGGGTCTCAATGATCCTAAGAAAGGTGATAAATCAGCCCAGAACTACACAGGAGGAGCTGGTCAATGACCTGAAAAGAGCTGGGACCACCGTTTCTAAAGTTACTGTTGGTAATACACTAAGACGTCATGGTTTGAAATCATGCATGGCACGGAAGGTTCGCCTGCTTAAACCAGCACATGTCAAGGTCCGTCTTAAGTTTGCCAATGACCATTTGGATGATCCAGAGGAGTCATGGGAGAAAGTCATGTGGTCAGATGAGACCAAAATATAACTTTTTGGTCATAATTCCACTAAACGTGTTTGGAGGAAGAAGAATGATGAGTACCATCCCAAGAACACCATCCCTACTGTGAAGCATGGGGGTGGTAGCATCATGCTTTGGGGGTGTTTTTCTGCACATGGGACAGGACGACTGCACTGTATTAAGGAGAGGATGACCGGGGCCATGTATTGCGAGATTTTGGATAACCTCCTCCCCTCAGCTAGAGCATTGAAGATGGGTCGAGGCTGGGTCTTCCAACATGATAATGACCCAAAGCACACAGCCAGGATAACCAAGGAGTGGCTCTGTAAGAAGCATATCAAGGTTCTGGCATGGCATGGCCTAGCCAGTCTCCAGACCTAAACCTAATAGAGAATCTTTGGAGGGAGCTCAAACTCCGTGTTTCTCAGCGACAGGCCAGAAACCTGACTGATCTAGAGAAGATCTGTGTGGAGGAGTGGGCCAAAATCCATCCTGCAGTGTGTGCAAACCTGGTGAAAATCTACAGGAAACGTTTGACCTCTAATTGCAAATAAAGGCTACTGTACCAAATATTAACATTGATTTTCTCAGGTGTTTAAATACTTATTTGCAGCTGTATCATACAAATAAATAGTTAAAAATCATACATTGTGATTTCTGGATTTTTTTTTTTTAGATTATGTCTCTCACAGTGGACATGCACCTACGATGACAATTTCAGACCCCTCCATGATTTCTAAGGGGGAGAACTTGCAAAAAAGCAGGGTGTTCAAATACTTCCTCTGTATATATTTATACTGTATATATGTATATAATAACTTATATTTTATATTTTTTTCAAAGTGTAATGTGTGTATTTTTATGATTTAACTATCTACTAATGAAAAGTGAGTATATCTATCTTTCTATCTGTATCTCTCTTCAATTAGAACGTATTAATAAAATACTTGACATTATTAACATGGTTTTAAACTTGAGTTTGAAACTCCAAATGGAGCAATATATAGGAAGATAAATCAGCTCCGCCCACTTCCGGCATGAGACCGTGGTGTGGCGCTGTTGTCCTCAGACTGTTGTGAGTGACGTATATGGGTTCTGCAGTTAGACCTATCTCCGTGAAAACCCACAAAAAAAACAAAAAAAACACCTAAAGGACTCTCTCGGACTGTGAGAAACAATATTCTCTGGTCTGATGAACCTCAGTTCCAAGCATCATGTATGGAGGAAACCAGGTACTGCTCATCACCTGCACAATACATCCCAACAGTAAAGTGTGGTGCTAGCAGCATCATGCTGTGGTAGGGTTTTCAGCGGCAGGGACTGGGGGACTCATCACAGTAAATATAGAGTTAGCCTTAATGAAAACCTAGTCCAGAGCTGGCCAGAAGGTTCACCTTCCAACAGAACAATAGCCATAAGCACACAGCTAAGACCATGCAAGAGTGGCTTATGGACAACTCTTTGAATGTCCTTGAGTGGCCCAGCCAGAGCCTGGGCTTGAAGCCAGTCGAACATCTCTGGAGAAACCTGAAAATGTCTGTTCACCGACAGTCCCCATCCAACCTGTCAGAGCTTGAAAGGATCTGATGAGAAGAATGGCAGAAAATCACTAAATGCAGATATGCAAAGCTTGTCGTATCATACCCAAAAAAATACTACCTTTTTAATAATACCTTTTTAATAAATTTGCAAGGTTGTCACAAATCTGTTTTTTTTTTTTTTATTTGTCATTATGCTGTATGGAGTGTAGATTGATTTGAAAATAAAATAAAAGTTAATGTAGTGAAATGTGAAAAAAAATGAAGGGGTACAAATATTTTCTCAAGGCACTTATAAAATGTTTGACATTTGTAGATTTCTGCAGCAATTCTCTTTACCTGTCTCACTTCTCCACAACAATACAACACTCATTCCTATTTTTGTCCCAGTAAATGTCTTAGCCAATAATTCATGATAAATACAAAGTTCAGCATAAATATAAACCAATGTAACAAAAGAAAGAAATTTACTTTTTTAATTTATTTAAAAGCAGTACAAGTGTCAGATTCAAAAACATCAGTGACAATGCCACTGTAAACTGACAATGCAGTTCAAATATGCACAATGGACAAAGACATTTCATCTAGTTAAGCAATTGTATGGTGTTCTTAAACAGTCTTCTCCTTAGTTTGAAAGTATAGTGCAGGACAAACACTTGCAGTATTGAATCTGCATTGTCACATCTGACTGATGCAGATCCTTTCAAAAGGTCAGCATTGGTTCTGATACAAGCAATCCAATATATGACATTAGATATTGGATAGATATCCCAGACATTAGACCAGTACATCCCTATTTTGGACATGTTAAATAATCTAGGGAGAAAGTAACAGAATTGAGGAACAAAGAGCAAGAAAGGGATGAAGGGCACACATAGAAAGAGGTTCTTTTTGGAGCCAAAACTGCACGCCTTCCGGAGCTTTTTCGGAAAGAGTCGGTACAGCTTATCTGTCTTTTATAAATCGAATAAAACTAAAGACTTTATTGAGATATGAAGGATTCAATACTACTCTATAGGTACTCATGATTAACACGAGATTGGCTGAAACTGTGTTACTCCCCCTTTAATATTCTGACAAACCACACCAATCGATTTTGTGGAATTTAGAATGTGCATTTGCATTAATGTTAGAATATTCCATCTGACACTTTGCTAAGTACTAAAATAACAGTTTTGAAGCCTATACATGTTCTACTCCAGGATAATATGAACAGTATTTCATTGTAGATAAGCTGCTGCTCAATGTAATTTTCATTAAAAAGCTTTCCTGTATGTTGTATTGCACACAGATGTAAGATTTACAGTGGACAGACTAGATGCCTAGTGAACATGTGTGCGATTGTTGCTTTAAGGAGGTATTTCTACCTGCTTCTACCAACAAATTCTAATGTTATTGTGTAACCTAATTCACTAAGGTTTTTGTAACATAAAACAAGGGAATGCTGTTTTAACTTAATTGAGTTATATTAACCCAATATATAATTTCCAATAAAACTCAAGATGGACACATTCAACAAATGCACACTACAACTGCACCAGACCTGTAGAGGGCAGTATAATCGTGACTTGTGTCAGCTACAGGACATCTGCTCTGAAGGACAAAGAAGTAGAAAATGTGTTTGTGTTTGGTTTTGCCTTGCTGATCGGCAAATTTTGCTTCAATTGGAAATTGGGATTTGAGGTTATACGTCAATGTGAAAATCACAATTGACATTATAAAACAAATATACCATTATTATTATTATTTGTTTGCCTCTTGTTCAGTTCAATTAATTAAAATGAGCTAAAGTAACACAATGTAAAAGCAAATTCACAACTTAATTTACTTGTTCAATCCACCTAATATATTTCAAAGTTTACTTAATTCATTTGTGTTAAAACTGCATGCACAATTTTGTTTATGTAACTAACTGGGCCGTGGTAGTTTTGCAAGGGACTGCATTAGGAGTGTAAATTTAGGGATTAAGTGTTATTTTATGTGTTTTTAAGTAAAGGGAAAGATGTTGGTAGTTTATGTTTAATGTTCAGTTATGTTGGACATAGAGGAGTTTCTGTTATTGAAGGTTGTGGTTACCATAGGGTTGCCACCTTCAGTGTGGCAAAATAAGGGACATCCATTCATGACACCCAGACCCAGTAATCACTTTTTTTGACAATTCTGAAATTCAAATTAATAATAACATTGATTAGGCTATAATCTATTAATTAATCTGTCTAATGTCTAGAACATATAATAAGTCTGTCAGCCAAGCTCTGATAATGTATGGAATATTATAATATATTATCCATAAAAAACAACAACAATAGGCCTATTCCTTTAGAAGCACGGATGTGTCTGTCACTGCATGCTGCTTTAGATCAGACAGTCTGAGCAACTGAAATGCTTCTCTGCAAAGTGTGCAGTTCACCTTAGGTTCATCATGAGTTACTGGACAGTCAGACCCATTGATACCTTTTTTATCTATTCAGCTCTATATCCGGAGATCCTCTAGCGTTCAAGTGATGGAAGTGAGCTCGAGTGGTGGAAGTTTACAGCGCATGTTCTCGAGACGCTGCGTATGTTCTCGAGACGCTATGGCAACAAAGCCGCTAAAACGCAATCACACACAAATGAGCTTCTGTACTACTTATTGTGAAATTGATTTCTTTATATTTGCTATTAGTATTCTCCACACTGCAAAATCCATATGTGTTTATTGAACTATGTGTGGACCTATGTAAAATAAGGGACAAATCGTGTCCCGAATTGGTTTGACATGGAACGTGTCAATTTGCTTGTAAATACGGGACGAATCCGTATTTCACAGGACGGGTGGCAACCCTAGGTTACCATTGTGCTGAAGAGTAGCAATTGTGCTCAGGCTGTGGGAATTTTACGCTCAGTATTAACACCCGCCTTTTCTTAGTGGTTCATTATACATTGTGCATAATGATGAGCAACACTGCTGACCCAACTAAACTGATTTATTTTGTGTAAACTAAATTAAGTTGTGTGTAAACATTTATTCAATTAAATTAAGTAAAGGTAATTAATTCATGTATGAGTGTATTTACATCAAGGTGGAAAAGGATTTTTAAGTAATTTGACCTCTCTGGATAAATCAGGTTACATCTACTGACAGTTATGCTTCAGTAAAAACAAGTAATCAAGTAATCTTAAATAATTTATTTCAACAAAACCAGTTATTTTAGATGTTACCACATTTTCTAAGTTAAACTGACAAAAAATATTTTTCAGTGTAGAAGCCAAACACAGAGGATAAAACTATCCAAGAGATCATAGACACACACATCATCATGCCTCTCTTACTTGTTTACATAATATATTTTACATCTTCACACACACACACACGCACGCACACTCACACACACAGACAATTTACTGTGACAGTGACAAAACTAAGACAACAAAACAATTGTTTGCTACATTAAACAGATTTCTTCCATCTACGACTGCAGTGCTATATATGCCATCGTTGTCTATGCTTTCTAACCAAATTAATTATGTTTAAATTATATGAGAGTAAGTGACAGCTGTGTTCATAAAAAAATCATGGGTCTAACAGCCTTTATCCTTTCATACTCATTGTATCAGGTTATAGAAACACCAAAAAAAGAGAAAGTGAACTTTACTGTAGTCTGAATGTTTTAATAGAAAGGGGTGTATGCCGTCTCTTCACAGCTGAGTTTATTACCCATGCTACATCCTGACAGCATGTGATGAATGTTTAGCTCACAGTTCTTTAACATAAAAATGATTACCCTGCTCCCCTTCACTCAAAGGTGATTACCTGCAATGACAAACTTGGATTTATTTCTCATAGGCTCTGGTTTGGTGCATCAATATAATTGCTGTAAGTAATCTACCCCATGTCCAAATAGGTGTACTTCCCTGCTACACAGTGTGCAAAAAGCAGTACATCAAATTAGTAGAATGTGAGAATAACCAGTGTTTATTATAAAGCAAGTGAACAACACCTGGATGACGTCCTTATTGAACTATTGTCTTGGTTGTTTTTAGTATGTCACAGGTCAAAGGACAAAGACAACATGGTAGATGTATGTCATTTGTCTGCCTTATCGTATAAAGATACTGCGGAAATACACTACTGTTCAAAAATTTGAAGTCAGTGAGATACATTTTTTTTTTTTTAAACAAGTTTATTCTCACCAAGGCTGGATTTATTTGATAAGAGTAATATTGTTAAATATGATTATATTTAATCATATTATATTTAATAATATCGTCCAGCAGGAAGCAAAAGACACAGAGATCGCTCTGAATGTCATTCAGCTCTTCAGATCAGCATAATTCAGTGAGCAATGAATAGAAATGTTATTCTGAAATGTTATTCTGGAGGCTTTAATCTTTATAATTATACCAAGTTTTTTTCAGATGAAGTTAGAGTGTGATGTTTTAACGTGCAGTGAATGTTGAACAACAGTAATCTGGGGCCGTCTGTGATCTTTGACTGCAAAGGGGTTAAAATAACACTTTTCTATTTTATATAGCTTTCCTGTGAATGCAAAGCTGAAATTTCAGCATCTTTACTCCACTCTTTAGTGTCACATGATCCTTCAGAAATCATTCAAATATGCTGATTTGGTACTCAAGAAACATTTCTTATTATTATCAATGTTGATAAAAGTTATGCTGCTTAAATTTTTTGTGTAAACCATAATATATATATATATATTTTTTTTTTAAGGACTGTTTGATGAATAGAAAATTCAAAAGAACAGCATTTATTTCAAATAGAAAATGACTGAAACTTTATAAATGTCTTTAAAGTCACATTTGGTCAGTTTAATACATCATTGTCTGCCATGGTTTTGATGTACCCAAAAGATGGATTGTTTTAGTGCACTTGCTCATCTGTAATACATCTCTAAAAATGTTTCCTGGCGTTTAGAACATTTCAAAGATGTTTATGATTGAGATTGTTTTGTAAAGTTAAATGTTTGTACACACAAGATGTTTCCCAGATGTGCAGTGCAGTTAGTTCGCCAAACAGAAGCTATAAAATGCTCAGAACAAGTTTAATTACACAATCTACACTTTAAAAAAAAAACGTTCTATATGGCACCAAAAATGGTTCTTGGCTCGTAATCATAGGGGAAACTTTTTTAGTGCTATATAGCACCAATTTTGGTGCTTCAGTGGTTCTTCAGCGGTTCTTTAGAGGTTCTTCACCGGTTCTTTGACTAAGGTGCTATATAGCACCTCTGAAGAACTGCTGAAGAACCACTGAAGCACCAAAATTGGTGCTATATAGCACTAAAAAAGGTTCCCCTATGATTACGAGCCAAGAACCCTTTTTGGTGCCATATAGAACCTTTTTTTTTTTAGAGTGTATAGCTTCACTTCTATGCAACATAATTTAACAGGCATTACTGCTCATAATTACACAGTTTAGATGACATACACCGATTTTCTAGGACTTTTAATTAGACACTGAATGTATTTATTCCTCACAGGAGTGTAACTAATAACACTAAAATTCAAGCAGTAGCTCACTTTGACACATCCAATTTATTAGTTAATGCTATGATGAGTTGCACTGAAAGATAAGTGACAGACTGGTAACAAAATACATATAATATAGTTTCATTTGGTGTGAGTATTCACTACTGTGACCATTTCACATTTATACAGTTTAGCAGGGTTTATTGCTTTAGCCTAAACCTCATTACTGCTAGTGTTATGTGTTCAGACTAGACTAATTGAGATGGATGAGGTTTGCAGCACTGAGAAGAAACATCTGCCCAGAGAATTATTCTGAATTAAGCAGATAAACCGATAAACATGCAACTTAGTGACTGAGCCAGAGGTACGATCCAGCTGTTTCTGACTATGCCTCTTAGCAAAAGGCCTTCAGGGGCTGGATTCCTATGCTGCAAAGTACAGTAGGCCTATGTTACCAGTTTAAATCAGCTCTCATTCAGTTTTCAGACATAGTGATGTGACAACTCGTCTGCCATATACTAGCCCTGGGTGATGACAATCAGACGGCATAATCAGTAACATCTTGACCTCACATTTGTTCATCAAAGGTGGATACAAAAAAAAAGATTTTTGTGTCCCAGTGGTTTCCTTCAAACCTCATATGCATCTTCTCTCATTTTTTAAATCGATTGAATTGAAGAGGTAACCTGCACCTTTACTTGCATTAGCTGGACAACTTACCAATAGAGGCAGAAATCCAGTAACAAGGGTGCTATGCAGGGTGGAGGTTGAGGATCAGTGTGACTAGACTCACTAGATCCCTAATGTTGTATTCAGAACTGGAGATGTACCACAGGCATTGATTGTATTCTATTCTTCTGAGCTGTTGTTCAGCCTCGGGGCCTCCTCAATACTGAAAAGAAGGCGTAGGAACAACAACTAGCGCATACTTCTAAAAGATTGAGCATTAAAAAAAAAAAAAAAAAGATTGGTTCATTGCAATATGCTTTTCTGTAACCTACCAGGTCCACCAACCCCACCAAAAGCACAGTCTATTCTTCCAATGAGAGAACTTGAAATTCGTCAGCTTAAGTAAAAAATGTGACCCTAGATTGCATGACCAAAAAAAAAAGACTATTCTATAAAAAAATGTATCTATAAAAAGAAAAGTGTAATAAAATGATTTAAGTTTTTTTATTATGCAGAAGTGTTTGAATGTAGCCTATCAATGATACTAATTTCTGTCATGACACCTCTCTGAGTGTTTGGCATGGTAATGGGTGTGACAATGTTAATATACACCAATCAGGCATAACATTACGTGCCGTGATAAAGAGATACTCAGTGTTATACACTTCACCTGTTAGTGGGTGGGCTATATTGGCAGTGAACAGTTTGTCCTCAAGGTTCATGTGTTAGAAGCAGGAAAAATGGGCAAGCGTAAGGATTTGAGCGAGTTTGACAAAGGCCAGAGCATCTCCAAAACTGCAGCTCTTGTGGGGTGTTCCTGGTCTACAGTGGTCAGTATCTATCAAAAGTGGTCCAAGGAAGGAACAGTTGTGAACCGGTGACAGGGTCATGGGCGGCTAAGGCTCAGTGATACACGTGGGGAGTGAAGGCTGGCCGTGGTGGTCCGATCAAACAGACAAACTACTGTAGCTCAAACTACTCAAGAAGTTAATGCTGGTTCTGAGTCAGAATACACAGTGCATTACAGTTTGTTGTGTATGGGGCTGCATAGCCGCAAACCAGTCAGGGAGCCCATGCTGACCCCTGTCCACCGCCGAAAGTGCCAACAGTGGGCATGTGAGCATCAGAACTGGACCACGGAGCAATGGAAGAAGGTGGCATGATCTGATGAATCACATTTTCTTTTACATCATGTGGATGGCTGGATGTGTGTGCGTTGCTTACCTGGGGAACACATGGCACCAGGATGCACTATGGGAAGAAGGCAAGCCGGTGGAGGCAGTGTGATGCTTTGGGCAATGTTCTGCTGGGAAACCTTGGGTCCTGCCATCCATGTGGATGTTACTTTGACACGTACCACCTACCTAAGCATTGTTGCAGACCATGTACACTCTTTCATGGAAACGGTATTCCCTGGTGGCTGTTGCCTCTTTCAGCAGGATAATGCGCCCTGCCACAAAGCAAAAATGGTTCAGGAATGGTTTGAAGAGCACAATGAGTTTGAGGTGTTGACTTGGACTCAAAATTACCTAGATCTCAATCCAATCGAGCATCTGTGGGATGTGCTGAACAAACAAGTCTGATCCATGGAGACCCCACCTCGCAACTTACAGGACTTGCGAGAAGATACAGAAGATCTGCTATTAACATCATGGTGCCAGATACCACGGCACACCTTCAGGGGTCTAGTGGAGTCCATGCCTCGACAGGTCAGGGTTGTTTTGGCAGCAAAAGGGGGACCAACACAATATTAGGAAGGTGGTCATAATGTTATGCCTGATCAGTGGTCTTGGCGTAATAGATACAGTTGGATTTTTTTTTTCCAACACAAAATATGGCATTACGATAGTCGCAGATCAACATTTTGAATAATCTCTGACAAAAATAAACAAATAAATGCGGTTGATAGTAAAAATGTTACTTTTCAAATCTTCAAAATGTATAGTGAATAAAGTTATTAGGTAATTACTTAGTAATTAAATAATATTATTGAAGAAAAAAATAATATTCCAAAAATTACATGCTATCGAGTCATTTTGACACCCATTTTGACACATGGTTAAAGAATGAATCTCTCAATTCTCTGATGAGTCTTCAGTCAATCCTGGGCAGACAGCTGCTGTCTGTGAGGTGTTTATGTCAGGCAGTGGCCCTACAGAGTGCCCCAGGCTCTACAAAACATTACAGGATCACTGAAAAAAATCCTAAAGCCCCTTATTTTAATGTCTGAATATAATAGCTGCAAAATCATATGGCACCCTCCAACTCAAAAATGATTTCTGGAAGCTTGATACAGTCTCACAAGGTTGACAGCTACCTCTTGACTCAAGCGAATGACCTCAATCAATGCCTAGATAAGGCTAGGTATAAAAGGTTAAAAAGGATGTCAACCACAGCATAAGAAACAGCCTTCAGCAAGCCAGATGGACTGCATTAGTAAAGACTTCTCACTTCAGGCCTGCAAGGAGGACACTTACTATAATATGTGTGGAACAGCCTCAGAAAACAATATATGCTGTATGCAATATGCAGCTGCTTCCCTTTAAGATGTTTCTGAGAGCAGGGCTGAACATCTACTGATACTCTTTAAGCTTCCATAGGATTTCCTCAGGGCTGGACCAACTGACAACCAATGGAACAAAAAAGGAAAGTGTAAGCAGCACAACATTTACCTTTTCCTAAGATATGAAGCAAGGCATGTGCCTCAACCACAGACGCTTCTGATCCTCGATTAACTTTTCCTCGGTTGCATGTCATCTGAAAACGAATGTGAAACTAGTGGGAAGCTTGAAAAAAATTATGTACAAAGAGAGCAGAGATTACTTTCATTAAATGGGCCAGACTTCCTTTGTTAAAATCCCTACACATATTATATTTAGAGCTACATTATATTGTGATATATAATAAGCTAAAGCTTGCTGTTATTAACAATAAAAAGCAGCGTATACGACCACGTTAGCCATAAATATTTTATAGCTCAACCTTCAGTTTTTTTTAAGGTTACTCACATCTAAACATCGATTAACCTGTATGCATAGAGTATGGTAAATAGAAGCTCAGCTTGCTTTGTGTGCGAGAACCAATGATGTTCACATGCATAAGGATGTTTAAGGATGTTAAAGTCAAAACAATCTTTGTTGCATTAATGTCCTGTTATAACTGTAAAACTGCTTTGAAACGTATTGTAAAAAGCGCTATATAAATAGTAAGTCATGTGAAGCAAGTACAGATGAGTAGTTATGATCAATGTTTATAAAAGCCTAAATTAATTTCTTGCATCATATAAAGCGATTATATATCTTTAGAAAGCTTAGATTAAACAGCTAGATTCATATGGATTTAATTTTCGATGTCTTTATGAACTTTGGTGGAGCTTTGATGGAATTCACTTTCAGAAGAGGGACAGAAATCTCAAAGGGAGAGACATCTCTCATCTTCATTTGTGTTTCAAAGATGAATGAAAGTCTTACCACCACTCTTTTGAGGTTTATGTCTGACCTTAACATCAACTAAGGCAAACATTTTTTATCTTCTCACGAGAGGAGTTTTTTTTTTTTTCATCTGTTCTACTTCATCTGTTAGCTGGGCTTTAATCCAAATTTTCCATTAGAAATATGGCCTAGGTGCCTTGCGTAGTAGCATAGCTTTAGCCTGCTGTTTGCTTTACTTCATCATTCATATTAATTTTCATTAGAGGATTTATAATTACATTTTCTTCTCTTTGTTTGCCATGAAAAAAATATTTGGAATACATATTACTGCTTTTTTGTTTAGTATGGTCTGTAGCTTAGAATAGCACTAACAAGGTCACAGATTGGAGACGGGAGCAGGAGCACAAATATTTACACATTAGAAGGAATCAGAACTGCAGAAGGGGGAGGTTGAAGAAGGAAAGGGCAGGAGGAAGGCCACATGGGATCATATACAGTATTAGAGAAAACGACTCGCTGCTTGTTTGTTACCAGATAACTAGAATGAGCGAATGAATAAAGATGTAGTGAAAAGGGGTGAAAAAAAACAATGGGAGTTGTGTTTAAATGAAGGAAATCTATTACACTGTAATTAGCGTTCATTGTTTGATGACTTGAAACCAAATACAAAACTGAAGAGGAGAGAAATAAAGCAAAAGTGTTAGAGGGAAGATGTGTGCTAGGCAAAGAGATGCACAGAGGCTGTGGTGCCAGGCCTCGGAGAGGCATGTATTTTTAAATAAACATGAACATGAAATATTAAAAAGAGAAGAAGTAAGCAAATGGAATATTGTGACAAATGAAAGGGGGTATGATGTTCTCACAGTGATTTCAGCACCAGTGAAGGTCTGTGAGTGCTGACAAGTATTTGGTCCTGGTGAGGGCTGGCGGCTTCACTGTAGCCGTGGTGAGTGAGCAGCATGGTGCCCACTGGCCACAACATGTCCATGTCTCAATACAGAGTGTGGTTTTATTGGCTCATTTTTGTGGTGGTGTAGATGTGATGCAATATACTCTACCGATTAAATGTCTGGGGTACATTTTTCTTTATTAAAGAAGTCTTTTGTGCTCATAATTTACTTGATCAAAAATAAGTAATCTATATTAAATAAATGCAATTTATTCCAATGATGACAAAGCTGATTTTTTTTTTTTTGCATTACCATTACCTCAGTGTCACATGATCATTCAGAAATCATCCTAATATGCAGATCTTTGTGCTCAAGAAACATGCATTAGTATTACTATGTTGAAAATAGTTACTATTAATAGTTTTCATTTTATTGATATATGCATTTTATTGAAGATATGCATTTATTTAATATATACATATTTTTTTACAAATGTTTTTACAATTGTTGTAATATTATAAATGTCTTCACTGTCAAGTTAATGTATCCTTGCTGAATAAAAATATCAACATATTTAAAGGTCCCATGGCATGAAATTGTCATTTTATGAGTTTTTTTTAACATTAATATGAGTTTCCCTAGCCTGTATATGGTCCACAAGTGGCTAGAAATTTGTATAGGTGTAAACCGAGTTCTGGCTGTCCTGCTCTGCTTTTGAGAAAATTAAAGCTCAGACGGGCCAATCTAAAATCTTCCGTTATGTCGTCATACGAGGAAAGGTTACCTCCCCTTCCTCTGCTTTGCCCGCCCAGAGAATTAGGAGAGAATGGATTCAGTTTATCAGTCGCAATGTCAGCACAGGCTTTACAAACAGACTTTTACCATATGGATTCGACAGCACCTCCACAAACAGTGAGTAACAATGTTCATTAATGCCTGATCTGTGATCAGTGATTTCTGATGAGTAGCTAATCATTCAAGTGCACGCAGACTTTCTTTCGAAATCGTTTAATACTGTCAGTCCCCCCACTGGCCGTCTTGATGCCCTAAGCGTAATGCATCAGTGAATCAAGCCAGTGACTAAAACTATAAACTTCACATCTCTCTTTATAACATTCGCATCTGTCCATCACACGTCGCGAGTGTATCTGCACACTTGCCCAAACTGCCGTTGTAACGAATGACACTGTTATGCTGCACGAGGCTCTTACTGTATTCATGTCGACGTAGTGTTTGCTGTTAGTTGTGGTCAAAACATTTTGTGAGAGAAAACGTGATGCAATGACGAGATCACTGCATTCACGCAATCAACAGACTGCCTGTGTACTCAATGCTGATCACTGCAGCCTTTCATGTGATGGGAATAGATCATAAAATAATGCTATAGTCAACACTTTGATGATTCGTTCATCTCGACGACTGTGATGGTAAAAAAAAAAAAAAACGTTGTTAAGTGGGTTTAGAGGGGTTCCACGTTACAAAGTTCGTAGAATAAGGAAGAAGATGACAGGGGTCGCATGACTGGGACTCGTGTTTATTCAGAACTCTCAGATACAAACTAAATAAACTTGCGCTCTCAACAACTCATTACAATAACCTCTCAGCAATCTTTATCCAGCTCTCCCTCTGGTCCACATGCAGTCTCTCTCTCTCTCTCTCTCTCTCTCTCTCTCTCTCTCTCTCTCTCTCTCTCTCTCTCTCTCTCTCTCTCTCTCTCTCTCTCTCTCTCTCTCTCTCTCTCTCTCTGGCAGTGCGTGCAGACCTCGCTAACCCACACCCCCTCCACCACATAATCTAATACTCATTTAAAATGAAAAGATGTCAGCCAATCACAACAGTGGGCGCTTTCATTGAAGTCTCACAGCAGACACGCCCCTTGAAACAGAGCATTCAAGCCAGAGGGCTATTATCTCTAAATTATGACATTTGTGATGTAAAAAGCATACTAACAATAGAAGTACACATACTCAGGAAACATTATAAAATAATTAAAACAAAATCCATGCCATGGGACCTTTAAAGAAATTAAAGAAAGTCAAATTTACTCTGTTCATCATACAAAGTGATTGTATCACTTCAGGACACTGTGATTAAACCACTGCAATTGTCACAATATGGTGTACTCATGAACAGACTGAAGACACAGATTAAAGATCCAAACTAAAACTGAACAAAGGAGCAGGATTGAACAAATCAGAATCATTCTGATGTTCGTGTCTTTGTTCCATAAACAGTTAAGAGGGGTTGGGAGAGTGGCTACCCTGGAGGCTGGCTAGGAGTGTCTTAGGCAGGAGGGAAGCCTCCAGGGTGGTACCGGTGTTACAGGGAGCCAGAGAGGTGCTAGCAGCTCAGGGGAGAACCAGGGCGGCCAGCGCTGCACTGTCTGAATAATCGGGGGCTGGAGCCATCTCAGGACTCTGGTCGGGGGCTGGAGCCTCAGGCATGGCGGCCATCTTGACTGAGGACTCTGGAAGGGACTCTGAGAGTTCATACTCTGGAAGCATGATGACGACTGGGATCTCCTTGGAGGTGGAATCTTCCTCCCAGGAATGGGCTCAGAGATTACAGAAAGGATAAGTTGTCCTTTGGGGGTCAATCGACTAAGCAGGAGAGCATAGTGCATGCATTGCATGTATGTATCGCATAGTCGTGCAGTTGTTCACATCCCAAGGTATCTTAGAATACAATGGCTCAAAGCCTTCATGAAATATTTCCATCAGCAATGCATCATCCAAACACAGTGGAAGACAGCTCTAAGAAGTCTCTTACATATTTATAAATTACACAGCCCTTTTGGGAGATGGAAAACAACAGTTCCCTTTCAGTCGGTCACGTTCGACGTACATCGGAACTGACCGACGAATTGGGATCTGTTTCAGAGACCAATCTACTTTGAGTGTATTAGTCACGCATTCCACGCGCCGCCCCGCGTTGCAGGTATAAATACGGAAGTGGAAGTACCGCATATCGCTTTCAACTTCGGAGCCGAGCATTGTTTTATGTTCCTACGAAGAGTGTGTTTTGACTACGAGTCATCGAGGAAGAAGAGAGAAAAACTGCTTACCTGTTCCAGTGTTGGTGTGACGGTGCCTTACAGCGGTGGTCACGAGAAGAGAAAAACATTCGGTTCGCTGGGCGTTTTCCTTTTGAGTGCTCACAGCAGGCTTGCACCTTTGAACTGCTGTGAGCCGCGGCCATTTCCCCTGTGTGCCTCGGCACTTGTTGGAGCGGTTTCTCTTCTCTCTAAAAGAGCAACACAGTTTGACCCTGCGTCTTTTTCAAGATGTCATTCAAACCGTGTGTTTCTGGATGCCGTCGGTATCTGTCTCCAGTTGACGGGCACGATCGCTGTCTCTCATGTTTGGGCGTTCAGCACGCTGAGGCGGCTTTCGTGGATGACTCATGTTCGCACTGCGCGAACATGACCATCGCAGTATTACGGTCTAGGCTCCAATACCTCAAAAGGGGTGGAGTCCCATCGTGCATCCCCCGATCTAGTGGTCCTCCCGCTGCAAAGCAGAGGGCTGCTACTTTGGCTGATGCCTTTGGTGGGTTGAAACCTGAGGGTTACAGTGAGGACATTCCCGCCGGGTCAACAGACTCCTCGGGCCCCTCCCCCCTCCGCTGCGCCGGTAGAGCTTCCGGTAGAGCTTCCGGAAGAGCGTGCTGGTCCTTCCCATGGGGGGCCAGCCGTTTCTTTTGGGGCTCCGACTGAGGACATGTTATCGATAGCTGCATCGGGGGATGAGCTAATGGACTCTGGAGATGAAGATTCAGCTGCGTTGCCCCCTTCGGGTGTGGTAGCGTTGTCCGCATCCGATCCAAAGCTCACAGCTATGCTTTCCCGGGCCGCCGCGAGTGTCGGGCTCGAGTAGAACCCTCCACCGTGTCCTGAACCCTCGCGGCTGGACGATTGGTATCTAGGGACGGACCGTGCTGGTTCTCAGAGCCCCGCCCCAGTACCATTCTTTCCGGAAGTGCATCAGGAGCTCACAAAGTCGTGGACAGTACCCTACAGCGCTCGTGCACGATCGACTGACTCCTCCGTCCTCACTACCCTCAATGATGGCGCAGCTAAGGGTTACGTGGAGGTCCCCCCAGTGGAGCGGTCGGTTGCGATGTAACTCTGTCCTAAGACCGCTACCGACTGGCGTGATCACCCACGTCTCCCCTCCCGGGCGTGTAGGTTCTCGTCCGGTCTAACGGGCAGAGTCTACACAGCCTGCGGGGAAGCTGCGTCATCTTTGCATGCCATGGCGCTCGTGCAGGTCTACCAGGCCAAAGCGCTTAAGGAACTGCACAAGGGTAGTTCCGACCCAGGGGTTATACAGGAACTGCGTACCCCTCCGGGCGAGCAGGGTGCCGGTCGCAAGGGGGGCGCCCAACCCGCGTCAAAGTCTGCAGGCAAGCGCAAGAGTAAGCGGCCCTGACACGGGGAGCCCAGGGAGAAGAGGAGCTGCTCCAGGGGAGGTGGCGCTTCAACGCTGGTTACACGACCGAGTCCCAAGATGGGCATGGCAGCGCGGCCAGTCTCAGTGACTCCTTACTGTCGCCAAACCTTCAACCCGTGGTCGGACCCCTCGTTTCTCCGGGCCGGAGTGTCCTTAGAACAGGTGTCCAGGCATGCTGTGGTCTTCACGGATGCCTCATCTACGGGCTGGGGGGCCACATACAACGGGCATGCAGTTTCGGGTCTGTGGACGGGGTATCAATTGCCTAGAGTTACTGGCGGTACGTCTTGCCCTGGCCCGGTTCAAGAAACCGCTTCGGGGCAAGCACGTACTGGTCCGTTCGGACAGCACTGCGGCCGTTGCGTACATCAACCGACAGGGTGGTCTACGCTCCCGTTGCATGCTCCGGCTCGCCCGCCATCTCCTCCTGTGGAGTCAGAAGTTTGTGAGGTCACTTCGTGCCATTCACATCCCAGGTGCGCTGAACCAGACAGCCGACGAGCTCTCTCGTCAGTCGACACCTCCGGGCGGTTTTCTCAGGGGCGGGGCACTCTATGGCACCCGTGTCCAGACCTCTGGAATCTCCATGTCTGGTCCCTGGACGGGACGTGGAGGTTCTAGGTGGCCTGCCACAAGCTGTGGTAGACACCATCGCTTCAGCTAGAGCTCCCTCTACGAGGCGCCTCTATTCCCTGAAGTGGAACCTGTTCGTCGAGTGGTGCTCTTCCCGCCGGGAAGACCCCCGGAGTGTTCGATTAACGTTGTGCTTCCCTTCCTGCAGGATGGGTTGGAGCGAAGGCTGTCTCCCTCCACCCTCAAAGTGTACGTCGCAGCAATAGCGGCGTATCACGATGCAGTAGACGGTAAATCCTGTCCATGAAAACAGTCCTCCTGACTGCATTGGCCTCAGTCAAGAGGGTAGGGGACCTGCATGCACTTTCGGTCGACGAATCGTGCCTAGAATTCAGGCCGGCCAACTCTCACGTTGTCCTGAGACCCCGGCCTGGATATGTGCCCAAGGTTCCTACCACTCCCTTTCGGGACCAGGTGGTGAACCTGCAAGCGCTGCCTTCGGAGGAGGCAGACCCAGCCCTAGCTTTGTTATGTCCCGTCCGCGCTCTCCGCGCTTACGTTGACCGGACTCAGAGCTTCAGATCCTCACAGCAGCTCTTCGTCTGTTACGGAGGTCAGCAGAAGGGAAAGGCTGTCTCCAAGCAGAGGTTGGCCCACTGGATAGTGGATGCCATTGCCTTGGCTTACCAGTCCCAAGACAAACGGGCCAGCATCCCTGGCGTGTTGGTAGGGATCCCAATTCGTTGGTCAGTTCCGATGTACGTCAAACGTGACAGACTGAAAGGGAACGTCTCAGTTACATATGTAACCCTCGTTCCCTGAAGGAGGGAACGGAGACGTACGTCCCGTCGCCAGGTGCTGTGCTTCAGCTGAAGGCCCGAGCCACTTATCTCGGCTCCTCAGTTGAAAACGATATGCGGTACTTCCACTTTCGTATTTATACCTGCAACGCGGGGCGGCGCGTGGAATGCGTGAACCGCATGCCAATGTTCATTGGCTCGTTTCTAATACACTCGAAGTAGATTGGTCTCTGAAACAGATCCCAATTCGTCGGTCAGTTCCGATGTACGTCTCTGTTCCCTCCTTCAGGGAACGAGGGTTACATACGTAACCGAGACGGTCGAACAGACGGAGTAGGATACTTATAGATGTTGTCGTATTGGTGTTGGTCCAGTCTTCTGTCACAATATGGCGTACTCAGGAACAGACTGAAGACTCAAATTAAAGATCCAAACTAAAACTTTAATAATAATTCTCAGGAACATGCTGACAGGCAGGGAACATGCACAGACTGAAAGCAAGGGTGCACCTTAAATGCAAACAGAAATTAGATAATTAATCAAAGACAGCTGGGACAAATTAACTAATCAAACAGACAAAGGAGTGGCGGGAAACTGAAAAAAAGGAGTACAGGAACGAATCAAAATACAAAACGAAAAATTTTTTTTTTCCAGGGGTCCATTCTTCGTACCTCACTTAAAGGAGAACTCCGGTGAATTTTTAAGTTAATCTTGATCGTTATACCTTTGTGAGTACTGTCTATAGAAAAAAAAAAACGAACCGGATTGGTTCACTCAGCTAACATGGCAGCTATGGGGGCATATACATAAAGAGTGTCTTTGTGCCTCTTAACAGACACAAAATGCAATTAAAATGTCATGAACAGGGCCCTTACATGACAACGAGATGCGTTTAGCAACTTAGCCATTGTTTAAACTCAGAGCCGATCATCAGTCTTCACACACAACGCTCCTCCCCCCTGGACTATTTACATTTTACCGGATACAACTGAGTTCTCACGGGACTTCAGCGACTCTTTATGTATATGCCCCCATAGCTGCCGTGTTAGCTGAGTGGGAGCTCTGGGCATTAACTGTAACAGCTCCGTGTTGCAAGCACCAATCCGTTTTTTTTTTTTTTCTATAGACAGTACTCACAAAGGTATAAGATTAACTTAAACATTCACCGGAGTTCTCCTTTAATACATCTGAGATGATTTGACAGATCCCAGATCTTTTAATCATGATAATGATGTCTAGCTAATTTGGTTCTTCAAACGAATTTGCGGATTGGATTAAAATATCTGGATTAAATATTCTAAGATTACTGCACGTTCTTGTGTTCCCTGAAGAGGGCAGATGCATCGATACTCGAAACCACGATCAGCAATGCAGCGATTGGCTGGCGTCAAGACAGCAACGTAATAACATCATTTAACTAAAAAAGCCACCTGGCAAATGTTTTATTTTTATTTTTTTAACATGATTACCAATTATTTATATTCACGATTTTATACAGTCTTTGTATACCCTTTACATTTTTATTTAAATGTTGTAATTGAATTTTTAATTCAATTTGAAGCAGATTTGTAAAATGACAGTATTAAAGTTTCTTAAGGGTCAAGATCAAATTATTTGCATCTCTTGCGCTGCATCAAGCCACTCCCATAATATCCGTGATCACTTAAATTAATGCACGGCTCAGATTAACTGTACAACATGTGTGTAAACCTCCAATAAAATTAAAAAGTAATTATTCCATCACAAATAAATTGTTCAATCAAGTGGTTGTGTCTATAGTATTATACATAACATTATATACAGTCTCATATACATATACTTTGTTTTTCCACCTCCAAGAAAGGAGGAATGACAAGTGCTATCCATTATGTCTCCTTATTTAGCTAAATGCCAGGTATGGTGTCGTTTTTCTTGCTTTACCAAAGGCAAAAAAGCCATGTGATGACTTTGAAACAGAGTAGATTTATAAATTATATTCAAATTATATGCATCTGTGGTGAAATTACTACATTTTTGCGTCAATACATGTTTATTTTAATGCAAACAATGCACTGTCACTTCAGTGCATGCAGCACAGCAAAAAATAGACTCGGTGCAGAAACGTTCACTGACGGAGTAACTTATGTGTGAAACGGGTGTGAGAGTTTAGCGTTCCATAATGCTCACATCACCCTACTTTGGGTCTAAAAAATCAAACAAAACCCTTCTCTCTAAAGATATCTGAAGTAAACATACAATAATCCATATGTTTTTATTTGAATGAGCACACTTTTAGACTAAAAGCCCAGAGGGATGTTAATAGGCCAATAAAACATAGAAAGGCAACAGGTTAATGTAACATTTCCTGTTTCAGGACTAGCAAAGTAATCGCAACTTACTCTCTGTACAGTGGCCAAATCTGAAGATAACGGATGCGGAGGTGGGTGAACAGATTGGGGGTATTGCCCCATTTTGCACTCCAAAACAAAAAAAAACAACAACTTCCACACCGGCAAGTTAATGGCTGTAAAATCTGACGACATTCTTTTATGTGGCAGTAGCAGCTGTGCGCTATCGGCTTGTGTTTTATGACAGGTAAAGTAAGGTGCAATACCACCTACTTTATGTTGGGATGTCAACCAGATACTGGCGCTGGATTATTTATGTGTTATGTTATAATATGTGTACTATTCGTTTTAAATATATTGCCAAAAGTGCATATTGTTAGACTGGGTAAACCCAGCCTGATCTGCCGGCGATTTGATTTCGCCCTGCAACTCAGTCTGGAAACCTGTACATTCATTTCTACTGCTTCTGTTACACTTTTGTGGGAACCAATCACAGACTGGCTTAATCAACTGGTGCGCTTTTGGTGGGTTTAACACAATGATGGATAGAGAAGCGATGTGTTGTTGCCCGTTGATCACACCTCTTGTGGTCTGATTGGTTGAAGGACTATCTCAGAGTCATTTGAATTATGCCAGTTGATCATGCCTCTTGTGCAGTAGAAAATACAGAGTAGACTCTCCAGACCATTGTTCAATCTTAAATTGAGCTTGGTCTGGTAATAGCCAGACAAGCCTATTGTGACAGCCCTAATTAACACGATAGCGATATTTCAGTTTTTCAAATATCACGATTATTGTAAATACCGGTATATCATGACTAAAGTGCATCAAATATTGGTAAAGGAAGACAGTGAATGGAAAGGTTTTACGTAACACAGACAGACACAGTGATAAAACATGTAGTGATAGAATGTAAAAATACGAATATAGGCACTGGAAAACACAAAAATAACTGCACACAAAAATGTTGGGTTTTCATGTTTTATATGGAATTTCCATAGACATACTGCCCTCCTCTAAACCTACCTATCACAGAAAACTTTCTGCACTTTTACATGTTCAAAAAACAGTGTGATTTATTTGCTATTTCCTCATTGGGACAAAAAATGTCCCCACAAGGACAAGGACTTAGGATATTGCCATCTTTTCCCCATAACGTAGGGTTTACCAGGACCACACAGACACAACGTCTAAAATACACACATTGTGTTGACCTCTCCCTTTACCTCCACTAAAGCACATGACTGTCCGTTAGTAGCCAAACCCCAGGAGATTTAGCAGAGTGCTGAGACAGCAGATAGCGATGATTACCATACTGCAGCCAGGCCTACTAATCAATCTGAGCACAGGGCACTTTCCTCCTCAGGATTCCAGCTGTAATCATAGCACAATATGAAGACAAACAGGTGAAACTTAATGAAGATTTGTCCATTTGTGTCAGAGGATCATTGGGAAACAGAAGACTTGAACTGGCTGAAAATTTGGTTTAAGAAGAGAGATGAACAGGAGATAAAACAGTGAATGTTGGGTTAAAGTCAACGTATGTCTTTCAATCTTCTAGAAAGTAAAAAAAGAAATGTAATAAGTGTGTGCATCAGAGATAGAACAATGTAAACAGTTTAAAATAGCTGGAGTGTGTGTGTCTAGGATTGTATCTCCTTTACTCCTTTACTAAGTTTTCAGAACAAAGTGGAAAATGTTAAGCAGCACTGATAGCATGGTGCATTTGATAATGTGGCAATTACACTCTAAAAAAAAAGTTCTATATGGCACTAAAAGTGGTTCTTTGTCGTAATCATAGGGGAACCACTTTTGGTGCTATATAGCACCATATCTTAACATGTTCTGTATATGGTAGTGGTGCTACATAGCACCTTAGTCAGTGGTGCTATATAGCACCTCAGCCAAAGAACCGGTGAAGAACCGCTGAAGAACCACTAAAGCACCGATTTTGGTGCTATACAGCACCTAAAAAGGTTTCCCTATGATTACAAGCCAAGAACCACTTTTAGTGCCATATAGAACCTTTTTTTTTTTTAGAGTGTATAAATGGATTGGTGCTGGAATGTTTAGTAAAATTCTCCTTGGCGTCACACACAGACCCCAGAATAAAGACTATCAGTGCTATCAGTACCGACTATGTCACCCCGGGAGCCTATTTCCGGGGAAAAGCCCTTAATAATTTAGCAAAGCTCACAAGTTTGATACGGCTGAGTCAGGTATCAGACATGGGTTGAGTAAGAATATATGGCTTTATTTGAAAGAAATCAAACTTTATTTAACACACAAAAACCTAACAAAAATCAAAGAAACAAAAACATTACCACTTCAGAATTGGGCACTGGCACTCCCAAGCAGGATGGACACAGCGATCATACATGCACACTCACACCACACCTCACTGTGAACATGGCACTCAGGCAAGAAACCCACCACAACACAGGGAGACGCTGATCCTCTGTAGCTAGCTGCCCCAATTCTGAAGGAAAACACAAACACTTAAATTGTTTTTAAAAAAAAAACATTCATAAGACCACACAACAATTTTAAAACAATGAGTTCACCAGTCCAGCCCATCTGAGATGCCGCGTCCGGCAACCACAGCCAATTTGTTGATGACTGGACGCAAACACAACAAACTGCAAAGAAACACGTATAATACCCAAATAAACTGTAACAAAGAAGGAAACAAAGCAAACAAAAACTTAAATCAAAAATCACAAATATGAAAATATATTATATATAAAACACAACTCACATCAAGATAAGAAATATATGAAACACAATATTAATTCATTGAAACCAAGATAAACAAAAAAACTCTACAGGAACAACTGGTGACGGCTAGGTGGCTTTGATTCAAGTTGTTACTCACGACAGTTACATTAGAAGGCGAAGGCACCACGCCACAGGCACAAACCTGTTGTCCAGCTGATCCTGTATGTGCTGAAACGCTGCCGGTAAATACACAATTAATAAAGAGAATGGACCATCGTTGTGCAATAGACAACACACTAGCTGCAACAGACGAGCAGATCCGCCAGTCCAATCTAGCAGTGAATCATGCACTCCCGTAACCCTCAGCTCCCACAGGAACAGGAGAAGTCATCGCAACAGTTCAATATCCAAGCAGTGATGTGAACAAAGCAGACACGTGAAGTTAGGCATCCAAACAGCCGTTTGAATAAGACCCAAAGCCAACTGCAACGTCCTTTGCCAATGGCCCAAACCTGTTGTTTGGCGACTCATATAGCGCAGAACTTGATGCATGTTAAACTCATTTCCATGGGAACAGCTATTGCCGAAGGCATCCCGCAAAGCTCCTCAATCCACCCTTTAACAAAGTAAAACCATGAAACCCTGTATGAAGAACAAAACAGACCACAATGTGATCACGGCCAACAGTTCCTACCTCACAGACATTCATACACCCCGCCGGAAGTATGGTGGCACGCTCACTACCGTAGAGAAGACGCACACACATAGCGTCATCATGGCCACTTTTATACACTACCAAAGCAGGAGGGTGATTAAACCACTTCTCTTAATAAAACTTGCATCGGAGAGTGACAATACTGCTACAATAACAATGCAACTAAAAGAGAGTAACTCAAACAAACACTTATTGATAAGTCCTGCTGCCCATCCTGATGGCTACCTGCTATGTAGTGCCTCATACTCTTCATCACCATGGTCTCTTGGCACAAGGGTCTCTATGGAAACTCCCAGTCTTATCATCATCTCAGCCATCTCCAATAATGACCAGAACTGAGAGTGCAGCTGCACCCACATCTCTCCTCTGCCTGAGAAAGCTGAACTGTTTCCTACTCTATTTATGTTCCCGGTTATGAATCATAACATTTTGGATCTAATGGTAGCTATAGTTCAAAGTAAGAACAATCGAAAAACGAACTAAAAGTTAACTTCCAAAACTATTTGGTGGTAACTTTATTAATCATTTTTAAAAATGTTTTTTGGAGATTTGCATCATCATAAAACATAAATAATTAAAGATATTAATAATTGTAAAGTTATTTATTTATTTATTGCTTTTTGATTCACATACAGGTACATATCTATTTGACAACTTTAATTAGCAATTGTGTATTGCTATAGATTTTTCAACACTAGTTTTATATTCTTTTTGTAGTTTCATGAATATTCTCATTGCCATAAGCAGCATTTATGCATTCATGACACAGCCATTTCTATAGTCCACTAGAAATTGGATGGTACCACACTAAATGAAGGATCTCGGTTAGAGCCGCCGCAGGGTCTTGAGCTATAACTTTACATATTATTCCTCCCATCGTGGCTAATTAATATTGATTTGGTCATGTGAGTGTTCTATGCAGGTTAAGCAACACAACTAATTAAGATTTGTCAGCTAAACCTCTTTAAATTTGCTCCCCTACAACCATAATTTTCAGCATGTAAGCCATACATACCAACAACAGCATAACAGACTTGTGGGTGAAAAACATGCCAAAGCTTGTAAATTAATTAGCTCTTGATCTTTAATGATCTTTAGTACAAATGTCAGATAAACAGAAAGCTTGTCATATTGGCTACAATAGACGAGGAAACATCCAAAAATAGCCCATGCCAATTGGCCCATTTTATTGTTTAACGGCAACTGCTGAAATATTCAAGCAGATATCTACAGTTAATTAAATATCACTTACTATTCACTATTATCACTCACTCACTACTGTCTTGCTACTCTCAAATCATTAGGTTCATGCTTCAAACAGTTCAACAAAAGTCTATCTTTCATTAACTGAACTCTTTTAGGAGTAATAGGTTTGGGACACCCGTTTGGAAACAATTAATCATTACTTTTGCAATTTTGAAAATCTGAAATCGCATACTATATTGTAGGCAGAAAACAGTATGTTACAAAAGAAGCATGTCCAAATTCACAGTACTCATAAAGGAGTAGGCAAAATGTACCCTGATAACATACTACTCACGGCAAGATTATGAAGTGTGTATACGATGGACACTTTACTATCCCATGAGACCACAGGAGAGGATTTGTAAATGGAAGTGAAGTGACGCAACTGATGCTGGTAGGTCACATAATAATGACAACATGGCAAATGTAGTACATCTGAATTTCATTCATACTACACACATTCATACTATTATAGAACAAACTTTTTTAGAGTTTGCAAAATAGTTATTTAAAATAAGTAATTACTCAAGAGAGTACGCAAATTCAGATGCAGCCATTGTCTGTAACTTCATATTTGACCTCCTGTTTCGGTGCCCCCTATGGTTGGAGTCCTGGGCTGCAGCCCATGTTGTCCATTAATTGCTCATCACTCCTAATGTGGTTGTGTTGCAATTAAGAGTTTTATCCATACTCCCAAAAACCTCCAAACCTCAGAATAGCCCAGACTCCTTAAAGTAGTGTTCTAATTACTGTAAATGTATTTACATCTCAGTCTTCCTGAATCCGAAGAATGTTTTGAGCTTATACGTTTCAGAAGTTACATCATACTACTGCCAGCTCACTACAGAGGCTACTGGATGTGAGGGATTTCTAATGCAATAGCTTGAAATATAACCAACAGGCTTAACCAAATCCTAAACATACAGAGTAAACAGATACCTTATGAGTTTGGGTTTTTAACATCACTGGACATTGGTCTCAGCTTTCTTTTTCAGTTTAAACCCATAACTGTGAGAAGCCCAATTACAAAAATCAGATTTAGCAGATTTAGCTTTAGCTTTAGCTTTCCTGTAGCTCAAACAGTAGAGCATGGCACTAGCAATGCCAAGGTCATGGGTTCGATTCCCAGGGAAAGCAAGAACTGACACAATGTAACGTGTACCTTGAATGCAATGTAAGTCGCTTTGGATAAAAGCGTCTGCCAAATGCATAAATGTAAAAATACTGTATTTCAAAAAACTGTATTTTAATCAGTTAGCTGTACACTAATTTAGATTGTAACAATAGCTATGGTTCTATCGAAGTTGCAAATTTAATTTATGTAAAAAAAATAAAACAAATAAAACAAATATTTGTAAATAAACAGCATTTTCGTGCCATGTGTTCAAGACAACAAAATAATCACTTTCATAAAAATTGGATTCAAATGGAAATGGAAGTTGTAGCTACTGGAGAAGCCACTGTGGCACGTTTATTACATGAAATAAACTATTTGTGGTTTAGAACACACAGACAAAATGAACTGAAAACTTCATGTTTGCTACTGTAGTGATCAGCAACAGATGCTTTGAGACTGGGAATGACAAATTCAGTTCTGAGATGTAGTAGACAATCATTGATGACTCTAGCGAGTCAGAATGAAAATATCATCATTTGACATCCTACACCATGATATTGGGCACATGACTTAAGGCAGATCCATGGATAAATTTAGTAATTTATGGGATGGTGGTCCAGTGGGTTAAACCAAGGAACTGATATGCAGAAGGTTTCTGGTTCGATCCCAGTGGTCACCACCAGTGTGTCCTTGAGCAAGGCACTTTACTCCATGTTGCTCCAGGGGGATTGTCCCTGTCATAAGGGCACTGTAAGTCGCTTTGGATAAAATGCATAAATGTAATTTACTTAGTAAATGTGTTTATATCATATTCTTCTTACTGAAGAAAAATGTCTAATATATATATATATATATATATATATATATATATATATATATATATATATATATATATATATATATATATATATATATATATATATATATATATATATATATATATCCAAATAAAATGTATATTCTAGCTATAACTAACTTACTTTAAGTAACTACATGTCAAATAACTCCTAGAGTATTAGTAGACTGTTAGGTTAGGTTTAGGGTTATTAGAATAAGTTGACATACTTGCAAAGTTACTTATATTAGGTAGAATGTCTAAAGTGGACTATCGGAATATAAGTGCATTACTGTAATAGTGCTCGTATGTCATTCAATGAAACACTAATTTCCAACTTCTTTTTACTTTTACATTTCAATCACCATCATCATCATTCAGACCATTTGTGTATGTGGCTCATTTGTCATGTACACAGACTCTCCGTGTCTGGACTCTGATATGAGAGCAGTTACTGCCAGAGAAAACTGTTCTGTAATAACTGAGCCAGCGTATTTGAGCCAGCAATGCGTAATGCCAAGCCTAGTTGGGAGATGGTCTATGCAGAAACCATATTAACAAGTTCAAGCACAGCATCCGCAGCCAAAAGTTGAACGCCGAAGCCATAAAAAAACTCAGGCAAATGTACTTTCGCACAAACTCGTAATTACACAAAAGCATGAGGTTCAGTGAATATCAAGGACGGTCTCAGATGCGGCAGTATGTTTGTTGTTAGCGTCTATCAGGGGAGTTACAGAAAATTCCCTGGGTGCCTCCTAGTCCATGAAACATGAAAATTGTTGCTGCTTACATATTTGGCATGTATTTGGAACAAAGTCTATTGTGTGTATATTTTTCTTGCAAGAAATAATAATAAAAAAAAAAAAAGGAGATGGAGTGTGCTATTTCCAGTGGATGCTCTTAAATGAATCTAAAATACATGCACTCAAACCAGGCAATACATTATTAAATAAGGAAAAGCTGGGTCAAAATGTAGTATTTGTAACTGAGAGACAAACAGGAAAAAGCACAGATGATTTAAAAACTGTGACAAAAAGGACGAGATTGAGAGGAAACGAGACAAATGGAAAAAGCGAGTGCGAGTGAACCGAGGAGACAGAATCTTTAAGAGTACATGCTGGCAGATGGTGCTCACGGGAGCGTGATCATTTGCCATTTTTGCGCCAAAGTGCTCATGGGAAAGGAGGGCAGAGAGAAAATGAGAGATGCCTTTACCCCTCTGTCTTCCTGTTTCTCTCGCTCTCTGTTTTTGGTTTCTCTTTTTCTTTCTATGATTGTTTTCACTCATGTGGTGCACCACTGACTGGTTGGTAACTTTAATATTCACCGGCACTTCATAAGACGTTTGCTTCTAGCACATGCCTGAATCACACAGCTTGACATCCCCTCAGCCATCCAACACAGATGCATTAAATTGCAGACTTGCAGTAATGTGCAAATCCTTAATATTTCATCCTTAATATTTCTCTAATTTACAGAAAGTCTATGATGTCTATGAATAACTGAGGGTTGACTGGCACTAAGTGTCATGTACTTGCTGATGGTGTTAGTGTACTATTGCAAATAATATCTCCAGTAGTACAGATCATTATGTTTATTGTGGGCTTGTTCTGTTTTTCTAGCAAGTTCTGACAACATGAATGAGTCGAGGCTCATACCACTTTTCCCGTGATTGCTTGCACCACACCATTCGCACATAAAGAAAAGAGAAACATATCTGATGAACGTTAAAAAGGTAAACAGGATTAAGCACTAAAAGGTGAACAGACAACAAATTTATCTGCAGTGTGTACTTGGCATAAGTAAAGTTGCACCTACGTACAAGCTAACTAACTCTCATTAGCCTCTTAACTGTCACCGTCCCGCTAACGGGACATCTGGCACTCTTTTTTTGATCACCTTTTTTTCGTATCATATATTTTAGTAATTATCATAAATTAGGTATCATTCGAAAGCTTACGAACTCAAAATTTATCCTGTGAAAACTGTTTTGAAATTGGACATTGCGTTACCATGGAAATGGTACTTTAAATTATTTTAGCAGGCTCCTCCCCTATTGGGCGGTGTCATGTTTCATATTACAACATTTATATTAACTACTTTATAATCAAAATCTTTTCTAATGTTGACAAAACACATATCGTCGGAAAGGTCTGAGTCTCAAGGTTCCATATTTGCTGACCGTTTTGTGATGTAAGTGACATTTGGACAGACAATTAAAGGAGATTGTATAAATAAAACAATCAATGGAATTTCAATGACACCCGGTGGCTATTTTTGGTATAGCACCTAAACAAAATCTCATGGGAACTTCAATTTTTGTGATATAAACTTCAAATTTGGAACACAACTTGGTTAGACATATGGCTTTGATTTTATAGTAATTTTAGATTAAAACATTTTTGTAAAATATATATTTTATATAAAATAAGAAAATATTTAGTACAGTATTTTTTATTTACAGTATATTTAACTTTTTCATACTTTCATATTTTGAATTGCAGAAATAATCTGCCGAGTGTCTGCTTTAAAACAAGACCAAATTTAGGTATATATTCCAAAGCATTCTTGAATTACAGCCCTTTAAGTTTGGATTTTCATGTGTATTCTCAAAAAGGGTATTAGTAGAGTGTTAGTATTAGCTTAATATCTGCTAACACTTTATTTTGATGGTCCCCCAACAGACATTTTACTATCTATAAGTAACTTTGCAAGTGTAGTACCCCTGTAAGGGAGTATGTTTGTCCGTAAACACTCAAAACGCAATGCTTCACTCTACAAAGTTTTTCTGAGAATGAAGCACATCGCGAGAACTCCCTGATAATGAGAAGACGTACACACAATCCGACTAATCAGATGCATTTAACGATTTTAACCGTGTTAACATTTAGATGTTTAACATCATATGAATTTACTAAACATATTAATTAGTGCAAAACATAACATGTTTACAAGTATTTTACAACTTGTAATAATTTTTTAAACTGATTACTCATTGTATGAACTGAAATGCTCCCATGAATTATGCTGCTTTCACGTGTTATCGGAAATTTGATAATGTTTATATTGATAATTTATTGATACTGATAATTTGAAATTTGATAAATTTGAAATTCTAGACTAAAAATACATCTCTTTACTATGGCATACACATAAAACACTTTTTCAATTGAATGATTGTTAAGCTGCATTAACTAGGTCAGCCGGAACCGGGAACACTTCCCATAACAGCTGATGTACTCGTTACATCATCAGAAAAATGGCATCTACGCTAATGTTAGTCTCTCTGTTTTATCCCGAGGTCTACTGTAGTCAGCCGGATCCGGTGGATCTAGTTCAGATGGTGGACCTGTACCCAGACAAGACCAACACATGACCCTGAAGTGACTGCAGAGACCGTGTCAATTAGACTCTGCCTGAAATTGCCTCATCGACACGGCATCCTCAATAAACCCGTATCTGGCGTGATGACTCCGAATGTTCGAATATCCCTATTTAATAATTGTTAAATCGATATGTCATCCTCAATAAAACCCGTCTCCGGCGTGTTGCCTCCAATCTTTTGAATATTGCACTTTAATGATTGTTTCATCAATACGGCATCCTCAATAAACCCGTCTCAGGCGTGATGACTCTGATATTTCGATAATTCCTATTTAATAATTGTTTAATCAACACATCATCCTCAATAAACCCGTCTCCGGCATGATAACTCCGATATTTTGATTATTCCTATTTCTGTTCTGCCGCTCCTCGGATTTGGAATGCCCTCCCCAACCATCTGAGGGCACCTCAAACTACTGAGACTTTTAAAAAAGGACTAAAAACATTTATTTTTAGGAGAACTTATGACTTTTAACCATTCAATCTATTAGTATTTTATCCTTCTTAAATGATCTTAACTGTAGCACTTTGAGATTTGTTCCAAATGTAAAGTGCAGTACAAATAAAATGTATTATTATTATTGTTATTATTATTATTATTATTAATAATTGTTTAATCGACACATCATCCTCAATAAACCCGTCTCCGGCGTGTTGCCTCCAATCTTTTGAATATCTATTATGACTTCTGACCTGTAAAGTTGTCAGAATAATAATCATACGCTGTTTGTTAATTGGCCAGAGGAGAACTGGCAACCCGACTGAGCCTGGTTTCTCCCAAGGTTTATTTTTCTCCATTAGGTCACCTGATGGGGTTTTGATTTCCTTGCCACTGACGCCTCTGGCTTGGCTTGCTCAGTTGGGGACACTACATTTTTCAACTAAATATCCAAATAAATCGAATTATTAAACTAAATTAACCATATAAACTAAATTACTGATCTAATTACTGATCTAAAGCCCACACTGTCACTGTATGATAATTGAAATATCACGTCTGCTACAATGGCGAACTCGGATGTGTGTCTAATGTTACCTTTGAGTGCAGGCGAGGACACGTTCGAGCTGCATTCGGTGCTGCTGGAGTTGGACTCGGTGGAGAAGCAGATTCGCGACCTTCTAGACAGACAAGCCGTGCTGAGAGAGCGACGATCAGCGCTTGAAACATCACGCGCCGATGCACACAAGTCAGTGGTTAATAACCTGTTGACTCCGAGCTCGTCTACTCCGTGTGTTTCTTTGCACAGGATGCGATCATCCCTGGTTTCGTTCACACCTGCACCGTCACAGCACCGGGGACCGTGGGTTTTTTCCCAGCGGAAGACGCGAGCCAGGACCAGAGCTAGGACCTCTCCGCCCCTCCCGGTCTTCGAGATCTCCACTCGGAACCGCTTCTCTCCTCTTCGCGAGACGGAACGCGACGCTGTGGTGATCGGTACTTCCATCGTCCGGCATGTCCACGCTACCTCAGGTAAAGGCAAGGTAATCACTCACTGCTTTCCTGGTGCTCGTGTTCTCGATGTCGCTGCGCAGGTTCCCGAGATCCTGAACGGTGACGAGCGCATCGGAGCTGTCGTGCTGCACGCGGGAACGAACGACACCAGGCTGCGGCAGACGGAGGTTCTGAAGAAGGACTACAAGAGCCTGCTAGAGACGGTGCGCAGAACATCGCCTGAAGCAACGATCATCGTGTCTGGACCCCTTCCCACGTACCGACTAGGACATGAAAAGTTCAGTAGATTATTTGCTCTAAATGAATGGTTAATGTCATGGTGTAATGAACAGAAGCTGCTCTTTGTAAATAATTGGAATCTTTTCTGGGAGCGACCTAGGCTCTTCCGTCCTGATGGCCTTCACCCCAGCAGAATCGGAGCGGCTCTTCTGTTGGACAACATCTCCAGGGCGTTACACACCACCATATGTCTAGTAAGTACAGATCACAGTCTTTCCTGTCCTAACTTAATTGACATAAGTACCAATGTAGAACATTATATAGAAACTGTGTCTATTCCTCGTTTAGTGAGATCAAACATTAAATCTACTGTAGGATCTAGGAAAAATCTAATTGTGATTAAACCAGAAAATCTCAATATTAGCGAACAAAAACAATTTCTAAAACAAGGTCTTCTAAACATTAGATCGCTCACACCTAAGGGGGTTATTGTAAATGAAATGGTCACAGATAATAGTTTTGATGTACTTTGCCTTACTGAAACCTGGCTTAAGCCCAATGATTATTTCGGTCTAAGTGAGTCTACTCCGCCAGGATACTGTTATAAGCATGAGCCCCGTCTGATTGGTTGTGGCGGCGGTGTTGCAACAATCTATAGAGATATTCTTAATGTTACTCAGAAAACAGGTCACAGGTTTAATTCGTTTGAAGTACTAGTGCTAAATGTTACGCTCTTAGATGTAAGAAAGAAATCCGTATTATCTCTAGCCTTGGCTACTGTGTATAGACCTCCAGGGCCCTACGCTGAGAGTTTGCAGACTTTGCAGATCTGTTGGTCAACGTCGATAAAGCATTAATTGTTGGAGATTTTAACATACACGTAGATAACACAAATGATGCATTAGGGGCTGCGTTTACAGATTTATTAAACTCCTTTGGGATCAAGCAAAACGTCACTGGTCCCACTCATCGTCTTAATCACACACTAGATTTAATTATATCACATGGAACCAACCCAACCGATATAGATATTATACCGCAAAGTGATGATGTCACTGACCATTACATGGTAACTTGCATACTGCGTACTGCTGAAATCTGTCATGTTGCGCCACGTTATCGACCAGGCAGAACAATCATTCCAACCACTATAGATAGATTCTCAAATAGCTTACCTGATCTGTCTCAGCTGCTCAGTGAACCCAAACAAACAGATGAACTAGAGGAAATGACTAGCAGTATGAGCAACATTTTATCTAGCACATTAGAAATTGTTGCACCAATTAGACTAAAAAAGGTTAGAGAGAAAACTAAAGCACCATGGTACAACAGTGCTACACATGTTATCAAGAGAGAAACTCGTAACTTAGAGCGTAAATGGAAACAAACTAATTTAGAGGTCTTTAGAATCGCGTGGAGAGATAGTCTGTCACGTTATAAAAAGGCCCTACAAGCAGCCAGGGCTGAGCATCTCCGCAAACTAATAGAAAATAATCAAAATAACCCAAGGTTTTTATTTAACACCGTGGCTAGACTAACAAATAAACAAGCATCGCCTGAGCAAAATATTCCGTTACAGTTTAGTAGTAATGATTTTATGAATTTCTTCACTGACAAAATAGAAAACATCAGAAATAAAATTGTAAATGTACAATCTTTAATGATGTCTTATGATTCAACCGCTACTATCGCCCCTCAAGAACTACTACACCGCTTTACAATTATAGGACAGGAAGAGCTAAATAAACTTATCATTGCATCTAAACCAACAACATGTTTATTAGATCCAATACCCACTAAACTACTCAAAGAGTTGTTACCTGTAGTGGAAGAGCCTCTTCTCAATATTATTAACTCGTCTTTATCTTTAGGTCATGTTCCAAGAATATTCAAGCTGGCAGTCATAAAACCTCTCATTAAGAAGCCACAATTAGATCATAATAACCTAGCAAATTACAGACCAATTTCAAATCTTCCATTTATGTCTAAAATACTAGAAAAAGTTGTGTCCGCTCAATTGTGCTCTTTCTTGCAAGAAAATGATATCTATGAAAAATTTCAATCAGGATTCAGGCCGCATCATAGCACAGAAACTGCGCTCGTTAAAATCACAAATGATTTACTTCTAGCTTCTGACCAAGGCTGTATCTCAATACTAGTTCTACTCAATCTTAGTGCTGCGTTCGATACTAGTATAGATCATAAAATACTCATAGATCGACTTCAAAATTATACTGGTGTTCAGGGACAGGCATTAAACTGGTTTAGATCGTACTTATCAGACCGCTACCATTTTGTCTGTCTAAATGGGGAAAAATCCAGGATGATGTCAGTAGACTATGGGGTGCCGCAAGGATCTGTATTAGGCCCTCTACTATTCTCAATATATATGCTACCGCTTGGTAATATTATAAGAAAACATGGAATTAATTTCCACTGTTATGCTGATGACACTCAATTATATATTTCATCACGACCGGACGAAAACGCTAAATTATCTAAACTGACAGCGTGTGTTGAAGATATTAAATACTGGATGACGTGTCATTTTCTGCTATTAAATTCAGATAAAACGGAGGTATTACTTATTGGTCCAAAAAACTGCCCACAAAACCTCGCACAATACAACTTTACCTTGGAAGGATGTCCTGTCACTTTATCCACTACAGTAAAAGACCTGGGTGTTATATTAGACTGCAACCTGACATTCGAAAATCATATTTCATATGTTACAAGAACG